>CM068957.1:60371949-60389632 GCA_035128595.1 Eptatretus atami | reverse complement strand
ACAGAAATGCCAAATTTGATGCTTGTATCATAATTTGCACGATTTTTCTACTATCTACTACACTACAGTGATGTTGTGTGGTGCTGATACTTGGACATTGCACAAGAAGGAAGAGCAGTCACTTGACAGGTTAGAGATGACGATGCTGCTATGGGTAAAATGGGTGTCATTGACAGATGGGATAAGGAGTGAATACAAACAAAGCTTGAAGTGAGAACTATTGTAGATAAGGTTTATGAGGCAAGGCTTATACTATGCAGAGTAATGAAGGAAGTGCAGTGAAAATGGCATTAAATAGAAAGGTTGAAGGAAACGGGGGAAGGGGCAGACCAAGACTGAGATGGCTCGACATAGTGAAAAGTGACATGGAGAAAAAAGGATTAAGATAAGAGGATGTAGAGAACAGAGCAATTTGGAAGAGAAAGATCCATACGGCTGACCCCACATTAGCGTGGGATTAAACAGCTGAAAGGATAGATGATGTTGGTATGTAATTGTTTTAACTTTTCCCTTCCTGTAATTATTTTTTGCTGCTCAGCCTTAAGAAACATGTCATCAATTGCAGTTCCTTCCTTTGTAGCCTCCCTACACCCCTCTAGCCTTAAAAAAACAAGGACAAATGTGTCCAAGAGCAGCGTCCTAAAGGTTTTGTCGGCTTAAAAACAAACAAACAAACAAACAAAAAAACAACAACAACAACTTCCGATATTTCGTCACGTGCCTTGATTAAGCCAATAGCGAGACCCGTCATAGTGTATTTACGTTATTTACGAGAATTGTGTATTTACGAAATAAATAGTGTATTTAAGAAATTACATACATTAAATGGAATAATCTTCAAATAGTAACGTGAACTTTTTCGAAACTTTAAAGCAAATGTCCGAATATATTTAAAAGTTCATGATAGAACGCTCTCAAAAAGGCACCTCAATGCGAGGATGTGTACAGGTGCTTAGTATTTAAGGAGATCCGGATCCTGTAATATAAAAAGAGCCGAGTCCTAATATAAAGGTTTTGTCTTCACAAGAAGAAGAAGAAGAAGAACAACAACAACAACGTCGAGCTCTCTTAGAGCAGCGTTTGCTATGCGAGACGTTTGCTATGCGAGACGCTGCTAAAAACCTCAATTCCCTCCTAAATTCCAACTGAAAACTTTGGTGTCCCCTTTCTTTTTAACAACAGGCCATAACTTTGAAAACACCCATCCCTTTGCCCCCAAAATGATTCCCACTACTTTCTCAAAATAAAACCTTCCTGGGTGCACCATTCTCCTCAGCATAGGTTGACATCTAGAGCTAAACTCCTCCAATATATAAAACTCTTTCTAACCACTGACTGACTCACTCACTGATATTAACGATCGGAAACTTTCGGGTGATGGAGAAAGCTGAAATTTTGTGTGCCGATGGACTTCAAAGTCGGAACAGCGAGGAAAAAAAAAATCACAGCATCGTCGGACAACATCCATAAATGAAAATATAAATAAATGAAAAAAACATAAATGAAAAAAATGCAGGTGAGCGACCCGAGACAATAGGGAAGCACGGTAATTTTGTGTGCTGACGGACATCGAAGTCGATACACCAGGAATGATCACAGAACCGTGGGAAAGTATCCGAAAATGAAGATACAGTAATACCTTGACATACGAGTTTAATTCGTTCTGTGACCGAGCTCGTAACTCGGTTTGCTCGTATATCAAAACATTTCCCCAATTGAAATTAATTAAAAATACCATTAATCAGTTCCAGCCCCCCAAAAAACACACTATTCTTTGTTAGCATAAGTTTAAAATGAGAAATGTATTTATACAATAAATAAGTAATTAATACAAAACATAATACAAAGGATAATAAAATAGAATATAAATATTATAAATGGTTTATAAAGTGTATTTACCCTTGGAGATGAGACGACTTCGGCTTACGGAAGAATTCTGGTGGAGGTGGCGGTAGAAATGGGGTGGAGGTGGCGGCAGTGGTTGTAGGTGTGGTGGAGGAGATAGGCGGAGGAGATTTGAAGGCTCATCAACACTTTATCGCTAACGTAATTGATACAATTTTTTAATTCACTTTAATCGCTAAACTTAATTGCTAACAATTTTTTATTTACATTTGTTTTTTTATTCCCTATGCCGTTACACTTAATTGCACAATTTTTGTTCATTTGTTTTTTTCACTTCACTTATCGCTAAACTAATGCTACATTATTATTTTTACTTACAACTTAATCATTACGTCGGTGGATGTTTCAAACTTCATCACAAGTGACGTTTGCAGTCTTTTTCATTGATTTTTTGCTTTTTCGACACGGCTTTTTTAAGACTCGATCTGCAGGGGCGTTTCAATTAAATACGCTATCCATGTGGTTTTGTTTCTTCCTTCCCTTACGAATTTTTTCTGAAATGCATTAGGCCAAGTGTCATTACACAACACGAACGCACGACCAGTTTGCCACTTTTCTGGATCTTCTTTTTCTATAAATTCTGAAATTTTCCTTCCCACTTCCCACATTCTCGTATCTCCTTTGCGTAAGATTAACCTCCTCCTCCTCTATCTCCACCTGCACTGACCCCAATTATCCCCCAAAACGCTCGTTTGTATGCTGCAGTCTCCTGTAGCCTCCTTTAATGACTGTCCGTAGACCAGTTCCCTCGGAGTGCTCCTCGACGAGCTCGCGTTTTACATCTCCTTCATCCACCTCCAGGCCATGACTTTGCCGAGGCTCACATCTTCCTCATCAACTTCCGTCTTCATGTTCGAAGCTTCGATAGTCCTTTCGGACACAGCCTCAAGCCACGCTTCTTCATGCAGAGTCAAGGTCCTCGTGTACATCCTGCCAAGCCATATCGATATAATCTGAGGCATATCAGCAGATGTTGATAATGCTCCTTCAGACTCTCGAAGGGTGAGGTTTGGTGTCTCCCGTTACTCAAAGCAGTGGCGGAAAACGTGCTTCGTGAAGAGCTTTTGAGAATTAAGCATCACCTGCTGGTCCATTGGGCTGGAGGAGAGGGGGTGTGTGTTAGGTGGAAGGGTTAGAGAACATTCATTAAAAGAGAACTCTTCGAGGATGTCGTCTTCGAGGTTCGGTGGGTGAGCAGGAGCATTGTCAAGGACGAGAAGGGCTTGCCAGGGGTAAGTTTATTTTCAAGAGGTACTTTTTAAACGGAAAGGACCAAAGACCAGGTTTTACCCAATAACGAAGAACTGTCTCGTGACCGCACCGCCTTCGGTTTGCCCCTCCACATAACATGCCAGTTTTTTCTTTTAAAATTTGTGGGACTCTAAAAGGCTCGGGGATTTTCCGAATGGTATACGAGCAGTGGCTTAATCTGCAGTCACTACTGCATTAGCGCACAATGTGAGGGTTAACCTATCTTTCATGGTTTGTGGCCTGGCATCTTCCTCCTCTGTGGTTATACAAGTCCTCTTTGGCATCTCTGCCAATAACCCTGTCTCGTCCACAGTTTAGAAGACTTGGCTGGGGACGTATCCTTTGGCCCTATAATTCAGGAAAGTTTTCAGGTAATTCTTCCGCTGCCTTCGTAGTCAGAGCTCGCTGCAATCACCAGCCTCATCAATGGAGTGAATGCCAGAACCTCTTCTAAGTGTCGAACAGCCCGACTGGCTTTAAATGACTCTTGTGATGCCACATCCGTCGAAGTGCCTGGTGTCTGCTCAACAAAGTCACCGTAAATGACTCGTGCCTTCTCGCAAACGATAAGCCTCGTCACGGTAGTTTCCTGCGAGCTCCTTCTCCCTCACCCACACCAAAAGCAGCTTCTCCATCTTTTCATGAACAGAAGGTCGCAGCTTCGACAATAATCGTAACGCCCTTGGCTGGCGTTATTAGCTTCACGAATCCTTCTGCTTGAGAAGTACATATCGTTGAAGTATACGCTCAACTCCCTCGCTCACGCTCGACAACATGCACTCACGCTCATGTTTTGCAATGATTTCACGCTTTCATTTCAAGCGACATCATTCGTTTTCTTTGCACTAGTCCTATGCATGTTACTTTTTTAGGACTCATGGTTTGAAGTTACAACAAAGAAATTTTGCAAAATAACTGCACAATCGAAAAAAACAAGAGCTAAACACACGCAGTATTACTACGGTTACGACCCTACTCAACGAGATAACCAGAGAACTGAACGAGTGAGTTGGCGGGAGATGCGTGAAAAGGCGGGGATGCGGGTGTTTTCGCTTGCCTTGGCTGGCCGCGCCATCTCAAAAGCTCCGCTCCACTCGTAACTCGATCTAAGACCGTAACACAAAGCAAAAAATCGTCCCGAAAAAAGCAACGGCTCGTAAACATCGGAATACTCGTAAGTTAGTGCATTCGTATGTCAACGGTATTATTGTATGTTCACGGCGGCTGGTTGAGCAAGTTAATCCGCCTGACCAATTTTGGGTGATGGGTGGTAAACACATCCGCCAAGCAACTGGACTTCTCCATTGGAGGCCTACAGCCTAGACTCTTGGAGAGTTAATCGCGCACGTGTGAGAAAACAGTTAAGTGCTGTACCAGGACGGCGGCAAGTGGGGTTTAATACTCAAACCCTCGACAAATACATGGAACACATCCACTGAAAATTCAATTAACACATTTAACACATTAATGTGTTAAACCACAATTTTAACCACAATTTAATGTGTTTAACCACCACTTAACACACTTTATGAAAACATAAAATTTAAAGGTCAATAATCAGCACACATAATATACGTGAGTAAATTAAACTCTAAGTCGAGCACCTCTACACACAGACTTAAATACAGACAAGGGAAAATGAACAACAACAAAGCAATCCTCGCTTTATTGTGGCACTTAAGCTTCATCCAGAGATGGTCTTTATGGGACTTGGAAATCGAGGTGCTTCTATTTGCAACGTGTAGACAAGGCGCAATGGCCAATCACTCTCTGCGCAGCCGGGAACGTTCATCCAGCAATTCATGAGCGGTATTCAACACCAAGGCTCAGATGACCCCCAATGCAACTGCTTTCGTGGCACGATCGTCCTCACGACCCACTATTTGACATACACGAGGCTCTGAGTCCCGTTCCTCAGGACCCAACAACACAGCCCAAAGGCCCAGCGTCTTGCTCAGCACGTGAGCCAATTTGGCCTCAGCACGAATACGAGAATCGCGCCGTCTTTCTCATGCGTACAAAGAGAAGCCAGCCGTGAGCCCTATTCTTACAGGCCATCTGCCAAGCCACATTCTCTCTTTGACCATGTGCAACCCCCTCATCCATAATACATGCATTCCTTCCTGAAGCTTCAACTCTGACTGACGTCACACCAAAACCCTTCGATTTCCTCCTCGGCATGCTTTGCTCGCAATGAAACCCGGGAAAGGTGGGTCCTCCCCCTCGGTGGGTTTGGTTGCTTTTGACATTCAACACCCATCATAATCATCAGCCTGGCGCGTGACTTTTCGCCCGCCGTCACCCTTGGAGGCAGGGCATCTGCCTGCTCGGCAACATTTGGCTTTGCTTTGTAAATGCAAAACATGCGGATAGAGTTACGGGGTGGGGATGAATACTGGGGAACTTATTCTATCTTATCTATTAACACTGACCACCCCCGTGGTGGTTGATAATGTACACACTTTAAGCTCACAGCTTCCCCACTTAAATTACATTGAGATATCTCCACACGTCCATGGACCAAACACTCCATTCAATCAATAACTTTCTGATTAATTTCCTCCATCTACCCCGACAATGTAACATATAAAAAATGAAAAAAAAATTGAAAATAAATAAATGGATAAATCAAATGCAGGTGGACCCGGAGACAATGGTGAAGCACGCAACATGCCGCTAAGTAAATTATATTCCCTTTCCTAAACTCAATAAGAAGCAAGAAAACATTACATCACAACCCTTTGCTTTTCGTCAGCGACACAACATACTGTAACTGTCCCACTTTCAAATCTTCCAAGTGAACTTTGCATATATAATTTTGCTCTATGTATCATTTGTTCCCACAAGCAAAGTCTTCCTGCCATGACTGATTATAATAATTTTAACCTTCCTTTAATAATCCCTAACTCCTGCCGCCTTCAAAACAACACACACTTCGACAGCACTCGGGAGAGCGCCATACCTCCACCAGGCTGAACAGTTTAACATTTTTGTATCCCATTGATACGCCGAATTATTCTCCACCCACTACAACCTCAACCACTATCTCCACAGTTGCTACACACTCACTAAGTGACTTTGAAAAGTAACTTGGTTACAAACTCTGTGAACTTATTTTTGTTTTGGACATTTTAATGAAAAAATAAAGATGTGATATTTGTTACGGATTTGGAAGCCTTGTTGCACACAAACGAACAGCAGTCCCCGCAGTTACGTTATTTCGATAAGTATTTGTTTGTAGTTGGGTCACCGTCCCTCATGTCCTAATGGGAATTTCATGTGTGTGCTGCGGGTTTCTTTTTATAATTAGGTTTTTTCACACTTTAAATTTCCTCCCGACAAGTCAATCCTCCAACCTCTCCGCACCATCGATCTCCATTGCTCACGTGTTTTTGGCTGAAGGCGCGGGCGCGAGCTCCATCGCATCAGATTGGGCCTCTGCTCCGAGGAAAGGGCATGGGAAAGCCGTTTTCTCTCCAGCCAATGGGCAGAAGGTCGAGCAGGGCCGAGGCGCTCCGGCCAATAGGAAGGCGCAGAGTGCCGAAAACTACTACAGAGCTCTTCCGGGGGGGGTGGGCCTCCGAGACGCCTGCGACACCGCCCCGAGACACCGTCCGTCCAATCAGGAAGGCTCCAGCACCTCAGGGCGACCTTCGCCCCAGCCAGATGAGTGTTTCACACCCGTCCAAAGGAAGGGCTGGGAGTGGGTTGTCAGGCCAGAGAGTGCGAGTCATCGTGGCCATTTTGCTCTAGGAAGAGCGTGGGAAGTACCAGGAGTGACCGTGGCGATTGCTTTCGTCCTGCGATCATGGTTCAAGCGGTCTTGGTCGTTGGTTCAAGCGGTCCTTCGGTCTTGGTGTCGCCGAGCTGGAGATCTCGGCTTGCTCGACATCCAAGCTCCATGGACCACGGGGTCCCACACGTGCAGTCGCGGGCCTAACCGCAACGAGGCGGCCGGTACCAACAAGACCCTTGTCCCCGCTCGCCATTTCCCTCCTGGCTGAGGGACCGAATAAAGACCCGATGGGGTCCATTGGTGTGGTGTGTGTGGTGTGTGTGTGGTGTGTGTGGCACCAGTCTATTAGTAGTAATTGTATACGTGTTTTCTTTTCATGTAATTGCATTTATTCGTGATCAAGTCTGCTCTGTGTCTCCCCCCCCCCCCCCTCCCGCATTATTAAATAAACCCCCAATTGTTAAATGTTCAGTTCGTTGCCCGTGTTTCTTCCATTGACCCAGCACGGTTCGTGCTTTGAGAAATAGTGAGGCGCCGTCGTGCCGTAGTTGGTCATTGGGTCCGAAGGACTTTGGGTAATTCCGCTCGTTACACCGACCGAGTCGCTAGAGCGACCCGGTTTCGACAGAGTCCGTTGAGGGTGTGGCTTCCCGGGTAATTTGAACGAAGTGGGTACTTAGGTATATTGAAATTTGGCTTATTGACCCTAACCCCACACCGGTCAGAGGATGCGAGCCGGTCCTTAAGTGCCCGTGACCTTTCGGAGTTGTCCGAGAGTCAATGACCTAAATTCCGGTGTTCGTGGGAGACGGCTCTACTCTGCTCCACCCTGGCGGCCATTCCTCGCCACCGTTCCTCGCCACCACCGACCCCAGGCCCACAAACAATATTTCATAAGTAAAGTCTCTGTTAGAAATAAAAATCTTCCTTTGAAGAGTCATGAACTTAACCAGGAATTGATGCTCCTAAATATGAATTCATTGAATGTATTTTGATAATGTATGGTTTTAACGGAACTATGTGTATTTTGTAAAATGTTTGACATTTTTCATACAATAAGCTAATTACGATATGTATCTAAGTCAACGAGATGCAGGGCCGAAATGTGGGAACCTTTCTGCAGCCATATTAATTTAAATATTTGATGTGACATGATGTCTGGCCACAACAATGGCAGTTTCATTGAGCCAGCTTTGAATACGTCATCACAACGAGACTTTCACGGCGTATGAGATGTAACAATTGAACGTATGTTTGATAAATTATGTGAAATATTATTCTTCAATCGGTATGCAGCACAAGGTGCAGGTTAGCCTCATTGGTTAAGGGACGACTGTGCCGCTGATTTCAGTGCCCTGTAGGTTCGGGCCAGGAATTTTTGAATTTGTTCATGGTGCCAGCAATAACTCCACCTCCCTCTTCGTGAAGGACACCATGGGATCTTTAACGTCACAACGAATGCTGGCAGACCTTTGACATCCATCCGAAGGACAGCACAACAACTTGATGATCGCCCTGCCTGTGATACACCGGGATGACAGCTTTATAGCTGGGTCAAGATTCGACCCCCGCTAGAGAGCCAAGAAGCAGTGTGCGTACCTTCGGGCCATCCTAATCAGCTCACTGAAATAATTAACAAGATAGCAAGAATAGAAGAAAAAAAAATTGCATCCAAGACAAACAATCCTTTCACTTTGCTGGATTAACAATTTATTGGTATGCGCATGACACCGATCTTAACTCCAGCCAATTGTTGCTTTCAAAACTGCATACAGAGGGTTTTTTGAGATATTCTTTAGCTACTGGAAATCAGTGTACTTTAAAAAAAAATTGCCAACACCTGAATAACAATTCTAAACATGTTCACATGCATTCCGTTTTAAAGCAGAAGTGAAGTTTGAAGCTCCAGGCAATGGTATATATGGACGAATTTGATTGGTGAGAAAATGCTTATTCAATTAGCCTCGCATGCTTTTCTGGCAGAAATATTTGTGGCTGTGAGGGATATTGTACAAGACAACATACCTGGCAAACCAATCGAACCGGTCCTTGGAGCTGATGGCAGATTCTTTCACGTTTGAGAATGTTTGACCGTGCCCGTTTTCCGAGGCATCTTGAGTAATTTCAGTTATTTTTCCTCTCTACTTCGATTACTAATTTTGCTTTTCCATGAAGTAGCCAAAATGGCTGAGTTAGCCATTCTTATTGTGTCGGGTGCCAGCATGTGACCACTATTTTCGTTGTGTCTGTCTGTCTTGGTTTGTCTGTTTGTGACTCTCTCCAGAGCATAGTCCGTTGACGTTTGAATGCGATCTTGAATGAGAACTTGGACACAAGCTAGATATCATGGTCTAGTTGTGTCTTTTTGTATGAGTGGCGTCCCAAGCCCCTGTGGGCGGAGCCATGCCCACTTGATTTTTATTTATTTATTTTTTACTTTCTTCTCGGATTTTTTTCTGCAATTTCATTTCGACTAAGGCTGTGCGTAAATGTCCCATAGGTACAAACAATATAAAAATGCTGATTAGTTTGTCAACTTTGAGGAAGAGATAGTTTTTACGGTGGGCTTCCTCAAAAGCCTCCACTAAAACTCAATTGTTACTATCGTGGCATTGTTCAATAATCCCGGCCGAACTCATCGTCGCCTCCCGGCTTGTTACATACAAAAAGGATTATTGGAATGGAGGTGTGTTGCAAAGCTATTCTTCCAAAGTCATTGCCTAGCATCGTTGTTTTATAACGGAAAATTAAAAGGATTCACAGTTTATCAAAATTAATTTGTGCAATGACCATTGAATTTCAAGACAAAACAAAGCCAAAGACGAGCTATCTCACACCGAGTCCATAGTAAATTGAAGAACTCTGGATCTTTTCACATTGCTTGATTTAGAAACAAGCATTGTGTGTAACTTGCATTCTTAATTGACATATAGATTAATATGACAAACACATTCAGAGCAAGATAAACATTTAACAATTAAAAAAAAATTTAAACATTAGGTTTTTGAAGAAGAAAAAAAATCAAGAGGTGCTGATTGATACTCTAGGTCCCCGCCTTTTGGGTGTACGATGAAATAGATCTGCGCAATATGAAAGGCTAAATCTTGAACGATTTTTGAATATCGCGTGCGCAGCCACGTTACCGAGATGGTTGCCATGGCAACAGATTCATTCATCACAAGCCTGATTAACAGGTTTTAGAATAATGTCCATGAAGGAATAGATAATCTGCAATATAAAGCTAATTTTTTCCAAATGGTTTTTGAAATATCGTGGACACAAAAGTACATGGACGGAATGACGGTTCGGTTGGGCAAGGGAGACAATAAAAAAACATTGCATAAATAATCGTAACCACATACCTTCAGTATTGTTACACTTTTACTTAAGGATTGATGACTCTCAATTATGCCAATCGTAGATCGCATTTAACTGATTACTAACAAAAGGTGCAGGCATTTCACTATCTATCTCTAAAGTCATCTGCAGATTATGCAGAGCAATTTAACGCTGATTTTTTGTCTTCTGTAGATGCCTGAGGGCACAAACACACTTCTGAAGAATAAATCCTGAAATGCTGAGCTTGCACACTTTCCCGAGTGGTTGTTGTCTTTATAGAGGTCTCTCATCACAACAAATCACATGTTTTCTCATAATTCCCCCTCTTCTCGAAGTGTGAAACCACATTGTATGCTTCCATCAACTTTTGCGATTGCTTGAGGCTCAAAATTAACAGCTCATCACATTGTGTGGTTAAGAAATGACTTAGGGGTTAATTATTAATTAGTTATTTAAAATGAATGTTGGAGTAATGTTTTTGTTAATGCAGTTACGAAATTACCAGGACCAGTTATATGAAGCTCCTTCTCACCCTAGTCTCCAGTGTATTCTCTTTTCCCTCTGCAATGAAACATTTCCTAATCTTTCCCCATTGTAATATTATCCAACCTCCCAAGATGCTGCATCAAAATAGTGATTTCCACGTGCGAGCCCCATGTGGCCCGTCACCACAATGCGTGTGCATGTGTGGGGAGCCCCCACTGTTTTTGACCAACATGGTGGGTCCACGGAGCGATCTCTTCTTGGACATGGCTTGCATTTGACATGGCAGAAACACATGAGCAACTTCATCATTGCAAAAGATGCTTGCAAAAAAAAAGAGGTTGGGGGGGAGGGTCTCTCACAGCAGAGGACATTGGCAGTAGCCCATATAAGCCAGCTGCAAGAGTGAGTCAAAGGGGAAATCGAGAGTTTGAGTCAGTGTTAGGTTTGCTCATTCAGTGCCCTTGCAGTGTAGTGGAGTGGTCACCATCAAACAAGTGTCAGAGACGAGTCAAAAGGAGTCAGTCAGCGAGTCTCTCAGTCAGCTTAGTACGAAGTGAGTCTGTCATGTTAGCTTAGCTTCTGAGCATGTCACAATCGCATGATCTATCCCATTTGCAGTACAGCCATTTCCAGTCATGTTGATTCAGCTGACAGGGCCACCACTACAGACATGACACCAGCGCCCCACATTCGCCTCAAAGGCATAACATAGGAAAGCTTCTCCTCCACATCCACCTAAATTTCTGTCCTATTCTTTTCATCTGACTTGTTTCCTGAACAAGTCTGCATGTGATAAGTTAGACTAAGATAGGCGACAGTCCATCTTCATCTAGGTTAGGAGCATTGTGCTGATGCAGGTTTTCCCCTCTCTTTTTATTGGCATTTCCCCATCCCAGTTGTTATTCTGAAATCTGTTCGTGTAATCAATTCGTCACTGTGTATTTGAGCCACAAATCAACCGCTCTGTGTAATCGTATTCACCCTTAAAACCTTAACGCATCAGACCAAACCACCGCAAGCCAGATTATAGATCATTAATCACACGCACGACAGAAATGGCCAAGGACGTGCGCAGTCCAGCACGCTGTCTATCGTTGGCGAATTAATCTCTTGACCATCTCACATGCCGTTATGAAGACCCAGTCCATTGCAGTATACTACATTTGCATATCACACATACTTTTGGTTGCTTGTCCTCACTCATAGCTTATCCTTTGTGCAAGAGGAAATTATGCATAATTTACATGACGTGTTTCCTGTTCGTAAACAGCTGAAGTATTGCTTCTCCCACCAGGTAACCACCTTCAACGAGTCCAGCGAAGTGTTCCTGCCTGGATGTTTTTCGCCATCCTCATCCCCTGCAAGTGAACAGTTTGTTGAAACAGTAATGCCATCATGCTCCCAGCACCCGCAACACCGATAAATATAAGGTATATCCACCAAAGCCTGTCTTCAGCATTCTTTCAAGTTGAGATTTTGCTGCCACTTTGGGAGAGAAGAATACTTGGGCTGACTGGATCAAATTCAAAAGGAATGAAAAGTGCTCATTTGGTATTGCCACGGGCGCTGTTTCCATGACATGCATTTCGATGAAGCAATGTTGGATATAAAACGCAAAAGCTGAAATTTTCATCCAAGCAAATTTAAGCACACACTCAGATAAAGCAGTGGAAAGCCTTTTGATATGATGAGGGCAACTGGTCCAAGGTAGCCGCACCTTGTTTTCCCACATTGGTGAGAACATTCCCTATCAACAACAAGTTGATAAAATCCATTGTGAATCATAGCAGACACTGTTAGAGTTTTGTGGTAATTATGCTTGAGTTTACAACTGCATAAATGCGGCATTGGTTTATTGGTGGAAAATATGAATTCCCTCAAGTGGTGTTTTTGAGGCAGTTGGAATATATATATATTTTAAAAGTCTGATGGGGTGGTGTTTTGCAGAAAAGATTTATGTGATAATTTTTCCATATAAAGTCAGAAACACAGATTACTCCCCCTCTCCCAAAATGCGCTGCTTAAAACATAGCGCGGCAGGTTACGATGAAAGTCAAACAACTTCCATGAAGCCTTGCGTAGTTTACCAATGTAGTGGTGTTTCATCTGCTGATTAGAGACAAAATTTTCGTTTAAAAACCTCAGTAAATCAAAAACTGAAAAGGTACAGCAATATTAATTGCAAAAGAGCAAGTGTAAGCAAGCCAGTGAGGCCAAGTCATAGAGTGTAACAAAGCTACATACTTTGAGATTTTAGGCCATGCAAAGGTCTGTGTGATGATATCAGTAGATGGCATAACTTGTGACTTGGGTAAGGCTTTAAGATTATACATCATCTGTATCAACTGAATACAAGTTATCAAAACCTGGACAGTTGAAGTCCATCCATCCCATTAAAACATACTCTGTGCGGAGCGTTGGTGCTGCCTAACAGTTCCTCACTATTGGGCAAATACTGGACAGGTTTGCCACTACGACACAAGGATACCAGCAAGCTGGCACCCTATTTTGGCCGACCTCGAAGGTGAACAGGCAGAGTCAACCCCACTGGTATTAAATTCAACAGTTTAGCAGGAATTTGAAAGTCAAGATCCTGATCCCAAGCCCACCACCGGAACCATTAACCACACCCCACGGCATAACAGTGAAGTGCTGACACAAATTTAGGCATACATTTGCATATTAACATATATAAAACTGATTTGGCATTGTCTGAGGCTTGCACAGGGGCTGTGAAAATTTCACCTCAACTAGTTGAAGATTCTTGCAAAAACTCAAAAAGATATCGTTGCATTAACAACTGGTTCCTTGAAATAATTAGGCAGGAATAAAACAATACAGACGCTTACGAGAACAATGCGGTTAAAGGTCAATTACATTAATGGGAAGAAGCAAAGAAACAGCGAAAACATCTCCTTTGGCCAAGTTCCTACTTTAGATTAAGTACAACACAATCACAAGTTCTCCACAGGGACTTGTAAATTTGCAGGTCTAATTTAAAATAAAGTGAATTTTAATGTCATAAAGTGGGGTGTAATGGTGTGATTGGGGACACCTGCATTTACGTTCCCTCCTGGCATGGCGGCAAGTGGACTTCAGCTACATTAGGATGCGGTCTGAGAGAGATCTTGGCTGAGGATATCACAGGGCCAAAGCCTTGTGGAGCACATTGCCTCTAATCCAAAAGACATTGGCTCTACCCAAGGTTCGAAGCAAATTTTGCAATCCACGGCATATTCTACTTTGGGATGAGAAAAGTCGACATAGAAATGAGGGCATAAAAGATGACATATCCTGGCAGGTTGTAGGAAATACAAATGATTATTAGCATTCTGGGAATAGCTTTTCAAGTCAAACTCATGAAGTTTCAAAGAACTGATATTATTCGATCATGGTTAATTTTTTTTTCAATTTTACCACCTGTTAAAAGCAGAAATGTACCCATGAAAGCAGGTAAAGCAACCAATAACAAACTTCAATTCAGTGACATTTCCTTATTCTCTACTTTTCTGTTCAACGACGTTCCATGTATGGTTTCGAATGAACTAAGTGACATTTCCCAGCTCTCCTCACGTGATCGGCATTTCGTCATTCCGATTCAGTTGTTTCATTAATCATGATTTAATAATCCCTTCATAACTTTCTGAAGTTAATGATAGGTATAAGCAAGAACCATAAAAATAGCATGAATTAACAATTTGAAAAAATAAAAAATAAATATAAGGGTATGTTCTTTTCAAACATATGAGTTCCGCCTAGGACCATGAAAGCTATCGTTCTTGTTGTTAAAAGGGCGTTATGGAACACAGAAATAAGGTATGTTTAGGCAGCGTCATCATGGTTTGGACGTCTTGCAATATAATATATTAGCGGATTAAAAATACCGTTTTTTCCTCCGCAATCTCTATGTCTGTCAAAAAACCAGTGTCAAGGTGCACAACTACAGCTCAATATCCTATCGCATATGAGGTGTTTTTCGGCCCCCCCCCCCGCTTTCCCACGTTTTTCAACGCCACTGTCCACAAAAATTCAATGCAATCAATTCCTATACAGAGCCGGGGACTCAAAAAAGAAACATTTATTACAAACTCCTTATTCCCTCAAGATCATTAGGATCATCATCATTATCTTCAAATGCCATGTTCTAACCGGGACTTACTGCAGCAGAATAACGACGTTCATTCACTGAGATCATGAAAGTGAAGTCCCAAAAGTTGTGCTTAATCCTGTGGATCTTATATTCTCGAGGGGTGGCCCCACCGGTGACGCACAACGTAAGGTCATGGCATGCATCCATTATGCATCAATTCATCGTATTGAGAACAGTGGTGGGCTGTTTTCTTTTTAATACAAGATCGAGGCTCATGGAGAGTGCGGCGACAGAAGGGTAAAAATGGCAACACATGACAATAGGCGCAGTGGGACCACAGTTAAGCCAAAATAAAAAACAAGCAAGGAATGAAAGAATAGGAAAAGAGGAGGAGGATGGGAGGAAACACAATAAAAGAGTTTGGTTAGGTAGGTTAATTTCATCTATCTTGGAAACGTGGCTATGGAGCATGCGACGAGCCATCTGGTTTCATGATGGGGGTGGATAGAAAGCTGTTGATGGCAGCCGCCATAACCAATGTAAAGTACAAGAAAGCCTCTAACGAAAGCTCTTCAGCAAAAAGGACCGAAATAAACAGTAGCAGTGAATGTACCATAAGGAAATATTAGCTTTGCTATATAACTGCTCAATGAGAGAAATTCATTTGGTATAAATCCCAGTTGCAAAAAGCTGCAGTTAATAAGCAAGAGTTTATATGACTGCAACTGTCATTGTGGATACACTGGATCGGGCATACACGTTGGCGAATTAACCTTCAAGGATATTGAAAAGGTCAATTTAAACAAATATGGAAAGTGTTTTTATATAAATTGTGATCGCAAGGTTTTACATCGAACAACATTCAGGCAGGTGTACATAGCAACATGACAATGAATGAAATCATCAGCTTATCGAAGTTAATTTAACTTGTAGGGGAGAGGAGGGGGAGGAAGAGTGAGAGCAACGCACAGGCAGCATGGACAGGAATTTTTTTTGGGGGTGGGGGGGGATGAAGGAGGTTGAATGTGTGAAGAAATGAACAAAACAACCGACAACACAATTGCACTTTTTGAAGACACCTCTCAGAGACATCACAATCAATGCACATGTATGCATTGCTCATCCCATCACTTAAAAGGCTGTGGTTCCTCGGGTCCTGTTCACTTCCCATTCTGTTGAAGAAAAATTCTGCATTTTTTTCTCCATACCCTTTTGTTATCTAAGCATCTCCATAAGATCCCTCGTAATTGCCTCCTTTCTACGCCTTCAGGCCCGCTCCTCGTAGCTTAGTTCAATACACTCGTATAAACATTTAAATTTACTTAACAAGGGCATCAGCAACATTTAACAAATTCAATCACGCGTTGATTTGAACCTCACGATCACTGTACAAAGGCAATGTGGGTCAAGATAAGAATGCCAAACCCAGAACTTGCAGTAAATTCAGTGGTAATGAGCAAAGAACTCCGAAGTTACGTTATAACTTCCATGAAAGCGCAGTTGAAGGAGGAATCATAACTTAACATCAAGCTACCATATATTTCAAAGAATTAGGACATATTACAACATATTAATGAGCAAAAAAGTAATCAGCAAAATTATATCACAAGAGTGGCAAGACGCAGTGCTCTTCCCATTTAATGCATGAATCGAAAGATCTTTTTTGAACAACTAAAAGTAAAAAATCTTAAGAACTAATAAAGTGGATGACTTAAGAGGATTTTCTGGCTCAAGTGGCCATATATGGGAAGAATAATATAAGAACACATACAGACTCATTTCAACGACAATTCAAGCATTTAATCATACAAGGAATGATCTACGACACATAATATCATGTTTCCTGGTATAAAGGAGAGAAGAAGCCCATAATCGATGTTGTAATAATATCTGCCTTTAGCAAGAACCTGCTGAGGACACCAAGCAGTTTCTAAAAGGCTCTTAAACTCTCACTGCAAACAAGTCAGATGAAGGACCGTGAAATTGTGTTCATCTGTTCATCAGTCACTAATTAGAGCAATTAACCAAATGGTACCACAGGACATAATGTGACAGGGGCAGGATAGGGTGTTCGTTACAATTATCTTTGGTGGTGTTTAAGAAACAACGACAACTAATAGTTTCGAGAACATTTGACTAATGGATGTGGTTATCTTCCGTGACTTGACCTGATCGATAGCTGCTTGCTGAGAAGCTCCGGGAAATCCTTCCATCTCTCGATTTCCAAGGGCCAACAGAGACAGCTTGAAGTTTAACCTGCTGTGGCACAAAGACATGGGGCCTTTTATTTGAACATGTATGTTTCACACCACTGGAGCTGTAAACAATACTTAAAGCACATAAACTCTTCGAGCGTCTTTCTCGAGCAAGGAAACTTGCTGTTTTTACGTGATTTTTGTTTAATAGAAGTTGTCCGAACTCTCTCTTTCTTTGACAGCAGTGTTTAACAGACACAACTGCCAAATTCATGAAATGGCAACGGGTGGAAACCCTGACATAATTTTCCCTCATTCTGCTTTAAAACTCAATCTCTATATTTTCATTCACAATCACAAAACATTCATACTATATATAGAAAACGAATAAATGTTACAAACCGCTCGTGAGGTAAGACAAAGAGTAAACGCCATTCTGAAGGTACATCTGGTTAGGGAGCAGCTTCGTTCAATTGAAACTCACAAAATCATAATTGTATTCAGGAATTAAATGAAACCCCCGACCCTCCTTAGGACACCCAGCTGGACCACAAAACGTTCCGCAGGAGGTTGGCGGCGCTAGCCCAAAACTCAGGGAAATAATTGGGGAGTGGATCTGGGGCTCGGGCTTGCCACGAGGAAACGCGGGTCGCATCCCGAACCACCCGGTCCTGAGACCAC
>CM068957.1:60339015-60358278 GCA_035128595.1 Eptatretus atami | reverse complement strand
TTTTTGGGGGGTGGGGGGGGGATGAAGGAGGTTGATGTGTGAAGAATGAACAAACACCGACAACACATTCACTTTTTGAAGACACCCTCTCAGAGACATCACAATCAATGCACATGTATGCAATTGCTCATCCATCCTTAAAAGGCTGTGGTTCCTGGTCCTGTCACTTCCCATTCTGTTGAAGAAAAATTCTGCATTTATTTTCTCCATACCCTTTGTTATCTTAAGCATCTCCATAAGATCCCCTCGTAATTGCCTCCTTTCTACGCCTTCAGCCGCTCCTCGTAGCTTAGTTCAATCAACTCGGTATACATTTAAATTTACTACAAGGGCATCAGCAGACATTTAACAAATCAATACAGCGTTTGGATTTGAACCTCAGATCACTGTACCAAAGGCAATGTGGTCAGATAAGAATGCCAAACCCAGAACTTGCAGTAAATTCAGTGGTATGAGCAAAGACTCCTGAAGTACGTTTAATACTTCCATGAAAGCGCAGTTGAAGGAGGAAATCATACTTAACATCAAGCTACCATATATTTCAAAGAATTAGGACATTATTACAAATATTAATGAGCAAAAAGTAATCAGCAAAATTATATCACAAGAGTGGCAAGACGCAGTGCTCTTCCAATTTAATGCATGTAATCGAAAATATCTTTTTGAACCAATAAAAGTAAAAAATCTTTAAGAACTAATAAAAGTGGATGAACTTCAAGGAGGATTTTCTGGCTCAGTGGCCATTATGGGAAGATAATATAAAGAACACATACAGACTCATTTCAACGACAATTCCAAGCATTTCAATCATACAAGGATGATCTATGAACAACATAATATCATGCTTTCTGCTATAAAGGAGAGAAGGAAGCCATAATCGATGTTGTATAATATCTGCCTTTAGCAAGAACCCTCTGAAGGACATCCAAGCAGTTTCTAAAGGCTCTAAACTCTCACTGCACACAAGCTGCAAATCGATGAAGGACCGTGCAAATTGTGTTCTATCTGTTCATCAGTCACTAATTAGAGCAAATTAGACCAAATGGTACCACAGGACATAATGTGACAGGGGCAGGAGTCAGGGTGTCGTTACAATTATCTTGGTGGTGTTAAGAAAACAACGACAACTAATAGTTCCCAGACCTTTGACTAATGGATGTGGTTATCTTCCGTGACTGACCTGATCGATAGCTGCTTGCTGAGAAGCTCCGGGAAATCTTCATCTCTCGACTTTCCAGGGCCAACAGAGACAGCTTGAAGTTTAACCTGCTGTGACAAAGACATGGGGCCTTTTATTTGAAATGTATGTTTCACACTGGAGCTGTAAACAATCTTAAGCACATAAACTCTTCGAGCGTCTTTCTCGAGCAAGGAAACTTGCTGTTTTTACGTGATTTTTGTTTAATGAAGTTGTCGAACTCTCTCTTTCTTTGGACATGCAGTGTTTACAGACACAACTGCCAAATTCATGAATGGCACGGGTGGAAACCCTGACATAATTTCCTCATTCTGCTTTAAACTCAATCTCTATATTTTCATTCCAATCACAAAACATTCATACTATATATAAAAACGAAATACAATGTTACAAACACTCGTGAGGTAAACAAAGAGAAACGCCATTCTGAAGGTACATCTGGTTAGGGAGCAGCTTCGTTCAGATTGAAACTCAAAATCATAATTGTATTCAGGAATTTATGAAACCCCCGACCCTCCTTAGGACACCAGCTGGACCACAAAACGTTCCGCAGGAGGTTTGGCGGGGCTAGCCCAAAAACTCAGGGAATAATTTGGGGACGGATCTGGGGCTCGGGGCTTGCCACGAGGGGAAGCACGCGGGTCCATCCCGAACTCCCGGTCCTGAGACCACCGGGCACCAGCGGCACCAGTGGGTTGCCAGGCAACCACGGATGCTGATTAGCACTGCCAATTCAGGCAGGGTTACACTACCTCATGTGATACCTTACCTGTGGATGGCCGAGTCAATTGGGGTCTCGTGCCCTCAGTGCACACTCAGATTTCTGCCGAGCAGTACAGTGAGTGTGCGCTGGCTAACAAAGCAAATCAGGTGGGATTTACTTTGTGAGTATGAGCTCAAAAAAACATTTTTGAGTGCTTTATCATGAAGAAATTGTTCCAGCCTGTTCCAACATAGCCTAGCTGTGGGTGCATACCATATAGGACCCTTTAATTTTAAAGCCGGTCTTCACCTGCACCATTGGCAGTTAAAGAAATTAAATGAATTTGTTCAAATAATGACTTTGTCCACAAAAGAGTTGCTGTTTAACGTAGAACAACCCTCGAGACATCGAAAAGTTTAATTGCCCATGAAATAAACATTACAGATAAGCCACCATGTTGCCTGCTCGTCTGTGCATGCGTCCCCATGTAAAAATTATAACTTTATTTTAAAGTGTCCTTTATCACCAAATTTGTTTTCAATACCTGTCGATCAAGTACCTTGTGAAACCCCCAACAATGTAAACAAAAGTTGCAATTGCAACATATTGTGTCCCTTTAAGGTCCAATTCGATTATTTGAAGTTTAATGCATTTTCCTTATGAAAAAACTGTTTTTGTTCAGATTTTCAACCAATTTATTGCAGATGAGTTTGAATCTGTATGAGCGACTATAAAAAGTGGAAATAGAAATCAAATCAGAGTTAAGTAAAGCCATGAGGCTGCTTAAAAGATTTGAGAGGCCTCACATTCCCCATACAAAATCTCTACACGACCTAAATTCATCAAATTTCGACGGATTTTCATGGAAATTGTTTTCATCGAGTCTGAGCTTACATTATCAAATACCAAAAGTGAAAACAGAAATCGAATAAAACTTAAAGGCCCTGTCACACCTTGACGATTTAGCCAGCGTAGCCTACGTATGCAAAATTTGGCTAAAATGCTGGCACACGTCGAATACGTTATGGGTATTTGTATACATTAAGAGCACGCTAGGCATACGCGTAGTACACTGGCATACGTCTTTGTACGCTGGCATACGTCGTAGTACGCCGAGGTGTTAGACAAATTTTCCATGTTTGAAATTTTTTGACATATGCCAGCGTATGACTCACACGTTCCGCATAATGCTGGCCATAAGTTGAGGCACGTTATGCGATCGTTGACACACGTCGACACACGTTATTTGTAAGTTACTCATAAGTCGAAATACATCGAGGTAATGTTTAGCGTACCCGAAACTTATTTCTAACCTATGAGTAACGTGTTGTAGGCACGTTACGCAATCGTTGACACACGTCGACACACGTTACTTGTACGTTACTCATAAGTCGAAACACGTCAATGTAATGGTTAGCGTCAGTGTCCAGACTCCCTGGTTTTTGTTTTTTTTTCTTCGGTATGACGGTGATGTTAACACTTCGATTTCTAGTGCGGTTATGATTTAAATCGTGAGTGGCAGCCTATTATTAATTATATTATACCGCACTAGAAATCGAAGTGTAACATCACCGTCATACGAGAAAAAAAAAAAACCAGGGAGTCTGGAACACTGACGCTAACCATTACATTGACGCGTTTCGACTTATGAGTAACGTACAAGTAACGTATGTCGACGTGTGTCAACGATCGCGTAGCGTGCCTACAACTTATGCCAGCGTATGCGGAATCTGTGTCATACGTCGAGAAATTTTCAACATGCTGAAAAATTCTCGACGATCGACGACGTATGCCAGCGTGCTACGACGTATGCCAGCATGCTATTAACGTATACAAAAATTACCCATAACGTATTTGACGTGGCCAGCTTGGTTCGGCAAATTTTTCATACGTCGGCATACGCTGGCTAAAACGTCAAGGTGTGACAGCGGCTTCACACTTCGATGTCTAGTGCGGTTATGATTTGAATCGTCGAGCCGCAGCCTATGAATAGCCTACGCCATGTGATCGTCGGCGATACGCTGCCGCTATGCATAAGTTAGACTATCGTTGGGCATAGGTTGTGAACGCCGACAACACGCTCAGCATTCGTTGGTATAAGTTATCTATATGTGATTAAAACGTTCTGTGTACGTTACTAATACGTTATGCATAGTCCAACACGTTATTATACGCCCAAAACTTTTTTTAAAAACATCAATAGTTCAGCGTACTCCAGTGTTTCACATACTTTTTGAGACCTTGCCATACGCTGGCTAAACGTCAAGGTGTGACAGGGCCATAAGATAAAGTCACGAGGCCGTTTTGAAGCATATGGAAACATTCTCGGGGTCGGACACCGGGAACTTCGCCGACCCATAATGCAATGTCCGCATAGCAACGCTGGCGAAGGGGAAAACAAAGTACCTCGTTCGCCCGGATCGCCCTGCTATGTGTTGCAGCGGTGTATGTAGTGCTAGCGCTATCGCATGGCACTCGACTCGTACCTGTTACAAGTTTGTTTCTTTCGTAGCCTTTATTACACATTATTATTTGCAACAATGCCGAAAAGTTGCTGTATTTTTAGTTGTACTAATACAAGGCAAAAAATTCAGAACTCTCCTTTTATCTCATACCAAGTCGGGCTACTGATATTATTTGCAACAATGCCGAAAAGTTGCTGTATTTTTAGTTGTACTAATAACAAGGCAAAAAATTCAGAACTCTCCTTTTATTCATACCGAGTCGGGCTACTGAACCAGAGAGGAGACTTCTGTGGCTTAGAGCCATGAGACAAAAAATTTGTGGGCTTCCAGTGATCGGTAGTTTTCATTGCCTCAAGTAAAACACTCCTGAGATTAAAAGAAAAATATATTCTGTGGTTAGTTATTAAAATAGTACCAGGGCAATTAAGCAATGGTACATCACGCAAAAACATTATGCCTTGGCCCGTGATTGCCATTAATAGGATTAGAACTTGCAAACTAAATGCAATGACAATGTGTCGGCCTTTCCGTTAAGTTCACTGCAGTCTTGTCCTCAGCCCAGGTGCTCAACTTAGCAGCCACAAGAAATAGCCATGCACTGCTACATCATTACAAAACGTAGACACACAGGCACACATGCTCACTCACATACGACAACGCTCATAGAACACATACACATAATTAAAATCAGGGATAAGACAGAATTTATTCAACATGAATGTGAGCAATATTTTAATCATTCATTGACATTCTTGCTGGGTCAGTGAGTGACCCAAAACTAGTACAGATGACTTACTGTCACACAGTACAGACAAGGCAGGTCAATTAAAATATTACTAACTAGCCACATCAGCTCGGGAGTTCATAAATAATTGAAATAATATATTAACACTCCAGTACAGTAATATTTGATAATACACAGTTAAAACTTGGTTTAAAATTGAATTACATATGGTGTCTTGACTAATACGTGTTTACGTCCGGTATTGCACGTTCGGCCATTCCTTCGGGTTGTCGATCCACGAATCACCGGGGTGCTGGTAGGGACAAGAATCAAGCCCAATTAACTGTATTTTGGCTCGATATCTGGCCAATGCATCACCTCACAAATGTTCTATATATTGATATGACATTGCAAACACTTGGGTGAACACAATGTATCAACAATTTGTCTGAAATACATCGACAGAAAAAACAAAAATCACTCGGCTTTGCGTGCAAGTAAACCACGATGTACGTGCGTCTGCGATCGGTGCTGCGTTTGTTTCCCCTTTGCCAATATGGCGGTCGCGTTACCAAGTGAAGTCACGTGACTGTGACGTATGGCCGACCTCAATATAGGAAGCTCCTCACGTTGCTTATATAAATGCACAAAACGATGAAAAAAAAAAAAAAACGCCAAAAAAACACCCCATTTTCACAAACCTTGCTGCAATCAAGTGTTAAGCTACCTTAGCAACTGTGAAAAGTGAAAGCAGAAATTGAATTTACGTTCCAATAAACGCGTGATGCCGTTCAAAGCAAAAACCTCCATTCTCAAGAGAAATCCTTTCCAATGCCGTAAAACACGATTTTTTTAAAGTATCCATGTGTAATCCTCATATAATCTAACTGATTATAGCCTCAGGCATGTGACGAAATGCATGACTTGTGTGAAAAAAATTCATTTTGACATCTATATTAGCAAAAAAACTGGCATGGCCTAGCATCTAACCGAGGCCTCACTCACAAGGCCGTCAACTAGGCCCGATCTTAAAACATTAACTCGTTAATTATACATGATAAAAACACACAACTTACCTTCTTCTCGGGACACCCTTGTCTCTCCAAACATGCAGTTGTCTCACGATGGTCTGAACCCGGCTCACTTTCCCCGTTTGTGGGTGAACAACCCAACGCTTGGTGAATTCTGCTTCAAAATGGCGAATTAAGACCACCTTTGAGGGAGAGCGAGGTGTCTGAGGATGTATGGAGGTGTCCGAAGATGTGCCTGATTGAGGATATAATTAAATATGGCCGAATTATTATCTTCAAAAGAGGTGTATTAATTAACCAAAACACCCAATTTTCACTCGTGCACTTCCTTGGATAATAAGTTAAGGGTGAAGAATAATTTTGTCTCTCAAGAGACACTGTATACCATTGACAAAGTTGCAGGGCCAGGCTTTATGGCAGAGCTGAGCTGTTTAGCGAGTTGAGGTATAAAACTGTATGTGCACTGAGGGAGAACAAGGAGGCCTATGCGCGAAGAATCTCTGAGGGGGTAGAGCATCACCTGTAGTCAAGTGATCCTTCTCCTGCTTACAGGAGAAATCCAAACCCATCCCTCGGTGTACTGCAGTTAGAGCAGAGGGTGGTGGGCTCTTGACCGAGGAGTCCAAAGTGAAGACCAGGTAGGCCGGTTACTTTGAGTGGCTGTACCAGGCTGATCCACCAGCTGTTGAGTTGGATGTCAGTGGTGTTACTATCCCGATTGCTGACCCTCCAATAAACTGTGATCCACCTTCGTTTGTGGAAACACGGGCTGTGCTGAACGAGTTGAAATGGGATAAAGATCCTGGGATCTGTGGCATCCATGGTGAACTTTTCAAGGCTGGTGGAAATTCTGTACTCATGTCGTTGCATGCAGTTCTGTGTTCTGCCTGGAGTACAGGCATCATTGCAACTGACTGGAAGAGGGGCCTTGTTGTCCCTTTCTGGAAAGGGAAGGGTGATTCCCAGGATTGCAACAACAACCGAGGTGTGACACTGCTGTCAGTGCCGGGCAAGGTCTTTGCTCGGATAACTCTTGATAGGGTTTGCCACCAACTGCTTGAGCAACAGCACCCAGAGCAGTCAAACTTTATAGCAGGGACTGCTTCCAGCCAATCTCTGCAAAGCGTTCGATTCAGTAAATTGTGATGTCCTCTGGAGGATTCTTGGTCTTCGTGGAGTGCCACCAAAACGGATCAATCTGATGCCTGAACAATACTCTGGTACTGAGAGTGCTGTGAGATGTGGTGATACCATCTCTGACTTATTTCCAGTT
The DNA here is from genome assembly GCA_035128595.1 of Eptatretus atami. Taxonomy (NCBI): domain Eukaryota; kingdom Metazoa; phylum Chordata; class Myxini; order Myxiniformes; family Myxinidae; genus Eptatretus; species Eptatretus atami. The sequence goes on along the minus strand of CM068957.1, from coordinate 60,350,884 downwards.
GTTACTGGAGTTTGTCAGGGGTGTGTACTGGCCCCCACACTTTTCAGCACTTGTATGGACTGGATTCTCGGGAGGATGTCGCAGAGATCAAGCTGCAGTGCATCATTTGGGAATGTCAGGATATCAGACCTTGATTTCGTAGATTATGCAGTGATCTTTGTGGAGAATGGATATCCTTTTGGGGGCCCTCGAGGTGCTGACTGAGAAGTCAAATCCTCTGGGATTACCGTCAAAGCTAACATCCAGGCTTTCTTTGATATATTGGATGCTGCTATCTTGTCTGCTTCTGTTTTTGTTGAGGATGTTGATGTCACGGAGAGTTTCATTTACCTTGGCAGTGATATTCACTTCTTAGCTAGCCGTGAGCCAGAGGTGAATGGACGTCTGGGTCGGACCTGGGGAATCATAGATTCACTGGATCATGGGGTGTAGTGCTGTTGGTACCTGTGCAGGAAGACAAAAGTCCGAGTCTTCAGGTCCTTGGTGTTTCCAGTCTTGCTCTACGGATGTGAGACTTGGAGTCTGACCAGGGATCTGAGACAGAGACTTAATTCCTTTGGTACCAGGTCTCTTCAGTGAATCCTTGGCTATTGCCGATCAGACTATGTCCAACTAGCGGTTGCTGAGAGAGACTCAAATGAGATTTTTTACCCTCAGTCTGTGAGCATCAGCTGTGGCTGTATGGACATGTGTCTCATTTTCCTGATGCTGATCCTGCTCACCAGATTCTCTCAGCGAGGGAGCCTTGTGAGTGAAGGAGGCCAATGGGCCAACCAGGTGCCTCGTGGTTGCAGCAGGTTGATCAGCATCTCAAGGAGATGGGGATGGGCCAGGTATCTGCCTGGGGGATGGCCAGACGGAGGCCCCTGGAGTACCGGCGGAAAGTGGACGCAGCAACGCGCTGCTCTGGCGCATGCTTGACCTGTCACCGAAAGAGGAAGGAGACTATGTTTTAACACTGTCTGTCTGTTTGTTACTTGCAAAATCGAAGATTTTTCAAGTATATTATGGTCAGTCGATTTTGTTATTCTGTCTCTCTGTTTGTTTGTCTGTCAGTTTAATTGTCTACAGGTCACAATTCTAAACCGATCTTCATGAAACTTTACCAGATTGTAGTGGTCGTCTCAACTGAGAAGCCTATTGATTTTGAGGTCAAATATCAAATGTCATCTTGAGGTCAGATTTCTAAAATCGACATTTTTCATCCGATTGACTTAAAATTTGAACAAGATTTGCATATTGCATCACCGAATTGGGAAACCAACTATTTTTGAGATAAAAAAGGTCAAATGTCAACTGTACGTCAAACTTCTGAAATCATCAATTTCAATCTGAAAAATAATCAATTTTCATCCGATTGACCTGAGCTTTGATTGAGATTGTCAATTTTAATATTAATGAAATGGACAATTTGATGTATCCATGGCAACCTTTGGAGAGGGGGGGGGGGTGGATTTTGCAAGTATCGTGCTCTGCACAACATCTTTTCCTTGTTTGTTTGTGTGCAGGATACCTCAAAAGGTTGTGTACGGATTCGGATGAAATTCGGTGGACAGGTTTGGTGTGTGACAAGGAAGAATTGTTTAGATTCTGCTGAAGATCCATATCCAGATCGAGGTATGAGAGTTTATAAATTTTTAAGTGATTCTTCACCTTTGAGAGATAGGGCCAAAAATGATATACAGCACGATATTTCAAAGAAAAATTGAGCCCGACATATTCTACTGGTTCAGTTATTGCATGGTGGAGGTATGCGCTCCACCAAGTGGCCTTCTAGCTTCCATTAGAATTGACTCAATAACTTCAACAAGATAAATTGTTTTGCTGAATTGGACAACTACTCAATTTTTCTTGCACCAAGGTTGCAAGGGTATCCAGATGCAAGAAAACATGGAACCTTTCCAATAAAACACGACTTGAAAACATTGTCAAAATTACGTAACAAGGCAATAGATTTCCAGGGACCTCTGCGATGTGGATGGTTGACGAAGAACAATGGGAGAATATTTTTTATTTCTGCAAAGTTTCCCACCGAAAAAATTCACACGGGAAATGACGCAGAATCAAGAAAGTGCTCCATTGTGCATGCTTTTCATCTTTCCTGCCAATCAAAAATTTCATTAATCTGTGAGCAAATGATTTGGAATCCTTTAGCCAAAAGGCCGTTGTTGTCTAATCAGCTGCGCACAGTCATCGTCTTACTGATTGCTGATACTTCGTAAGCAGAGCAAAGCACGTGTTGGTGGATGCGTCCCTTCGGATCTGAAAACAAGACAAAGAGAAAACTTGTCAAGGCCTCGATTAACCAGGACGTTTCTTATCCCGGATCATGCTCCAATCGAGTACTGATAATGCACACACAAACCACTTGCGTTGCCCAGATGTTGATGTAAACATGATTAGTTTGATGCAAAGTGTTAATTGGATAGTTCTGCATATTTCAATTGCTTGCATATATTCACCACTGAGCTGTCTTTTCCGAGTTTTATCCCTGACGGTGGGATATAAATAAAAGCTGCTGTTCTGATGCAGTGCCAGTAGGGAGCGGTGCATCCCAGAGCACAACATACTTTTAATTTGGATGTATATTTATTTTTCATGACCGCTTACATGTTGTGAACGTTAAAGATCCCATGGTAGCGAGCTTTCAAAATGAGTAGGCCATTTTCTGCCAACATCACGATGAAATTCTCAACTCGGGCTCATTTTTAGCTCAGCTGGACTTTAGTCAGGTGAGCTTATGCGATCAAGCAGTGTGAGTGACTAAGTGAGTGAGTGAGTAAGTGTGTCGGTCAGTCCGTAAACACTTCAGTCATTATCGCTTGAACCAAACACATGATTTCGATGAAACTTAGCCACAAGCTTCACATCTGATGCCAAACGAAAGTGTGTTGACCGCATCAAAATCTGCGCTCATTGAGGGGGTCTACGGGGGGAGGTGGGGAGTTTGACCCCACAAAATAGATATTTATTTTCTTCTCCGAAACTACACACACGATTTTCGATGAAACTTGACCACAACCTTCATCACTCGTGATGCACCAAAGTTTGTTCATAGCATCAAAAAAAAACTCAGGGTCGAAGGGGGTCTGCAGGGAGTTTGAGTGAATGTTGCTCCTGATCCAGGTGAGCTTCAGGCGTGTGGTCCTATTTTGACTCCCTGCAATAAGTAAGACTGCTCTTTTTGTACACAGAGTTGAGGCACGTGGAAGAGATATAACACAAAACAGAACAACAAGGACGCCAAGACATAACAGAACAAAAATAACGGTGGAAAGACGGAGGGGGAGGGGGTGGGGGATTATACCAACAGCAGGGTAGATGGACAAAATAAAAAGCGGCTTCGAGGGAGAAAGCACATGGGGAACAAGCTCGAATGAGCTAAGATCCTTGTCCTCTTAATGATGACGTCATAAAAACGAATATGTGTCTTGTTTATGTATCAGGTTTGCGAATAAATTATCTGTGCTAATGCCCGGCTTGATTCCCGCAAACAAAATTCAAACAGCTTGCCTAATTTCGGAGATAATGGTATAGGCGATTTCCATTAGCAGCGATATTATGACGTCAAATTTTTTTCTAGGAAGAATTTCCAAAATCGGAGATGGTTACTGTCTGCGCAGGGTATTTTTACATATATATGCCAAGTTTCAGGAAGTTTCGATGAAAACTGTAACTGTGAAAAAAACTAGTTTCGGAGATAATGGTATAGGCGATTTCCATTAGCGGCGATATTATGACGTTAACTTTTTTTCTAGGAAGAATTTCCAAAATCTGAGATGGTTACTGCCTGCGCTGGGTTTTCTGCATATACATGGCAAGTTTCACGAAGATCCGATGAAAACTCTGGGTTGTGAAACAAAAAAATGTCAAAATATAGGAATGACATCATAAAAATTGATATGACGTCATAGTGATGTATCATATGTGCGGTAATTCATCTCTGCTAATGCCCTGTTCGATTCCCGCAAAAATAATTCAAAAAGCTTGCCTAGTTTGAGATAATTTTTTAGGCGATTTCCATTAGCGGAGATATTTTGACGTCATAACTTTTTTTCTAGGAGTATTTTCAAAATCGGAGATGGTTACTGTCTGCGCAGGTATTTTTACATTAATATGCCAAGTTTCAGGAAGTTTCGATGAAAACTGTAGGCTGTGAAACAAATGAAACAAAAAATGTCAAAAAATAGGAATGACGTCATAAAAATTGATATGACGTCATAGTGATGTATCATATGTGCGGTAATTAATATCTGCTAATGCCCTGTTCGATTCCCGCAAAAAGAATTCAAAAAGCTTGCCTAGTTTCGGAGATAATTTTTTAGGCAATTTCCATTAGGGAGATATTTTGACATCATAACTTTTTTTCTAGGAGGAATTTTCAAAATCGAGATGGTTACTGTCTGCGCAGGGTATTTTTACATATATACGCCAAGTTTCAGGAAGTTTCGATGAAAACTGTAGGCTGTGAAACAAAAAAGTCCACAAGAACAACAACGTGAGTAAGACTTAGAGATCCTCCACGAGGATCTAAAAATGAGAGCAAGGGGAGTGTGGGACGAGGGAGTAGCACATATTGGGTTAACAATCTGGATTCATAATAACCTCCGTCCACCTTGGGTGGCAGAGGTAACGAATCATATTAAAAAAAAAACTAAGAGGAGCATGAGAGTTTGGGGAAACCCAATAATCATGTGGAAACCCGGGAACAAATCAAATTTTCACGTGGGACAAAGGGTAAAAGTGCCACCCTCCATGCACCATTTCCAATAAATGGAGGGGACACTGCTTCTAAGGGGTAATGCATTTTTAGCAAAAAGAACACAATTTGTTATTGAGCCTTCAATTAATCATACGAAACATTAATTAAACTGATAAGAAATACAATGCAAAATAGATGATCTGCCAATGCAAACTAAATATCGTAAAACAGTTTATCAACATAAGTCAGCCCAAAGTTTGAGATGAACAAATCTCATTCTCAGCTGATATGATGTGTACTTTACTGGCCTTCAGTGCAGCAAAGTCGTGAATTACGTCGTCATAATTGATTTTATCCGCATCTTCCCTTTCAATGAAAAGGATGGCTAGGTTGCTGAGCCGAGACTGACTCATGGCGGACATTTATTATCTTATCTGGAATTGGAATTCCAGATAAGATATAATCATCATGCACCATCCATCTGTCCGTCTCCTATTTCAACTTCTCCGGCCATACTGCTAGGCCGATCTGGCTGAAATTGGGCAGCAATGTTCCGCTCCTGACTGGTAACAGGGATTGCAAAGCTCGTTCTGGTCACGTGACTTTCAGTCAGTCAAAATGGCCGACTTAGTAAATTTCTTCAAAAATCTTCTCCCGACCCACCAGTCAGAATACTACCAAATTTGGGTTACAATAATAGGCCAGGGTAAGGATATTAAATTGAGGAGGTAATGCCTATCACGTGACCAGAAGTGTGTCAAAATGGCGATTTAGTAATTTTTGGGGAAAATTGTATAAATCCCTTCAAAAACGTTCCTCTCCAGACCCCCCAGTCAGAATGCTACCAAATTTGGGTTACAACATTAGGCCAGGGCCCAGATAAGCTTCAGGTCCAGGGTTCCTATCTTTTGGCCTACGGGGATGATGTCACCGGTGGCATTATGTTTTCGGGTTGTCCGTCCGTCCGTAGGTCTGCATTTACATGCAAATTTTCTCTGTTTTCTCTGCAACCGCTTATCCGATTGACACAAAATTTGAACAAAGATGTGACTCATCATGCAGAATTTTCAAATGATTATGACGTCATAGGTCATGTTGTGTGGCAACCATGTTGGAAAAATGGAAAAATATTGGACTCCTGTATCTCTTAAACCGCAAGATGGAAAAAAATTTAAACTTGGCACCTCACAACTACTCTGCATGGTGAACAAGAGCGATTTGACTTTGACATCATCGGTGAAGTTTTATCCTGGTCAACATTCCACAAGTAGAATGCTGCATTTGATCGGTATGAAAATTTGTGTGGTTCATCTTGGGAAATATTTCAACACAGAAAAAATGATTATGTCATCATCCATCAATCATGTGGTTTGGCAGCCATATTTTTTTAAAAAAGGAAAAATCTTCTTCTCCACAACCGCTTTACAGATCGAAGTGAAACTGCACACAAATGATCAACGATTCATGCTGAATAAAGTTTGATAACTATGATGTCATAGGTCACATGGTCTGGCAGCCATCTTGGATTTACCCTCAAACCTTGAAAAATCTTTTTCTCCAGAATGGCTGGACAGATTGAGGGGAAACTTCACAGACATGTTCCCCATGACTTGGGGATGTTAAGATGATTAACAATAATTGATGTCACATGGTTCTGTAGCCATATTGGATTGATGAAAAATATTAAATAATGTTTTCTCTGGAACCGCTTATCCGATTGAAGCAAAATTTTCCAAGTATCATCAAACCCGAAACCCGTATACAGTGTGAAATGATAACATCAAAGGTCATGTGGTATGGCAGACATATTGGAAAGAAAAACAAAGCTTATCCGATCAAAGCGAAACTTCACAAACATGATCCACTACCAAATCTCGGGCAGAATTCAAATTTTCAATGCCATTAGTCACGTGGTTTGGCAACCACGTAAGTTTGAAAACTCCGAAAATTGAAAAAACTTTTTCTCCAAAACTGCTTATCAGATCAATATGAAACATGTTGCATTACATGGAGCAAGGGCAGTGAATCACAACTGCAAAGTTTCACATCAATTGTGACAGCGGTTTCTGAAATATGAATTTTTTAAATATTTTCCTTGAAACCAATGTTTTTGCCACACCTCATGACTGATGACATCATTATTAAGTCAAATGTATGCAGTAATGGCAGTGGATCATAACTGCAAATTCTAGTATTGATAGGTTCAATGTTTTCAGAGGAATAACTGTTTAATTACCTCTTTAATACCAACGTGGCTGCCACATCATGTGACTGATGAAATCAAGGTTAACTACGATATTTGTAGCAACAGTACTAGATCATCACTGCAAAGTCTCACATCAAAAGACTAAGTGGTTTCAGAGAAATATATATATTTTTTAATGTGATTGACTCGGCATGGGGAATATTGGTTGAAAATTTCAACATCGTCGGTCACATGGTCTCGCAGCCATGTTTGACAAAAAGCCTTATCCGATCAACACAAAACTCCAAAGACATGATCGGCCTCCCATTCTTCATTTGATTTGATAAAGAGGACATTGTGGGTCAGGTGTCCAATCGAAGCGGGGTTGTATCGAAGCAGGGTGGCGGCGTGATTTTTTTTTTCACCATAGAAATTTCATGACATTTTCACCATAGATGCGACTCCTCAGGTAGAATGTTTTTGTGATAAGTATGACATCATAGGTCACGTGGTATGGCAGCCATGTTGGAAAAATGGAAAAACTTTGGACCTCTGTATCTCTGAAACCACACGAAGGAAAAAAATTGAAACTTAGCACATCTGAAGTACTCCCCCTGGGAAACAAGGGTGATTATTTTTGATGATGTCATATGTGGCTTCAATATGACGTCATAATTTCATATGTCAAACACTTTATCCGATCAGTATGAAAATTTTTGAGGGTCTTCTCGGACTAAATTGTAATTGGCATAAAAATTGATGATTCATCAGTTTTGTGGTTTGGAAGCCATGTTGTTTTTAACATCAAACCTTCAAACATCTTCTTCGCCATAATGGCTGAATAGATCGAGGTGAAACTTTACAGGCATGATCGTCGATGCATGAGGAACCAAAAGTTCTGCACCTATGATGTCATAGCTCACATGGTTTGGCAGCTATGATTTTTTGAAGAATAAACAATTTAAAATCTTCTTCTGCAGAATGGCCTGACAGATTGAGGAGAAACTTCACTGACATATTCTTCAAGCCTTGTAGATACCAAGGTGTAAATGAATAATTAGTCGGTCACATGGTCTGGCAGCCATTTTGGTTTTAACGAAATTCTTTAAAAAAAATCTTTCTCTTGAACCGCTTCATCAATCGATGTGAATTGGCACAGTTATGATTGAGTAGACATGTGGAATATATGTTTTAAATTGCAACATGGTCTGGCAGCCAGAATTATTTAATATTTTAAATCTGGGTTCAGGGATTTAAATCAAACTTGGTACAAGTATGCATAATGATGTAATAATGTGGGTGGAGGCATATCTGGTGATGTCGAAAATTGTCGTTCTAGTATAAAAGGGTCATTCTCACATAATTGACAGATTGATGTCACATGTCTTTAAGTGGCCTCATTTCATGAAATTTCAGGCATTTTCGGCGAAGTTATGAACCATATATCTTTGCCCTGGGTAGCGTTCAAATAATCCCGTCGTTTGAGATCATAAAATTACAATAAATAGGAAAAAATGAGGTTGTTCTCTCAGTCTGATGCAATTTTTGCAGTCACAATACCCACAGTACCATGTTCATGTCCCAAAAAAGCGTCAATAAATTATCCGAATTTTACAAGAATTCATGTAGGGTTCCTTCTTAATTCAATATCTTCCGTATTCGAGTCTAAATACTGCCGAAAACTGTACCACAACACAGTGGATTTTGTGCCCGTCACTCAATTTCGTCATTACCGCAACGAAAACGCCCTACCAGTGGATGTTAGAACTGTGAGCCAATTAAGCGATCACGTCAAGTGATCGTGACGCGGCGTTCGGTTCTTGTACCCCCATTTTAGAATTATTTTCAAGTTTGGGCGGTGCAGTTTGGGTGCAAAAACTCCTCAAAAGTTGGCAAGGTGAGTCCGTATGCTTATTCAACGTCATTACCGTACATGCCCGATTGACCATACATATGAATTTCAACAGATATTATGTACACTAACGTAGAGAATGCTTTTAAATGCTAAAGTTTTTGACAATTCACGGTGTGTCTGCTTCCCATTCTGGTCACTACGAGGCGTTGTATGTTGATTTCGTCATTACCGTAACACCATTACCGTAACATTTTAGTTTCGTTACGGTAAGGATGATTTGTGTTACGGTAATGATTTTTGCACTTTATGTCCACGATTTCTCATCAAACATGGTGGTATTGATTTCTTATTGATGACAACTTTTTCTTATGTTTCTCAATAAACATGATGGAGATAGAATATTATGGGCATCTTTGACGTCTCTTGAAAACATCATTGTTGGATATACAAGACCTTTCATTTCCATTATGGTAATGACTCAATGGCCATAAAGCACTGAAATTGCGGTGAAAAATTGGCGAAATGAGAGGTAATTCAGCGCTGCTTTCATCAAGTACACCTGAAACTACATCCCATTTGCCACATTCGGACCTGAAAAATTTAATCTTGTTCAAAGAATTTTCTAATGTTACCACCCTCCTGATTCTGTCAGTTATGTGAGAATGATCCAAAATTGTGATGAGTTTAGTCTCGGAAAGGCTTCACATGCAACTAGCTGTAGACACACAGATTGTGAGGAATATGCACAACGCGGTTGTCAGGTTTGGCAAGGATTCAGTGTAAACCCACTTCACAATCTACTTCAGTAAATCTAGCATGTCCCAATCTGCTACAACACTCCCTGTGATGTTCTTGAAGCTATTAATATGACCGTGGAGATGTTGGATCTATTCCTGGAAGTTGATGTATTTAACTCAATGTAGACTGCAGCAAGGGTATTAATTTTGTTGTTGCTTTCTCGATTGTGTTCAACGTTAAAGACATATTGCAAGTTATGAAATACGATATCATCTGTTGATTTCACTTCCAAGTCGGTCAATAATCTCCAGGTGCTTTCTTCTGACGCCTTCTTGCAGTTTTAGACCATAGTCATCGGACTATTTTCTGGGCATTTTCCACTTGCTCCTCACTCCGTGCTCAGTTGAGACGTTCATTGTGGAACACAACTCAACGGCTTTTGTTTGAGTCTGGGCAACCAAGATATCCCTTTACTACCAAAATAAAAATGAGAGAGCATTCATTTTGTTGCACATCGATCCAACCCAAGACCACGATTCTGTAGATTTTCCTGAGCATCACTGATTTCCTTCAGTGCAAGGCTCAAAAATACAGATATGCAATGAAATTGTAAGATATACTGCTGTCAAGAATAGTCCCAGCACCACCTTTGGTATCCAAATTCTCAGGGACTCCATCTCCAACATCCTCAAGCATGCAATTGGCCCCTCGAGATTAGATGGCATGGCAGCAGTGGCATTTACTCCTGCTAGTTTCAAACAATGATTGTTGCATGGAACAAAAACAGCATTTGGATTGACATTCAGAATTTGCAGCTGTACTCCACGGTGTGCTCCAAACATTGTAGATGCGTTATCATACCCCTGACCATAACAATTGTGTAGGACCAGGCCATCTTTTTCAAGCTTGTTGATTATTTAATTCATTGTTGCTTCTGCAGTTTTTCCTTGGAGTGGAATTGACTTTGTAAATGACCCCTTCACTTTCACTGAATTGCCATTGATTGATACATAATGGATCATCTGGTGCATCTGATCAAAAACAGATATGTCTGGTGTACTGTCAAACATGATGGTAAAGTATTTCACTGCAAGGATTTCATTGATGATGGTGGATCACTTTCAACAGCCAAGGAGAATGATGAATTAATTTTGCACTTGCTGGATGGTCTCGATTGTTGCCAGTTGGTATTTTGTTAGGTGCTCCATAATGACTGGGTCATACTTACTCAAAAGATTCAAAAAATTCAAGGAAAATTGCTTGAGTTTGGCTCCTCAGCTATATTCTGTACTAGCAATACAACCCGTCACTTCACTGACCGGGGGTATTAAGGAGGGGGGTTGAGGAGGAGGGAGGGAGGGGGGAGAGAGGAGGGGAGGGAGAGGAGGCAAGGGAGGGAGGGAAGAGCAAGAGGGAGGGGAGGGAGAGGAGCAAGAGGGAGGGGAGGGAGAGGAGCAAGAGGAGGAGGGAGAGGAGGCAAGAGGGAGGGGAAGCTAGGAAGTGGGAAGAGCAAGGAAGGGGGGGGGGTTGGGGAGAGGTATGCCTCACCAATATGTTGCTATAACCGCAGGAGGGGGGATGCAAGGAGGGGGAAGAGAAGAGAGAGAGAGAGAGAGAGAGAGAAGAGGAGAGGAAGAGAGAGAGAGAGAGAGAGAGAGAGTGAAAAAAAAGGAGAAAGGTGAGGGATGGAAGTGGGGTTAGTAAAGAGAATGATATGTTCTGCTTAATGACCGAACACACACACACAAAACAAACTCATGTCAGAACAGCTGTACACACAATGACACAAGACAGGTTTATAATGTAATCCACTGGCACATCTGCATAAAACTGTGATGTCCCAGTTCCAGAAAATTTGTGGGAGCTTTAACTAAAAGTAATCACTGAAAACATGGAAGTACCTACCGCTCACATATGACCTAATGATCCCATCAAGCGTGAACATCGAAAACAAAGCGTTGTGACCAGATATCATACTTAGGTACCAAAAAAAAAGAGAAGGCATGGCTGATTTAGGTGTTAATACCCGTAATTTTGGACTAAATGATGCATAAATAAAGAAAATGACCAAACACCAAGACCTCAAGAATGAAGTGAGAAGATCCTGGAAGCTGAAGAATGCCAAAGTTGTACCAGTGATAGCTGAACCTCCAGGAATGATGACAAAGAAACTCACAGAGGTATTAAATATAGGGGCAATACTCCTGGGTGCTCACTTGGTAGTGGCTGGATAAGATAGCCAAGCAACCACTGGTAGGCATGGATGATCCACAAAATATATAATGGAGAAGAAAGTAAATATCTATGGATTCATTTTTTTAATGCCATGAACAAACCTTTGTACATCATGGGTGATAAAGGTTGTGGTCAAGTTTCATCGAAATTGTGT
>CM068957.1:60290504-60306947 GCA_035128595.1 Eptatretus atami | reverse complement strand
AAAAAGGGAGAGGAGATTCCAGGTGCTTCTTCTGACGCCTTCTTGCAGTTTTAGAACGCATAGTTCATCGGGACTATTTTTCTGGGAATTTTCCACTTGCTCCTCATTCCGTGCTCAGTTGAGACGTTCATTGTGGAACACAACTCAACGGCTTTGTTTGAGTCTGGGCAACCAAGATATCCTTTCTACGCAAAATAAAAATGAGAGAGCATTCATTTTGTTGCACATGCGATCCAACCCTAAGACCACGATTCTGTATGATTTTCCTGAGGCATCACTGATTTCCTTCAGTGCAAGGCTGCAAAATACAGATATGCAATGAAATTGTATAGATATCTGCTGTCAAAGAAATAGTCCGCACACCACTTTTGGTAATCCAAATTCTCAGGGACTCCATCTCCAAATCCTCAAGCATGCAACTTGGCCCTTCGAGATTAGATGGCATGGAGCAGTGCATTACTTCCTGCTAGTTCAAAGCAATGATTGTTGCATGGGCAACACAACAGCATTTGGATTTGGACATTCAAGAATTTGCAGCTGTACTCCACGGTGTGCTCCTTAACATTGTAGGCGTTATCAACCGACATACAATTGTGTAGGACCAGGCCATCAAATTTTCAAGCTTGTTTGATTATTTAATTCATTGTTGGCTTCTGGCAGTTTTTCCTTGGAGTGGATTGACTTTGTAAATGACCCCTTCACTTTCACTACGAATTCCATTGATTGATACAATAATGGATCATCTGGTGCAGTCTGATCCAAAAACGATATGTCTGGTGTACTGTCAAACTGGATGGTAAAGTAATATTCACGCAAGGATTTCATTGATGATGGTGGATCAACTTTCAACAGCCAAGGAGAATGAATGAATTAATTTTGCACTTGCTGGATGGTCTCGATTGTTTGCAGTTGGTATTTTGTTAGGTGGCTCCATCAAATGACTGGGTCATAACTTACTCAAAAGATTCACAAATTCAAGGAAATTGCTTGAGTTTGGCTCCTCAGCTATATTCTGTAATAGCAAATACACGCCGTCACTTCACTGCGGGGTAATTAAGGAGGGGGGGTTGAGAGAGGAGGGAGGGGAGGGAGAGGAGGCAAGAGGGAGGGGAGGAGAGGAGGCAAAGGAAGGGGAGGGAGAGGAGGCAAGAAGGGAGGGGAGCTAGGAAAGTGGGGAGAGCAAGGAAGGGGGGGGGGGTTGGGGAGAGGTATGCCTCACCAAAATGTTGCTATACCGCAGGGAGGGGGGATGCAGGAGGGGGAGAGAGAGAGAGAGAGAGAGAGAGAGAGAGAGAGAGAGAGAGAGAGAGAGAGAGAGAGAGAGAGAGAGAGAGAGAATGAAAAAAAAGGAGAAAAGGTGGGGATGGAAAGTGGGGTTAGTAAGAGATGATATGTTCTGCTTAATGACCGAACACACACAACACACACACACACACAAAACAAACTCATGTCAGAACAGCTGTACACACAAATGACCACATCAGAGTTTTTATAATGTAATCCAGCTGGCATCATCTGCATAAAACTGTGATGTCGCCAGTTTCCAGAAATTTGTGGGAGCTTTACTAAAAGTAATCACTGAAAAGCATGGAAGTACCCTACCGCTCACGATATGACCTAATGATCCCATCAAGCGTGAGACATCGTTAAAACAAAGCGTTGTGACAGAATATTTAATACTTGGTTACCAAAAAAAAAGAGAAGGCATGGCTGATTTACGTGTTTAATAGCGGCGTAATTTTGGACTAAACGATGCCATATAAGAAATGACCAAACACCAGCCCTCAGAATGAAGTGAGAAAGATCCTGGAAGCTGAAGAATGCCAAAGTTGTACCAAGTGATAACTGAACCTCCAGAATGATGACAAGACAACTCACAGAGGTATTAATATAGGGGCAAATACTCCTGGGTGCTCACTTGGTAGTGGCTGGATAAGATAGCCAAGCACCAACTGGAAGGCATGAATGATCCACAAAATAATATAATGGAGAAGAAAGTAAATATCTATGGATTCATTTTTTTAATGCCATGAACAAACCTTTGTAGCATCATGGTGTGATAAAGGTTGTGGTCCATTCATCGAAATTGTGTTGTGTGGTTTCAGAAAGAAAGGAAATACATATTTTGTGCCGAACCGCCCCCCCCGCGCCCCCCACCCGTAGAACCTTAAAGCCCATTTTTTTATGTCGTGAACAAACCTTGGTAGCATCGCGGGTGGTGAAGTGATGGTCAGTTTTACCGGAATTGGTGTGCGTAGTTTCTGAGAAGAAAGCAAATGCATATTTTTTGGAGGTAACCCCCCTTAGAGGTTCGATTTTTTCTAATGTTCATGAACAACTTTGCTATGTCATGGTGATGAAGGTTGTCGTTGGGTTTCACATCAGAATTGTTTGTATCATTTGAGAAGAAAGCAAATACCTCTTTGTGGAGGCAAGCCACTCCCACCCACCCCCTGTAAACTCCCTCTGGTCGACCTCTTTAGACCCCGTTTTTCTTTTTTTTTAATGGCCATACGGTGATGAAAGGTTGTGGGTCAAATTTCAATTGAAAATCGTATAACGTGTTTCTCTGAGAGAAATTGCAAAGTATTTGTGGACGGACGGATGACGCACTATCCATAAAGCTCCCCGGAAACTACTTCACAGGTGAGCTAAAACCATCTCCTGGCAATCTAAATAACAACGAACTACAGCTTGGAAGCTGTCCTGGGGCTCAGCAACCATCCTGAAAGAGAGCCCTCGGCACAAAACTTTGAGAACAGAAAACTTCACAGCTTGGTCCATGAATCGTGACCCCTTACGAAATGAAGGTGGATACTTTGAGCTGCCCTTGAGGACTCCATTCCACATTCTGAACCACATATGTAGATAACCAAATGACGACAGCAACACACACACACACAGCACCACACACGACACACACACACACTCACACACACACCAACGGCCATGAACAGCAATTTTGGGGAATCAGCAGGTTGGAGTCGGTGGTATTACCAACTACAGTAGCTTAACTGTATGCAACCCAGAAACTTCGAGTAGCTTTCCCGAAAAACGACATTACATTTATGTAGACGTTCAAGAATATGTTCAAACATTATTATTATAAACCAGCCTGCATGTGATGTGGTGGGAAAAAATTGGCTCGGTAATTTAGAAAAATACGTTAATCAGCATACAGCCAGCAGTCTAAGGCACTATCAAATCTATTTGCTTAGAAACTCACAAACAGAAACTATTTCACTTTGGTAAAGAAATCCAAGATCCAAATGCTTTAGAAACAGGCGTCGAGGACAAGGAAAACCTGAAAGAACCTCCATAAGATACGGGATGAATCTTTGCCACACACGGCGCCCGTAACAGGCATGGCATGTCACAGCACCTACGGAGAGTCCGTACAGATCCCAATCTACCATATGTTTTCCATGTCCGTGTGTGCTGTCTGTACCTCTACCTTGTAAGTGTCGACTGGATATCCTGAATCAGGACACTGAACTGTACTGTCCAGCTTGGAAGTGGCTTAAGCAACTCACGCACTCCAACGGAAACGCGCTGCTTGGAATCAATTACCAATTGCCCGTCGACATCAGCTATAGTCCTAGATGGCAACAGCCATTTCAGGGCAAAGCGTGCTTTAGCGTCATTAATGAAAATTTTTTGGTTGATTCAATCATCTCTGAGCTTCTGAATCAGAATGCAGCCGGGTGCCAAGACTCTACCCTTGAGGAATTTTTTGGAGGCGAAAAACAAAAATGGCCGCCACCGGACTTTGATAAATTTCTGTTTTGGGCTATATCTTCACTTCTAATGGCACTTACACAACAATTTTTGGTGTCTACTACTATGTTTCATGCGACAGACAAGGGTAAAGTTGAATGATTCTCTCAAGATTGGACGACAACAGATGGCGGAATATTTGAATCTGGTGGGCCAACAAGCTTCAACAAGAACTAACCAAGAACGTGACCCTGATGACTTTTCGACCAAAAAAGAGCTCAAGCTGGATGGAAGGCTAGTATATGATACCGAATTTATCTACACCCGAGTCTTATGTCTCCAACCAATACAGGGATATTGATATAAGGATGTCGCTCTCTTACGAAACGTGTCCCCTGTCCAGCCTCTTGGTTTGATGAGTAGCGGTGCGATGCGGGCTCTGTCGAAAGCAATCCTGAAGACGCCACTCAAAGTTGAGCAATCAAGTCGAATCCAACGTGTTCCAAGATGCTGTCATCATCGATTGGATGCGCCATGTATGGACTGTAACATTGGCCCACAAATGGTATAGTTGAGATTATGTGGATCAACTTCATGGGAACCATCAAAATTACCACTGGAGTGTTGTGGCGTATAGCCTGATTTTTGACAAGGTACAATAAAATCAGCACGAAACAATGAACGAATCCAGTCGCGCAGGTCTGGATTCAATCGAAAACATCAACTCAACTTACACAACAACACTTCCAGTGGCAAAAAAGTGGTCTAAATGGTCGCCTACAACAAAGTACACTGATGATTTGGATCTGGTCCAGTCATCTGATGACCCACATTTGTGGACAACCAGAACCAAACTGGTGAATCACCGAAAATATCCTACACCAGTAAAGTATGGACCAAATTTCCAGTCTCCAAGACAGGAATCGTGAAAACACACCAATGAAAGAAGCAGATGTCCATCATCATCCATCACTTAGTTAGAATTGTGTCAGTGCCAATGGTGACTCACACATCAAAAGTGGTCTGTGATGAACAGATGTCTTTGTTTTGTTGATTCATTTCTACTCGAGGAAAAGAATGACTGTGGATGTCAGCATCGAGAGTCCGTGTCTGGGAAGGGCGAACGTAGAACATTAGCCAAACACAGCACTGAAACACAAAAGCCTGCCAAATATCTTGCCTGTTGTACTTGCTCTGACCGGATTGCGATACTGTCGTATTTGTTTGGCATTGGAGAGGCCACAGCGCTGAAGGTACTAATGGGTGGAGCATCATCCCACCAATACTTGGTCACTGGAAGCAGACGAGGAAGATGATATCTGAGGTAAACTACCTCATTACTGCCTGTTATGGTTCCAAAGTCGAAGGTGAATATGTCCACACACCAGTATCATTTGTGGAAGTTTACAGATGGCAACTCCAAGATTACCTCTGCTTCCCAAATTGAAGTCGTTGCCCCATCGCATGATGCCTTTGTTCAACATGTACATCGTGCTCATCATCAAGTTCATTATATGCGAAATCGGCCACTCAGTCCAGACCGCCTCTCGAACTTGGATCCCAATCAAGTATGGATGGCAAGAAGGTGAGGACTGTGCACGTTGTGTCCAACCACACCTTCCACCGATTGGTCTGCTGCAACCATCCACCATTTCTGCGCTATCAAGTGTGGATGCTCCACCAGCCTTGCCCATGTTGCCACCGTGGTGAAGTGTGTGGTTGTGGCAGCACAGAACATCATGTTCGGATGTTTTGCAGTTGTTAATGTGGATTCTGACTGTTGTAACGAAACAGACAAGTGAGCGTGAGCTTGCTAATTCACATTCGATGTATGATGAAAGAGTTGAACATAATGTGTAGAATCATGCATCTCTGAACTAGGGGGGACACTCGTAGAAGTGCAAACCCTGTCCATGTGTGCATCTTGTGGGTTAATATTACCTGATACCTGATTCATGATAGTTCAATAACGAATCAGACTCTACATGAACCACGATTTGATATAAAACTAAACTAGATCGATGCGAATGCCAAAATGCCAAAAAAAAAAAATTCTGATAGATTGTGTGTTGTAGATCAAAAAAGTTGTTATAAAATTATCTTTTTTTCCTTAACAAATTTTTTTTGGGGGGAGGGGGTTGAAATCACTTAAAACATGTAGAAATGCACAAAAAAAAAAACTTCAAAATTTTTTTCAAATAAAATCAAATTTTTGAAAAAAAGTTTGCAATATTTTTTTTTTTTTCTCTAACAAATTTTTTTTTTGGTTGGTGAATCACTTAAAAACATGTAGAAATGCAAAAAACAAGATTCAAATATTTTTTCAAAATGGCCCCATACGGCCATATTGGACTTTGGACAGCAAGTCCAAATCTAATGGCATGATCCTTGGACCATATCCTATATCCAAGTTTCGTCGAAATACCGTCCAGGAGTTTTTTCCGTAATACTGTCAGCCAAACAAACAAACAAACAAAAAGACAGGGTGAAAACAGTAACTCCGTCACTCTTCGATGCGGAGGTACACAAAGTTTATATATTTGTTTGGCCTAAAAAATAAAAGGTAATTTTCAAAATCAGTATACATGTACATAACTTACTTTAAGACATAACCCAAAGTCAAATCAACTATCACATGTATCCGTATATTTGTGTAAAAATCGTATTCAATATAATCACAATCATTGATTCATTTGCAATAATTACTTTCAGCTAGTCATTGACTATTATTGTACGTAAGTATTATATTTGAGGGTTCAATCAATTCAACTTCTTACTCGAAGTGGATCAGGGAACTGCAAAATAGCCATTTTTTCATATTAAATGGTGGCCATCTTTGAAAATATGAGACAGTTTATAATATATAACACTTCAATTTATCATTATCGTGATTCCTTACCATAACAACATATAGTAGACACCAAAATTTGTTTGGAAGTGCATTAGAAGTGAAGATATGCCCAAAACAGAATTATCGGAAATGTCGTGGCGGCCATTTTGTATTTCGCTCTAAAAAAATTTCCTCAAGGGGGGTGCGAAGTCTTGGGAAAAAACCGATCAACAACAAGAAAGATGCTGAATTTCGCATGGATCTATGCAGGATAGCTCAAATTTGATGAATCAGCACCAAAAAAACTTCATAATGACGCACACATTGCTTTTTTCACATTTCCGCTGGACTTATATAGCACCCGTAACGCCCATGCAATGTCCGAATCGACAAATCAACAATTTTGGGGGGAGCCAGAACCTGCTGGTATTTTCAAATTCGGAGCTTACATTTTGTAATTCTGGTTAGGTTAAGAGTAAGTTCGTGTGATCGGTGATGTGATCATGGTAGTTAGTTGTGGTGATTGCATGTGGCAAATTAAATAAAGTTAAGAAGCTGTGTTCTCCAGTGTTTTTATAAGCATGCAATATACCCACAGCAATTCGTAGCTAAGATGAACAGGCACTCGATTTAATATGAGTTGAAGAAAGTGAAAATAAACAAAAACCTTATCATTAAAATCGTTCCATTCCTGGTTCCATGTCTAGGCATGGTTGACAGGGCGAAAAAAATATGCGCTTCAGACCCCAGCAATGTAACCCAGGAAATCATTAGACCCCAGACCAGTGAGTTCCGAGATGCCTGAGGAATATAATTAAATAAGGCCGTTATTATTTCAAAAGGGGTTATTATTAACCCAAATACACAATTTCACTCTTAGCCTTCCTTTGGAGTTCCCTTAGTATGCATGCAAGTTTCAGTTGCTAGGTTTTATAGTTTGGAGTTATGGAGAGACACCCACACACACTGACACACACACCTGACACACACACTGACACACACACACACACACACACACACACACACACACCACCACACCACACACACACACACACACACTTGAAACCTTTGGCAGGAGCACATGCATGCATGTAAACTTTAGAATTTTATTCTTACAACTCTTTAAAGTATTTATTTTATTTCAATTGAATTATATACTTAAAAGCACTCGAGAACTACAAATTGCCTTCGGTTACTTTCAAACATTGTCCATGTAGCAAAGCACTTGGAAAAATATTCATGCTGAGGGCAGAATACTGCTTGAGATTCTGACAAGTATGCAGTGCAAAGCCTGTGTGGTCACCATCATGCCTGTTATGCAAGTTCACAACAAAACGAACATATATCATGCTTGGAATCAACAAAGCAAGACTCTTCCTATATCCTTTTCTCATGACTGCATGGGGTAAGGTGTTCTATGAACTCTCTAATTGCTATTGTTTGTGTGCTCTTGTTTTTGTATACATAGTCGGGGCTTGTGATGAGCGAGCTACAATGAACGGATCAGGACTTACCAACAAAAAACAGGACACAAGACTTGCCTGCATGGAGAAGGAAACTCCAAGGAGGAAAAACTGGAAATTATGAGGGATATGGGTGGGGTTAACAAGGGTAGAAAAGATCATGGTTTTTGATTGAGATGATCCGAGACTGCTGTGTACAGCTGTCATGAAGACCTGGAGGAAGAATGGGATTGAAGAGGATGTGGAAGTTGATTTCACAGTGAGAGAAAATAGAACAAATATGTGGTGTGTTGAGAAGTGATCCTGGATTTGGGTATTTTACCAGAAGAGGGTTGACGGTGGACCGTTTAGCCCTGCAGAGACCTGGGGGAGGGGGTTGGGGGCAAGTACGCAAAGAGCAGAGGGTGCAAAGACCAGAAAGGAGATGGTAGAAGACAGAGAGACCACCGACCTGTCGTGATGGCGAAGTGATAAACCCACAGACTCGGCTTCAGCGCTGGAGATTCCTTATATGTACTTTATATATTATATTATTTTTGCTTGATAAATACTATTACATAACTGTCGGAGCCCGCTATTTGTGGATTCAACTATTTGCGAACACTGCAATATTTGGGGTTTATAAATGCGACCCTGCTTCGACATTCGCGCCCTGTGCTTTGCGTATTCGCGGGATTTTTTGATTTCCCCTCATGAATCACGAACCGCCAGGACCTATCCCCCCCCCCTTTTCCATTGAAATAATGTCCCCCTATTCTCGGATCGCTATTCACTGCATTTTCAGGAACGTATCCCCACCAATAGCGGGGTCCGACAGTATATTAATTTGTGTGCTCCTCCTTTGTCCTTCTAAAGGGTTCCTGCTTTGTAGAATAATAAATGTTTTTCTTTGAATCACTGTATGAATTAAAATAAAATAAACACTGTGATTCTTTAAAACAGGCAAGTTGTTGAGTAAACAGACTAACTTTTGTGACAAGTAAATAGATGATTAGCTATCCAACCAGGTAAAATCGATTATATTACCTTTTCATCGGATAATTTTTATTATTCTCCGAGAGCAGAACACTTTAGAAGGAAGCGTGATGGAAGAACACAGCTCCTTTTATCTATACATTAACGGGATGAAAGAAATGGAAATAACTTTGCATAATGAAGTTAACTAATCATCATATTGGTTCCTGCATAGGACATCATTGCATTATAATGAGAGTATCAGCTGTGGCCAAATGGACCTATAAAACACAGCTTAGATTAAGGCCATGAAATTTGATTTACATACACTTGATTGTCGCTCTTTCATGAGCCTCAATATTGTTAAAATATAAATAAATTTAAATGAATAAATTTGAAAACAAACATATTCGAGTTCCAATTACTGAGGGCCAAAATTTGCCAATTGCCATGTTGGATCAGAACCGACTTTTTGCTACACTTCAGGGGAATTTGCAGACAAACATGGAGCTTCCAGATGGCACATCAATGCAAACTCTTGGTCTCGGAGTGCTCCCAGAATCTCATGCTGGTGCGGCTCCAGTCATGAACTGGCAAAAGAAGGAGACCTGGTATTGTGCGCCAGATGATGAGGCAGCCTCTCTCACCCGGGTTCGGGCCTCTTACTTTCTGACGGAAAGCCTGTGGGAACACATACTCCAATGTACCTCGAGCAGGCACATTGCTTATACATGAAACCTCATAGACCCACATTTTGATACCTAGTCCAGTTTTTTTTTTTAAGTCTTCCTCACTTGGAAATAGACTATCAACCATTTATTTTATTTTTTGGAGAGTAAATCGAGCTATTGGCACAAATGTAATGCTTTCTAAACATAGTAATCTGACCAGCTGTGTGCGGATATGGTGCATGCGCTGCATTGCTTATGGATTTCATGAGGTTTACAGATATTCAGAACCATTATGTTGGCAAAATGCACAATTTCTGAACCGTGCTGGCTTCTGCCCCACATGTGCTGTAACGTTCTTCTTTCATTCACACGAAAATAATTCTTGTCTATTCCCAATACTCTTCCACACACTGCATATAATTATACGTGTAAGTGAATGGATCCCCTACTACAAGGTCAAGGCAATGTGACGACAGGAAGCTTTCTGCCAAATCTTACTTTTCTCAAGGCCAAATGAATGTTGGCCCAATCCGATGCCATTGCAAGCCATAAAGGCCATCTCAGAATCCACTTGATGTACCTATTCTTAGCATCCGTCTCACTCTGTAACATCCTCGCTCTCACTGTACAAACTATGGTTGCATTTTAATAAACAAGGGTTTATATGAAAGATTGTTTTATAAAATCAATTTCTACAATATTCCTGCTCGATTTGTGGAAAAAAATCGCAAGGGTCATCTTTGATTTAAAGATTGTTTTACAATTCCTCCATGAAGGTTTGTGTGATAGTTATTAGCCATCTTTGTTCTTTTTAAAAAGTATTTTATTTAACATTTCAAACCACACATCATGTTTTGTTGGTAAGTTATTTGTAATGTAAATGCACTAAATTTTGTATTTAAAGGCATTTTACCCAGATGAACAATATTGTGGTTAGAGCCTCGCTCTAAGTCAAGGAGGTCAATGACTCAACTCTGATCTTGGCCGAGTTATCACAAAGACGTTAAAAATAGGACATTCTGCTGATCTGATGTTAATTTATGCTCAGCATTTAAAGGATAAAAAATTGAACAAACCCCATTGGTTTATAATCCTTTTGAATTTAGGTTTGGGGAAAAAAGGGGGGGGAGACATCTTATTAATGTATTTCTCCTTTAAAATCTAAGCGTTCTTATTATGGAAATTCGAAATCCAACTCTCTTAAAATAGACAGGTGCAGTAAAAGTTAAAAGATCATGTGCTCACGTTCATTATCAATTTTATGTACTTGTTGCAGCATACATGAATTACTCGTTTCCTATTACAATGTTATGTGAGGCCCATGCAGGAGCTTGTACATCAATCACATGCAGGACAAAGACATTCATTCACATCAGTGTGCTTTACATGAATTTAACGCACATTAGGAGATAATTTGATTTCGTAAGATAACAGACAATTTTGATTATGCCTGGTGTAGCTTACTGGTTAGAGTAGTAGGTTTGGGATCCTTGGGTTCTGAGTTCAAATCCCACTCGCAGTTGAATTAATACCAGGTGGGTTGACTCAGACTTCTGAGGTCGGCAAAATGAGTACCAGCTTTCTGGGATGATCGAGTCATTTGAGTATCCTGCGTCAGAGTGGCAACCCATCCAGTTGTGCCCAATAGCCAAGGAGACTGCTTTGGCAGCTCCGACGCTCTTGTACAGAGTATGTCCTGAAGAAGGAACAAACCAGATTTGCAAATGCGATTTGAACCTAAGTCCGAAGCTCTAAGCATCATGAGTGTGCTGGCAGAATGGCCTAGAGGTATGTGCACTCACATCTAAGTCTGTCTTGCCTGGGTTCAAATATCGACTCAGCTATAAACTGTCATCCCGGTGCTTCACAGGCAGGGTGATTAATATTGTGTGCCATCCCTTGAATGGATGTTATCTGTATATGGGCGTCTAAATCGGTGACGTATAAGATCCTACGATGTCCTTCGCGAAGAGTAGCTGAGCTGTCGCTGGCACCATGAACAAATTACAAATTCCTGGCCAAACCGACAGAGGCATTGCATCACCGGCATAGCTGCGCTCTCCACTAATGATGCTACACCACAGCCTTTTTCTGCAAATGAAAGAAAAGAAGCACCTCCATGAGTCAAGGGTTCAGATTGTGAACATTAATATGCCAATTCAAACTGCAAAATGAGATGTCACATGAGAAAATGTCATAACCGACAAAAAACGACAATAAGTAAAATACAACAATTTTGCTGGCCAAAAATAAACGAGCCAATATTGTGTATTTGCAACAATACTCCAGAGTCTAGAGAAACCAGAAATTATTTGCAAGGAAAAATGTCACTTTTTCTCTTATGCCAAGACAAAGTTTGTCTCAAGGGCAATGGGGGCACAGCTGGGTTTAAATCAGTCCCCAGGCTCGAGTCTTGGCATGACAGCAATGCACTTTCACTGAGCTAAGCCAGCTGGAAGCTTGCCATGTGTGATCAGCATCCAGCATTTGACGGCTGTTGGAATCATATTACCACAAAGAATCTACCGGATCATTTGAGCACAAAGATCAGCGTCGCTGGTTTATTTTACAATGAAAGCAGGGTGGAAAGATGAAGAGGCATCCTCCTTCGCTGAACATTACCAAAAAAGTTTTATCCCAGGATAAGTTTAACATTTCATATCAATGTTGTGTTCCAAAATAGACTCTGCTGTCGTTTCTGTACATTTATAGATGTAGTACAACCGTCATTGTGCAGTGTTCCCATGCTTTGATAGGAGCACTCAACAGCTGTCCACTTCTAGATTTGATTCCCGGAGGAATGTGAATCTGACTTTAAAATAAAATAAAAACTACTGCTTGGTTCATTTCCAGTTGAGAATAAATGCTTCTGAGGGCATGCTGCACTTAGGACGGGCCGTGAAACAACATGTACTTCAAAGGTGAAATGATCTTATGGTAGCATTGCCTATGGTAGGCCAATGCACCTGTGCTTTATACTCAACCTAAATTCCTGATGAGAATAAGCATATGGTTGATCACATTGTGTCAGCCTATTGAGGTTCCATGATCATGTGTATTCGAAAAGGGAGATCAAATCAGCAGAAGCTTCCATTTTATAAATTTTGGTAATACACTTTCGAAGCAATTGACAATTAATGACATCGGTGGTCATTCATATTTATTTAATAAGTTAATACAATAACATTCCAGTGGAAGAAGTGAGATGGAATGCCCATGACATTCCATTTAATCGCAATCAAAGATCTCATATTGTAAGCCAGGATCAGACTTAATGAGGTCACAATCATTATTGCTCCACCATGCAAAAGCTTCATGGATTTGAGATGCAAGATCAGGACTTTGTACTTTGCCTCAAAGCCTCTGGGCTTTATAGAAATTTCAAGAGTCGACATTAATTCAGAGCAGTAATTACTTTGAGAATGTCACCCAAGGAATAACAGCAACAGAGATTTAGGTTGTTGCACCAAATCACATTCTATCATTCAGATGTTTGCAGTCACAGTGAGCAATGAACCTGCAGCATGGCATTCACACACGATACAGTTTGCTACCAACCAGCGAATTGTAGCTTTGGACTTGGAAGTATGCATTCTCCTCGATATTGATTCCCTTCGACTTTCAGTCAAAGCGGGTTGTGTGGATTTGGTTTAAATTGTTACTGCCATGAAATTTTGGAAAAATTAATTTTTGCTTTCAAAATATAGGTGTGTAATATATATATATATACTGTATATATATGCATATATATACACATGTATATATATATATATATATATATATATATATTATATATATATATATATGTACACAACCGGTCAAAAGTTTTAGAACACCCACATTTCCAGTTTTTCCTGAATTTAAGCAGTTCAAGTCCAGTGAATAACCTGAAATGGTACAAAGCTAAGCGGTAAACTGCCAGAGGTTAAAAAAAACAAGTTTAGGTTACCAAAACTGAAAAATAATGAAAATTTCAGAGTTGTTAAAAAAGGCTCTTTCAGGGAACAAGTAATGGGTTAGAACTGCAGCTGTTCTGCAGCAATCGAATAAATTTAAGTCTTGAAAGTTGAAGCAAACAATTCCTACAGGTGTCCAACTTTTGTTAATTAGTTACAAACCCTCTATCTGTGTAAAAGCAGTGTGGATCAGACTGTGTTGCGACACCCTCTGGAGCATTATTTGGACAATATTGCACTGCAGGAAGTAGTATATTGCTATAATAATGGCGAGAAAAAGCAATTAAATAGGAAGACAGACAGACCATTATAACCCTTAAAAGTGTAGGTCTTTCCTTTTGAGAATTGCAAAGCAGCCAAGGTGTCAGTGAGTACAGTTTCCTGCACCATCAAAAGGCACTTGGAAACTGGAGAAAACTGAAAGGAAGAGGTCTGGCAGACCCAAAGCACAACACACAATCAAAAGACAAGTATCTCAGAGTCAACAGCTTGCATGATAGGCGGCTCACATGACAGCAGCTTCAAGCACAACTTAACACTGATCGAAGTAAGGAAGTCTCAGTTTCAACTGTGAAGAGAAGACTTCGAGCTGCAGGTTTGACAGATCGAGTGCAGTAAGAAAGCCATTGCT
The DNA here is from genome assembly GCA_035128595.1 of Eptatretus atami. NCBI lineage: Eukaryota > Metazoa > Chordata > Myxini > Myxiniformes > Myxinidae > Eptatretus > Eptatretus atami. The sequence continues at coordinate 60,292,725 of CM068957.1, read as the reverse complement.
GTGATGGCAAAAGAAGAAAAGAGGCTTGCCTGGCCATGAAGCATCCCAGTGGACTACAGAAAACTGGAAGAAGGTCTTATGGACTGAAGAATCAAAATTTGAAATATTCGATTCATCACGCAGAGTTTTTGTACGCCGTCGAATAGGCGTAAGTATGGTTCCTCAGTGTGTGACACCAACTGTCAAACATGGAGGAGGAAGCGTGATGATCTGGATCCAGAGTCGGCGACTTGCACAGAGTGACTGGCACCCTGAACCAAAAGGGCTACAACAGCATTTTGCAGCGCCATGCAATACCCTCGGTCTATGCCGAGTTGGTCAGGGGTTCATCCTACAGCAAGATAACGACCCAAAACATACCTCCAGGCTATGTCAGAACTACCTTAGAGAAAAGAACAAGACGGTAGGCTTCAAATCATGGAATGGCCAGCCCAGTCTCCAGACTTAAACCCCATCGAGCTGGTTTGAGATGAACTGGACAGAAGGGTGAAAGCAAAGCACCTACAAGTGCAACACATTTGTGGGAACTTCCACAACAGTGTTGGGAAGAACTTTCTGAACAATATTTGATTTCCATTGTAGAAAGAATGCCACGAGTATGTTCAGCTGTTATATCTGCAAAAGGTGGCTACTTTGATGAGTCAAAAATTTAGATTAAATTTTGTTCAACAAAACGATTCCATGATTTCTTTTTTATCTGCAATTATTTATTTGTTTTATGCTTTAATTTTAGAGAACATTGAAACATTAAACATCTTAAATTTCAGTAAAAACTGGAAAAATGGGGGTGTTCTAACACTTTTGACCAGTAGTGTATATATATAAATTAATATAAAATATATATATATACTATATATATATATACACATATATATATATATATATATATATATATTTACATATCCATATCCATATACATAATAAATTGTTTCGGTTCTTGGAACCGCATGCATACAACAGATAGGGCTGTTCCACAGTAATATGCTACATTTAAGGGTCTTATATTCAGGAGCTATTATAGAATTCCTAAAAGTATCCATAGAATACCACTAACATGTTTTGAGGTGTATATAAATTGAGATATATACTATTTATAGCAAAAACCGCTATTGTCCTAAAATTAAAGCGTGCAGATAAATTTTATTCACTGTGATGGGAATAAATCGTTGTCTTAAGTGTTATATTAAAAACTACATAGATTTACCAAGAGTTTTATATGAACACATACGTTTTGATTGAGACTGGTTTAGATTATATTGTGTAAAAAGACTTTACTTATGATATCCCACACCCTGAATTTGCCAAAATATACTTTAATGTGATGCTGGGGGGTTGAGAACAGAGTAACAATCGTTATGCTATCGGTCAATTCGTCATGAAAGAAACAAAATGCTCAAGCGCACAACCTTAAAAATAGTCTTGTTATTTTTTGTGATAACATAACAACCTAAATGACAAATGTGTAACAAAGGATAACATTAGTGGTAAGTCCATATCGCCATAAAAGCTGTACACAAATCTGGCTTTCCGATTGTGGTACAAAGTGACATTTGTTACAGAAGGCTTTGAGCAGGTCAGAGGTCGTTTAATAATCATCACTACCCTACGCTATACGCTAAGAACACCCCATCAATAAATTGTGCTGGTTAGATTATCTTCTTACTGTTGGATTCCAGTAGTGGAGGGGTCAGTCTTTTATTTCCCCTCATTTGCAAGATAAACTGGACACACTTAATGTGGACTATGTATGTAACACAATGGTTACCCCTTACTGTGGAAAGGCTCATAGGTGTCCCGAGACAGTTATGCCAATAATATACGTGTAGATAGACCCCTTCCTTTTGTTTAGTAGGAAGACAAGGGAGTGCGTTGCGATGGGCTAATAGTTAGGTTATCAAATCATTTTTCCCTTCTTATTTCATTTCCCACCTTTTCTTTTCTGGGTAATCTGCCTCGCTTGCCCCTCGTCTCGTTTACCACAGCGTGACGATCCACAGTGCCTTCTGCCTCGCTTGCCCCCTCGTCCCGTCAACCATAACCGTGCATCAACGTCTACCCGAAACCAGACATGTGCAGCAAGTCACGCAGTAAGGTGGGCAGGCTGCACCACCGTCTACCCGAAACCCGGCCCAGTCTGGCGGACCACGTGAGGGGTCGGAGCCAGTCAGAACGCCCGACTCGGGCGATGACGTTGGATTTGGCATGGCCCCTCCCCCGAGCC
>CM068957.1:60267053-60282958 GCA_035128595.1 Eptatretus atami | reverse complement strand
CAGCGTGTAACTCGTCACTTCGCCTAAGTTGGCAGTGTCAAAAAGTCCCGAATTTATCTAATGTTAAATCCCATTGAATAAAGTCTGTAAGTCATCATCTCTAAGTCGTCACTTCGTCTAAGTCGTCAGATGTTGTCCATTCCCGCGTAATGGCTGGAAACTCAAGTAAATTACCATGCCTAACTCGAACAGAACTTCTACTCGTGAGAAGCCCGATTTCATGGAATCGTGATGCGGCTCATTGGTTTACATCGCCAGTGGCTATCGAGTGCAGCACCTGTGGCTGCTGGTTGCATCATTGGTTGGGAGCGGCTTTTCGCTGATGCAGTTGTCCCCTTACCAGTACACTGTGCTCATTTTGCCGATCGGAAGATGACAGGGCTGAGTCAACCCCCTGGTTATTAATTCAGTGGCCCAACGGGGCTTGAACTCAGGTATCTGGGTCCCAACGCCGCGCCCTAGCCACTAGCCAACACCAGGCTTACACCGCCAGTGATAGGCTATTTATAACTTGCCTGACGTTCAGCTCAGTCCAGCTGTGCCGTCCCACATGCATCTGAAGAGGTACAGGCTGCGAATGCAGTCTCTGGCGAAGGAGTAAAGGATCGATCGAGCTCAGTGTTTACGTGCGATTCAGGTTTTATATTGCTTTGTTTTTGTACATCACCGCACCATTACACTAGGTTTGAGTGTATCATCACGATGACTGTGTGTCATGTAATTTGTCGATGGATATGAGTTTTCATTCCATATGAAAACTCATATCTATATTTATTCCATGGAATGAATTCTATAACACCATTCATTCACATTTGTCGATGGTAATGATTGTCTTTACACGTTGTTATTATCTTTATCTTTTGAGTAAAGTGATTCATGAATAAATCCATCTTTGCTTGATCACTTTCCAACTCACCAATGAACCCCCACCTATGCCCCAAGGATTGTGTTCCCTTTTGGTACAATAGCCGCTTAAATTTGGCGGCCCTCTAACACACGTAACGTGTCCAGGCCACGCGCGACTTCATCCTCACCCCACAGTCATCATAATGTTCGCACCTCACGCGTAATCGTCACATGTCTAAGTTCGTCACTTTTTTCTCGGTCCCGATGGTGACGACTTTACGCCTGTCTACTGTATATATCTATATATATATATTTATATATCTATAATAATCTATATCTATAAATATTAATATATATATATATATATATATATATATATAATCGTATTATATACAGTATATATAATATACACATATATATATTATATCGTAGTTATATACAGATATTATATATATATAATCATATATTATATAATATATATATATTATATATATAATATATATATATATATAATATAAACTATATATATATATATATAATATATATATTATATATTGCGCCTGGTGTTGGCGCAGTGGTTAGGGCAGCGGCTTGGGACCTCAAAAGTTTTCCTTGAGTTTCAAAGCCCCGTTTGGGGCCACTGAATTAACATATATATATATATATATATATATATATTGTATGTATCGTATATATGTTTGTATACTATATTATATATATATAGTATATATATGAAACCACAGTCGTATAACACCAGGGGTTGACTTAGCCTGTCATCCTTCGGAGGTCGGCCGAATGAGTACCAGGTAATGGGGCCCGGTGTATGGCCCCGGTTAGAATAGGTGTACCATATCCCTGTGTGTCGTATGAGGCAACCAGGTTGCGTCCGGAAGGGCATCCGGCGTAAAAACCTATGCAAAATCATTAGCGGACAACAAAAACGCAATTCCATACCTGATCGGTCGAGGCCCGGTTACCAACGACCGCCACCGGTACCGGTGGTCAGCAGGGTACCATGGAAATTGTGCTACTGCTGGCGAAGGAGGAGAAGGAGACGGGGAGGCGAGTCCAAGGCAGTGGAAGGGGGAAGAGTAGAAGTGTGGAGGTGAGAGTTGGAACTCTGAATGTTGGGACGATGACTGGCAAAGGGCGAGAGTTGGCTGATATGATGGAGAGAGAGAAAGGTGGACATACTGTGTATACAAGGACCAAGTGGCATGGGGAGTAAGGCTAGGATGGAGTGGTTTCATTGGATCGTTTCAATTGGTTTCAAACCATGGAGATGGTTCAAACTGTTCTACAAGGTGTGGATGGGAGGAGAAATGGTGTCGGGGTAATCCTGAGGAGGATTATGTCAAGAGGGTATTGGAGGTGAGGAGATGTCTGACCGAGTGATGAGTGTGAAGTTGGAAATTGAAGGGTGATGATGAATGTTCAGTGCATATGCTCCGCATATGGGGTGTGAGATGGAATATAAAGAAGATTTCTGGAGTGAGCTAGATGAAGTGGTGGAGAGTGTATCCAAGGATGAAAAGAGCGTGATTGGAGCAGATTCAATGGGCATGTTGGGAAGGGATAATAAAGAGGATGAGGAGGTGATGGGTAGGTACGGTCTCAACAAGAAGAGTGGAAGGGCAAATGGTGGTAGAGTTTGCAAAAAGAATGGAAATGGCAGTGGTAAATACGTATTTCAAGAAGGAGGAACACAGGGTGACTATACAGAAGTGGAGGAAAGTGCACACAGTTCGATTACATCATAAGCAGGAGATGCAACCTGAAAGAGATTAGAGACTGTAGGGTGTGCCGGGGAGTGTAGCTCGACAGCATTGATTGGTAGTCTGTAGGATGATTTTGAGGTGGGTCGAGAAGAGAGTGAAGGCTGAACCAAGGACCAGATGGTGGAAGCTGAAGGAGGAAGACTGTTGCGTGGAATTTAGGAGGAGGCAAGACAGGTGTTGTTGATGGTGTAAAGATGGGTGGATGATTGGGCAACTACAGCAGAAGTGGTGAGGGAGATAGTAGGAAGGTACTTGGTTGTGACATCTGGACAGAGGGAAGGAAGATAAGCAGACTTGGTGGAGGAACGAGAAGTACAGGAAAGTAAAGGAAGAAGGGTTGGCGAAAAAGAAGTGGGATAGTCAGAGAGATGAAGAAAGTAGGCAGGAGTACAAGAGTGGCGGCGAAAGGCAAAGAGAGAGGTGGCAAAGGCTAAGAAAAAAGGCATATGACGAGCTTATGAGAAGTTGGATACAAAAGAGGGGAAAAGGATTTATACCGATTGGCAAGACAGAGGGACCGAGCTGGGAAGGATGTGCTGCAGTGTTAGGGTGATAAAGGACGCAAATGGGAATGTGCTGACGGACGCGAGGAGAGTGTGTGAGAAGGTGGATGAGTACTTTTGAGGAGCTGATGAATGTGCTGCAGGTTAGGGTGATAAAGGGCGCAAATGGGAATGTGCTGACGAGCGAGGAGAGTGTGTTGAAGAAGGTGGATGGAGACTTTGAGGAGCTGATGAATGAAGAAAATGAGAGAGAGAGAAGGTTGGAAGAGGTGGAGATAGTGAATCAGGAAGTGGGGTGGATCAGTAAGGATGAAGTGAGGACTGCTATGAAGAGGATTAAAAAGTGGAATGCGGTTGTGCCCAGATGACATACCAGTGGAGGCATGGAGTGCTTAGGAGAGATGGCAGTGGGGTTGTTAACCAGATTGTTTAATAAATCTTGGAAAGTGAGAGAATGCGGAGGAGTGGAGATTAAGCTGTACTGGTTCCGATTTTCAAGAACAAGGGTGATGTGCAGAGCTGTGGAAATTACAGAGATAAAGTTGTTAAGCCACACCATGAAGTTGTTGGGAAAGAGTAGTGGAGCTAGTTGAGAAGAGAGGTGACGATTTGTGAGCAGCAATATGGGTTTATGCCAGGAAAGAGCACCACTGATGCGATGTTTGCTTTGAGAATGTTGATGAAGAAGTATAGGAAGGCCAGAAGGAGTTACATTGTGTGTTTGTGGATTTAGAGAAAGCTTATGATAGGGTGCCAAGAGAGGAGTTGTGGCATTGTATGAGGAAGTCGGAGTGGTGGAGAAGTATGTTGAGGATCGTGCAGGATATGTATGAGGACAGTGTGACAGCGGTGAGGTGTGGTAGGAATGACGGACGGGTTTAAGGTAAAAGTGGATTGCACCAAGGATCGACTCTGAGCCCTTTCCTGTTCGCAATTGGTGATGGACAGGATGACGGACGAGATCAGACTGGAGTCTCCATGGACTTGATGTTCGCGGATGACATCATGATCTGTCGGGAAAGTAGGGAGCAGGCTGAGTTGATTCCTCGAGAGGGGAGGTACGCACTGGAGAGAAGGGAATGATAGTCAGTAGGAGTAAAGACGTGAGTACATGTGGCGTAAATGAGAGGGAGGTGGTGGTATGGTGCGGTTGCAAGGAGTTTGAGGTGGGGAAGGTGGATGGGTTTAAATACTTGGGATCAACTGTCCAAAGTAACGGAGAGTGTGGGAGAGAAGTAAAAAAAGAGAGTGCAGGCAGGATGGAGTGGGTGGAGAAGAGTTGCAGGAGTGATTTGTGACAGAAGGGTAGCTGCAAGAGTTAAGGGGAAAGTTTATAAGACGGTAGTGAGACCAGCTATGTTGTATGGTTTGGAGGCGGTGGCGCTAACAAAAAGACGGAAGCGAGCTGGAGGTGGCAGAGTTAAAGATGCTGCAGATTTCTCGTTGGGAGTGACGAGGATGGACAGGATAAGGAATGAGTATATTAGAGGGACAGCGCAGGTAGGACGGTTTTGGAGACAAGTGAGAGAGGCGAGATTGAGATGGTTGGACATGTGCACAGGAGGGAAGCGGAGTATATCGGGAGAAGGATGTTGAAGATGGAGCCGCCAGGCAGGAGGAGAAGAGGAAGGCCAAAGAAGAGGTTCATGGATGCGGTGAGGGCGGACATGCGGATGGTTGGAGCGTCAATGGAAGATGTGGAGGATAGAGCGAAATGGAGACAGTTGATCCGCTGTGGCGACCCCTAACGGGAGCAGCCGAAAGAAGAAGAAGATATATATACATATATATATATGTAAAAAATATATTTATGTACATACATAATGTATATATATATATATATATACATATATTTATATATATATATACATATATCATATATATATATATTATCTACATTCTATCTATAATTCCAGCAATCTCTGTGTGTGTCTGTCTGTGTGTCTGTGTGTCTGCGACCGCTGTTTCTCGAAAACCACTGGTCCGATGTCATTGAAACTTGCCAAAAAACGTTTTTTTGTTTTTTTTTGTTGCACGTTCGGCCACGCACGTACGGGCACGTACTAGATATACATAATATATAAATAATATAATATGTACATATATAAATTACGTATATATTATATATATGTACTGTATATGTGTATATGTATATGTATATGTATATGTATATGTATATATGTATGTATGTATTCATATATATATATATATATATATAATATATATATATATAAAAATAAAAGCCTGATGTTGGCTCAGTGGTTAGGGTAGCGGCTTGGGATCCAAGGGTCCTGGTTCAAGCCGCCGTTGGCCACTCAACTAATACACACCAGGGGGTTGACTCAGCCTTCATCCTTCGGAGGTCGGCAAATTGAGTACCAGCTTGCTGGGATATTTGAGCCATTTGAGGTCAGAAAATCATCTATGCAGCGGATAGATGAGGCACGAATTAGCGACTGCTAATATTACTTGCAGAAGGTATGAAGTGCACTCCCCCTTAGCGGGGAGACCGGTTCAAGCGAACACCGCAATCTACAATAGGACTGGCAACCACTCTAGTTTATTTCTGCATCGAGAGCAAAATGCCTGAGTACGCTGATCAGATGATGATGATGATGACATATATAATATATATATATATTGTTACGAATCTCGCCCGCCGGCGTGCGAACGACCGCGTCTAACAATAGCGGTCGCTTCGCCCACCGAACGGACAATTCAGTCACAACTTTCCGGAAACAACGCCGAAAACCAGTCACGCGTGTGCTCCAAGCGCACACCACGGCCTAGTCAATATATTCTACCCGTGCGCGACAGGGTCAATCGCCGAATTGTTGATATAACCTAATTATTCGCGCGGGCAGCCTACCGAGAGACCGACCTCAGCGAGGCCTGCTTGGACACGAACCGCTTAAGAGGTTCGTTCCGTTCTGGGATAACTGAGCGGGGTATTATCGCCGAGACCTCGCTGGACCGATTCTTTATCGGCTATCAAAAAGCCCGCTACCATTCCGAAATGCAATAGGCGTTTCAATGGGGAAAATGACACGACGAACAGGTTCACATTCAAATAAGCACATTTATTATTTTAACGTATACAAGCAATCATGCAATGAATTGGTGAAACACGCATGCAGTTGATTTTGTGATGAATGCGGGACGAGACCAAGACGCGAGCAAGGCGAAGCGCTACAACCGTCTATAATTAATCATGTACAGTCACTTAACAATTTCTCTACTTAACGGACACGGTGCCACAACTTCCACACAAATAAAAGCAAGGAAAGACCCCCTTAAAGACAAGGAGGTCAGACTGGACCCCTTAGGGTCTTTATGTCCAAGCGGCTTGTGACCGAGAGAACTCCAAGAGGGCCGCCGCAGGTTACCTCCACCCTCATGGTGACTGCTTGGGCGTCCCTCTTGGACCCTCTCCCAGCTCCTCACCGACTGCCGGGCCCAGACTCCAGCGTGGCTGCCCACAACTCCCACTCTCACACGATAGCCCAGACCTCCACTGACTGACCTTCCACTCGCCTCTCACTCTCTTTCTCGACGACCTCACTCGATTCTCCTCGACGACACACACACTTCGCTGCGTTCAGCGCTAGCTTTTATTCTCCACGGCCCTCGCCCTCCCCTCGCCCCCCTCCCTTCCAGCACACGCGCGAAGCTTCGAGAAGCAGGGCGTTTTCTTGCTGAATCGGGGCCTTTCTTTTGCCTTTGCCATAGCTTTCGTTTTTTTCCGCACGTGTTTGTGGTTGGGGGAGGGGTGAGGGCCATCGTCCGTTCTCCCCGATGAATGCAGGCTCTCGCCACCGTGCTGAGGTGGAAATGCGGTGGTGGTGTGGTTGGCGTTATGGTGGCGTGGCTGGCGTTTTGTGGTGGTCTTGATGGTGGTGTGGCTGGCGTTCGTGGTGGTCGTGGAGGGTGGTGTGGCTGGGTGTGTGGTAGTGAGGGTGGTGTGGTGGGCGGTGGTGGTTAAGGTGGTTGTTGTGAAGGCGGCTGTTCATCTGTCTGTGGGGATGTTGGCGGTTGACGAGAAGGTGGTGTGATCGAGGTTGTTGTGGTTGGTGGCGCTTTGTGGTGGTAGTAATGGTGGTTGGTCCAAAATAACGATAGTAAAAAGAAAAACGGCTACTCAAGATCACAGTCCTATCCACACGGATTAATTTCCATTAAACAACGGTGGGGAATCTAACCGAACACGGACTTATCGGCATAACTGATCTAAGGACCTATATGGTGTTCTGCGAATTTCCCACACGTAACAATATATATATATATATATATATATATATTATATTATATAATATATTACCAGCAAGGGTGGCAATGCCGGGTCCTCCTCCCTCACTTCCCCTCCCTCATCCCACCTCTACACTCCCCATGCTTCCTTCCATCCCACCCTGTCCCTGCGGACTCCACCCCCTCCCCATTCCCCTGCCCCCCCCTGATTAGTGGATGTTGCTTTGGGGCTTCCACTCTCTGGGAATGTGTGCAGTGCAAAAATGCAAGTTATCTCCACAGTTGACTTGTAATCCTTTTGTCACCACCTCCGGTGGCGCTACACGATACACATTTATTTTGAGAATTTCTGTCGACCTGTTTGCTATTTCAGAGAAGATTTTTTGAAGGTTTTTTTTAATGGCTGCCACACCACGTGACTTATGGCGTCTAATTGTCATTACAACATTCTACATGAGTAGTCACACCTATGGTGAAAAATTTCGTGTCAAATCTGACAAGCAGTTGCAAAGAAAAGGGAATAACAAAATGCAGACACGTACGTACGTGACTGATTTGATTTACTCAGCTTTTCACTTCGCAAGCGCAGGCTAACAACTCTCTGAGTGAAAGCATTACTATACCTGCTGTCATATAGCGCTTCTCGTTCTGGATAAAAGTATACCACATTAAACAATTAACTTTTTTAAAACAATATCATATTACAATGTCATTATTTGTGTAAAAAGCAAGACTATTGTTTTTTTTTCATATTTCCTCTCTGAAATGACATTGAATAATAAAAAAGTCCCCAAAAACAGAAGTGAAAAAAAAAATTGAGCCATCTATCCAGATTATAAACTGTTTGCAATCGTGGTTCACAGGCGGCGAGTTTTGTACCCATCCCATCGAGTTGTACCCATGCAATTATAAAGTACCCATCCCTCGGAATAGAGATTAAATGGGTGTCCTCTCTGCTAGCATTGCTTGCTGATGTATGTAGATATCCAGGGTGTCTTTCACAAAAAGTAGTAATTTTGTGGAAACAACTTGGCCAACTTTCCTCCTCGGCTCCTGCTGATAAGGCATGGCTAACCATCCTGTGTAATCCTTGCCATGAGACTGTTTTGGCAGCACCAAACCTGCTTGGGACAGCGCAGCAAAGAGGACGTGTCAACCACCATTGGTGGAGAGTTGGGTTAAATGAGGAGGAGAAGCATGAGGCGGTGAAGCCGTGAAGACCATGTGCCTATTTTCTGCAACCATAAATAATACACCGAGTTGAAAATATTAATGTTTGACTATGAAACACATGATTAATTTGTGCATAAATCAAGGAAAATAAGAAGCTTGCACATGTTTTGTAGGACAAGAAATTAGTAGGCATCAGTGTACTTTTCTATGAATTATAAGGACACGAGTATAAAAGCCCATCAAAAATGATGGGTTGGAATTATTTTAATCGAAATATTTCAGGCTGAGATATGATGTTTTTGCAGCAAGAAATGTGCTATTTTAAAATACGACATGCACAATATGTTTCCCCTATTTTCTTTATCTTCTGGGACCTTTTCATTTCAAGGGTACAGCCTCATGAGGCATGCCAAATCCTGAAGCCTCAGCCTAGCATCACGTGTGCTTATATCTTCTTTATTTATTAGACATCGCACGTATGTAAATGAACACTCGTCTTTACTCTGCGAGCGTACACATCATGTGCAGTGAATTTCACCTCCCGGCACTTATATTTATGTTGTTTTTTTAAAATGCCTCTGTACATCGCCATTGAGGCCCGGTTGCAAGTCACTATCTAATTTCCAAAAGAAGAGACGTAATTAGTCCTCAATGGAAAAATGTTTTTCCAGTTTTTTTATCCTTAAAAAAATATATACCATAGTGAACACATAGTCATGTTGAGAGAATGATCTTTAAAACCCTTCTTAAATCGTCCTTTGAAGGGGGCAGACAAATACACAAAACAAAACACAAACACACATTGTTTTATTATGGTAGATTAATAAACAATGGCAAAACAAAATAATAGATGGGAATTAATTCTGGATTCCCTGCATCATGAGCAAGGGGTTAAGTTAGGAACATAAAACGGGCATAACTGCAGGTTATGAATTTGTTTGTTTTCAGATGGGAACACAAACAAATTCATCGGACATATTTAAAAGAAAAAAATATATAACAAGTGGTGCCAGGCACAACAAATCCCGCCCATTTAAGGCATAAAGTCTTCGGACCTTACCGATCTTCACAAATATGCATTTTTCACTGTAGGAATGGGTAGGATTATAAGTGACAGATAGAATAAGGTTCACTATAAGCTTAGTTGAAGTAAATCAGATCATTTTTGACGAAGTTATGAGCGAAAAAACGATTTTGATCTTTCGTGACCTTGACCTTGACCTTGATCCAATTGGACCCAAAGTTAATGGGGTCGTCCAAGGTTCATTGCCCACCTGTGGATTAAATTGATAGCGTTTGCTAAAGCCGTTTTGCCGTAAAGTTGCTAACAGACAGACAGACAAACAAACTGACGATTACAATATCCCGCTCCTCCTCCGGGGGGGGATAATAATAAGCAGTGCTTACTTGTGATATACCATTGAAAATTCTTATAATAGTTGAACAGTGCACCATTTTTAATGTAGATTATGTTATGGACCAATATATTCATTGTTTCATTAGCTTGGATAAGGTTATATTAGCTGTTAAGTTTCCCGATTCCAGATAAAGAGTCACCGACAAACAACCAACATTTCTAGAATGGAAGGAGAGGGACAAGGACAAGGCAGAGAAAGAAGGCATACGGCTGTGTGTCCTTGGTGGGGACTTTTCTTGAGCAGCCAGGCTCTGTTTCCAGTGGTGCATATCATTGAAATCAGACACCGACAGAAAAGGAGATGGGAATCTTCCATATGCAACCAGTGAAGCGTTAATGACTCATCGATTCCTTTGCAACCATTCCACACCCCAACTTTCACCTTATGGTGGGCTGGTCTGTGGAAGAGATTCAGCTATCTTCTTATATTTACCCATTTGAGGTATTCTTCTCCACTCAACTTCCTCAACAATTTGTTAGATCTGCCTGTCGGACATTGCACTTCACTTGTTATCTCGGTGACGATATAATCATTGCACCTTGTATTATCTTGTTGGCGCCATTTTGGAGATTTTACGAACCATTTTGAGAAGGCAATCGGCATGTCGACCGATGTGTATTTTCAGAGCTTATCGACCTGTCAAACCTCTCCTGCCCTTCAACCAAATCGGTCCTTTTCAGATTGGAGCTTCTCTGTTCATTAACTGTGGAAATGGCTGAACGGCTGAATCAGATTCCTCCTCCATGCTTTGGTGATTCACTTCTGAGGACTTTGACGTGACCGTGTTTGAGGCTTCAGCATTTGTCTGCACCCTTTGGACTTTGACCATTCAAACGGGGCTCACCGCGACCCTGCACCCATTTATAACCATTGGAGTTTAAAGTGTGAACTGCTTCATTAAGCTGAGTTTCCACGTTGAGAGCCATGAATTTAACGTATAGCTGCATTGCTGTATGAAAAGTTCTTATTTAAAATGTACTTATTTAATTTGGGATTCTTAGCAAAGTTATTTTATTGATACATTTGATTAATATTATTGTGTTTTAACAAGTGGACAATAAAAAGGAGTGTAAATATTTATTTTAAAGTTACCCTGTCTCCTGTGTATGTTTGGTTTCAACCCTTGAAAAAAACACTAAGGGCACATCAGTGGTCTTTACTGTATATATTTTCTGCCGTGGAGTGACTGGTAAGAACATGTGCCCTGAAATAATTAGGTAGTGGGTAAGGGGATTCAGAGTGCTAAGAGAGCAGATGGAGTAAGAATGGAGGAGAGCAGGTTAAAAAAAGAGCTATACGACTGCCTGTCTGTGAAGAGAGAAATAGACCTTGTGCTTTGGTATCATCATTTGAGATGCCAATGATGTGAGAGATTTATATTTTCCAGAAATCCAGTAGGACAGATCTGATGCTGGGGGGACAGCACATCAAGGATAGCACACTCATTGAGGAATGGACAAAGTCTTGTCTGTGAAAAGTTCTTATTTTTTTAAAGGATGACTTGAAATAATGGAAGATGTTCAGGCTGCAGCTGGCTTTGGAGGTGAGCTTTGTTTTATCGTCACACCATGTGAGGACATGTCTGATGCGAGGCTTCAAGTTCAAGAGACGAGCTTCTTTCAGTGGCTGACCATGGAAACAGATTCGAGTAGTGGTCCCATTTCAACAACTTCAGGTCAAGTAAGGTATGAGAGCATCCATTATAGTGCCAAACTGTGTCTGCGACGTCTTCCTGCAGTTGGGTATTTTTGTTTTTGGAGTTGGTGGCAGGATGTGCACTTGGGCCACCGTAAAAACCCTTCACTCCGGAAAACACACTAAAAAGTCAAGAAAACTGAAAACCCTCTCCGTGGGAGTACCTTCTGTGCAGCTGCCCTTCGCAGGACAGCTCACCGGATGATGGATTGGGGCAAAGCCTTCGGACCCCCACTCTTGATGATAGGAGGAAAAACATGGGTAACCTTCCGGCGTTGGATTGCGGTGGTGTTGTGTCAGGGTTGTGCTGAGTGTCGTCCACCAGACGGCGGTCTTTTGGTTAACTTGAGGCAGTCCCTTGAATGTCCTATCCCTAAGAGAGATGATCACCGTGCCTCTGTTATCATCTAAGCTCAAGTGTTGAACATCGGAATTGCAGCACTCTCTGAGGTTTCGGAGACCGGGTGGTAGCGAGATTATGGCAGGTGGTGGACACTTACTATTGGAGCGGTCACTCTGATGGTTACCATGCCCAAGGAGTTGCTTTAGCTGTGGGCAATAAGCTGACTCAATGATAATTGAGCTAACACCAGTCAACAAGCATATCATTGAGAGTGAGGATTCATCACTCTTCGGATGTGCTTCCTGTGCATGCTCTGACTGAGGGCGAGTGATCTCACCGTGAAGGATGCATTCCATGCCACCCTCGAGCCTGTGTTGAATCAGTGCCCCAGCCGAGATACTCTTCTTGTCTTGGGGGATATCAATGCATCAACTGGAACTGATAGGGATGGTCATGAGACACTTGTTGGTCCCATAGTCTGGAACTGTGAACCAGAACAGCACTAAGTTCCTGACTTGAAAGAAGTCATGGATTAGTGTGGCTGGTTCATGGTTTCAGAAGCCACAGGCTCATCACTGACTTGGCATTCCAATAATGGTGGTGTGGCAAATGAGGTTGTCCCTGTGCTCATTGATCGTGGTTGGCAGATGATCCAGAAATGCAGCGGTCTTACCGGAGCGCTCAGTTCCTCAATACTAACCACATACTTGTGTAGTAACTCTGAAGTTGCTAGTTGAATCCAGGAGATATGGTACCATCACCGTAGGCTGGATGTTGGCAAGCTCAAAAATAAGAGGTCGCTGAGAAGTTTGCGAACAGGCTGAGTGGGATTTGGGGGTCTGGGTGCTTTGGGGAATCCTGAAGTGGGGAATAGGCATAAAACTGGACGTGCACTGAGGGTGGACAAGGAGGCCTTTGTGCGAGGAATCTTTGGGATGTGGAGCATCACCTGTAGTCAAGTATTCTCATCCTGCTTACAGGGAAATTGCGCATTGTGTTCCTCCAAGCCCATCCCACGGTGTACTGCAGTTTAGAGCAAGGGTGGTAGCTCTTTACAGAGAAGTCCAAAGTGAAGGCTCATCCATCCATTCCATTTGGGACCATCGATGTACAGAGCGTTGGTGCTGCTTAAGCAGTCTCCTTGGCTATTGGGCACAATCCTGGACAGGTCGCCATCCGACACAGGATACCAGTAAACTGGCACTCATTTTGCCGACCTCAGAAGGATTGACAGGCAGAGTCAACCCCACCTGGTATTATTCAACAGCTGAGTGGGATTTGAACTCAGCATTCTAGGATCCCAAGCCCACACTCGAACCATTAAGCCAACACCAGGAATATGGTGAAGCATTGAAGGACAGGTAAGTGGTAACGCAGGTGAAGGCCCGATGGGCCGGTTACTTTGAGCAGCTGTACCAGGCTGATCCACCAGCTGTGGAGTTGGATGTCAGGGGTGTTACTATCCCTATTGCTGACCCTCCAATAAAATAGATCCACCTTCGTTTGTGGAAACACAGGCTGCGGTGTAACCAGTTGAAATGGGGTAAAACTCCTGTGATCTGTTGCATCCATGCTGAACGTCTCAAGGCTGGTGGAAATGCTGCACTCATGTCTTTGCATGCAGTGCGTGCTCTGCTGGAACACAGACATCATCCCAACTGAATGGACGAGGGCCTTGTTGTCCCTTTTGGAAAGGGAAGGATGATCAACAGGATGCAACAACTACTGGGGTGAATGCTCCTCTCAGTGTGGGCATGGTCTTTGCCTCTGATAATTCTGTGAATAGGGTTTCTCCACCATCTGCTTGAGCACCCAGTGCCACGAGCAGTCAGGCTTTTAACTCTCAAGGTGGGTCAACGATTGACCGCATCCTTGCTTCTTTCAGGGACCTCCCAAACGCAGATGAGAGTTTCGGCAGGGGTTGCTTGCAGCTGATGTTGCAGCTCTGCAAAGCGTTTGATTAGTTTAATTCGGGATGACCCTCATGACAGGATTCTTAGGTCTTCGTGGGTGCCACCAAAAACTGATCGACTCTTTTGTCTTGACTATAACTTCTGTACTGAGAGTGCTGTGAGATGTGGTGACCATCATCCATCTTATTCCAGTTGTTTACTGAGTTCGTTCAGGGGTGTGTACGGCCCCCACACTTTTTCAGCGCTTGTATGACTGGGATTTTGGGTGAGAGTCGGAGCAAAGATCAACTGCGGTGCATCATTTGGAATGTCAAGATCTCTGATCTTGATTTTGCAGATGATGCAACATCTATGCAGAAACTCTGGATACCTTTTGGGGGCCCTCGAGGTGGCTGAATGCAGGAGTCGGAGCCACTGGATTGAACGGGTTCGCTGGTCAAAAATAAATCAGGCTTTCACATGACATCTTGGATGCCTGCTATCTTGTCTGTCTGTACCAATTTGTGCGTGAGGGTGTTGAGGTCACGGAGAGATTCACTTAGCTTGGGCTGGGTGTGGCGTCTGTTGGTAAACCTGTGAGGATGAAAGTAAGAGTCTTCAGGTCCTGGTGCTTTCAGTTTTGCTCTAACGGCATGTGAGACTTAGACCTCTGACCAGATGATCTCAGATGAGACTTTATTTCTTTGGTACAGTTCTCTTCTAGAGAATCCTTCGGCTACTCGCCTGGTCGGCACTTTTGTGTCCCAACGAGCGGTTGCTGAAGAGATTCAAATGAGATTTGTTTACTGCATAGCTCTTCTGTGAGCTCAGCTGCTGCTGTATGGACATGCTGGCATCATTTTCCCCGATGCTGATACGCTTATCAGATTCTCTCAGTGGAGAGAGGCCTCTTTGAGTAGACGGGGCCATATGGGCTGACGCACTTGCCTGCGGGTTGTAGAGGGTTGATCAGCAATCTTCAAGGAGATGGGGATGGCCAGGCATCTGTCTGGAGATGGCCAATGAAGGCTCCGCTGCTCCAGCACTATGCTCCCATACCTAACCTGACCTGAAAAGAGGTAAACGCTTAGAAAGCGGGAGAGATTGGGACAACTCTCGAACCTCAGAAAAGAGTATTTTGATTCGGGTCAGAAGTGATGATAGCTTTAAATTAAACGCACAATGAGGACAGATGTTTTAAAGATGCTCAAATAATGGAGCCAGGGGTCACACAAACAGCAGTAACATAGTCTTTCTGATATAAAAGTAAATGATCTGATCTCTAATGTATGCCTGAGCATCAACTAAAGGTTTAGTTTTATTTTGAACCCTTTGGCGCTTTTCTGAGGTTCGTATTTGTGCCTAGATAAAAGCGCTGTTTCAACACTCAGCCAAGAGAGAAAATTGCAACGTCTTCCTTACAGTTACTTTCCGAAAACACGTCGTTAATCTCCCCGCACAATCAATTCCGTATCGTGTAGCACTGTTAATTTTGATATCTTATGTGCACCATTATAAATATTTATACTCGCAATGCAAATGTTTCCGAAAGTTACGTGAGCAACAACATTGCAATCATTTGCTTCCTCTTCCAGTTTCCTTTGTTGCAACATTGAAATTAGCAGCAAGCCTCTCTGGTAATCTCGCAATTTCAACAACAATACTTATCTTTTTCAAAAATATCTATGAGGGTAAGAAGCAGCAATCTTTTCTTTAACTGGCTATTATGCATCAGAAATACGGTTAAGAACTGGTTTCGTGAAGAACCTTCATTGTCGATGGACACTGTGATCATTTTAAAATATCAGTGGATACATTATTCCCATGCGATGTACCATCATTTCATTGCCAGTGTAAGTAGGAATAAGCTTCAACATAATAATTGTGTGAAGTCAGAATGAAGAAACACAGCACCATAATGTGTATTAAAAAAGAATTGAAATTACCAGTGCCATTTTTTTGACCTGGCTTGAAAATATCGTAATTAGTAAAAAAGGTTACTTAACAAGACT
>CM068957.1:60251291-60265435 GCA_035128595.1 Eptatretus atami | reverse complement strand
GATTAAGACCGCCATAAGTCACGTGGTTGTGGCAGCCATTAAAAAAAAAAACCTTCAAAATCTTCTCTGAAAAATAGCCAAACAGGTCGACAGAAATTCTCAAAATAAATGTGTATCGTGTAGCGCCACCGGAGGTGGTGACAAAAGGATTACAAGTCAACTGTGGAGATAACTTGCATTTTTGCACTGCACACATTCCCAGAGAGTGGAAGCCCCAAAGCCAACATCCACTAATCAGGGGGGGGCAGGGGAATGGGAGGGGGTGGAGTCCGCAGGGAAGGGTGGGATGGAAGGAAGCATGGGGAGTGTAGGGTGAGGGTGGATGAGGGAGGGGAAGTGATGGAGGAGGACCCGGCATTGCCACCCTTGCTGGTAATATATATATATATATATATATATATATATATATATATATATATATATGTTACGCTGTGGAAATTCGCAGAACACCATATAGGTCCTTTAGATCAGTTATGCCGATAAGTCCGTGTTCGGTTAGATTCCCCACCGTTGTTTAATGGGAATTATCCGTGTGGATAGGACTGTGATCTTTGAGTTAGCCGTTTTTCTTTTACTATCGTTATTTTGGACCAACCACCATTACTACCACCACAAAGCGCCACCAACCACAACAACCTCGATCACACCACCTTCTCGTCAACCGCCAACATCCCCACAGACAATGAACAGCCGCCTTCACAACAACCACTTAACCACCACCGCCCACCACACCACCCTCACTACCACCACAAACGCCAGCCACACCACCCTCACGACCACCACGAACGCCAGCCACACCACCATCAAGACCACCACAAAACGCCAGCCACGCCACCATAACGCCAACCACACCACCACCGCATTTCCACCTCAGCACGGTGGCGAGAAGCCTGGATTCATCGGGGGAGAACGGACGATGGCCTCACCCCTCCCCCAACCACAAACACGTGCGGAAAAAACGAAAGCTATGGCAAAGGCAAAAGAAAGGCCCCGATTCAGAAAAGAAAACGCCCTGCTTCTCGAAGCTTCGCGCGTGTGCTGGAAGGGAGGGGGGCGAGGGGGAGCGAGGGCCGTGGAGATAAAAGCTAGCGCTGAACGCAGCGAAGTGTGGTGTCGTCGAGGAGAATCGAGTGGAGGTCGTCGAGAAAGAGAGTGAGAGGCGAGTGGAAGTCAGTCAGTGGAGGTCTGGGCTCGTGTGAGAGTGTGGAGTTGTGGGCAGCCACGCTGGAGTCTGGGGTCCCGCAGTCGGTGAGGAGCTGGAGAGGGTCCAAGAGGACGCCCAAGCAAGTCACCATGAGGGTGGAGGTAACCTGCGGCGGCCCTCTTGGAGTTCCTTCGGTCAACCAAGTCTTGGACATAAAGACCTAAGGGGTCCAGTCTGACCTCCTTGTCTTTAAGGGGTCTTCCTTGCTTTTATTTGTGTGGAAGTTGTGGCACCGGTGTCCGTTAAGTAGAGAAATTGTTAAGTGACTGTACATGATTAATTATAGACGGTTGTAGCGCTTCGCCTTGCTCGCGTCTTGGTCTCGTCCCGCATTCATCACAAATCAACTGCATGCGTGTTTCACCAATCATTGCATGATTGCTTTGTATACGTGTAAATAATAAATGTGCTTATTTGAATGTGAACCTGTTCGTCGTGTCATTTTCCCCATTGAAACGCCATATTGCATTTCGGAATGGTAGCGGGCTTTTTGATAGCCGATAAAAGAATCGGTCCAGCGAGGTCTCGCGATAATACCCCGCTCAGTTATCCCAGAACGGAACGAACCTCTTAAGCGGTTCGTGTCCAAGCAGGCCTCGCTGAGGTCGGTCTCTCGGTAGGCTGCCCGCGCGAATAATTAGGTATATCGACAATTCGGCGATTGACCCTGTCGCGCACGGGTAGAATATTGACTAGGCCGTGGTGTGCGCTTGGAGCACACACCGTGACTGTTTTCGGCGTTGTTCCGGAAAGTTGTGACTGAATTGTCCGTTCGGTGGGCGAAGCGACCGCTATTGTTAGACGCGGTCGTTCCGCACGCCGGCGGGCCGGAGTTCGTAACAATATATATATATATTATATATAGTCATCATCATCATCATCTGATAAGCGTACTCAGGCATTTTGCTCTCGATGCAGAAATAAACTAGAGTGGTTGCCAAGTCCTATTGTAGATTGCGGTGTTCGCTTGAACCGGTCTCCCCCGCTAAGGGGAGTGCACTTCATACCTTCTGCAAGTATATTAGCAGTCGCTAATTCGTGCCTCATCTATCCGCTGCCATAGATGATTTTCTGAACCTCAAATGGCTCAAATATCCAGCAAGCTGGTACTCAATTGCCGACCTCCGAAGGATGACAGGCTGAGTCAACCCCCTGGTGTGTATTAGTTGAGTGGCCAACGGGGCTTGAACCAGGACCCTTGGATCCCAAGCCGCTACCCTAACCACTGAGCCAACATCAGGCTTTTATTTTTATATATATATATATTATATAATAATATATATAATATGAATACATACATAACATATATACATATACATATACAATACATATACATATACACATATACAGTACATATATATAATATATACGTAATTTATATATGTACATATTATATTATTTATATATTATGTATATCTAGTACGTGCCCGTACGTGCGTGGCCGAACGTGCAACAAAAAAAAAACAAAAAAACGTTTTTTGGCAAGTTTCAATGACATCGGACCAGTGGTTTTCGAGAAACAGCGGTCGCAGACACACAGCACACAAGACAGACACACACAGAGATTGCTGGAATTATAGATAGATGTAGATATATATATATATATATAATGTATATGTATATATATAAATAAATATATGTATATATATATATATATATTACATTATGTATGTACATAAATATATATATTTACATATATATATGTATATATATCCTTCTTCTTCTTTCGGCTGCTCCCGTTAGGGGTCGCCAACAGCGGATCAACTGTCTCCATTCGCTCTATCCTCCACATCTTCCATTGACGCTCCAACCACCCGCATGTCCGCCCTCACCGCATCCATGAACCTCTTCTTTGGCCTTCCTCTTCTCCTCCTGCCTGGCGGCTCCATCTTCAACATCCTTCTCCCGATATACTCCGCTTCCCTCCTGTGCACATGTCCAACCATCTCAATCTCGCCTCTCTCACTTTGTCTCCCAAAACCGTCCCTACCCTGCGCTGTCCCTCTAATATACTCATTCCTTATCCTGTCCATCCCTCGTCACTCCCAACGAGAAATCGCAGCATCTTTAACTCTGCCACCTCCAGCTCCGCTTCCTGTCTTTTTGTTAGCGCCACCGCCTCCAAACCATACAACATAGCTGGTCTCACTACCGTCTTATAAACTTTCCCCTTAACTCTTGCAGCTACCCTTCTGTCACAAATCACTCCTGCAACTCTTCTCCAACCCACTCCATCCTGCCTGCACTCTCTTTTTTTACTTCTCTCCACACTCTCCGTTACTTTGGACAGTTGATCCCAAGTATTAAAACCCAGTCCACCTTCCCCACCTCAACTCCTTGCAACCGCACCATACCACCACCCTCCTCTCATTTACGCACATGTACTCCGTCTTACTCCTACTGACTTATCATTCCTTCTCTCCAGTGCGTACCTCCACCTCTCGAGGAATCAACTCAGCCTGCTCCCTACTTTCCCGACAGATCATTGATGTCATCCCGCGAACATCATAGTCCATGGAGACTCCAGTCTGATCTCGTCCGTCATCCTGTCCATCACCAATTGCGAACAGGAAAGGGCTCAGAGTCGATCCTTGGTGCAATCCACTTTTACCTTAAACCCGTCCGTCATTCCTACCGCACACCTCACGCTGTCAACTGTCCTCATCATATCCTGCACGATCCTCACATACTTCTCCACCACTCCCGACTTCCTCATACAATGCCACAACTCCTCTCTTGGCACCCTATCATAAGCTTTCTCTAAATCCACAAACACACAATGTAACTCCTTCTGGCCTTCCTATACTTCTTCATCAACATTCTCAAAGCAAACATCGCATCAGTGGTGCTCTTTCCTGGCATAAACCCATATTGCTGCTCACAAATCGTCACCTCTCTTCTCAACCTAGCTCCACTACTCTTTCCCACAACTTCATGGTGTGGCTTAACAACTTTATCTCTGTAATTTTCCACAGCTCTGCACATCACCCTTGTTCTTGAAAATCGGAACCAGTACAGCTTAATCTCCACTCCTCCGCATTCTCTCACTTTCCAAGATTTTATTAAACAATCTGGTTAACAACCCCACTGCCACTCTCCTAAGCACTCCATGCCTCCACTGGTATGTCATCTGGGCCAACCGCATTTCCACTTTTCAATCCTCTTCATAGCAGTCCTCCACTTCATCCTTACTGATCCACCCCACTTCCTGATTCACTATCTCCACCTCTTCCAACCTTCTCTCTCTCTCATTTTCTTCATTCATCAGCTCCTCAAAGTCCCCCATCCACCTTCTTCAACACACTCTCCTCGTCGTCAGCACATTCCCATTTGCGCTCCTTTATCACCCTAACCTGCAGCACATTCATCAGCTCCTCAAAAGTACTCCATCATTGTCATTACAACATTCTACATGAGTAGTCACACCTATGGTGAAAATTTCGTGTCAATCTGACAAGCAGTTGCAAAGAAAAGGGAATAACAAAATGCAGACACGTACGTACGTGACTGATTGATTTACTCAGCTTTTCACTTCGCAAGCGCAGGCTAACAACTCTCTGAGTGAAAGCATTACTATACCCCTGCTGTATATAGCGCTTCTCGTTCTGGATAAAGTATACCACATTAAACAATTAACTTTTTTAGAAACAATACTTCATTACAATGTCATTATTTGTGTAAAAAGCAAGACTATTGTTTTTTTTTCATATTTCCTCTCTGAAGATGACATTGAATAATAAAAAGTCCCCAAAAACAGAAGTGAAAAAAAAAATTGAGCCATCTATCCAGATTATAAACTGTTGCAATCGTGGTTCACAGGCGGCGAGTTGTACCCATCCCATCGAGTTGTACCCATGCATTATAAAGTACCCATCCCTCGGAATAGAGATTAAACTGGGTGTCCTCTCTGCTAGCATTGCTTGCTGATGTATGTTAGATATCCCAGGGTGTCTTTCACAAAAAGTAGGTAATTTTGTGGAAACAACTTGGCCAACTTTCCTCCTCGGCTCCTGCTGATAAGGCAATGGCTAACCATCCTGTGTAATCCTTGCCATGAGACTGTTTTGGCAGCACCAAACCTGCTTGTGGACAGCGCAGCAAAGAGGACGTGTCAACCACCATTGGTGGAGAGTTGGTTAAATGAGGAGGAGAAGCAGTGAGGCGGTGAAGCCGTGAAGACCATGTGCCTATTTCTGCAACCATAAATAATACACCGAGTTGAAATATTAATGTTTGACTATGAAACACATGATTAATTTGTGCATAAATCAAGGAAAATAAGAAGCTTGCACATGTTTGTAGGACAAAGAAATTAGTAGGCATCAGTGTACTTTTCTATGAATTATAAGGACACGAGTATAAAAGCCCATCAAAAATGATGGGTTGGAATTATTTTAATCGAAATATTCAGGCTGGAAGATATGATGTTTTGCAGCAAGAAAATGTGCTATTTTAAAATACGACATGCACAAATGTTCCCCTATTTTCTTTATCTTCTGGGACCTTTCATTTCAAGGGTACAGCCTCATGAGCATGCCAAATCCTGAAGCCTCAGCCTAGCATCACGTGTGCTTATATCTTCTTTATTTATTAGACATCGCACGTATGTAAATGAACACTCGTCTTACTCTGCGAGCGGTACACATCATGTGCAGTGAATTTCACCTCCCGGCACCTTATATTTATTGTTGTTTTTTTAAAATGCCTCTGTACATCGCCATTGAGGCCCGGTTGCAAGTCACTATCTAGATTTCCAAAAGAAGAGACGTAATTAGTCCTCAATGGAAAAATGTTTTTCCAGTTTTTTTATCCTTAAAAAAAATATATACCATAGTGAACACATAGTCATGTTGAGAGAATGATCTTTAAAACCCTTCTTAAATCGTCCTTTTGAAGGGGGCAGACAAATACACAAACAAATACACAAACACACATTGTTTTATATGGTAGATTAATAAACAATGGGCAAACACAAATAATAGATGGGAATTAATTCTGGATTCCCTGCATCATGAGCAAGGGGTTAAGTTAGGAACATAAACGGGCATAACTTGCAGGTTATGAATTTGTTTGTTTTCAGATGGGAACACAAACAAATTCATCGGACATATTTAAAGGAAAAAAAATATATAACAAGTGGTGCCAGGCACAACAAATCCCGCCCATTTAAGGCATAAAGTCTTCGGACCCTACCGATCTTCACAAATATGCATTTTTCACTGTAGGAATGGGTAGGATTATAAGTGACAGATAGAATAAGGTTCACTATAAGCTTAGTTTGAAGTAAATCAGATCATTTTTGACGAAGTTATGAGCGAAAAACGATTTTGATCTTTTCGTGACCTTGACCTTGACCTTTGATCCAATTGGACCCAAAAGTTAATGGGGTCGTCCAAGGTTCATTGCCCACCTGTGGATTAAATTTGATAGCGTTTGCTAAAGCCGTTTTGCCGTAAAGTTGCTAACAGACAGACAGACAAACAAACTGGACGATTACAATATCCCGCTCCCTCCCTCCGGGGGGGGGATAATAATAAGCAGTGGCTTACTTGTGATATACCATTGAAAATTCTTATAATAGTTGAACAGTGCACCATTTTTTAATGTAGATTATGTTATGGACCAATATATTCATTGTTTCATTAGCTTGGATAAGGTTATATTAGCTGTTAAGTTTCCCGATTCCAGATAAAGAGTCACGACAACAACAACAACATTTTAGAATGGAAGGAGAGGGACAAGGACAAGGCAGAGAAAGAAGGCATACGGCTGTGTTCCTTGGTGGGGACTTTTCTTGAGCAGCCAGGCTCTGTTTCCAGTGGTGCATATCATTGAAATCAGACACCGACAGAAAAGGAGATCGGGAATCTTCCATATGCAACCAGTGAAGCGTTAATGACTCATCGATTCCTTTGCAACCATTCCACACCCCAACTTTCACCTATGGTGGGCTGGTCTGTGGAAGAGATTCAGCTTATCTTCTTATATTTACCCATTTGAGGTATTCTTCTCCACTCAACTTCCTCAACAATTTGTTAGATCTGCCTGTCGGACATTGCACTTCACTTGTTATCTCGGTGACGATATAATCATTGCACCTTGTATTATCTTGTTGGCGCCATTTTGGAGATTTACGAACCATTTTGAGAAGGCAATCGGCATGTCGACCGATGTGTATTTTCAGAGCTTATCGACCGTCAAACCTCTCCTGCCCTTCAACCAAATCGTCCTTTTCAGATTGGAGCTTCTCTGTTCATTAACTGTGGAAATGGCTGAACGGCTGAATCAGATCCTCCTCCATGCTTTGGTGATTCACCTTCTGAGGACTTTGAACGTGACCGTGTTTGTAGGCTTCAGCATTTGTCTGCACCCTTTGGACTTTGACCATTCAAACGGGGCTCACCGCCGACCCTGCACCCATTTATAACCCATTGGAGTTTAAAGTGTGAACTGCTTCATTAAGCTGAGTTTCCACGTTGAGAGCCATGAATTAACGTATAGCTGCATTGCTGTATGAAAAGTTCTTATTTAAAATGTACTTATTTAATTTGGGGATTCTTAGCAAAGTTATTTATTGATACATTTGATTAATATTATTGTGTTTACAGTGGACAATAAGGAGTGTAAATATTTATTTTAAAGTTACCCTTCTGTCTCCTGTGTATGTTGGTTTCACCCTTGAAAAAAACACTAAGGGCACATCAGTGTCTTTACTGTATATATTTTCTGCCGTGGAGTGACTGGAAGAACATGTGCCCTGAAATAATTAGGGAGTGGGTAAGGGGGATTCAGAGTGCTAAGAGAGCAGATGGAGTAAGAATGGAGGAGAGCAGGTTAAAAAAAAGAGCTATACGACTTGCCTGTCTGTGAAGAGAGAAATAGACCTTGTGCTTTGGTATCATCATTTGAGATGCCAATGATGTTGAGAGATTTATATTTTCCAGAATCCAGTAGAGACAGATCTGATGCTGGGGGGACAGCACATCAAGGATAGCAACACTCCATTGAGGAATGGACAAAGGTCTTGTCTGTGAAAAGTTCTTATTTTTTTCAAGGAATGACTTGAAATAATGGAAGATGTTCAGGCTGCAGCTGGCTTTGGAGGTGAGCTTTGTTTTATCGTCACACCATGTGAGGACATGTCTGATGCGGAGGCTTCAAGTTCAAGAGACCGAGCTTCTTTCAGTGGCTGACCATGGAAACAGATTCGAGTAGTGGTCCATTTCAACAACTTCAGGTCAAGTAAGGTATGAGAGCATCCATTTATAGTGCCAAACTGTGTCTGCGGACGTCTTCCTGCAGTTGGGTTATTTTTGTTTTTGGAGGTTGGTGGCAGGATGTGCACTTGGGCCACCGTAAAACCCTTCACTCCGGAAAACACACTAAAAACGTCAAGAAAACTGAAAACCCTCTCCGTGGGAGTACCTTCTGTGCAGCTGCCCTTCGCAGGACAGCTCACCGGATGATGGGATTGGGGCAAAGCCTTCGGGACCCCCACTCTTTGATGATAGGAGGAAAAACATGGGGTAACCTTCCCGGGTTGGATTGCGGTGGTGTGTGTGTCAGGGTTGTGCTGAGGTGTCGTCCACCAGACGGCGGTCTTCTTGGGTTAACTTGAGGCAGTCCCTTGAATGTCCTATCCCTAAGAGAGGATGATCACCTGCCTCTGTTATCATCTAAGCTCAAGTGTTTGAACATCGGAATTGCAGCACTCTCTGAGGTTCGGAGACCGGGTGGTAGCGAGATTATGGCAGGTGGTGACACTTACTATTGGACTGGTCACTCTGATGGTTACCATGCCCAAGGAGTTGCTTTAGCTGTGGGCAATAAGCTGACTCCAATGATAATTGAGCTAACACCAGTCAACAAGCATATCATGAGAGTGAGGATTCATCACTCTTCGGATGTTGCTTCCCTGTGCATGCTCTGACTGAGGCGAGTGATCTCACCGTGAAGGATGCATTCCATGCCACCCTCGAGCCTGTTGTTGATCAGTGCCCCAGCCGAGATACTCTTCTTGTCTTGGGGGATATCAATGCATCAACTGGAACTGATAGGGATGGTCATGAGACACTTGTTGGTCC
Organism: Eptatretus atami; assembly: GCA_035128595.1. Classification (NCBI taxonomy): domain Eukaryota; kingdom Metazoa; phylum Chordata; class Myxini; order Myxiniformes; family Myxinidae; genus Eptatretus; species Eptatretus atami. The sequence continues at coordinate 60,256,147 of CM068957.1, read as the reverse complement.
CCATAGGTCTGGAACTGTGAACCAGAACAGCACTAAGTTCCTTGACTTTGAAAGAAGTCATGGATTAGTGTGGCTGGTTCATGGTTTCAGAAGCCACAGGCTCATCACTGGACTTGGCATTCCAATAATGGTGGTGTGGCAAATGAGGTTGTCCATGTGCTCATTGATCGTGGTTGGCAGATGATCCAGAACTGCAGGGTCTACCGGAGCGCTCAGTTCCTCAATACTAACCACATACTTGTGGTAGTAACTCTGAAGTTGCTAGTTGAATCCAGGAGAATGGTACCATCCCAGCCTAGGCTGGATGTTGGCAAGCTCAAAAATAAGAGGGTCGCTGAGAAGTTTGCGAACAGGCTGAGTGGGGATTTGGGGGTCTGGGTGCTTTGGGGAATCCTGAAGTGGGGAATAGGCATAAAACTGGACGTGCACTGAGGGTGGACAAGGAGGCCTTTGTGCGAGGAATCTTTGGGATGTGGAGCATCACCTGTAGTCAAGTATTCTCATCCTGCTTACAGGGAAATTTGCGCATTGTGTTCCTCCAAGCCCATCCCACGGTGTACTGCAGTTAGAGCAGAGGGTGGTAGGCTCTTTACAGAGAAGTCCAAAGTGAAGGCTCATCCATCCATCCATTGGGACCATCCGATGTACAGAGCGTTGGTGCTGCTTAAGCAGTCTCCTTGGCTATTGGGCACAATCCTGGACAGGTCGCCACTCCGACACAGGATACCAGTAAACTGGCACTCATTTTGCCGACCTCAGAAGGATGACAGGCAGAGTCAACCCCACCTGGTATTAATTCAACAGCTGAGTGGGATTTGAACTCAGCATTCTAGGATCCCAAGCCCACCACTCGAACCATTAAGCCAACACCAGGAATATGGTGAAGCATTGAAGGACAGGTGAAGTGGTAACCAGGTGAAGGCCCGATGGGCCGGTTACTTTGAGCAGCTGTACCAGGCTGATCCACCAGCTGTGGAGTTGGATGTCAGGGGTGTTACTATCCCTATTGCTGACCCTCCAATAAAATATGATCCACCTTCGTTTGTGGAAACACAGGCTGCGGTGAACCAGTTGAAATGGGGTAAAACTCCTGTGATCTGTTGCATCCATGCTGAACGTCTCAAGGCTGGTGGAAATGCTGCACTCATGTCTTTGCATGCAGTGCTGTGCTCTGCCTGGAACACAGACATCATCCCAACTGAATGGACGAGGGGCCTTGTTGTCCCTTTTGGAAAGGGAAGGATGATCAACAGGACTGCAACAACTACTGAGGGGTGATGCTCCTCTCAGTGTTGGGCATGGTCTTTGCTCTGATAATTCTTGATAGGGTTTCCCACCATCTGCTTGAGCACCAGTGCCCAGAGCAGTCAGGCTTTACTCCAAGGTGGTCAACGATTGACCGCATCCTTGCTCTTCGGGACCTCACCAAACGCAGATGAGAGTTTCGGCAGGGGTTGCTTGCAGCTGATGTTGAGCTCTGCAAAGCGTTTGATTCAGTTAATCGGGATGCCCTCTGAAGGATTCTTGGTCTTCGTGGGGTGCCACCAAAACTGATCGATTTTTTGTCTGAACTATACTCTGGTACTGAGAGTGCTGTGAGATGTGGTGATCCCATCTCCATCTTATTTCCAGGTGTTACTGGAGTTCGTCAGGGGTGTGTACTGGCCCCACACTTTTCAGCGCTTGTATGGACTGGATTTTGGGGGGATGTCGGAGAAATCAAGCTGCGGTGCATCATTTGGGAATGTCAAGATCTCTGATCTTGATTTTGCAGATGATGCAGACATCTATGCAGAAACTCTGGATATCCTTTTGGGGGCCCTCGAGGTGCTGAATGAGGAGTCGGAGCCACTGGGATTACGGGTTTCCTGGGTCAAAAATAAGATCCAGGCTTTCAATGACATCTTGGATGCTGCTATCTTGTCTGTCTGTACCAGTTTGTGGTGAGGGTGTTGAGGTCACGGAGAGATTCACTTAGCTTGGCATGGGGTGTGGCGTTGTTGGTACCTGTGCAGGATGAAAGTACGAGTCTTCAGGTCCTTGGTGCTTTCAGTTTTGCTCTACGGATGTGAGACTTAGACTCTGACCAGAGATCTCAGATGGAGACTTAATTTCTTTGGTACCAGTTCTCTTCAGAGAATCCTTGGCTATCGCTGGTCGGACTTTGTGTCCAACGAGCGGTTGCTGAGAGAGATTCAAATGAGATTTGTTACCTGCATAGTCGTCTGTGAGCATCAGCTGCTGCTGTATGGACATGTGGCTCATTTTCCCGATGCTGATACTGCTTATCAGATTCTCTCAGTGAGAGAGCCTCTTGAGTAGAGGAGGCCAATGGGCTGACCACGTGCCTCGTGGTTGTAGCGGGTTGATCAGCATCTCAAGGAGATGGGGATGGGCCAGGCATCTGTCTGTGAGATGGCCAGATGAAGGCTCCGCTGCTCCAGCACATGCTCCCATACCTAACCTGACCTGAGAAGAGGGTAAAGATTAAAAGCGGGAGAGATTTTGGACATACTCTCAGAACTCAGAAAAGAGTATTTTGATTCGGTCAGAAGTGATGATAGCTTTAAATGAAAGCACATGAGGACAGATGTTTTAAAGATGCTCAATAATGGAGCCAGGGGTCACACCACACAGTAACATAGTACTTTCTGATACAAAGTAAACGATCTGATCTCTAATGTATGCTGAGCATGACATTAAAGGTTTAGTTTTATTTTGATACACCTTTGCGCTTTTCTGAAGGTTGTATTTTGTGCCTAGATAAAAGCGCTGTTTCAACAACTCACCAAGTAGAGAAAATTGCACGTCTTCCTTACAGTTACTTTCCTGAAAACACTGTCGTTATCCCCACAATCAATTCCGTATCGTGTAGCACTTTCAATTTTGATACTATGTGCACCATTATACATATTTATATCGCAATGCAAATGCTTTCGGAAAGTACTGAGCACAACATTGCAAGTCAATTTGCTTCCTCTTCCAGTTTCCTTTTGTTGCAACATTGAAATTACGCAGCACAGCCTCTCTGGTAATCTCGCAATTTCAACAACAATACTTATCTTTTCAAAAATATCTATGAGGGTAAGAAGCAGCAATTTTCTTTAATGGCTCCATTATGCATCAGGAAATACGGTTAGAATGTTTCGTGAAGACCTTCATTTCGATGGACACTGTGATCATTTAAATATCAGTGGATACATTTATTCCATGCCGATGTAAACATCATTTCATTGTCCAGTGTAAAGTAGGATGAAAGCTTCAACATAATAATTGTGTGAAGTCAGATGAGAAACACACACCATAATGTGTATTAAAAAAGAATTAAATTACCAGTGCCATTTTTTTGACCTGGGCCTTGAAAATATCGTAATTATAAAAAAGGTTATTAACAAGACATACACATGGTAAACCTTTTGACATTTCTTAGATTATAAGTGAAGGAAAAAGGAGGTGGGAGAAAGCATAAAAAAACAGATTTTATGACGTCGATTGTGCCTGGTGATGATTCTTGGCAGATGGTGACATTACAATATGGCATCAACATGACTCTAATGGCTAACAAATTAAAAATACTCCCACCATCAACGTGTAAACGACAACATAACACCCAAATTAGCACATATCATGGCCAACGGCGAAGGTAAGCCAGAAGGCTGCAGTTGATGTTCATGTGAGAAGTTTGACAGGTGGTGACCAACAAGATGTTATCATGGTTTATGGACTATATTGTAAGGTCAAACAAATTAATTGTTGCAGAGTATGCAATGCGTTAATGACCATTCATTTGACAGTTTAGAAATGCATCTTCCTTTGTCTCCAAAAAGTCACCCAAGAATGGTATTTTCAATAAGTTTTCACATTTGTTTTTAAATGGTGAAGCCACGTCAATATTGGCTATGTCCTTCCTTCCATATTTGTCGACAAAAAAAAAGAAGATAACCTTTCTAACCACCGTATTAAAAAAAAGGGAAATAAATTGTACAGTTAAGCCCAAATTATTCATACCCGATGAAATCTGAGAGTTTTGCATTTATCTAATACCTACAAGCTGGAGTGGTGGAACTTTCACTCACCCAAGGACATTTATTGGCATTACAAATCCACATATATTTGGCTACATTATTAGTATAACAATATAATGTTAAGATTTCTGTTTTATGCTGTCCAAAATTATTCATACCCATACCAAGTCTCAGAATTGAGGCAATGTTTGTGATAATGCACATGCTTTTGATATTCTAAGATTCTTTAAATGTATGCAATTATTCCAAGATGTTGCATTAGGGATACAACTTTTTTGCAACTCCATAGTCCTGTATCATATTCTGATGAGCTTTTGCTAGAAACAATGAAAATCAATGTTTTTTTTTGTATTTGTTCAAAAAAGTTCACCATGATAACTTTGAATTTGCATGACTTGCATGACCTTAATTGCTCGCTCACAGCATTGATTGCTTCTGCTGATGTTTAGTTTTAATGGCTCTTGTTTCAGTGATTTGCAAGGATTTCAAAGCAGTCTTGCAGGGTAGTAGGCTTTTTTAAAGTTAAATAATAATTAAACAGGGTTCTAGTTTTTGGAAATCCACCCAAATGCAACTGAGTATAAAATTTCAAAGTTAGTCATGGGTGAACTTTTTTGAACAAATACAAAAAAAACATTGATTTTCATTGTTTTCTAGCAAAAGTCCAGAATATGATACAGGACTATGGAGTTGCAAAAAAGTTGTATCCCTAGTGTGCATACAATCTGATTGCATTACAAATGTGGTTTATTGAATGTACAAGTGAGGAATGTTATGGAACAACACTCTGCTTTTCGACTATAAATTAAGGGGAGCTGATGCAATCATTCT
>CM068957.1:60199871-60216980 GCA_035128595.1 Eptatretus atami | reverse complement strand
GTGCGTTTCTTCTTTATGTTCTTCCTGTTGTTTTACAAATTTTGAAACCAACTCTTGATGCTCTTAAATCTTCTTGCTCTTTCATTCGATCCATTTATTATTGGAAAATATCATTCACTGAATTATATAAAGGTCACAGGAAATTTTCCTTTTCTTCAACATTAAAGTGAAGGGTTCAGAGAATTAAATCTTTTCGTTTAAATAATTTCATCAAATCTTTATTAACATTCCAATACAATTGTAATTTCTTCTTCACTAATATTTTGTATCTCTGCTTTCATTCCATTTGCATTGAGTTTATCATTCAACACAAACCGAATGATAAATCTCAAACCCCGATTACTTCTCAGATGCATTAATAATTTGTCTCATTCCTTCTGATTTGTTTCTAATATCCCAAAAGGACCACCAGATTCTTAGTTCGTTAACCACTCTTACAATGTGAATATTTTGTTGACCAAGAGACACCTCCTCAAATATTTGAGCCCTCATTCCTCAATCCATATGTCCTCTACTGAAATACAGTTAATAATCTTCCACCTTCCACTTCTCCAGGTCTTATTGCTACTCGTTGTTGTGATACAATATGATCACATGGTGCCTTTTTAAGCAAATTACACATATCTTCATTTGTACTTATTCAAAACCTATTATGAAGTTTTTTCCAGAAGCAGATTTACCCAGCAAGATTTATAATAATAGTGCCATTTAATATATGTAATTGTTTATAAAAATTAAAAATAAAAATATATCCCTTAATATTCTCATTCTTGTTCAAAACAATATATTATATTTTTCAGTCATGTGCTCATGTAATCCCCAAATTTCCTTTTTTCCTACATAAGCAGAACAATTTCTCTCCAAAATTGTTATATCTATTGATTTAACTTGAATAAAATAAAAGTATTAAGCATTGTTCGTATTGAGCGACTAGGAGTGAAGTATGAGTTGACTAAGAATAAATTACAATTACAAGAAGAATGTTCTCCCTCTTGATGTAGAAAGCATCCATTACCGTTTTGGTTCTCTCATTAAACACATCATCAAAGATAACGAGTTCTTTTTTGATTTATCCAATTGGGAAGAAGGTATATATCAACACCGCTATTATAACACTAAGAATACAAGTATCGGCTTTGATTTCTTTTTATACCTCTGTGTATCACAAATTAGTTGATTATATTCTCAATGTTGTAATCATTTAGTTTGTTTAAGTTAAATTAACCGATATATCTTCTTTTTAAAGACAGCATTAAAACCTGTAGGAGAGTTCATACTCAGGTTGATAAAACTTCACTTGGAAAATTATAAAATATCTAATCTAAAAGTTGAAGAGCATTTTAAAAGCTAAGCAGGTTTTTCCACATCTGCTTGAAACCACTATGGAGACATCTTAATGAATTTGGAACAGTTTTATGGTTGTTAGATTTGTATCTTATGATCTATCTTTACAAAATGGGTAAAAAATCACTTTCATTATATATTTGGGGAAAACAAGTTATTTAATTTATTCTTGCTTTTTAAAACTCTTGTTTTATCCTAGTTTCAGGTTTAATTTCAAGATATCCATATTTTATTTATACAATATTCTTGTGTTTATCATTTCCCTTGAAAATGGACAATCGTAATAATATTAAATCATCAATCACGAAGCATGGTCGTCATTTGTTCATTTCTTCTCTTGTAAGAAAGGTGTATTATCACCCTCATACCCTTACATTTTCATTCACATTCTTGAATTCAATCCTTGTAAAGTAATTCATTCTTTGGTGTAAATCTCACAAGAATTATATTCCTTTTTATATTTTTTATTATCATTAATTTAGAGATAATCACAGAACTACATTGTTTATCGGCTTTTGACTGTGTTTAATCCCCGTCTTTCACCACGCGAGACAATTCTCAAATTTTTCATGGGGAGATCAGGAAATCAAGAGCGCTCAAAATACAGTTAAAATATTCAATTTATAAAGTAAAACTTTACTTTCAAATAAAATCATCTTCGGATCATCTTTCGGTACTTTTCATTGGTGCTTTTCACAATCATCAAAAACTACTTTCATAACTATCATTTGAACACAAACTCTTGGTATCATAACTGTCTTCTGTTTCCAACAGAGGATACTATCATCACTCTCTAATCTTCCAAAATCTCAGTTGAAAATGACTCATATTAATTAGTAGAAAAAAAACATTACCATCTAAATCTAAATTACTTTTTTCATAAACAGAGTTCAACTACTGCAGTTTTTTATAATTATAAGGTATTTTAAAATAGCGTCCTGTACTTACTATGAACGAAATGTCATTTCACCTGATATGATTAACATCCTTTATTCATCAGATTTAATCTTTAGGGTTGTTGAAAAAAAATACAAATTTCTCATGCATTAAACTACTATGATGGTCTACCTTTTTCTACAGATGATTTACTACAGATATCTCTTTTCTATCTGACTACAGATGGGCTTACTTTCTTTCGAAGCTTCATACATGAGTTTTTCCTTTTTGATCTTTTTCTTGTTTCATTGCTTTTTATAGTTTAAATATATTGCCAGAAGGAGAGAGAAACTTTTTTTAGAGCTACTTAATTGATGTTCTTCCAGATACAAAAAGCCTTCCACTGAAGGAAATTGAAGAACTCGTATATATTAAACCATAATTGTTTTTATCATAGTGTTATATTTATCTTTATTCCAATTTTACATCCCTCGACAATTTCTTCAAGTATATTTTTACAAATGAAGAATTGAATTGAAACTTTCTTTGTGTCGTTGATACATATTTATTAAGTGAAAAAAAATGGAGGATAAAATGGTTTTAAGGACAGATTCACTATAATTAAACGGATTTTTCATCAAGAAAATTTATTTTTTAAGCAAGTTTTTTGTTATATTAAATGATGGTGATACAAACGTACTGCATGTTTGTAATCATGAATATAAATGTTATAAAAAACACCTTCAAACCAACAAACACACATTCAATATTTTAGACAAATATCTCCACTTGACCACAAAACAAAAACATTGTGATAGATTGATAATGATGATTCTTTTAAAAAATTATAATAAACACCTTCAATCACGCAAACACAAGAACCGGATTGAAGAAAGGAAGTGCCACTAAATTCTCCATTAAAACACTTGATGCGCATTTTAAAGACATATACAATAAGATTGTTTCGCTTTCAAGACCCTGGACCACCTTCAATCATGAGCTGTCGGATATGGTAAAACAAATTATTGAACTATATAAAAAACACATTAAGTATAAAGGTGGGGGTTGGGAAGGAAGATTGGGGTGGTTGGCTGGTGTTGGTATGGGGGGGAAAACTTTTAAGTTGATATGGAGTAAAAATTTAATAGGGTTAGGAGGCGATGAAAACTACTCCCTATATGAGGACCAAAACCCTCACTTTATCTCATCATTTCAAGATTTTGTAAGATGTGATGTTTACGATGAAACTCCAGAGACAAGAACAAATTTGATAACATGTAGTAGGTATGGATTTGCTATCACAAAAATAATCTTTTTCGATAACACCTTAAAATCAGATCCTCTTCAAGCTTCTTCTTATATTGATTTACAAAAGAGATAAAAGCTTAAGGAACAGTTGTTAATATTCAAAACAAAGATAATAAATGTTTTCTTGTTGTGTTCTTGCTTCAATTACATCCTCCACAATGGACCTGAAAGGTTGAAACATATAAGAAATTACGCAGAATACATAAATGTTAAAGATTTTAAAAGTTTCCGAATGTCATTGAGAGATATTCCTAAAATTTGAGGAAAATGAATAATCTATTGTAAGTATGTGGATTAACGATACAAACAAAGTTCAGAATTAAAAATTTTCAAACAACTAAAAAATGATGAAACACACATGACCTGCTTACTTTACTTCAAAGAAAAAATCACATTTCTGCTTTCATCAAAAAAATTATCAAGATCTAACCAAGTCACAAACTATACAAGAGAAAAAGTAAAACAATCCTTGTAAAGATGTCTAACTCTTCATACAAAGAACAGTAAATCAACATTTCAAAATATCTCTAGTAATCATTAAATCAACCCGTTAATCAATTTACCAAAAGCAGTCAAAGATCATTCAAAGATTTTACAAATCTATGAAAACACCCCATTTGTGACTATATGCTGATTTTGAAAGTGTCCTTGAAAAAGAATAGATACTGTTTCTCCAAATCAAAGATAAATCATGCACAAATAAATATCAAAAGATATCACTTGTGGTTTCTGTTATTATATCAAACCATCTGTTGGTTGATGAAGCAACAATTTAGAACTTTATTAGAGGAGAAGAGCCTCAGAGGGTTTGTAAGACGATTGGAAAGAGGACTGTAATAAGACGAAGAGAAATAATGGTTAAAACGAAAACCAATGTCATTAAACAAAGGAGAGAAAAAGAATTTAGAAAAGAACAGTATCTGTCATATTTGTGAGGCAGAAAATTGAAGGAGAGGTCAAATTAGGCTCATTGCATATCTTACTGGAAATATAGAAGGTTCCAGCTCATTCCCGGTTGTAATCTTAATGTCAAGCCCCCAAACTTTATCCTGGTCTTTCTTCACAAACAACGCTCACTTATGACACACATCTTATTCATAAATGAACTTCAAAGACATTTTGGAGACATTTCTGCCATCCTAACACAGATCAAAAAATACATTCTCATGCACAAAAACAATTCATACATCCCCATAACCCATTATCAGATTTCTTGACACTTACAAGTTTATGGAAGTCCATTTTATCTAACTTTGCCCATCAATATTTAAAACTTAACAAATCTAAATCACATTTCTCAAATCAAGAAGAATTGTCTCTTATCACAAAAGGAATATATCCGTATGACTACATGGATTCATTTAAGTTAAAGAAACACAACTTCCTTCAAGCGGAAAGTTTCTCAAGCAAGTTGAATAAAAACCCTTATTTCCGATAGAGATTATACCAAGCTTAAAAAGGTTGGGAAGATTTAATATAAGAATCTTGGGAAAACATATGATTTGTATCTTCAAAACAATGTATGTTTATTGGTGATGTGTTTGATACTTTAGAACAGTCTGGCAAATAAAAATTCTTATGTAGTAGACCCCGCTTCCACTATTACACAGCCCCGGGTTTTGGCCTTGGAGTGCTATGTTAAAAAAAAACAAAACAGAATTTGGAATTAATCAGTGATATAGATATGCTTTTAAGATGGATAAGGGAAAAGAGAGAAATATCTCAAGTATTGTTCAAGAGATATGCTAAAGCAAATACAAATATCTTCCTGAATAAATTAAGAACGAGGACAACTCTTACCTGATGTATTATAATGCTAACAATTTGTATGGGTGGGCTATGTCTCAATCTTACCTTATGGAAAACTAAATGGGTAAAAGAAAAACAATTTATGAAAAGTTTTACAAACATTGTGTCTCCTCTCAAAAAAGAAATTGGATGAAGCTGAAGCTTGATATTATTTTGAGGTTGATTAAAATATCCAGAAAGAACTCATCACAAACATAAAAAACCTACTTATGCCCTCTGATAAACAAGCCAAGAAAAGATGGTTTTAAGTGATAATTACCAACAGTCATTTAATATAAAAGGTAAATCTCCAGAAAAAACTACTTACTGCATTAAATGATAAAGAAAGTTATGTTTTGCATCAAAGAACTTAGACGAATATTTATCTGCTGGGTTGAGATGTGAGAAAATTCATAGATTTGAAATTTAAACAGTCTTATGAAAGAAGTACATTGTTTTAATACAAAAGGAGAAACAGAAGCAAAAATTAGATTTTGAAAGGATTTATAAATTAAATGAATTATGCTTATTTGGAAAAAAAGACTATAGAAATGTTAGAATTTGACAAAAACATAAGACTTGCTACTTCTTGGAAACAGGCTTCAAAGTATTAAGACCCAAGTTTGAGTGGCGGAGTGTTTCAGAGAACTTTGTGCTATTTCATTTGGAAAAAAAGAGAGTATTGAAATGGATAAACCTATTTATATAGGAACATCATATTGACTTGATCAGTCGTTAAGTATGACTATACTATATAATTTAAAATCAAAGTATAAGGATAATGTGTCATTGTTAATATGGGTACAGATAGTATTTATATTAGAAATTAAGACAATTGATGTATTATGGATATGAATTATAATATTGAATATATATGATACAAGTAATTATAAGTCAGGTATGTTGTTGTTTTCATTCAAGAAATAAAGGTATTGGTATTTAAAATGAATTTGTGGAAGTCATTGAGTGAATTTATAGGATTGAGATCATAAGTCTTATGCTTTTCACATATATGATATAATAACATGGGAAGTGCTGAGAAGAAGCTAAAAGGAATAAAGAAAAAAATATAAATCAAGGAAAACAGTAAACTTTTAAAACATTATTACAAAACTGTTTAACCTTTTAAAGAAGGAAGAGTACAAAAAATGAATACAATAAGAAGTTATAAACATTCAATTATTATACAGAAGAGATGAATAAGAAGCTTAGGAGCTTTTGATGATAAAAATATATAGTTAGAGAATGGAAATCAATAGTCTCCCTTTGCGTTATAAGTATAAGTTTTAAATATTGGGTTGGAATTTTAACAGCTACCGCGTCTGTTTACTGATTTATAAATGATTAGAACCAAAGCAATACCAAACCAAAGAAAAAGAAATAAAAAGATGAAAAAGAGATAGAAAGAGGAAAGAAAGAAAGAAAGCACGAAAAAGAAAGTCATCACGCAAGAATCGAAGGAGTGGAGAAATTGTAATCGCCTTGTAATGTTAAATAGGGAACAGAAGCCGAGAAATATATAAATAAGTCTTATTGAGAAAGTAACGGGGAAAAGTGGATAAAACAAATTAAGCGGATTAAAGTAATTACAAATAAGTTGGAGGCACTGTAAAGAAAAAAAAAATATCCTGAAATGGAGTGAAACACTTTGATGGTTATCAACTTGAAACAATGGAAAAAACAACTTTACTTACAAGTCAAAATGATATGTGGCTCAGGAGGTGGTCAAGAGCATTAAGAGAAGTTTATCATTTATCTGCTCAACAAAGACACTTTAAACCAAGAACAATTTCCAAGTATTCTATTGTGAATATAACTCGATGGAATGAATGTTATTCAGAAAATTAATTAACCAAATTAGAAACATGAACAAATATTCGATGGTATCGCTCTTTGAGTGGAAATGAAAAATATAAAGGAAGAAGTGCATTAAATCAGTAAGTTCCCAATCTTTCAAGTCTCAATTTTACATTTGCTGTATGGGAGGGAGGATAGGTGGGGAGGAAGAAGAGTCTCCTTTTGGGCTTTGGAGCTTGAGTCAGAGAGTTTTCGCTTTTTCCCCATTCATTTGAATGGCGTCCCAGAGAAACCCCATTTATCATCCATGGCAGTTCTCATTACCAAAAGATGATAGGACATTCGTAATTACTCAGGGGCCCAAAAGAGTCAAAACAGCCAAGAAAGAACTCTGGCTGGTAACAGCCTGTCAATTCAGGCGTTTTCCCGAGTTTCAATCCAGCAAGGGCCTGACTTAGCCTCAGGCAATTGTGATGGTGGTCTGAGCTTCAGACGCTGGGGCTCATAAAAATGATGGAAGAATGAGAAAGTTTAAAGTTCCAATTGCTCACAACAGTATGTTTTGCATAAATTTTTGAAAAAATCTCTAATACCGCACTGAATAAGTACAATTCAAGACTGATTCAACACTGTTTCTTCTAGTACAGCAGAAAAAACGGATCTTTTGTGATTGTAATAGACAAAAATACCATTAGGAAAAAGGAAATATTGTAAGGAAAAGGAGTATACTAAAACCTAATGTTGATTATAATCCTTACATCTGAATTAACACCCTCTGCTGCTTTTCTTGCGTTCCATTCTACTCAATTGAAGCTCGATTTCAACTAATATCCTTGGTCTCCCTATTTCCAAATCTGCCACTTTACTCATCTAACATGATATATCAGCTCTCTAACCAGAGCCATTGTAGTATTATTTAAACCATTGAGTAACAATTGAAAGCAAATGCTGACACAACACTCTAACTGTGCTTTATGTGTTGTCCACCATAACTCTAATGAAGAAAAAGAGGCTTTTTTTGAGAAGTTGGATAGCCCAAAAGGTATATGAAGCGATTTTTTTAAACGAAGTATCTTCAAGAAGATTGGTGTTGTAATTTCCAGTAACGTACCTTTTATGTAGGGTTGAGAGAAACAAAGGCCCACTGGTAACTAAATGATGATCGGAAATAAGATGGAAGTGAAACGGAGAGAAACAGCAATCCTGAATGCTGCATTTTATGTACCACCGGTCAAGTCTAAGCCAAAGGATGCTCCCTTGAGCCAACGTCCCACGTATATGCAGTTGTGGAGGGTGACCATGCCTCCATGCAGTCTAACAAAAACCTATTGCTTCGAAAAAAATAGTAACAAATCGGCATAGATAGGTGAGGTTCTTGCTTGTAATTTCATGTCTAAAGAAAGGTTCAAGGTACCAATTAAAATCGCCCCCGCAGAATACAATCATTCGAGAATCAAATGAGCAAAGTGTCTAGATATAAGGACAAGAAGAAAGGCTCTTGTTTCTATCACACCTCACTGAGCGCGCATACACTTAGAATTAGTCATAAATGGAAATTCATTAATGACCACGTTCTAGAGAGATACGGCCTTGATAACCTCTTGGAAGTGGCATGATTCCAGGTACGTAGCCCATCTGAAAAAAGGCCACACCACGCAGAGAGGACAAACTTACTAAAAAAGGCACTGTCCTTAAACGAGCGACACCATCGTACTCCACTCTTCACGTTATAGGTGCTTTCTGGAGTTAAAAGTACGATTATATGTTTACTTGATAACAACTAGTGTTCTCCTAACCTCGTCTCCTCTCTCTCATCCTCGTCCGTCTCTACTCTAAGGTCTCTCTTCAAATGATCTTTTCATGCGTTTTATCCAAAGGCTTGAGCGTGCTGAGAAAAATTTCAGTCCCGCTTTCTGTAACAACCTTTCGAAGACGATGAAACGGTGACTTTGTTAACTTGAATTCATCAGGCTTCCAAATGATGTCTTTTGCAGCTTGAACAAATGAAATTAAATCAGGAAAGTTATCTTTAATGATCACATTTCGATGTCGATACGTTTCCTTCAGAAAGGCAAGAATAAGTTGTGGGGCTATGTATGACTGATACGATGAAGATTGAGACAATTTGATTCTGAAAAATCAGACCCGGCCCCCCTGGGTCATAATAATCAGTCTGAGCAGTCAATATTTCAGGTCCTGGCAACTCTGAAGATTGCCAGAATGTTCCTCAAACTTACTCTGCTACTCAGTACGTTCAAGGAGCAGTAACCTCGGTTTCTTGCTCTTGAGGGCTGGTATTCACTGGCTCAGTTGAATAACCAGGATAATAAATGGGATTTTGTTCAATGAAGGGGTAGTAAGGACTGAAACATCTCCATTCTACTCGGTCTCAGCAGGAAGTGCTGGTGACGACTTGCTAATGAGCTTTCCATCAACATCAGCCTCACCACCTGCTTTGCTTGTCAAATTTCCAGTATTGCACAGTATCCCTTGAAAATCATTTTATTCATTAATCAATCCAAAATCATTCTCCCTAGTATCAATACAGCTTGGAGATACCTGAGTAACACATTGAGGTGCATCCTCAACGACACGTTCTTCGTCCAAAACTACCTTTTTTACGGTAGTGTTGGAAATACTAATGTCGGATGCTCTTCGTTTTTTTGTCACGGCAATGGGATCCTCCTCCATATCCACACTACATGCAGAAACAGCCAAACCATTCGGTTAGTAAGGCGGTATTTCATTATCTCCAAAAGCTGAGGTGTTGGCCTCTTTAGGATTAGGAACTGGAGTAAAATCCTGAGTCTTCTTGTGTGAGGAAACAACAGGAAGTGTCTGGGTATGAGGAGTTACTCTATTCTCCACTCTTGGAACCAGGGTAATATCTTTTTCACAGTCAGTGTCGTTATGACCTGCTTCACCACACTTTACACAAGATACTTTTGGACAAAACCTTTTCGCATGTCCAAACACTCCACAGTTAAAACATGTTAACGAGGCTGAAGACGCATACATTTGGTACTCATAATTGTTCAAAGTAACTTTAAACGAAATGTTTAGACTGGTGTCGTCACCTCGATCGGGAAGAACCATATAAACCTGCCGTCGGAAACTCATAACTTGTTTAATCCGTTCATCTTGAGCTCTTAAAGGAATCATCGAGATTTTTGACACAACTGTTCCGTATCGTGACAGAATACACATCAGTTTGTCATTGGTTATAAACGGGGGTACATTTGATATAACAATTCTCATTGATGGGGTATCCATTGGCGCAGCCAATATAAAGAGACCAGTCTCTGTAGTTAATCCTGTACTTACAACATCGTGAACAAATTTTTCATCAGACACAAAGACAACAATTTTCTTATTCATTTTCGATGCTGCTCTTACATTTTGATTCCCTATTATTTTCCCCACTGATAAAACAATGTCTTCGGTGGCAATTCCTTCAGGTGGAACGCACACAAATGCATGCTTCCTTGTTAAATTTATCAAACGCCTCAAACCGAGTGCGTGTATCCACCATATCAGCGGTTTATCTCCCCATTTTTGCTTGAGCCTGTCAAAGCAAAGGGGGGTCAAACTTAAAAAACGATCACACTAAAAACTAAGGATATTTACACATACTTAATCTGTCTACCCTGTCTATAAATTACATATGCTGCCAAGTCAGTGTCACATGGAACAAATGACTTACTCCGACAGATCCCTGTTAAATGGCAATCTAACTTAGACGAAGCACACGGAACATACTTCACTTACCACAGTCCAGCTATGGATCCTCACCCCTACACGCCCTTCCACAAAACAATATAATATGCTTATTATACATAATTAGCGTCTATTATACATAACAAAACAATATAATTAGCGAACTTCTAAGTAGTAAATAATCACGAAAATAAACTGTGTGTTGGAATTTGAAAGAAATGGCAATAATAAAGGTAAGAGTGCAACTGTTTGCTGAAGGCATTAAAATAAGCTGCATTTCTGCAATCATCATCATCATAAACATATACTGTATATGTATCATGTGCATGAGTGATCACTGATGTTGCTGAAGCAGTCTCTTGGCAAGGATTATGTTGGGTGGTTTGCTGTTTCCTTCCCAGCAGTCATGGAAGGAGTTTATAATTTTTTCAGGTTACTAGCGATAACTCACCTACTCTTTGTGAAAGACACCGTGACACGTGAGATCTTTAGCATCCACGAACAACCAGTACTGGCAGATAGATTCTCTGGGTTAACATCCTTCTGATGAATGGCGCACACATTGATGGATGGTTCCCTGCTTTCAGAATCACAGTATGAGAATGCAGAACCGAGTCGAGATTCCAAGCAGGTCGAAATGACTCAAAGGCACATTCGCATATGTCTAAGCTATCCTGCCAGCCCCACAGGATACTACCTGAATGTAAACCTACACATACCCAGAGCACTCACTGCATACTCAATCTGTGCACATCGTTAACCAACCCGTGAGCTCTTGGTAGACCCGATACAAGGAAATGTGTTTGTAAAATTTCGACAAAATAAGTTGGATTTGATGACAAAGACTCTTCTAAAACTAGATTGTATCCAATGTTTTGATGAAAAGTCGTTTTTCTATTCCACATTGGCTAATTTACTGTAAAAAGTGAAACAATGCACTGAATGCCTCTATGATTGTGTTGCATGAACGATTTTGTCACAGATATTGTGAATTAATGTCTGCACTACCGCATATTAAACGAGGTTTGAAAATTACGAAACATTAACCATGGAAAGCAAGTGAGATATTCTTCTTCGATAAACTAAATGTTTTTAAAAGTAGAGGGACATTCAAAATACACCGCCCTCATGCCAATAAATAAATAACAAACCCTCCAGTACGTGACATTGCCGGGGCGCCTTCTGCACCCGGAGATGCCTCCGTGCAGCACATGGAGACAGAATTGTGAGGAAGCAGTGTACAATAATTTATTGATTAATCGATCAATTGCACAATTTAAATAAATAAAGAGCAAAATAATCAATTTCCTCATTAATTGACTAATAGCATACCGAAATCACCACTGCTTCATCCGAACCTGTAACTTTTTATAAATTAAGTAGTTAATCGGAAAATTAGGCAATTAATTAATTAATCAAAAAATCAAAAATACCCTTTATAGCCAAATCACTTGGTCACTGTCATGTCCAAATATTAGCTTCCAAGCTCAAAAGGTGGCTGAGATATTGCCCAGATGAGAAACAAAATAAATAATGAATTAATAAATCGATAATAATTAAGTAATTAATCAATTATTTGATGAATCAAAACATTTTTAAAAAAGTTTTTGCCAAAGCACATCTTCACTTTTGTCCCCAAATTTCAGCTTCCGAGCTCAAAGGACGGCTGAGATATCGCCGAGACAAACAAGAAAGAAAGAAAGAAAACAAACGGAGTAAAAACTGAGTACTCCCTTCTGTGCCTGGTGATAATGTCATGCATTGCCTGGATTTGGAATCGGGAAAGGAGCGGTGTACAATCTATCCTAATAAATGTCAATGTGTGTGTGTGTGTATGTGTGTCTCCTCCATAACTCCAAAACTATAAAACCCAGCAGCCTGAATCTTTGCAAACATACTAAGAACACTCTAAGGAAGTGCGAGAGTGAAAATTGGATGTTTGGGTTAATTAAAACACCCCTTTTGAAGATAATTAACAGCCTTATTTAATTATATCCTTCATCAGGTGATCCTCGGCCACCTCGCTCTTTTGGGTCTTCAGTCATTTAATGGATAACCTCGCTGGGGTCGAAAGCTGCCATGTTTTGTTGGCCTGCTCAACCATGCCTTGACTTGGAACAGGCTGCAACGATTTCATAACAATAAAGGTTTTTTTTTCTCCACTTTCCTCACTCATTTCATCAAATGCCTGTTCATCATTGCTATGAATCGCTGTATACATCGCTTTTGTAAGTATGATAGTTTTCAAATTAGGAGCTTGGAGTGAATTCATGCATTATCTGATACAATTTTCCACAATATACTCTCATGGACTAATTAAAGTAAATCATCAAAATATTATTTCGGTTTTGAGGATCGGATATTGTCCGGACCAAATAATTGTTGAAATATGTTGCGAAATCTGATAATTTAAAGAAGTAACGAATCTTATAACTAAGCCGATATACCTATTTAATTCAAACAAGCTAGGCTAGGTTCCCTCCTCCATAGATACACCTTTTTCCAAAGCATTAAACTCACATTTTTCTTGTGAAATTTCCAAAGCATTAAACTCACCTTTTTCTTGTGAAATTTCCAAAGCATTAAACTTACCTTTTTATACTGTTTGGAGAATTATATTGAGTGAACAAAAAATTTAAGAACGTGCCAAAATGAACCAGCTTCATTTGGCTACATGTTTTAATGCATTCATGTCAGACCTCGTGCCCTTTCCCCCAGAGGGAATGCCTGTCCATAGCTTCTGCCAGATCTGTGTGTATACTTTCGGAGGTTTTGTGAGGTGCTCCACAGGGAATCAAAGAAAATCTGGTATTAAAAAAAACAGACGTTTAAAAAAAAGTTATAACATTTGCGTGGAGCGCGGTGAAGACCGGTTTTAAAGTTAAAGGATCCCATATGATGTGCAGCGATAGGCTGGCCAACCGTTCCTGAAAAAAAAACATTTAATTGGAGCGTTTGCATGAGTACTTAAGGCACTTGCCGAATGCCATACACTCGATAGCGGTACCGCGCTACGTCCCACTGAGTGAATCATTCACTCACTGCAGACACTTTTGCCCAACACATCATTCAAAGTGAGTGGTTCGCCTTCTGTCACCCTGAGCGAGTGGTACCTGCTCCGTCACCCTCTGGGAGTGCTTTGTGCTCTGTCACCCTGAGCGAGTGGTTCATGTGCCGTCATCCTGGGTGAGTGGTTCGTGCTCCGTTACCCTGAGCGAGTGGGTCGTGCTCCATCACCCTGAGTGAGTGGTTCCTGCTTCTTTCACCCTGAGCGAGTGGTTTCATGCTCCACCGGCCTGAGTAAGTGGTTCATGCTCTGTTGCCCTGAGCGAGTGGTTCGTGCTCCATCACCCTGAGCGAGTGGTTCGTGCTCCATCACCCTGAGTGAGTGGTTCGTGCTCCATCACCCTGAGTGAGTGGTTCGTGCTCCGTCACCCTGAGCAAGTAGCTCGTGCTCCATCACCGTGAGGGAGTGGTTCGTGCTCAGTCACCCTGAGCTAGTGGCTCGTGCTCCATCACCGTGAGCGAGTGGTTCGTGCTCAATCACCCTGAGCAAGTGGTTCGTGCTCCATCATCCTGAGCGAGTGGTTCGTGCTCCATCATCCTGGTGAGTGGTTCGTGCTCAATCACCTGAGCAAGTGGTTCGTGCTCCATCATCCTGAGCGAGTGGTTCATGCTCCATCATCCTGAGCGAGTGGTTCGTGCTCAATCACCCTGAGCAAGTGGTTCGTGCTCCATCATCCTGAGCGAGGTGTTCATGCTCCATCATCCTGAGCGAGTGGTTCGTGCTCCATCACCGTGAGCGAGTGGTTCGTGCTCAATCACCTGAGCAAGTGGTTCGTGCTCCATCATCTGAGCGAGTGGTTCATGCTCCATCATCCTGAGCGAGTGGTTCGTGCTCCATCACCGTGAGCGAGTAGTTCATGCTCCATCATCCTCAGCAAGTGGTTCGTGCTCCATCATCCTGGCGAGTGGTTCGTGCTCCATCACCGTGAGCAAGTGGTTCGTGCTCAAATCATCCTGAGCAAATGTTGCATAGCTCCATCATCCTGAGCGAGTGGTTCGTACTCCATCACCCTGAGCAAGTGGTTGGTGCGCCACCAGCCTGAGTGAGTTGTGAAATTACACCCGATTTCTGAGCCGTTTGCCATATGAACGTGTTTTCTCAATTACCGAGCCAAATCTTTTTTTCCCACTCATCAGATGCAGCTGTTTATAAAGATTAATGTTTGTGAACATATCCCTGAAACGTCTGCATAAATGCAACGTTGTTTTTCGGTGAAAGCTACTGATGGGGGTTGTTGCGGATATTAGGCCAAGCTATGTGTGTTGTGTGTGTGTGTGATGTGTGATGTGATGTGGTTGTGCTGTGTGTCGGTGTGTGTGTATGTGTGTGTGTGTTGTAGTGTGGTTTGTTGTTCATAAAAGCATGACCACTTGCTCCCTCTCTCCCTCTCTGTCTGTCTCTGTCTCTGGACATATCTGCACGGTGGTTATCTCTGTACGGTGATTTTCTCCGGGCGTTTCAAGGCAGGTTTTGTCTCCCGATGTGTCCGGGCATTATTTATGGCCAGATGGGAGTTTGTCTCCGGACATGTCCAAGCGGTGTTGGTCTCCGGCCAGCTTGGCTTCAGACGCATCTGGACGGTGTTTGTCTCTGGACGTGTCCGGGTGGTGTTTGTCTCTGGATGCATCGGGTGGTAATTAACACTCCACCGCACGTCTGCCTTCCCTCCCTCTCACCTCACACTGTCTTCCCTTCCCCCACCCCCCTCTCCCTCTTTCCACATCTTTTCTTCCTCCACCCTTTTGTATTCCTATCAGCGAAGCGACAGGTGGTATTTGCTAGTCAGTAATGTTGCTCATCTGGCACTGGCAGGCCAATATATTGTTACGGTGCCGGGGGTCGGCCGCGAGCCGACCGCTCTGACGGAGCCGCAAGTCGAGTCGGCCCGACACCGATCGCCCGGAATATAGATCGCCGCCCGGATAACTCCAAGGCCGACGGGTCCTTGTGCAAGAACCGAAATACGCCAATGGGCAGACCACGTGGGGTAAGGTCGATTGCCAATCTTCAATTTACCTAAATACCCACGTGATCCAACTACCGGGTATTCCACCCTCGACGGATCTCGTACGGAACAAGCTGCTTAAGCGAGCCTGTCCCGTGCGCGATTCCGAGCGGCTTAATTGCCGAGAACCGTCGGTCCGGATGTCCCCTTTTACGGCAAACCAACGGCTAACTCCCAACACACGAAATGCTCAGTCAATGAAAGAATCGACGCGACGAGCTGAAAACATTAACAATTGTGGTATTTATTAATAATAATGGGGAACTAGGGAAGCACGTAAGAGCAGAACTATAACGACTATACGAATGCAATACAATCATTTACAGCACACAAAGCACTTAACAGTTTCCTACTTATTAGACGGGCCCACGGACACACACACACAAAACACACACACCACACACACACACACACCCCAAGAAATGGTGGCTGATGCCTTTAATAACTGACTCCATCGGAGGACAGATGAGCTGAAACCCAGAACCTATCTCGAACCTCTCCACCTCGTGTTCTTCAAGCTGTTCGGACCGGGCTCCAGCGAAGCGAGCTGGATCCAATCGCCGTGAGCCGCGATCCTTCCCGAGCTCCAGCGAATCCTCTCGCGCTTCCGAACACGTGCTGGTGAGACGAGGCGCCGATCCTTCCCGTCGATGCGTCGCTATCTTGAAGAACCACCTCCAAGATGAGGCCGATGAGTCGTACCAAGCCGGGAACCAAGCGGAGAACAAAGAGCTCCACGAACCAAGAAGAGCTAGCCGAGCAACCAGCTCAACTCTCTTCCGATGAACAAAGCCTCTCACAACACGAACAAGAACTCCGAGCCGAGCAACCAGCTCAACTCTCTTCCGATGAACAAAGCCTCTCTCAACACGAACCAAGAAGAGCCCAAAAAGCGAACCGAGCCAAGCAGAACCGAAGGTCTGCTGAAAAGCCAAGCCGAAGCAAAAAGCTCTCCAAAAAGCCTCCACCCGCCAAGGCAGACCGAAGCTCACTGAACAAAAGTCTCAACCCTCGCCAAGCAGAACCCAAAGGCCTGCTAAAAGCCAAACCGAAGCAAAAAGCTTACTAAAAGCCAACCCAAAGCAGAAAGCCTTCAAATAGCCTCCTCGCTAACCCAATCCAAGCAGAACCCAAAGGCCTACTAAAAAGCCAGCCCGAACAAAGCAGAGGATCTCTTCTTTATTCTTATCGGCCCCCTCCCCCGCTC
>CM068957.1:60162396-60179991 GCA_035128595.1 Eptatretus atami | reverse complement strand
TAACCGTTGCCAGATAATCTCCTAAAATGACAGACGAGATAGGTTTGAAAATGGCGACTTTCACAATTTTGTGAACTCGTGACCTTGACCCTGACCTCGAATCCGGGAAAAAAATATGTCGTTGGGTATCACTCATCGACCTCTACCCAATACCAAATTTCATCAAGATCGGAAGTAAAAAGTTTTCTTTGTACCGGAGGTGTTTTTGACCATCTTCCAGGTACGTGCGGCCAAACGGGACGGAAATTCAAAAATCTGTCCGGTTAGATACAAGATAAATTTTTACTATCATACAATAACAGTTGGCCGAATATCTTGAAATGGCAGACTAGATAGGTTTGTGAAAATGGCGATTTTTATAACTTACGTGACCTCGTGACCTCTCCCTGACTTGAACCCGGACAAAAGTTATATCGTTGTGCAACACTCATCGACCTCTAACCCACATACTAAGTTTCATCAAGATCGGAAAGAAAATTGTTGACGGACTACGGACGGACGGACATTTGGTCGCGGCTTTATTAGGTCATTCGTCGTAGAGATGACCTAAAAATGTTCATTGTCCTAATTCGACAAAGTTTGGACATTCCGACAAAGCTATCACTTGCCAATCATTTAATTGCAGTGCTTGCTTGGGTGCTTAAGCCTACTTGTGGAGCATCCTGCAGTGGACGGCGGTACAGTTCGGTCGTCGATCAAGATGTAAAGTCGCAGTTGCTGCAAGGAAGAGGTACATATATGGGTATTTTGGATCTGTAATTTAGGAACTCTCCGCGTGTGTGTGTGTGGTTTTGGTTTGTGTAGTGTGTGTGTGTGTGTGTCGTTTGTGTGTGTGTGTGTGTGTGTGTGTGTGTGTGTGTGTGTTTGTGTGTGATGAGTGTGTGGTTTTGGTTTGTGTAGTGTGTGTGTGTGTGTGTGTGTTGTGTGTGACGAGTGTGTGGTTTGTTTTGTGTCGTTTGTGTGTGTGTGTGTATGTGTGTGTATGTGTGTGTGCATGTGTGCGTGAGTGATTGTGTGTGTGTATGTGTGTGTGCGTGTGTGTGTGTGTGCATGTGCACGTGAGTGTATGTGTGTTATATGTGTTGTGTTGATGATTGTTGTGTTTTGGTTTGTGGTAGTGTGTGTGTTGTGTGTGTGTGTGTGTGTGTGTGGTGTGTGTGTTGTGTGTTTTGTGGATGAGTGTGGGTTGGTTTGTGTAGTTGTGTGTGTGTTTGTGTGTGTGTGTGTGTGTTTGTGTGTGTGTGTGTGTTGTGTGTGATGAGTGTGTGGTTTTGGTTTGTGTAGTGTGCATATGATTGTGCGAATGGTGTTGTGTACGTATGTAGTTGCGGCTATTTGTGTGTTCATGAGTGTGTGGTTTGTGTGATGTGCGTTCGTGAAGTGTGATGTTGACACCTCTCTAAGTTCGTACAGCATTTCATTCTCTTACAGCCTTTGAAGCTTTTCCCAAAGCCTTGAATGATTTATATCAAATCTCGCTTCATTTTTTCCGTTTCTCTCATGTCTGGCCGAACAAAACGATGCCCAGGTATTTTCTGAGGCCATTCTGCCAATTTTAACACTTCTCTCTGAAAGAGTCCTTCATGAACATGCAGATCATGTATAAATGACCACTATACAGTAAATCATTCAGACGGTTCGAGCGGATTACATCAGTTTGTGCCAGCAGGGACAAAGCCGAACCTGAGCCGCAGATCAAGGGATGAGAGCTGGATCAGGGAGCGAAAAGGATCGATGGAATGATTTTTTTGTGAACGGTCCGGTGGAAGTCAAACATGATTCTCCTGACCTCGGGCAGGGGGCCTCACGAGAAGGGGGCGGCAAAAAAAAAAAAGAGCTGACCAAAACCATACTCCGACGTCTTAACAAAATACGAGCTTAAAAATTTCCTCAATTAATCACAATGAATTGAATATAATTGCATAAGTTTGCATCTATAAATCACCTATACACCTATTAATCACAATTGAGAGGTAATGGCGAGGCAATCAAAAGTTAATGCCCCTTTCCCCTCGGGGAGATAACACTGCATTTCAAATGTTAAACAGTCCAACCAAGGAACTAAAGGGGAAAACAAAAACTTATTACAAACACTAAAAAATGACAAGTTCAGGCTTGCCTATAAGTAAGGGTGAATGAAGCCACAAAAGTGATGAAAACATCGCTGGAAGCTGCGTCTGTCTGTGCCAAATGCTGAAAGGAAGGACAGCGCAGCGATTAAAAGTGCCAGAATGTGTGTCCAGTTCCACAGGAGGTAAATCGATAAAACTAAGTCTCATGCCCGAGGCGAGCACAATCCTTTGCTCTGATTGGTCCGTCTAATTGCGACGAGCCCCCAGAAAATCAGCTCAATAGGTTGCGCAGTGACCCCTACTACCCCCTCGATGACATCATGCGTCTGACACCTCCATTGTGCCGCAAAAAAGTAAAGTCACCTTTTGACTTTGCATTTCGAGTCGGCTGCACGGCAAAGTTATATAAACGAATTACAGGATAAAGCTCGCTTCAGGATCTAATAAAATGAAAAACTTTTCTGCAAGCTTATTGGGAGGGCAATTTAAAGCCAAGTAACTTACTCGAATAAAGGGTCACTCGCTGTACCGTGAGAAATGTGACCTTAGAAACTTGAGCACGAAATACAGACATGGTGTAGGAGGAAGCCGTTCGGCCCATCATGCCTGCAGTCACACACACAACACCAGATCCCATCCATCACACAAGCCACATACAAGTCCTGCATGCTAATATTCCTGCTCTTCAATGCATCTCGTACCCTATCAAATGAAAGACCAAGCACTGCAATTGCAGTCATCAGCAGGAATCGAATAAGCAAAGAGCAAAGATGGAGTCATCAGGAGGAACCTGGGTAGGATTCAGGTTTGAGGGTAGAGGAGGAGCATCTGAAAACCTATCTATGCGCAGCCAAATAAGCCTTACCAAAAAAACCCCCACAAAAATTGGAAGAATTCACTTCTCCCAGACAGTTAGATAAAGCGAAATTGACCCTGCAATATTCCAATTACAATATAACACTATCTCCTCTTTCTCCTGCCACACCTGGCTTAACGTCCATCCAAGAGACAGTGCACTTTGTTTCGTTGTCGTCTGTTTCCAACACCCAAAACCATTAACCTTGAACGCAGTGGGTTCCCATGTCGGATAATCATGAACGAGGGGTTTTGGGAAACAGATCAGGCTAAAATATGCACACAAACACGGATTTGCCTCTTCATTGGTATTGTCATCTTTAAGCTACTTTTAATATGCAATGGCAGAATATTTCAAAAAAGATGTAAATTAATTGATGATATTAAGCACATCCTCTCCCAACTTGAAATTCGACATGCCTCTATTTTTTAACGTACAATACAGTCTTTCAATGCTCTTCAATATTGTGAAACATTTGGAGATGCTTTAATTGCATCCCTTTACAAAAGATTGCAATGGGCATTTTTTAATTTTTTGATTTTCCATGGACTCAGGCTCATTCAAACACATGAAAAGCAGACATGCTGAGATACCAACAATGCTGGAGTTGATTTGAGATAAAACACCAACGCAGACCTTGTGTAGTGATGTAACTTCCGGAGCATCTCGGTTGAGCCGACGTCTTGTGTGACGTTTTGCAAAACCACAGCGAGTGGGGCAGGCAAGGGAAATCTTCCCCTTCCCCATGAGATGCCAAACCGGGGTTGTTCCAAGCTCTATCCCTAAGTGCTGAGTTCAAGCAAGAAAGCTGCACGTGCCATTTTAAAGTGCTTGGTGGACTCGGCTGGGGTCAGAATCGAACCACCGACCTCCCAGACTCAGAGCGGATTTTCCAATCACAATTCCGAGTCTAATTGCTTCAACAATTTCAATAAAAATACTGC
This sequence comes from Eptatretus atami, assembly GCA_035128595.1. Taxonomy (NCBI): domain Eukaryota; kingdom Metazoa; phylum Chordata; class Myxini; order Myxiniformes; family Myxinidae; genus Eptatretus; species Eptatretus atami. The sequence continues at coordinate 60,176,119 of CM068957.1, read as the reverse complement.
TGCGGTACCGTACATCAAAGAATAGAATAAGAGGGACTTGTAAGATGCTTGCTTACTACTCTCAAGGATCTCATGTGTGTTAAAAAAAATAAAAATAACTCCACACAGTTCACTAAAAAAACAAGATTGTTTGCCTTTCAGTTTCTTGCTAAGCAGTTGGTATGAAGTTATCACTAAATATCAGCACCCTTGGTATTCATTCAACAAATATTCAACAAGGACATTGGGGAAAAAAGCACAGATGGATTAACCTTGCCTTCAGCACGTAGCCACCTCCAATGTCCAAAACCAAGTAATTTCTCTAACACTTCAGTTTCCTTCCAATAGACTCAGAATTTACTCGAATGTCCCAGAATGAGGAAGATTTTCCTTTTTTGAAAGGTGAGTGAAAGTTTGAAAATCTGTTTTAGTAATGGGCCATAACATGTACTTAGTTATACAGTGTATGCAAAATGGAGAAATAATTAACTGCCCCCAAAATTTGCCCCATACATTCCCCCTTGCCATTACACCTGTCTTCCACACCTTTTTCTCTTCATTCCACCACACAATCACTTCCACAGCAGCTCCTCTGCCAACCTTCCTTTCTTTAAAGTATATTATATTTCAAAACTAACATGTGGATGGCCCTGAATTTGAGAATGGGAAAGACAGTGGTAGTATAAATTGTTGATTGTATGAGCACCAACTCGAGGATTGTGGAAAATTATAATCACAGCAACAAGTCATGGATCACATGATGCATTTACTTCACTTAAAAACATTCAAGATAATTGGAAATTTCATGTTGTTGAGGCAGGGAAAAGGAGGGAAGCCCAAATGCTATGATTCCATCCACAAGTAAGAATTAGGTCATGCATACTGCAATACAGGACCTATGCTGAACATGAGGACGGACGGACATTTGGTCCGGCTTTATTAGGTCATCTCGGTAGAGATGACCTAAAAAGTGTTCATTTGTCTAATTCTGACAAAGTTTGGACATTCCGACAAAGCTATCACTTGCCAATCATTTAATTGCAGTGCTTGCTTGGGTGCTTAAGCCACTTGTGGAGCATCCTGCAGTGGACGGCGGTACAGTTCGTGTCCCGATCAAGATGTAAAGTCGGCAGTTGCTGCAAGGAAGAGGTACATATATGGGTATTTTGGATCTGTAATTTAGGAACTCTCCGCGTGTGTGTGTGTGGTTTTGGTTTGTGTAGTGTGTGTGTGTGTGTGTGTGTGTGTGTGTTTGTGTGTGATGAGTGTGTGGTTTTGGTTTGTGTAGTGTGTGTGTGTGTGTGTGTTTGTGTGTGATGCAGTGTGTGGTTTGTTTTGTGTCGTTTGTGTGTGTGTGTGTATGTGTGTGTATGTGTGTGTGCATGTGTGCGTGAGTGATTGTGTGTGTGTATGTGTGTGTGCGTGTGTGTGTGTGTGTGTGCATGTGCACGTGAGTGTTATGTGTGTGTGTGATGATTGTGTGGTTTGGTTTGTGTGTAGTGTGTGTGTGTGTGTGTGTGTGTGTGTGTGTGTGTGTTGTGTGTTTGTGTGTGATGAGTGTGTGGTTTTGGTTGTGTAGTGTGTGTGTGTTGGTGGTGTGTGTGTGTGTGTGTTTGTGTGTGATGAGTGTGTGGTTTTGGTTTGTGTAGTGTGCATATGATTGTGCGAATGGTGTTGTGTACGTATGTAGTTGCGGCTATTTGTGTGTTCATGAGTGTGTGGTTTGTGTGATGTGCGTTCGGTGGAGTGTGATGTTGACACACTTTTTAAGTTCGTACAGCATTTTCATTCTCTTTACAGCCTTTGAAGCTTTTCCCAAAGCCTTGAATGATTTATATCAAATCTCGCTTCATTTTTCCGTTTCTCTCATGTCTGGCCCGAACAAAACGATGCCCAGGTATTTTCTGAGGCCATTCTGCCAATTTTACACTTCTCTCTGAAAGAGTCCTTCATGAACATGCAGATCATGTATAAATGACCACTATACAGTAAATCATTCAGACGGTTCGAGCGGATTACATCAGTTTGTGCCAGCAGGGACAAAGCCGGAACCTGAGCCGCAGATCAAGGGATGAGAGCTGGATCAGGGGAGCGAAAAGGATCGATGGAATGATGTTTTGGGTGAACGGTCCGGTGGAAGTCAAACATGATTCTCCTGACCTCGGGCAGGGGGCCTCACGAGAAGGGGGCGGCAAAAAATAAAAGAGCTGACCAAAACCATACTCCGACGTCTTACAAAATACGAGCTTTAAAAATTTCCTCAATTAATCACAATGAATTGAATATAATTGCATAAGGTTTGCATCTATAAATCACCTATTACACCTATTAATCACAAATTGAGAGGTAATGGCGAGGCAATCAAAAGTTAATTGCCCCTTTCCCCTCGGGGAGATAACACTGCATTTCAAATGTTAAACAGTCCAACAAGGACTAAAGGGGGAAAACAAAAACTTATTACAAACACTAAAAAATTGACAAGTTCAGGCTTGCCTATAAGTAAGGGTGAATGAAGCCACAAAAGTGATGAAAACATCGCTGGAAGCTGCGTCTGTCTGTGCCAAATGGCTGAAAGGAAGGACAGCGCAGCGATTAAAAGTGCCAGAATGTGTGTCCAGTTCCACAGGAGGTAAATCGATAAAAACTAAGTCCATTGCCCGAGGCGAGCACAATCCTTTGCTCTGATTGGTCCGTCTAATTGCGACGAGCCCCCAGAAAATCAGCTCAATAGGTTGCGCAGTGACCCCTACTACCCCCTCGATGACATCATGCGTCTGACACCTCCATTGTGCCGCAAAAAAGTAAAGTCACCTTTTTGACTTTGCATTTCGGAGTCGGCTGGCACGGCAAAGTTAATAAACGAATTACAGGGATAAAGCTCGTCTTTCAGGATCTAATAATAATGAAAAACTTTTCTGCAAGCTTATTGGGAGGGCAATTTAAAGCCAAGTAACTTACTCGAATAAAGGGTCACTCGCTGTACCGTGAGAAATGTGACCTTAGAAACTTGAGCCACTGAAATACAGACATGGTGTAGGAGGAAGCCGTTCGGCCCATCATGCCTGCAGTCACTACACCAACACCAGATCCCATCCATCAACACAAGCCACATACAAGTCCTGCATGCTAATATTCCTGCCTCTTCAATGCATCTCGGTACCTATTCAAATGAAAGACCAAGCACTGCAATTGCAGTCATCAGCAGGAATCCGAATAAGCAAAGAGCAAAGATGGAGTCATCAGGAGGAACCTGGGTAGGATTCAGGTTTGAGGGTAGAGGAGGAGCATCTGAAACCTATCTATGCGCAGCCAAATAAGCCTTACCAAAAAAACCCCCCACAAAATTGGAAGAATTCACTTCTCCCAAGACAGTTAGATAAAGCGAAATTGACCCTGCAATATATCCAATTACAATATAACACTATCTCCTCTTTCTCCTGCCACACCTGGCTTAACGTCCATCCAAGAGACAGTGCACTTTGTTGTCGGTTGTCGGTCTGTTTCCAACACCCAAAACCATTAACCTTGAACGCAGTGTGGTTCCCATGTCGGATAATCATGAACGAGGGGTTTTGGGAAACAGATCAGGCTAAAATATGGCACACAACACGGATTTGTCCTCTTCATTGGTATTGTCATCTTTAAGCTACTTTTAATATGCAATGGCAGAATATTTCCAAAAAAGATGTAAATTAATTGATGATATTAAGCACATCTCTGCCCAACTTGAAATTCGACATGCCTCTCATTTTTTAACGTACAATACAGTCTTTTCAATGCTCTTCAATTATTGTGAACATTTGGAGGATGCTTTTAATTGCATCCCTTTACAAAAGATTGCAATGGGCATTTTTAATTTTTTGATTTTCCATGGACTCAGGCTCATGTCAAACACATGAAAGAGCAGACATGCTGAGATACCAAACAATGCTGGAGTTGATTTGAGATAAACACCAACACAGACCTTGTGTAGGTGATGTAACTTTCCGGAGCATCCTCGGTTGAGCCGACGTCATTGTGTGACGTTTTGCAAACCACAGCGAGTGGGGCAGGCAAGGGGAAATCTTCCCCTTCCCCATGAGATGCCAAACCACGGGGTTTGTCCAAGCTCTATCCCCTAAGTGCTGAGTGTCAAGCAAGAAAGCTGCACGTGCCATTTTTAAAGTGCTTGGTTGGACTCGGCTGGGGTCAGAATCGAACCACCGACCTCCCAGACTCAGAGCGGATTTTCCAATCACAATTCCGAGTCTAATTGCTTCAACAATTTCAATAAAATACTGCTGCGGTACCGTACATCAAAGAATAGAATAGAGGGACTTGTAAGATGCTTGCTTACTACTCTCAGGATCTCATGTGTGTTAAAAAAAATAAAAATAACTCCACACAGTTCACTAAAAAAACAAGATTGTTTGCCTTTTCAGTTTCTTTGCTAAGCAGTTGGTATGAAGTTATCACTAAATATCAGCACCCTTGGTATTCATTCAACAAATATTCAACAAGGAGATTGGGGAAAAAAGCACAGATGGATTAACCTTGCCTTCAGCACGTAGCCACCTCAATGTTCCAAAACCAAGTAATTTCTCTACACTTCAGTTTCCTTCCAATAGACTCAGAATTTACTCGAATGTCCCCAGAATGAGGAAGATTTTCCTTTTTTGAAAGGTGAGTGAAAAGTTTGAAATCATGTTTTAGTAATGGGCCATAACATGTACTTAGTTATACAGTGTATGCAAAATGGAGAATAATTTAACTGCCCCCAAAATTTGCCCCATACATTTCCCCCTTGCCATACACCTGTCTTCCCTACACCTTTTTCTCTTCATTCCACCACACAATCACTTCCACAGCAGCTCCTCTGCCCCAACCTTCCTTTCTTTAAAGTATATTATATTTCAAACATAACATGTGGATGGCCCTGAATTTGAGAATGGGAAAGACAGTGGTAGTATAAATTGTTGATTGTATGAGCACCTAACTCGAGGATTGTGGAATAATTATAATCACAGCAACAAGTCATGGAATCACATGATGCATTTACTTCACTTAAAAACATTCCAGATAATTGGAAATTTCATGTTGTTGAGGCAGGGAAAGGAGGGAAGCCCAAATGCTATGATTCCATCCACAAGTAAGAATTAGGTCATGCATACTGCAATACAGGACCTATGCTCGCCATGAAATAAATGTCATAAAATGATGAAATGTAAACGTGCATGGGAGAGGTCTTTTGCGTCTACTGTATTACCATACTGTGTACGTCTTTTGTGTATAGTCCTCGTGGACATTTTGTGCATAACACAACAAACTAGGAGAGCACTCGGTGGAGTGCATGCCTCCGCCACGTAATGCCTGATCCACGAGAACATATCGGGCCAATTACATTTTTGAAATATCATGCTATACAGTACTATATGGTTTTTGGCCCCATCTCTCAAGGTGAAGAATCGCTTTAAAAAATAAATAATTCTCGTATCCAGAACCAGATTCGGATCTTCACCAAAATCGAATCAATTCGTCCTTGGAACACACCCAACCTGTCCACCAAGTTTCATCCGAATCCGTCTACAACTTTTTGAGATATCGTCCTATATATCGTTTTTGCCCTATCTCTCAATGGTGAAGAATGACTTAAAAAATTATAGTAGACGGATCCGGATGCGGATCTTCACCAAAATCGAATCAATTCGACCATACCACACATCCAACCTGTCTACCAAGTTTCATTCGAATCCGTGTACAACTTTTTGAGATATCGTGCTATACGAGGTGTGTTCAAAAAGTATCCAACCTTAATTTTTCGTGCGTAAACAAATGAAGCTAGGGAGGCGGTTTTTGGTGCACGTATGTAGGCGATCCTAATTCGTATGCATGAATATTTTCCCGCCTGCAGAAGCTGTCAGTCGCCGACAGACCGCCGATGAGTGACGAAGTGTAAGTGAGCGCCGTCAGATTTTCGTTTTTGACAAAATGACGGATCACTGTGGTCTCATCGCCAGTGATCACTGTGTTTAAGAAGTTGGGATCGTGTTCACAGTCTCCAGCATGTCCTGTGCGATCTCCAAACAGAGTTGCTTCTGCTCGATCGTTAGCAGCTTTGGCACGAACTTCGCTGAGATTCTCCTTAAGCCCAAATCCTCAGTCACAATGGAATGAACGGATCCAATGCTGACGCCCCTCGTCTGCAAGTTCTCTGATCGTGATTCGACGATCCTGCATTAGCAGGGTCCTCACTTGGTCAATGACGATCTCATTTCGATGTTGAGGGCCTACCAGAACGTGCTTCACTTTCCACTGATGTGCGACCATCTTTGAAGCGGTTGTACCACTCTTTTATCTGTGTGGTGCCCATTGCTTCGTTCCCGAAGGCCTGTTGAATCTTGCGGATCGTTTTCACTTGGAATCGCCAAGCTTTACACAAAATTTGATGGAGTAGCGTTGTTCAAGTTTTTCCGTCATTTTGTGAAAAAACGAAAATCCGACGGCGCTCACTTACACTTCCTCACTCATCGGCGGTCTGTCGGCGACTGACAGCTTCTGCAGGCGGGAAAATATTCACGCATACGGATTAGGATCGCCTACATACGTGCACCAAAACATGCCTCCCTAGCTTCATTTGTTTACGCACGAAAAATTAAGGTTGGATACTTTTTGAACACACCTCGTATATCGGTTTCACCCAATCTCTCAATGGTGAGAAATCACGAAAAAAATATATTAGTCGGATCCGGATCCAGATCTTCCCCAAAATCTAATCAGTTCTCTTGTCACATACCCAACCTGTCCACAAAATTTCATCCGGATCCGTCCAGAACTTTTTGAGATATCCTGTACACAGACAAACAGACAAACAAGCCGGTAGGCGACGAGGGATCCGCTAGGATCGAAGCGCTGGATACGATGCTTTTCATTCTGACCGATCCACCGACGAAGATTCATTGCCAAGACTTATTGGTTCACCTACAATTGTTCCTCTGCCTGGCAAGATGTTTCCTATTGCGTATTTTGCCAACTGGCACCCTCATAAAAAAATGACGGTAAACAGACACCCTATTTTTGAAGGACTACCATTTGAAAAATAAAACCTAAATAAAAAAATCGGCTCGAGTAAAATTTTCTAAATATCTCGAAGTGTTTAATTCCGAAGTCTCGTTTCTCCACATTCAAAACTGTAGGACAAGTATTGAAAAATAGTGAACGTAGGTCGAGAAAAAGTATTTTTTCGAATTTTGCATATTCAGCCCCGACACCCTTGGTGATCGAATCTGGAAAAATGCTGCGGTTCAATTTTGTAGTAGTTATTAAACTCTATCCATACACCGAATTTGAACGTTCCGCCGTCGACGGTTTCCGAGGTCAAGGTCACTTCAACTATTCCTGGTTCACCACCTTTCCGCATTCGGGAGGCTGCCATTCGGAAACTATGAGAGATAGAGGAACGTTATGCTGTCGCGATAACTAGATGGGGATGCAAGGAATAGGCAGGAGTTGGTCCGGTCGCTCTACCTATCATAGAAGCCGCGCTACGTCAGTTACCGTTTGGTTCTTAAAACGCGGTTTTTCAGCCGCTGCATAGCAACGGTGGTTGCTTAGCAACGAAACTCAAACACGCACACTCCCAGCTCATACGGCACCTGTTCGCCAAGTTTCATCGAAATCGGTTTGCTGGTTTGTGCTGTGGAGCCTCGCGTTGCAGACACACAACACACACACACACACACACACACACACACACACACACACACACACACACACAACACACACACACACACACACCAGACACCACACACACACACACACACACACACACACACACACACGGAAAACCCGACAATAACGGATATTAGCGAATCCCAATGAGTTTGTGGTTCAAACCTTCGTACGGAGGGAACGAATGATCGATGAACTCGGACTCGATCTTCCCTTTCAAAACACAAACAATCCATTAAAACGAGCCTCAGGAAGCACAACACGTCGGGACGGAGTGAACGTCACGTACCGGGTCCGGAATCTTCATCCTCGTGTGAACCGACCATGACCCGTCCGAGGAGAAACCTCCTGGACGGACCACGGACCCGCGTTCTGAGGACGAACCCCCAGACCAAGCACGTTTCCTCCATTCGAGCTGCTCGTGGATCCCGCGGGGTGTTTGCCGTGTGTGGTCTTCGCCCGAGAGATATCGGTCGTCGTGCACCATCCGCCACTGTAAGGTTCAGTGTGCCGAAGGACCGGACATTGTTGACGACGAGACGTTCCAAGAGAAACAAACCACGTGATCATGAAGCTTGTTGAGTCACGGTTTCTCGGTGGTCGATTCGCCACCGGTCAATCACGTGACGTAGCAAATCACCGACGAGCACGTTTGGGTTCTTAAAACGCGGTTTTTCGGCCGCTGCATAGCAACGGGTGGTTGCTTAGGCCTAAGTCACATTAGCTCTACGGCAGGATACGGCGCCGTACGCCCTCTGAATTGACAGAAACGTGCGGAGGCCGCAGAGTTTCTGAGGTGGCTCAGGGTGGCCCTACGCCGTTTGGCTATATTTTACAGGCCGTAAGGTCGCGTGGATTATTAACGCGGAGTTATAACTTTTTTCATTTCTACGTTCGCCGTAGCAATTCGACAAGCCGAAAAAAAAAAAACTGGTAAAAAAAATTATTTAACCCATTCGTTACCGTCCGTCTGCCCGCACGTTCGCCTTAGGCCCCCTGCGGTCGCCTTGCTCTGCCTTGAAAATTCTATGGCCGCCGCAGGGACGCCCTAAGGTCACCGTAAGACATCAAATCAAAGACCGTACGGCAACCCCACGTTTTCGGTCTCCACAATTTATAAATACGCCGTGCAGCTCCCCGAAAAATAAAAACATATGTGACTGCTACATTGTGTGACCGTGGAAATACTGCGGCCGCCGTATAATTGCTAGTGGCCGTAGATTTTGGAGACCCACGGCCGCCGTGGCAAATGTGACCTAGGCCTTAGCAACGAAACTCAAACGCGCACACTCCCAGCTTATATGGCACCTGATCGCCAAGTTTCATCGAAATCGGTTTGCTGGTTTGTGCTGTGGAGCCTCGCGTTGCGCGCGCGCGCACACACACAGACACACACCACACACAGACACACACACACACACAACAGACCACCACACACACCAACACACACACACACACACACAACACACCACACAGACACACACAACACACACACACACACACACACACACACGGAAAACCCTACAATAACGGACATCTAGCGAATCCCATCAGACAGAAAGGGGTGAAAACATAACCTCCTTCACCTTCGGTGGTGGAGGTAATAAAAGTTAGAAAAGTGGAGCAGGTCACATGTCCCATGGGTTTCCTGTTTTTCCCATTTCCACCCTACCATTACTGATGAACACTCCTGCCTTCAATACCAGCAACACCTGTTGCAGCCATGTTTGCACAAGATTCCAACTTTGGAAGAGCTCAACCCAGCAATCAGTTAGGCCAAATTATTTTCTAAGTTGGATGCAAAAGCAGGTTATTGGTCAGTTTACCTGAATGAAGAATCACAGTATATGACAACCTTTTGCACACCATTTGGTCGATATTGTTTCCAGCGACTTCCCTTCAGACTATCTGTGAGCCAGGGCATCTTACAGCAGGAAATGGATAACATCATCAAATAAGTTCCTGTACTGGTGCGTGGAGATTTGTTGACGACAATGCTGTCTCTGGTCAAACCGAGGAAGAGCATTACACTAACCTACTAAACCTTCTAAAAACAGGTGAGTGGGAAGGATTAGTATTCAACAACAAGAAGTGCCAAATCAAAGTAAACCAAACCAACTTCTTCGGTCTGGTACTCAGACGCTGTCATACACCCATACCCTTGATGATTAGAAAACATGTATGCAATCCTGACTCCCCAACATAAGACCTACAGACGTTCCTTGGGCTCATGAACTAAGTCTCAACATACAGAGTATACCAAATTTTGCTGATAAAGTTATGCCTCTGCGAGAAATGCTACACAAGAACGTCCCATACCTGTCGCAAGAAGACCACCAATTTGGTTCTTTGCTATCAAGCACTCCATCTCCACCAAATCATGCCTGCAATACCATAACCCAGAAAGGCCAACCACCTTGGAAGTTGATGCATCTCAGAAAGGGCTTGGGGCAGATCTTCTACAAGATGGAAAACCAGTTGCATTTGCATCAAAGAGCTTATCCACTGCTGAAGCCAACTACTCAAACATTGAGAGGGAAACCCTAACACTCGTGTTCGGGGTAACATGGTTCCATACTTCCTTGTTTGTCAGAGACTTCCACGTCCGTACAGATGACAAGCCATTCAATATGATCTGCAACAAACCGTTGCCATGTGTCACGCCACATCTTCAAAGACTCCTAATCAAGATTCAAGGCTACAATTTCTCTATCACGTACAAGCCAGGGGCTTCCATCTATGAATTTGACCAGTGTAACGTTAAACAGTTGACACATACACACACGCGCACACACACATACACACACACCCCACACACAACACACACAACACACACACACACACCCAAAGAAATGGTGGCCGTGGCCTTTATTGGGCCTTCACCTCAGGAGGGAAAGGTGAGCTGAGGGCAGGGCCTATTCTTGCACCTGTCTGCCTCGTGCGATCTGGTCGAGCTAGTCTGGTGGCGAGACTCGAACCCGCTGCTAACAACGCAGCACCAAGCACCAGGGACCAGGAACGACGCAACGGACGCCAGCCAGCACGGGATGGACCAGACGAGATGAGCACCTGCGGGTAGACGAGAACGCCAGCAGGCAAGACGAGGCTTTTTCTCTTTCTCCTTTTTCCTTCGACAGCTCCCACCTCTCTCTATCCTTTCCCTCCCCCGCGGGTCAAGGAACCGCTCTGAGGGACGCCTCCGGATTGGACGAGGGGCAAACATCCCATCTGGCTTGGCGGGGCTGCCCTGAGGTGGTCAGTCTCCTGATTGGACGAGGCATCTCGGGGGGGGTGGGGGGTGTTGAGGCGTCTCAGAGGCCCGCCCCCCCCGAAGAGGCTCCGTAGTAGCTTTCGGCACGCTGGCCTCCCATTGGTTGGGGCGCACGTGCGATGCTCGCCTTTCGCTCATTGGCTGGAGGAAACGTTCCATGCCCTTCCTCAGGGCGGAGCCTCGATCTGAGGCGATGGAGGCCACCACCCACGCTTCAGCCAAAAACACGTGGGCAATGGCGACCGGGTTGAGTGAGGGATGGTGCCGCTCTTGTTTTGTGTTGTTGTTGTTGTTGTTGTTGTTGTTGTTGTAGGAGATGTATAAAACCTGACTATAAAATAACTCACAGTGCACACACGAAATTCCCATTAGACATAGGGGAAGAATTCTAACTATACACATACTTATCGAAATAACTGAACTACGGGTCTGCTGTCTGTTTGTGTGCAAAAGCTGCCAGATCCGTAACAATATATTACACACATATCTCTTTCTTCTTCTTTCGGCTGCTCCCGTTAGGGGTCGCCACAGCGGATCATCCATTATGATCCGCATAATGATTTGGCACACGTTTTACGCCGGATGCCTTCCTGACGCAACCCTGGTCACCTCTTACGACACAGGGATATGGTACACCGATTCTAACCGGGGCATACACCGGGCCCAGTACACTGGTACTCACTTCGCCAACTTCGGCAGGATGACAGGCTGAGTCAACCTCCTGGTGTGTATTAATTCAAGCAGCCAACGGGCTTGAACTCAGGACCTTTTGGATCCCAAGCCGCTACCCTAACCACAACGCCAACAACAGGCCTAAATTACACACACATATATATATATAATGTATATATATACATATATATACATATTAGTATATATACATATATCATATGTATGTATAATATACATATATATACATATGTATGTATATATACATATATACATATTATGTATATATATACATATATATACATATATATATATATACACACATATATACATACAGTATATGTAATATATACATATATATATATACAACACTATATAATACAGTATATGTATATACAATATATATATACACACACATATATAAATACAGTATATGTATATAACATATATATATATATACATAACACACTGATGGCCAAAACATTATGAGCACCTGCCTAACATGCTTTTGGTCCTCCGTGTGCCGCCAAAACACGCGCGACCCACCAAGGCATGGACTCTACAAGACCCCTGAAGGTGTCCTGTGGTATCTGGTACCAAAACATAGCAGCAGATCATCAAGTCCTGTAAGTTGCGAGGTGGAGCCGCCGTGGATCGGACTTGTCAGTCCAGCAGATCCCATAGATGCTCAATCGGATTGAGATCTGGAGAATTAGGAGGCCAGGGCAACACCGTGAACACTTCATCATGTTCCTCAAACCATTCCCAGACAATGTGTGCAGTGTGGCAGGGCGCATTATCCTGCTTAAAGAGGCCACTCCATCAGGGAATATGATTGCCATGAGGGGTGTACCTGGTCTGCAACGATGTTGAGGTAGGTGACACTTGTCAAATTGACATCCACATGAATGGCCGGACCCAGGGTTTCCCAGCAAGAACATTTCCCAGAGCATCACACTCCCTCACCGGCTTGTCGTCTTCCCACAGTGCATACTGGTACCATCACTTCCCCAGATAAACGGCGCACACATACACAGCATCCACGTGATCTAAAAGAAAACGGGACTCATCGGATCAGGCGACCTTCTTTCACTGCTCCAAGGTCCAGTTCCAACGCTCGCGTGCCCATTGTAGGCACTTTCGACGGTGGACAGAGGTCATCATGGGCACTCTGACTGGTCTGCGGCTACGCAGCCCCATACGCAGCAGGGTGTGATGCACCGAGGATTGTGACAAATTCCTCCCGTGACCACCATTAAAATTTTCTGTGACTTGTGCCACAGTAGCCCTTCTGTCGGTTCGGACCAGACGGAATAGTCTTCGTTGTCCTCATGCATCGATAAGCCTTGGACGCCCAACACCCTGTCACCGGTTTGTGGTTTGTCCCTCCTCGGATCACTGTCGGTAGGTACTCACCACAACGGACCGGGAGCACCCCACAAGCCTTGCCGTTTCAGAGATGCTCTGACCCAGTCGTCTGGCCACAACAATTTGGCCCTTGTCAAAGTCGCTCAGGTCTTTACTCCTGCCCATTTGTCCTGCATCCAACACATCAACTTCAAGAACTGACTGTTCACTTGCTGCCTAATATATCCCACCCTTGACAGGTGCCATTGTAACAAGATAATCAATGTTATTCACTTCACCTGTCAGTGGTCATAATGTTTTGACTCATCAGTGTATATATATAAACATACATATACATATATATGTAATATAATATTATATTATAATATATATATATATATATATATATATTTATGTATATACACACACATAATAAATGTCAATGTGTGTCGCTGTGTCTCCTCCATAACTCCAAAACCATGTAACCTAGCAGCCTGAAACTTTGCATACATACCAAGAAAACTCCAAGGAAGTGCAAGAGTGAAAATTGGGTGTTTGGGTTAATTAAAACATCCCTTTTGAAGATAATTAAAGGCCTTATTTAATTTTATCCTTCATCAGACGTATTCTCAATCACCGCTGTGTATGGGGTCTTGAGGCGTATCCAAGGTAACCTCACTGTGGTCTGAAGCCGCCATGTTTTTTGGCCTGCTCAACCATGCTCTGACTTGGAACAGGCTGCAACGATTT
>CM068957.1:60137244-60153063 GCA_035128595.1 Eptatretus atami | reverse complement strand
TATCCCTGAAACGTCTATATAAATGCAACGTTGTTTTTCGGTGAAAGCTACTCAAGGTTTTTGGGTTGTGTTCAGTAAGTATTGTCATCGGTAATCACACTGACTTCATCCTGACGATTCTTGAAAAATTGCCAATATTGGCTAAGCATAAGTGTGTGTGTGTGTGTGTGTTTTTGTGTTGCTCCATAAAGCGCACATTTCTCTCTGCTCGCTCTCCTACCCCCACTCTCTCTCTCTTCTCTCTCTTTCTCTCTTTTCTCTCTCTTCTCCTTGCTCTACCCTCTCCAAATATACAGAGCAGCACCCTCCTCCAACACCTCTTTCACTCTCCCCTCCTTTCTCTCTGTTTGTCTCTGTCTCTAAACATATCCAGAGGGTGGTTATGTCTGGATAGTGTTTGTCTTCAGACGTGTCTGGGTGGTGTTTGTCACTGGCCAGCTTGGCTCCATACGTGTCCATGCGGTGTTTTTCTCTGGCCAGCTTGGCACCCGATGTGTCCAGGCGGTGTTTGCCTCTGGACAGCTTGGCTCTGGACGCATCTGGGTGGTATTTATGTCCAGGCAATGTTTGTCTCTGGAGGCATCCAGGCGGTGTTTGTCTCTGGACGCTTCCATGCAGTGTTTGTCTCTGGAGGCGTCCATGCAGTGTTTGTCTCCAGACGTGTCCGGGCGGTGTTTGTCTGTCGAGCGTCCGGACGGTGTTTGTCTCAGGATGCGTCCAGGCGGTGTCTGTCTCAGGACGCATCCAGGCGGTGTTTGTCTCAGGATGCGTCTGGGCGGTATTTATGTCTGGACGGGAGATTGTCTCCGTACTTGTGTGTGTGCATATGTATGTATATACAGTATATATGTATGTATGTATATATATATGTATATATATATTGTATATGGTATGGTGGAACACTATGGTGCATGTTGTGTTCATTTTTTGAAGCACATGGAAGGCATTTGAGGAAAGAGACAAGACAAAGTTTGGAGAGATGTGTGAATATAGAGATAAACCAGAAATGTATGGACACAATGATTTTTTTTTATGACCATAGCCTTCCAGAGGTAAGGTAATACGAACTGCACAACTATGCTAAAACAGTAAGAAGAATGGGCATCGATTACTCTGTATATGCTCATAGAGTCAATTCTGTCCTTACAAATATATTTAATCATGGTGCTTAGAGGAGATATATGATCGTACTTTCTTCTTCTTGTCTTTATGACGGAGAGTTGCCTTCACACTAGCGATTAAACAAATGACAAATTTGTAGTCCATTTCAGTTTATTATAAAATGTGAAGAGTTGATAGGAAGTTTGCTGTAAAATAAATTGTTACTATTAAACATGGATGTTTCTGATGTGCCCTCTTGAGGCATGCAACTAAGTACAGTCCTTTATTAAATCACAAAGCGATTGACTTTATAGTGGACCAGCATTTTTATTGCGTCCAAAATCTTCATTATGTCTGCCAGGTACAAGGGATATTTATAAGTTGAGGTAACTATGATATTGTATGCTGCAAACCCAAACTCTACACCTCCAATACGAGAAAGCTCGTGGTGCCACACAAACGTGGAACTAGCTCAGGTAAAGGTGTGGTTAAGGCGTGCAGGTTTAGGCCGCAAAATGTAAGATATGCACAAGGAGAAAATTTGCAATGACAGAACAGACTGCTATGTGGGATGTTCAAAAACGTTATACAAATGAGATTCCCAGAGATGTCCAAGAAATGACAACTTTTTTATTCCTCAATATCTATACCCAAATCTTATATAAAGAGGAATAAAAATATTTGCTTAATACCTATGTATATGTATTTAGATATTGTGGAATTATAAAATATAATTATAATTTCTTGGACTCTCGTGAGAATCTCATTCCGAAAATATTTTGAACGCCCCTCGTAATGAGAGCGGTGTGTTAACAAGTGTAACCCTAAACAGTCACGTGGATTCAGGATCACTAAATGGTGGAAAAGTAACAAAAAAATACCAAAGTAACCGACAAAAAAAATAAATAGACAAATCTGGCCCATCACAAACATACATTACACACAAACATCTTTCATCTTTCTTTTCCCATTGATATCACCACTGGAAATGAAATGGAGTGGCTTCTTCAAACATCCATCTCACTTTGAAAAACAGAACACATTTACAACACTCTCGTCCACAGTCACGGTTGATATAAACACATTCTTTATTGATAACTGACGAATGTTCAATCCATAAAGAAGGATGAAAGAAAAAGAAAAAAAAATTGCAAAACTTCTCGATGTTGTTGCCTTGGCACATGGCTAGAAAATGACAATGAATAGACACTGAACAATAAATAACATAGTGCTGCCATTTGGCATGATGTGGGACAGGGGTGTTACCGTTTCATTTCCTGCACGCAATGGACAATTACAAAGTGACAGTGAGTGGTAACCGAATAATAAATAGGGCTGTAACCATTTGGCATGACGTGAAACACTTATGACTCTCTTTGGCGTCTCGCAAATGCCACACGCCTTGTCATCTTAGATATAGCCAGTAGATCGCACAATTTTGAAGCCACTCCGGATGTCAATGTGTACTCGGAGTTCACGAGACCATGGACAGATTGAAAATGAAAGTATAAAGAACAATAGTCCTCTAATGATTTTGCCAGTTTCCTTTTCGAATATGGGTACTTACAAAGTCTGCAAAAAACGTCAATGGCAATACAAGAGCATTACCTTCACTAGAAATCTTTTTTTGATGCAATTTTTTTTTTAATGTTTCTTTACTCAAATTCAGTTTTGGTCACATTCATCTCCAAAACAACAGAACCCACACATTGCACTGACAATCAGCCTGCAAGGCTGTTTGAAGGCTGCCACCAAGCCTGGACACAGGGCCCAAGTGCAAAGAAGCCAGGGTTCGCTTAAAGGCACTACCCAATCAGACACTAGGAGCAAGACTGAAGATGTCCTTCAGACGACTACCGGTAAAGAAGGCAGCTTCGTCTCAATTGCCTACATTTAGAGTATCTCGACATCATTACACATGATCATCTCGTGATACACCACAGAGGTTTCAACACAATTTATATTTTTCCACTCCTTTCGTTATGCCGATATTCGTTCGTTCGTTCCACTCCCATTAGTTATTCGTTCGTTCCACTCCCATTAGCGCCAATGTAAAATTGGCTGTTCAAGCAAGCCATGTGATGGCGTAGAGATCAGCTATTTTCCCACGGCACATTTCCAAACACAATTACAGCAGCGAAAGCATTGACATAAAAAACACAGACCAATAAAACTCGACAAAATATTACTTGCAAATACCCGTGGTAACAAGTGGATGCAGTAGGGAAGAATTGATCACCCTTCCAAGCGAGTCAGATGAGCAATGCTTAGTGCAAATAGAAAAAAAAAAATCATTCAGCTCTTGCTGCCGTGCTGTATGGACATGCCCGGATCACCATTGTGAACTTACATCCACTGTACAAACAAAACTATATTCCCGAACATGGGTGGTCACGCCACGTTTCAGATCCCGAAAGAAGTTGCTTCCGGATTGGTGTGCTGAGGTTTTGTTCTATTCATTTGGGGGCACTGGTGTGTCAACATGTGCCTTGGTGCAATGGAGACTTGGAAATCAAGTACAAGTTGTCATGGCCTTAGAATACAGGCCCTCCTGCGAGTCGAGTCTCTCGCAAAGACACTGACATTCACTGCTGAAACTCGTTAAGAAATTCCAGTGCCGCATCGTAGCAGAATCGATATTGCTCCTGGGGGAAAAAACAAAAACAAAAAGAATGTGCAAAATAATTAATGAAGTACCAAATATTTTTTTTGAATATTGAGATAATAAGCAAAGTGTAAGTGCTTTCTATCTTTTTGTCTAACAACAAAGATTGGTTTGAATTCAAGCCAAAGTGAGGCCCACACTGAACAATGGCAATGGTTTACATCTTTGTTGTAGATTCCATAAACAATCCAAGCAGGAAGGACATTTGTTAAGAAGCCTGATAAATTTTTGGAAATATCACATAATTTAAATTTGATCTGAAAGTTTCTGTTACACAATGAGGAATCACCCACAACGCATTGGGTTCGTATCGCCACACAATACGACATAAATTTCATTGTACACACACCTGTTTGAGAAAGGTGAAATAATTTCTTCCAACATAAATAAAAATAATTGCATCAAAGATCGCTGCCCTATGATCCCCGGTGTTGCTGTTCTTGCATGGCATACACCCAGACATGCACCCAGTTTAGAATATTCAACATTGGCAATTCAACAAAGGCCCAGCACAGCATTTTAGGTGATTGAGAATAAGCATTGAAGAAGTGCTGATCAAGGATTAAAAGATGCTGTGCACACTGTTAATAACATGCTATACTCATTTGGGAACCTTTACTTCAGAAGACCAAAAGAAACAGCAACAAACCCAAATGAATGTGACATTTGAATGCTGACCAGTAAAATAGTGACTCATTTGGCAGTAGGGATTAAAATCATAAGAAGACAAGTAAAGGGGAAGATGGTTGGTGGTATTGGAAATAGTTTGAGGATGTCTGAGATAGGTGTGAGATGTAGGTTATTTTTTTCCTTTATATTTTTGACAATCCAATTAGGCTGCCAGGATAGCCTTGAGGTATGTGCACTCGCCTCTGAGCTGTCTCGCCCGGGTTCCAATCTTGGCCCAGCTATAAACTGTCACCCTGATGTTTTGCATGCAAGACGATGCATGTGCATCATTCATTGGATGGATATTAAAACTGGGCATCCCATCTGCTTGCATTAGTTGGTGAACTTTAAAGATCTCACGGTGTCTTTTGCGAAGAAGAGGTGACTCCTGCCTTAATGCGCAGCAAGGGGCACTGCATCAGCGCCAACTGAATAATGATGCAACCATCTGCCTGAATTCAGAAATTAATCCCAGTCCAATATGCATTTGTTAACAAATATAAAGGCGCTGTCACACCTTGACGATTTAGCCAGCAATGGCAACGTATAAAATATATGTAAACGTTGGCGTACGCTGAAATTTTGATGTTTTTTTTTTTTAAGTTTTGGTCGTATCATAACGTTCGTAGCATAAAATATTAGTAACGGGCACAGAACGTTTCGTTGTCTTATAGATAACTTATACCAACGAATGCTTAGCCTGTTGTCGGCGTTCACAACCTATGCCAACGATAGTTTAACTTGGCATAGCGGCTGCACGTATCGCCGACGAATCGTGGCGTAGCCTGTTAAAAACTGCCGCACGCCGATTTAAATCATAACCGTCTGAGAATTGGAAGTGTCAACATCGCAGTCACACCTTGACGATTTAGCCAGCGTATGCCGACCTATGAAAATTTGCCGAACCAAGCTGGCACACGTCGAATACGTTATGGGTAAGTTGTGTATACGTTAAGAGCACGCTGAAAAACGATGAAGTAGCTGTCATATTTCGTGGTACTCTCGTACGTCATGAAATTTCAAGCATGCTGAAAATTTTACGACGTACTCGCCGTATCTCACACGTTCCGCTACGCTGGGAATAAGTTGTAGGCACGATATCGATCGTTGACACACGTCGACACAAGTTCCTTGTAAGTTACTCTAAGTCGAAACACGTCGAGGAATGTTTAGCATACCCGAAACTTATTTTCTCCGTCAAGGCACATTTTCTTTTCTCCTTGGCTCCGTGAAGGCACGTGACGAAATATCTGAAGTTGTTGTTGTGTTGTTTTTTTATTATTATTATTTTTTTTGTCTATCACGAATTTTAAAATATATTCGGACATTTGCTTTAAGTTTCGACGTCGAGTGACAATATCCTCAAACAGAAAATATTCACAGAGGAGGAACTAAGAATAAGACATGAGCAAACTGAAGAGCAATCGGACGTGACGTAACGGCACGTACGAAATATCGGAAGTATTTGTTGTTTTGTTTTTTTTAAAACGCTGCAATACGCCATTATACGGTAGCTGTAATTAGAAACACGTCCAGTAAGTTCTGTGGTCGTCCGGAAGACGTCAATCAAATATGTCTACATACGTCAATATGTGTTGAGGTACGTTACACATAGGTTCAAAGCACGTTACTCATAGGTTAGAAATAAGTTTTGGGTAGCTAAGCATCACCTCGACGTGTTTCGACTTATGAGTAACTTACAAGTAACGTGCCTCGACGTGTGTCAACGATCGTGTAACGTGCCTACAACACGTTACTCATAGGTTATAAATAAGTTTTGGGTACGCTAAGCATTACCTCGAGGTGTTTCGACTTATGAGTAACTTACAAGTAACGTGCCTCGACGTGTGTCAACGATCGCATAACGTGCCTCGACGTGTATGCAACGATCGTGTAACGTGCCTACAACATGTTACTCATAGGTTATAAATAAGTTTCGGGTACGCTAATCATTACCTCGACGTGTTTCGACTTATGAGTAACTACAAGTAACGTGCCTCGACGTGTGTCAACGATCGTGTAACGTGCCTACAACACGTTACTCATAGTTATAAATAAGTTTTGGGTACGCTAAGCATTACCTCGAGGTGTTTCGACTTATGAGTAACTTACAAGTAACGTGCCTCGACGTGTGTCAACGATCGCATAACGTGCCTCGACGTGTATGCAACGATCGTGTAACGTGCCTACAACATGTTACTCATAGGTTATATAAGTTCGGGTACGCTAATCATTACCTCGACGTGTTTCGACTTATGAGTAACTTACAAGTAACGTGTGTCGACGTGTGTCAACGATCGCATAACGTGCCTACAACTTATGGCCAGCGTAGCGGAACGTGTGAGTCATACGCTGGCATACGTCGTAAAATTTCAAGCATGCTAAAATTTGAGGACAACCGCAAAGTACAACGATGAAAGCCAGCGTACTACGACGTATAGCAGTATTTTTCAGCGTGCTCTTAACGTATACAAAACTTACCCATAACGTATTCGACGTGTGCCGGCGTTTTAGACAAATTTTCATAAGTCGGCATACACTGGCTAAATCGTCAAGGTTGACAGCACCTTAACATTCCAAATGATGCTGCATACTATGGCTAATATATATATAATATATATATTGCTTGCAAGAACATCAAATAAAATCAAAATATTAAATACGTTGCAAATACTTTTTCTCTGAACCAAAAAATTGTTAACCAAGAACATTATTATTTTAAGCTCAGATATGTGATATTGTTATGGATCTTGTCTAAAGGATAAATTGGGCATAGATTAGAATAGTTATTTCATAGAGCATGTTAGCACAAGTGTGATGTAATTATTGCAATTAAAGAGTTAGTGTTAAGTGGTGTCTCGCAAGCTCTTATCTTTCCTGCCAAAATGTCTGTTTCTCAACCCTCGCTTCCCCACTCCCCACATTCTCTGACTTGCCAAGATGTTTCTGTCTATATATGGTGTTTTCCTTTCAGTAAGCAGCCAACCGGCATGGCCTCTCGGCACGGTTTCTGCGGTGAGCCGAAGGGTGCCAAACATGTCAGGTGGTATGATATGGCCGCATGTCTGGGTGTCATGTCAGTGCATCCCATGTGTGAGCTCAGTGAGCTGGGGGGAGTAAACAAGAGCAGTGCAGCTTTGAGGTGCATGGCTTCTGGATGACTTCTTCTTCGAAAGAGAGATTCGGAGTTCTGACTGTTCTGCTGTCCTGCAGGTTTGTTTGCCTGTCTATTTGTCTATAAATAATTTGCCTGTCTATTTTTTTTTGATCAATCAATGGAAAGTGTTAAGCTTTTTGAACTCTGGTGGTCCCACACATCTTGGTAGTCCCATGCAGCACTCCGGTGTCTCACCCTCCCCGGTTGGCAAGCGAAACCCACAGCGGAACATACACGCTGAAAGACAAGTCCAGCAAGCCACTGTAAAGATCCCTCATGTGAGGGACATTCCCATGTGGACAGGGTATATTCTCCCTTTCTCTCAGTCATGTCTTTTCTCTCTCTCTCTCTCTCTCTCTCTCTCTCTCTCTCTCTCTCTCTCTCTCTCTCTCTCTCTCTCTCTCTCTCTCTTGTCACCTGGATGAATGAGCATGGCATTATTAATTAAGTTCTGTCATGGTTCCAAGGACGCAAAGGGATTTATTTCAGCATTCATTTGACACAGTCTAATTTACCGCACATGCGGTCAGGTTCTTCTTCTTATTCTCTCCCACCCCAGTTTATTGCAATAAATCTCCCTTGTTAATGAGAGCCTGAGTGTGTTCATTGGCCGGTGACTGCGTAACACATAGCAATTTGGCAGAATAATCTGTTAAGTTGGGCTGTTGTGCAAGTGAAAAGGAAATCGTCTGTGACCACTTCTGACAGGCTGATTCATCATGGGATAGAGTTTTGCACCCAAAATAATGGGTGGACACGTAGACCTCTCATCTCTTCCCTGCCCAGCGGTGCATGCGTAGTTGAAGAGCAGAAACTGTTACAATGTGCTTTTGTGTTAAGATAAACAATGCTCAAACTCCAAGGGCACAGGGATCATAGGAGTCCAGATCTATCAGCAATAAATCAGGAAAAGATGTTTCAAAAATAAAAAAGCGGGTCAAAAAACCCCCGTAAATCCCCTTAATGAGCACAGATTTTGATGCAGTCGATACACTTTGGTACATCATGGATAAAGATTGTTGTGGTCAAGTTTCAGGAGGAACTTGGATATGATTCGGGTTGCAGTCACTCCTCCACGACCCTCAAAGCCCATCCAGGTGCAGCCAAGTGGGCCTTACAGAAAGATTTCTGCAATAATTCACTTCTCCTTAGAGAGATTAGATAATGATAGAGAGGAACAGAGGAAAAGAGATGAAAGAAAAGAAAAAGCAAGAATTAGAATGAATAAAGAGACATGTGAAAAAAGTAGAAAGAAGTGTGAAAGGAACAAAGAAGAAAGATGTCAGGAAGAACCCGGATAGATAGCTTTCAGCAGTTACTCCCCAGGCTCAAATTCAGCAACATGTACAAGCTATCAGAGGTCCATCTGCTGCATCTGTCTCAGCAGATTTGGGATCAGATGATGCAATCAAACATGGAGTATGTTGTTCAACCCTAGCAAGTGAAACATTCTCACCCAGTTGCTTCAGAAGTACAGCCTAAATAATTTGCCTCTATTTTTTTGATCAATGGAAAGTGTTAAGCTTTTAAAACTTTCAGTCCCCATTATCAGTCATGACCTCTCCTGGGCAAACCACATGTGAAAGTTGGCATGCAAGTTCAACTTGCTGCAGACTAGGTACCCTCTATTGTGCCAAGTCTTTCCTCAGTAAATATAAACTTTTCAAGGCTGACAAGGCCTTTGTTTGCAGTTTGATGGAGTAATGCTCTTTCCTCTGGGCTGGAGCCCCCACATCATAGCTCACTCCTGGAAGCTGGGGATTCCAAAGCTCTCCTTAGTATTGGCATGGCATTTTCACAAAGAAATAGATGAACAGGGTTCATTGATCTCTGTCATCAGACAAGTTGGTAGCTTGTTTTCTACCACCTATTTGAGTCTTGCTCCCACTGTTCTTTCAAGTCATCTGCTCCTCCCCAGCCCCTCCAGGATACATTTCTTCTTCCAGTAACTTTTACCTCGTTACCCTTTCAAAATGCAGGCTAACTCATCACCTTCACCTATTTGTTCCTCTTTTATCCCGATGCAATGACCTCGCTCAGTCATTACTATTTCACTCTCTCCCAGGGCTTCAAAACGGCAGAACCACATCATATTGTCTTCTGTTCATCCTCGTGAAAATTTTCAATCCCAATTAAACTCAGCCCCCACCCACTTCCCCTCTTATTTGCAAGTTATGATCGTTCATTCTCTCTCTTTTTTTCTCGGGCTTCACTCCTTTTTTTCTGTTGGTTCACCCACCTGTTCTTTGTGCTCAGCCGTCACCCCCCCCCCACCCCGCTCTCACTGCCAGTATTCTCTCCTTATTTATCTGACACCTTGCTCTTCCATAAGCCGA
Source organism: Eptatretus atami (assembly GCA_035128595.1). Lineage (NCBI taxonomy): Eukaryota > Metazoa > Chordata > Myxini > Myxiniformes > Myxinidae > Eptatretus > Eptatretus atami. The sequence continues at coordinate 60,143,135 of CM068957.1, read as the reverse complement.
TATTTTCTCGACAAAAAAAGCAGAAGAAGAACAAGAAAAAATGCGACCTCTTGTTGACAGATGACCACAAAAAACTAATCACCAACAAATCCAAAATCACGACTTCTCAATACAAGGTGAAAATATAAGTAGGTGAAAATATAAGAATAAAAACAAATAATAGAACACCTTGAACATTAATATAATTTGACTTACCAGTGTTTCTACCAGATTTGGTTTGTTGTTCCTTAGCGTTTTCATGGATGTGAATACATCCACCAGGTTTTGCCCTTTGATCATGTCACACACGATGCTGATGGCACAGTATGTCCCGCTGCGGCCACCACCATTGCTGTAATGAAAACAAACACCAGCGAGAAATAGGAGGAAGCACTCTGACATCAAGCACTCATTTTTCTGATGGTACACTCTCCTCTGGCTGCCTGTAAATTTTCCTGCCTGCACCCTAAGCTGTGGAAGCAGTGCAACTATAAACATCCTGCCAAAAATTAGGAAATGCAAAGATTTGGCAACATTTGTTGGAGGCATAAAATAAGATGTTTTTGAAGCAGGTGTCACTGAAGAGAGATTAGGTTGTTAGGCTGTTGGAAGACATTTGTCAAGAGAGTGTGTCAGGTATAGCAAGAAAGGAAATAGTGGGAGGTGAAAATATTAGTGCAAAATAGATTAAAAAATAAAAATCTCATGTGTGTCCTAAGGAAGCGGTTCAGTTTAGCATTTTTAATATGAAATAGGCAAAGCCTAAAAGTAAAAGAAACCCTTTATAATTACCCTTTAGAACTACCATAGAATTAACCTTTTGAACCTTATAGAATTAACCTTTAGAATTATCATTGAGAACCCTGTAGAACTTATTATAAATACCCTTCAGAACGATTTAGAATTACTCATTTGAAGTTATTAGATTACCCTTTAGAACTTATTCGAATTACCCTTTGAAGTCTTTAAAACTTATTGGAATTACCCTTCAGAAATTAGAATTACCCTTTAGAACTTATTAGAATTACCCTTAAGAACCCTCTATAATTACCTTTTAGAACTCTTGAAAACTTATTGGAATTCCCCTTTATGCAAATAATTCGTGGAAAAATAAAAAATCTCACCTGTGTCCAGAGGAAGCGGATCAGTTTGGCATTTTTAATAAGAAATAGGCGAAGCCTAAAAACGAAAGAAACCCTTGAGAATTACACTTTAAAACCCCAGAGAATTAACGTTTAGAACCATATAGAATTAACATATAGAATCTCATAAAATTAACCTTTAGGATTACCCTTCAGAACCCTTTGAAACCCTTCAGAATTACCTTTAGAATCCTTTAGAATTACCCTTTAGAACGCCTTGGAACCCTTCAGAATTATCTGCTAGAATTACCTTTTAGAATTACCCTTTAGAATTACCCTTTAGCAATATCCTTCAGAATTACCTTTTAGAATTACCCTTTAGAAATACCCTTTAGAATCCTTTATAATTACCCTTTAGAATTACCGTTTAGAACCCTTTAGAATTACTCTTTAGCATTACCCTTTGGAATTACCCTTTTGAATTACCCTTTAGAATTATCCTTCAGAATTACCCTTTATAATTACCCTTTAGAATTACCCTTTAGAATCCTTTAAAAGTACCCTTTAGATTCCTCTTTCGAATTACCCTTCAGAATTACCTTTTAGAAATACCCTTCAGAATCACCCTTCGCAACCTTCAGAATTACCCTTCAGCATTATCCTTTAGAATTACCCTTTATAACTAAGAATTACCCTTTAGAATTACCCTTTATAACTAAGAATTACCCTTTAGAATTACCCTTTTGAACAAATTAGAATTAAACATGGTGGGTTGGTAAGGTTCTTCTTCTTCATTCCAGACGGACTATTGGAAGGAAGGACATACCCAAATACTGAAGTGGTTTCACCGCTTAAAAATCAAGGTTGGAGAAACTTCAGGACTATTTTAAGCACTTTCACATCAGGCTCTCATTTCACAACATTCAATGCAAGGTAGCTTAAACGCTTTTCCTGATGTATCGAACATGGAACCCGGCAGCAAATAAACTGAAATACCATTAAGAAAAACAATAATCTCAGACATATGCCGATATTGAGTTGGACACAGAAGATTATGATGTTGAGGATAAGACGGAAGTTATGTCAGTCGTGTTTAGTTGTAAAATGTTCAGCCTCATGAATGATGTGATTGATGTTTGAGTTTATTTTGTAACAGAGAAGGGATAAACATCCTGCTTTTTGCATTCATAACATGAAGACAGCCCCTTTCCTCGCCTTAAATTATTACCTCCATCACCGAAGGTGGACGGAGGTTATGTTTTCATCCTTGTCTGTCTGTTTGTCTGTTTGTCTGTGTCTGTCTGTTTGTAGCACGATAGCCCCCCCCCCAAAAAAAACAATGGATGGATTCAGATGAAACTTGATGTACAGGTTGGGTGTGTGACAAGGACGAATTGGTGAAGATCTGGATCCGGATCTGGATACAAGAATTTTTTATTTTTTTTTGAAGTGATTCTTCACCATTGAGAGATGGGACCAAAAGTGATATCTAGTGTGATATCTCAAAAAAGTTGTGGACAAGTTATGACAAAACTAGGTGGACGAGTTTGTTATGTGATAATAACAAGTCAATTAGATTCTGGTTCAGGTCCGGATCCAGATCCGGCCTTTCAGTGGGATACAATACATAAACTGTTCACCTGGTGGAGGGTATGCGCTCTACTGAGTGTCGTTCTAGTTCACCATTGTTGGGCAATCGGAGTGAAAAAAAATACATCCTCAATTGTATATTTTCATTATTTATGCTTTGTAGACACAACGCATTAGAATAGTCTAGTAGAACAACAAAACATAATTATCCCCAAGCTTTTTGAAAAAAAAGGGGGGACATTGCAATTGGCTCTGTCTGTCTGTCTGCCTGTCTGTTCCTCCGTCTGTTAAGCTATCTACTCCTAAATGGTTGAGCAGGAATTCATTAAACTTGATAGTTATGATCACCACATGGCACAAAGGTGTAAGAGCAGTGTCATTTTTGGCCCTGCCTCCTGGGGTGGGGTTAAACGATCAAATACTAAAAAAATACAATTATGGGCACATTTTCAAACATTTTTTAATGAAACTTTGTATCTGCAATCAACCTTGTGGATGCTGAAATATGTCACAATTTTTTGGAGTTGACCTTCAGTTCATGCTCCAGGGGGTGGGGACTTTTTTCACCAAAACATTTTGATATTGGGTCATTCATTGTGGAACTTTTAGGCATCTTTCAACTTTGCTTTAGGTGGGAAGCGTGGAGATTTACAATGGCGCACCATTGACTTCGCTCTAGTTGTTATTATTTTAATCTGCCAGGAAACGGCTGCAGTGTGATAAGATTAATGATATCAGCATTCTTGGATAGCAAGTGAATGTAAAACTCCGATGAAGAGAGGTTTTGTTTTTTTCATAAAGGTCAAAAGACCAAACAATATGAATTAGCCAGAGATTACACATAATTAACCCTGGATGTACAGTCAAATGTTTCACTTGCTTCAAAATGGTACATACCGTCTGCAGATGAGTTAGACGTCTACCAAAGGGCACATCTGCTTTTTTTGAATCAGTCAATGAGTTGAATAATCAATTTCATTTCTTGCCGATAACATCCACACGACTGCAGATGGGACAGCCAACTTAACATCTGTTACGGATGCGGCTGTGCTCTATGATTCTGATGCAACACCATAATAAGTTTCAATAATTGAAGTGCGGTAGTCTATGGTGGCATTTTAGATTCAAAATGTCAGTCCTGTATTGTATTACCAGTTTTGCAATGCGACTCAAGGGGTGTACCAGGCACTCTGATTTAAACCCAATGAAAATACTTGCATAAACACCCTGTAAAACACTGAAAAGTCGAGAATATTGCATTTCAATCTGACTGCACATGCAATGCTGAAAAATCACAATCTTGCATGCAATGAAGCAAATTATGCAAGCGAATAAGTGTGGGAATGGCAACATTTGGAAAACAAAATCATTTGTGACACTGGTTTGTGACTGATATGGAATGTTTGAATATGTTACTTTTAGCTGAAAGGCACAAACACACAAACATGGTATAGGGTTGTAGGAATTAATTGAAAATAAAGTTGCAAAACAAACAGATCCATCTCATTAGAGGTCCAGTTGCAAAACATTATACACAAACATGAGGAGATTGGGTGAGGGATGATGTTGGAAGAAAGAAAAATCGAGAAAAGGAAGGGGTGGAAATGGAAGAAATCAACATGCCACTATTTTTGTGTTGTCGATGCAGTAAAACATGCAGATAAGAACAAAGCAGATACTTACAGGCAGTGCACAAGTGTACGACCTTCACTGCTACCCAGCTCACTCTGCCAGAGACCCACACGACCCACGAGATGCAGGAATGAGGCAGGAGAGGCTGCTATGTTATGATAGGAAGGCCATGCAAGGTATTGGAAATGCTGCACCTCACGGTGACCTTCCTGAGGCTGTGATGAGAAAATGAAGGAAGCAAAAAGAAAAATGAGAAAATAATGCAAAACTGATTTTGTATCACTTTTTCAGCCACTCTGTAGAGGATACTTATGTTTTATGGAATAATGCCAAACATAAGAAGCTACAAATGTTATGCGTATGGTATTTATAGTCCTCTCCGTATCTTCACCGCACCCTGCTATCATCACATCTTATCAACATGCCATCATCACCTCTTCACAACTTGCCATCATCCCTTCGTGTCAACTTGCTATCATCGCCTATCAACATGCCAACTGGCGAGTTGTGGGGAGGTAGTCTGAGTGGTGTCTGCATGGATACTTCTTTCAGATTTTGGGGATTTTTATCTTCAAAAATAAAATAAACATCTGATGTACCTCAATATTTGGCCCAAATATGTTGATACTACAGCAGGAGATCAGTTGTGTTAAAATACATCATCATGGCTGCGCTGTGTTTGCTATGTGGCAGAGGCTTGATGGAGAATGGCCTTTCATCTCAGTGTAGATATCTTTGTACAAAATAAAGGAATAAATATTTAATATTCGCTTAATGCACAAATACAAGGAGGGATCAAGTCATCTTTTCCATTTGAGTTGAACCTTTTGCCCAAACCAAAAGCAATTTGGACCAGAAGGTTATCGTCTCGGTGCGACAGGCAAAATGCAAGTTTTTGTACTTGTGCACCGCAGCGAGGATGGGTTGATTAAAATGAGAGAATAAAGATAGAATGCAATCATGAGCACAGTGGCATGTTCGAGCTTCAGGCAAAGAGTGATTTGCCTTTGATGGCTCCCCAAGTCTCAAACCTCCCCTTCTCCAGCCACCATTCTGTCCTTGCTTCTTCATCAACATGTTCTTCGTTTGAATGTTTTAACGTGAGTTAAAGTGGGAGCATGTTTTAAGTGCAAAAAAATTGCAATATCAATAACAGACTGATAATTAATAGATGGGATATGGAATGAAAGTTACTAAACTTTAGATACTTTTACAAATAAAGTATGGTGTATTCATATATATATATATATATATATATATATATATATATATATATATATATATATATATATATATATATATATATATATATATATATATCCAAAACCATGAAAACTAGCAGCCTGAAACTTTGCATGTGCACTAAGAAAACTCCAAGGTAGTGCAAGAGTGAACATTGGGTGCCTGGGTTCATTAAAACACCCCTTTTGAAAATAATTAACAGCCTTATTTAATTATATCCTTTATCGGGCACATCCTCGGCCACCGCTCTCAATATGGGGTCTTAAGGCGTATCCTAGGTTACCTTGCTGGGGTCAAAAGCCGCCATGTTTTTTGGCCTGCTCAACCATGCCTTAGCTTGGAACAGGCCGCAACGATTTCTTAGCA
>CM068957.1:60098219-60114176 GCA_035128595.1 Eptatretus atami | reverse complement strand
GGAGACCCCACGGCCGCCGTGGCAAATGTGACTTAGGCCGAAAGGAGGCAGCGGATATCAAGTAAATAGCACAGAACAGACTTCTTATACCAGAGCTCCACTTGTAAATCACCAGCAGCTCTTGGAAATCTGAAGGATTGAGGCAGGATGAGGGATGCTAAGAGAGCTAAGAGAGCAGGATGAGGGATGCTAATACCCAAACTCACCAACCTCTATCATCGGAAGTGTGCAACCTTTGTCTGTGTGATAAACAGACACAGATACAGAGAAAGGGTGGGGGGGGAGAGAGAGAGAGAGAGAGAGAGAGGGGGGAGGAGAGAGAGAGGGGTGGGGAGGGGGGGTTGGGAGAGAGACAGGCACACACACACACACACACACACGGAGAGACAGACATAGAGACAGAGCCACAGAGCCACAGAGAGACAGAGACACAGAGAGACAGAGAAACAGAGAGTGATCTGAAGAATTCCTTTAAATTGTACTCCACTTTCACCTCGACAAAACATTCAAGCAAACAGAGACACATGCAGAGTGTCTACTAAAGCCACAGAGGTCTATTTTAGGTCTCAGTGAAGCGTGATTTCAACAATTATCGCATTTATGTCACAGTTCAAGTAGATTTCATTTATTAACCAATGAAATATTGACTCGTGGAAGTGCCTTATGTATGATCATGTAAAAATGTGTTTCTCAATGACAGCGAGAATGCTCACACTCTGCCACTGCTAAGTGTCCTTTCGCAGCCTTACTTTATGAGAGTAATGCAGCATTACAGGCACAATGATGTGTATCAGATTAAGGTGCAAGTTAAAATTGCATTCCTGCCTAATAACTACCTCCCTGGCATAAAGATCCAGAATTCCATCATTGGCGGAGGCAAAGGGGTGAAAAGATTGTGGAAGAGTGGGTTTGTGGATGATCGTAAGGAGCCATGGGATCAGAAAACCATCCCACTAATGCACCCATTGCTGTGGACAAATTAACTTACCCATTAAAACTACCTCCAACACTGGAATAAAGAACTTATGATTAGTGGAGTTAAAAACAATTCAACTTTAACACCACATTAACCATTTCGATTCAATAGAAAAACTTTTGTTTTTCTCTTTGTTGAAATGGATAATGGACAGAAGAGCCAGAAACGGCTTAATGGAGACAATTGGTCTCCATTAAGCCGTTTCTGGCTCTTGAAAGTCAGTGTGGCATGACAATTAATCCACGATACAGTTCTTGTAAACTAGGGATGTCATGCAAAATCCATGAACAATAAATGCCAAATTGCAAAGCCGGGCCTCAAAACAGAGTCCCCAAAAAGTACTAGGCAGGCACTTATCACTGGATGGAAAAATGAATGCACAGGGGTGATGGCCTTACATCCATCAATGCGGCATTGATGTAATTGCTGCTGTCCCCATCAAGAGTAAGCAGAAAAGGGAGGCAGCGGTCGGGGGGAAGAGTCTCTTTTTGTCGGTTCTTGGCACTATTCCTCGGCAGCAGCGCGATGCTACAGTCTTCAACTCGTAGCGCGGGTGTTACCGTGTTCAAAGTCTGTCAACACAACACGTGAATATATATCAAAAGATTGAATGAAAATTCCATGAGGGTGTAATGTTGGCTGGAACATATGTGGGGTGGTCAAAAGGTTTTGAGAAAGGTGTAGGACGTACCACTATATTTCCCCACACTTCTCAGTGCAGTTCATGGTGTTCGGTACTTACCCGATGTGAAAATTTAAATTAACCGAATCCTCAAAGATAAGCAACCCTCGACATTATGTGTACATCGAATGCTGTAATTTTGACTCCCCCCATGCCCCCCCTTCCCTCCTCTCCACACTCCTTTTCCACAAAAGTAGCAAATAAGCATCAATACTGTAGCTATCTTGGATGATACTGTTTACTCTTACCACAAACTCCTCCTTGATGTGGTTTGAATGGGTCATGAAGTCAATGCGTGTGAGATCTTCATAGTAACAGAAGAACTCTGACACGGGAATTGCAGTGTCCCCACACATGCACGCCTCCAGTATGACATCATGGATAAAGACATACTGCTCCTGCAAGGCATCGTGTCACAAAAACTGGCATGGATCCCGAGAGGGAACAATAGGCACTCAACAATGATGCCTTGTCTTGTTCTTAGTTGCTGCAAAGAGATCAATCTTTTTGTTTGTCTATACTGGCAGGTCCTTTAATCAAGCATTCTTGAGTAGCTCTTGAGCTCTCCTAAAAAAAAGGGCTTGTAAATGCGGATTAGAAAGAAATTTGCAAATTACAGACATCTTGTGACATTTCATTCTGACATGGTTACCTGTCCAAGATACCGATCAATTAAAAAGACGTAGCCCGGTGTTGGCTCAGTGGTTAGGGTGGCGGCTTGGGATCCTAGGGTCCTGAGTTCAAGCTCCCGTCGGCCACTGAATTAATAACACAGGGGGTTGACTCATCCTGTCATCCTTCAGAGATCGGCGAAATGCGTACCAGTTCCAGTGTGTGTACTGGTAGAGGGGCACTGCATCAGCGACACAGTTGCACTTCAGAAATGATAGCTACCCCGGCAGCTAAGCTGCCATACGACCACCACCACCACCAATTAAAAAGACAGACAATTCGGGAGCAGCGACTTAAAAGAAAGGTTTCATATTTTATCACATTAATTAATTAATAATATTTCTAAGAAGTTCTTCAACAATAAAAGTTTGCGTCCAACAGGATGCTGAGAGAAGTATTGCACCTAACTTTGTGCTGTCCTGTCTCGGTACGATTCCCGATAAATTAGAGCTGTGCAGGAAGGGTGATGCATCACAAAGTGTGCTATCCCTAATATCGACATTAATCTGGGTATCCCGGGTGCTAGCATTAGTTGGTGGACTCTAAAGATCCCCTTGTGTCTTTTGCCAAGAGTAAGCAAGTTATTGCTGGCACTCCCCAGGCAAAAAAAAAAAATCAAAAAATCTGGAGCTTTCATTCCTTTCCTGTCATAATTCTCTGCAGACTACTGTAGTATATGAGAGTACAACTCTCACATACTTTAGTTCTAACTGTAGCATTTTTTCCTGGGGCTGAACAAATTACAGATTCTTGTTAAAATAATCTCCAACCAAATGTCAGGCCGAGCAAGCCGGTTCATGAAAGATTTGAGCCAAAAACATTACCCAGCCGACCCAACAACAAGATGGGAATACTTGGGGCAGTTTATGTTTACAATCAAACTTTTATCATTGACATGCTCTCTGACAATTAAATTGGGGCAGTAGTCGAGGGTAATGTCAAAGAGAAAAGTTTGATTGTGCTTCATGACATCATTACGTGATCATCCGCATGTGGACCTTTCAGTTTATCTGGGTAATCGTCACCACACGATGATACTTTGTCAAAGAAGGGAACGACATTCAAAACAGGACCGTCATGGTCCCCCAAGGTTCGAAAGCCTGGACTTTTATTCCTTGGACAAAGTGTATTATGCTTTCTCTGGAGCTTTCAATACGACATGTAAGTTTAAACAAAGTACGAGATAGCTATGATTATATCATAATTGTAACTAGATTTGTGAACATCTATCAAGGGTTTCAAGAAGTAACACCTTGAGTTGAAACGAGGAACCATTACACACCGTCAAACTCGGAATTTTTTTGCAACCCACATAACTACAACCTCACAACAACTATACATTAGGCATTCTTGCCACTTTTGATGCCATGTTGGTTGCGAAAGAATGATTCACGGGACATGGTTACAAGTGTTCAAAATCAATGTCTATAGTTTAGAACCGATGTACACCAGTTTTCTCTAAACAGAAGAAGACAAAAAAAAATCCATCAACTTCCTGATGTCAAATATATCAGTCACGTTGGATTGGCAAATGCGGAACATTATATTTTAAAGATTGAAGCGTCTCGGTCCACCGATGATGTCGGTGAAGTTTCGTATCGATCAGTTTCAGCGATTCTGAAGCTATAAAATTACATAAATCCAAGATGATCACCCAGGCATTTGACCATTCAGTTTCAAGAAAGAATAAGGATGAAATATAATGACTTTGAACAATCCTGCAAAGTTTCAAGTTCAATGGTTTAGCATCTCCGGGAAATAGGAGTGACAAAATTTGGCGGAAAGAAAATATAATCCCAAGAAGCACAATGTGCTTCCAGATTACAGCTTCGAGGCCGAATACCTATAATCCCATCCAAAATGAATCACGGCATTTACTCGGTGATCCTTAATGAGAAGAAACTAAAGCTTATGAAGCAGATTTATATACAGATAAGTGGCGAAGAAGGCAAACGATGTTGTGAAGAAGCAGACTCCATCATGTGGGAAGCATTCAGACTGTTTGGGCACAAATATTACGTGGATGAATTCCACTGCAATGGGAATTTTTTTTCTCTTTTGATCAACAACGGTTGTTCAGGAAAACTTCACAGCAATAGTACGAGTCTAAAAGAGAACATTAGGATGAGAGTGGCCACCTCAGTCTGCACCATGTTGACTCGTTGTGTACGCAGGTCACGCACGCAGTTGTAAATGTCGACCACTCCCTCGCTGTCTGCCATGTCCAGCATCATGTCGATTACGATGAAACATCCGGTGCGTCCGGCTCCAGCACTGGCATGACACAAACAAAACAAAATACAATGCTCTGTGAAACAAAATCATATCGGTACTAAAGACACATTCCCAAAGCGACAAAAAAAACCCACAAAGACAAAGACTGAGTTCTTACCAAAACCTTTGTCAAAACATCTCTGTGATAAAAAAAAAATCACAAAGAAATTCAGTGGTTTTTGCTTCCACTTTGTAGCAAATTCATATCAAAAATCATTTCTTCTCAGCACTGTGCCATCACCAACTTTTCCGTTGATAAAGTCTACAGATATATCATCATGATCCGAGTGTGTGCGTGCGGGCTTCACCACACCCAGAGGCATTCATGGCAAAAACAAAACAAAAAAAGGATCTCCAAATGTATGATGTTATCTGCGCTGGTTTTATCTTGTGTGCCCTGCTTCCCGAAGGGAACCATTTTTACCGTTTATTCATTGCATGCAAAGGATATCCACAGACTCATGTAAACAGAACCCACCCAATCCAGTGTAATGAGCATAATTGCTCAGTAATTAATGACCCTCAATGCTCCATGACTGTTTCACCGATTGCTTATGTCAGTTGTCACATGCAATTATTCCTGCGGTATCATATTCATTGAGGATCCTGCATGGCCAACCTTTGAGCACATGAACTACTTCAAAGTAGCTCTTCCTGCACTTAATGAAGTAGCATTGCTACCTTGTCTTTGACCAACTTTCTTCTTTCCGTACAACCATTGTTTCCACTTTCCATACAACCTTTTTATGATGATTCTTTCTGTTGAGCAGAAGTTAGAGTATGTACAGCAGTGGAGGGGGGGGGGGGGGGGGGGGGGGGTGAAGTGTGCACTGGCAGATTCATTTTGATCGTTGGGATGTCCTTGTATTAAGAAAACACCTTGTTTTGCCAACTTTGCACTAATAAAAGAGCTAGATAGCCATTGTAACTTATACAATATGTGTATAACCTACCTATACATGTAGGTTGGTGTAATTGTATGTTTAATTTGTTGTGGGATTGAGATGGAAAAATGTCGCAAAAGATGCTGTGATGGCAATCCATAGAAAGATTGTGGTGTTGTATTATGACGTCATTCCTTCCTACATTGGTTGGTTATTTTTGTGGGATTCCATCCCGACATGTTTTTTCATTTTTATAAAATGTTTTTTTCTGATTTGTTTTACTCTATTTTTCCCAATCTGGATGACAATGACGTCATCTTGTAGTGAATTATTTTGAGGGGCGTCTACATGGGGACTCCCTGACCCTCACCCATTCAGCGATATACTTCATACAAGTCTCTTCCCTAGTTCCCTTTTTTTGTATACATTGTCGAGGCTCGTATGAGAGGTAACACACAACGCACAGCAAGGAGGGCATGAGACAAGAGGGGCGGGAGTGGGAAGGACAAAACAGTGGGGAATAGAGACATTAGGAGATCTGTGGAAGGGAGAGGGATGGGGCGGGGAACACGGAGTATACAAGATGGACATTACAGGGACTTTCAGGAAGGAAAGCAGGCAATTTGAATGGGGTGGGTTTGGGGTGGATTAATGGGGGTAGAAAAGATTGAGGTACCATCCCATTTTAATGTCCCATCCAAAATTCCTGTCCCTTCTGTATCCACTCAGACATTCTCCTACCCTGTTGTCCTTCACTTTTGGAGTCATCTATTTTTATTTTGTACACCAACATGACAGAATTTTTCTTCACCCTCTCTCCTTTCTCTGCTCCTTCCCTTCTATTCTATCCCCAGACTCCTATATCCTCCAAATCTTCCTCCCCTTCTCTCCCAAACTCTGCTCGGCTCCTTTCCTTGTCCTACCATCTTACATTCTCTTCTTTTCCTCAATTTATTCCTCTCCTATAAGTACATAATGAAGAGATACCTCCATTCCTGTCCTCTTCACTTCTGTGCCTTTACTCAATGTTGGCATTTCCAATTTCTTCCCTCCCTACCCTGTGTAAGCGTAATAAATAAAGGGATCACATTATCACATCTATTTACATAAGGAGGAGGTACTGCACGATTTCCTTTAACAATAGTACGTATACGGTACATGGAAAGGTGAATTTAGAATGTTCTTTTCAATAACTGGTGTGACCCCCTTGTGAACCTCAAGGAAAGCATCAGCAGATAAAGCAGTTTCTTGGCAAGGGTTATACGGGGTGGTTTGCCATTGCCTTCTTCGCATTGTTTATCCATGCTCTATCCTTTTAAATGCTGAGCATCAATCAAAGAAGCAGCACGTACTATTTTTAAAGTCTTTGTTATGACTCGGATAGGTTTGAACCAACAACCTCCCAGACTCGGAGGGGAAGAATGATATGGCAGCTACATACACCTGAACTGGTGCTTGGTTGTCTGTCTGCATGTCAAGGTTGGAACGAAATCGAAGAAACACTATGTATGTATGCATGTGTATGTATGTATGTATGTGTATGTATGTATGTGTATGTGTATGTGTTGTATGTATGTATGTATATTGTTTATTATGTGTATATATATGTATTTTTATTATATATATATATATATATATATATTATAATATATTTATATATATATATATATATATATATATACAGGGTGTCCAAAAAATGTACTCACATTTTGGCTCTCATAACTCATTGAATTTTCATTTATTTTCAGATCAAATTGACCCTAATAATGGCAGAAGTACGACTAGGTTTTGAAGAAAGAAAATTTATCATAAAGTGCTACTGGAAGCACGAAAACATCATGGAAGTGCAAAGACAATTTAGAAGACATTTCACAAAGATCCACCAACGCGACGCACCATTGCTCGCATCCGAGATAAGTTTGAAACAGATGGAACTGTGCATGACGTCCATAAGGAGCGTTCAGGAAGACCACGGTCATCAACCACCCCAGCAAAGGAAATCAATTGCTGGAAACCCTCCGATCCCACGGAAATCTGTACGACAAATGGCTCGTGAGACAGGAATCCCAAAATCAAGCGCCCATCGCATTTTGAAGCGAATTAATTGGAAAAGTTACATTCCAAAATTAATCCACGCTCTAAATGAAGACGATCCTGACCGGAGAGCTGAATTTTGTGAGTGGTACCTGGGCAAATGCGAAGAAGATGCAGCATTTCCATCCAAAATTGTTTGGAGCGATGAGGCCAGGTTCAAGTTAAATGGCTCAATTAACCGACACAATTGCACCTACTGGGCTCCTGAAAATCCGCATGTTACTATGGAACACCATTTAAACTTACCAGGGGTTACTGTGTGGTGTGGGATATCAGCTTGGGCATCCTAGGGCCATTCTTTTTTGACCAAACTGTCACTGGGGATGTTTACTTAAACTTGCTGCAGGAATCCGTCGGTCCACGTGTCGAAGAGATATTTGGTGACGAAGAGATTTACTTTCAGCAAGATGGAGCACCTCCCCACTACCACCGTGATGTAAGGGCCTATCTCGAAGCAACTTTTCGAACAGATGGATTGGGCGAAGAGGTAGTGTTGAATTCCCTGCGCGTTCCCCAGACCTCACTCCAATGGACTTCTGTTTATGGGGATATCTCAAAGATAAGGTTTACTGCTCAAAACCAGCAACAGTCGATGAGCTGAAAGAGGAAATTGAAAGACAATGTCTTGCAGTTCCAAATGAAATGATTCGTAACGCTGTTGAATCCACTGGTCCATGTTATCGGCTGTGTTTGGAACGTGATGGTCGTCAGTTTGACATTTGTAAACATGCATTTATGCATTTAACATTTAATCTTGTTTCTAAGTCAATAAACAACGCATTTATTATCATTTAAAGAGCGAGTACTTTTTTTGGGGACACCTGTTATATATATATATGTACAGAAGTCTATTTCATGGAAAGAGCAGGTGTTCCTCATGTTTTGTACAATGAGTGTATTTGGAACCACAAATGATATAATGATAACCTTTGGTTTATATGGTACAGAAACTCATAAACTTTTGTGCACACCATCAATACACTTCAATGTGAGCTCCGTTTGTCACATGCAGAACATCAAGGTGGTCACGAGTTCTTGCCATGTTCGGCTCAGCATGGTTGCGTCCACCATTGTGCACTCAGCTATGATTTGAGAATGAAGATCTTGCAGGTTTGCCACGTTGGTGTTGTGGACAACATCTTTGACAAACCCCCCACAGAAAAAAATCAAGGGGGTTATGTTTGGTGAGTGTGGAGGCCAGGCGGTTGGTCCGTCTTGGCCAATCCAGCGAGCTGGAAATTTTTCATTCAGGAAGGCTCGAACGACTAAGGCCCAATGAGGGGGAGTGCCGTCCTGTTGAAAAATTATATCAGGTTGCAGGTCTTCCATCTGTGGGAAGACAAATCTTTCCAACATGTTCATGTAACTTGTTGAGTTCACTGTATCCTCCACAAAGAAAAACAGACCCACCAGGTGGTCGTGGAGAAGGCCACACCACACATTGACCTTTGGACTGTGGCGTATGTGTTCAATGACCACGTGGGAGTTTTCCAGCCCCAGATCCTCACATTGTGCCGGTTGACCTTCCCCGATACATGAAAGCAAGCTTCGTCTGTGAACATGACCTTTTTCAGGTAATCTTCGTCATCCTCGACACGACTGAGCATTTCCAAAGCAAACGCCTTGCATTTGGTTTGAATTCCTGCAGAATCTGCACCTTAAAGGCATAAAGCTTCATTCTTTTATGCAAAATCCTGTGTGCGGTGGTAGTTGGTAGTCCCAGTTCTCTGAATTCACGTCAAATTGATTTTCTGGGACTTTGTTGAAATGATTCACACACTCGTTCAACGTCCGCTGCACTTGTGCTTGGTCGACCGGTACTTTTCTATTTCTGACAACTTCTAGTCTCCATAAACCGCTTGTACCATTCTCTGATACTAGTCCACTATGGTGGATTCCTTCCATACCTTGTATGGAAATTATGCTGAACTTGCGTGTCGAATTTCATCTCGATTAACCATTCGAAGCATTGAGCGAAAATCCCCTGTCGAGTCTCCATTTTCTTTTACATTAAACCATGTTACCTGAAAATAAAGAAAACTTTGTGTGTTTCTGTATCATATAAAACAAAGGGTACTAAATATGTTAACAACCAAAGTTATCCAGGTCTTTGTGGAACATCCTGTATAGTTTTTTTTCTTTAATCTGCCAATACATACCTGCCTTTCCTGGAAGCTTGTATTTCCTCACTGTGTTTTGAAAAGTACTTTTTACACCACTCAATTTAAAGTTTTAGTTCCTGCGTCTGTAACATAATTAATGCGAGCTGCTGCCTTTGTCCTGTTGGGATGAGCGTTTTTACAAGCACGGGAATTTGCTTTTTGCCCTGAGTCAGCATATATACTTCTTTCTTGCTTTGTTTTTAGATCCTCGTGGAGGATCTCTAAGTCTTACTCACGTTGTTGTTCTTGTGGACTTTTTTGTTTCACAGCCTACAGTTTTCATCGAAACTTCCTGAAACTTGGCGTATATATATATATATATATATATATATAAAATACCCCGCGCAGACAGTAACCATCTCCGATTTTGAAAATTCCTCCTAGAAAAAAAGTTATGACGTCAAAAAATCTCCGCAAATGGAAATCGCCTAAAAAATTATCTCCGAAACTAGGCAAGCTTTTTGAATTCTGTTTGCGGGAATCGAACGGGAATGTGGGAATTAGCAGAGATGAATTACCGCACATATGATACATCACTATTACGTCATATCAATTTTTATGACGTCATCCTATTTTTTGACATTTTTGTTTCACACCCAGAGTTTTCATCGGATCTTCGTGAAACTTGCCATGTATATGCAGAAAGCCCACGCGCAGGCAGTAACCATCTCCAATTTTGGAAATTCCCTTCAGAAAAAGTTGACGTCATAATACTGCCGCTAATGGAAATCGCCTCTCCATTATCTCCGAAACTAGGAAAGCTGTTTGAATTTTGTTTGCGGGAATCAAGCCGGGCATTCGCACAGATATATTTCGCAACCTGATAATCACAATGACGTCATATTCGTTTTTATGACGTCATCATTAAGAGGATGAGGATCTTAGCTCATTCGAGCTTGTTGATGTAATTCTGTTTATTCTGGGCCCTTTTCCTTTGTAAATTGCACGTCAATGTACCTTACAATCCACGTGTAATTACAATCTACGTGGCCTTGCAATCCATGACAGACTTTACGACTGACAGGGAGTTTTACGGGGAAGTTTCTCACTTTGCACATGCTTAAATGTCATTCAAGGTGTGGTGTATGTATTTTGGTTGTATCATTTTTCAAAAATCTGATTAAAACGTTTTTTTTTTGCTTGTTGTGATAAGGGTACAAAATCCCAAGAGAGAGAGAGTGTGTTACTCCCTTCCGTTGGAATAATTGTAATTGCTTCAGCTATAATTGTGCTCAGCATAATTGTTGACGTTTATCAACATTTTGAGACTGAACAAAACTCCGATTTTGCGATCTCTCGGTCTGGTACTTTAACGATGTAGTTTGGCATATTTTTCATTTTTGTTAGTTATGAAAATGTTTGAGAATAAAAGGTATGCCTTTTAAATGCCTATGACTTCATTCTTGAGCCGTTTTTAAGCGTATACTTATGTACACATTTGAATGGGTGGCCATATTTTTCCAGTGTTATCCTTACATTCGGAGTACTGCCGTATGTAAGGATACCTTACATACGGTACTTTGGTTGTACAGTACTGCCGTACTCTATGATAATATTGCTACACAGTTTCAGTTAAACAAGAAAACAATATCTCGGCATTTTTTTGACCTTTTCAGATAATTTCCAAAAAGTTCCACAAATAAACAAACAACAAAACATCGGTTTAGATGTAGTCCACACCTTTGAGCTGCCTAGTCTGGGTGAAATTCCTGATCAAACTATAAACTGTCACCATGGTGCTTCACAGGCAGGATGGTGCAATGACCGTGTAATCCGTCAGATGGAACCTGAAGTTTGGCACCCATCGACTAACATTTGCTTCTGGTAGACGTTAAAAATCCCACAGCCTCTTTCGAAGAAGAGTGGGTGAGTTATCGCTGGCACCCCATGAAAAACTCGAAATTCTTGCCCTTTCCAAATGCGGGCACGGCATCTGCAGCACAGCTATGCCCCCAGAGAAGATGCGACCCGCAGCCACATGCTGCTCAGGAACGAATGAATTTCACTTCACATTCATCAAAATATAAAGCAACCTCTAGTTTTGTCTTTTGTCATGTGGCAGTTATTTCATGAGTGAAGATTATGATGCTTACCTTTCTTATTTAGGGTAGACTCGCTGTGCCATCCCGTCATTTCACTGATGTGTAATTTTTTTTTAAAATAAAAGCATGTTCACTTCATAAACAAATTGCATGTCTATTTGTATGTCTCATCGAGGATGTAAGATGAAGTGAAACACGCAAAAAAAGAGAAAAAAAAAAAAAAAAAAGGATCTTTTACAACAAATAGCTGTTGTTGGTGCTGCTGTCACGGTGGCTGTGGATGTTGTTTGTGCTCCTTCCATGTAGTTTTATATATTTTTTGTATTGCTTTGAGAAATATTACTAGCGATAATTGTGTGTGCTCCATCCATGCCCATCACACTGTATTCTAAGTGGTTCCTGCTGTCGGGGGTAATGAAAATGGTACCGTTGGAGCCGCTACATTAAGCTCCAAATCCTGCTTCTTCCTCTGGCTTTCAGAAGGAGATGGGCTTTCAAAACAGGCATTTCTGTGATTAAACAGACGCTAATATTTGTTCCAAGTAAATCGATCATTAGCTTTTCAATTAAATCGATTCTATGACCGTGGGAACCCTCTCGAATAAAATGTGATGGACTGATGGGCCGATGGACTGACGCTGCTCCCTTTAGTAATAGATGACCATTTTCAATCCTATGACTACACAAACATGTCTTTTGGGGCAAAGCCTTGTCGTCCTGGTGGTGCACAAACTGCACATTATTTTCCTTTTAAACAAACTCGATTACAGAATCCTTCATAATGCTATGCTAAATACATACCTGCAGTGAATGACCACAGGACCAGAAGTGTGCCGGGTGAATGCCTTCACTCGACGTACAAAACACAGTAGACCCGTGGGGTAGTACGGAACTCCATGATCGGGCCAACCAGTGAAGTGAAACTGCTTAACCTCATGCACCTCAAAATAGCCCTTCTGAAAGTTGGGAGATGATAATACACACATGCACATTAACATTATGATGAAAAAGGGGCATTTAAATGCTCCTGCAAAGCATAAAAAATGGACGGCCAGTTGAATGTTCCTTCTAAATCATCATGCACTACAAGATGCAAGGGCTTTCTGCTTCTATGGCACGAGAATAGCATTTTTTTTTTTTGAGGACTTGACACTACCGGTCCTGATTTTCAAACCCACACATACTTGAGCTCAAAGATGAGCATGCTGTCAACTGAACCTCTCATCCTGCCACCATCCCATGTATACTTGTATTAAGCAGACCAAAGTGCACTCATAGCTATTTGCCCTGGTGGAAACATTCTCTCAACCAAAAGGGCACTCGGTAGAGCACATACATCTGCCAAGCTGAATGGTTTATGTTTTGCATCCCACTGACAGGCCACATCAGGATCCAGACCTTTACTAAAATCAAATCAGCTTGTTCTTGTCACCTAGCCAACTCATCCACCAAGTTTTGTGATAATCCGTCAACAGATTTTTGAAATATCATGCTCTATAAAATTTTTGGCCACACCTCTCAATTGTGAAGAATCACTACAAAAAATAAAAAATAAATTCTCGTATCCTGATCCGGATCTTCACAAAAATCGAACAAATTATTCCTCGTCACACACACGACCAGTCCACCAAGTTTCGTCCGAATCCGTCCACAATGTTTTGAGATATCGTGCTATGTATCCTTTTTGGCCCCATCTCTCTCTCTCAATGGTGAAGAATCACTTAAAATATTCTAGTCTCAGGATCTTCATCAACATTGAATATATTATTTCTTGTCACACACCCAACCTGCCCACCAAATGTTATCCAAATCAGTCCACAACTTTTTGAGATATCCTGCACACAAACAAACAAACAAACAAACAGGGGTGCAAACATAACCTTCATCCATCACAGATGGCAGACGTAATTATGACCTTCAGAAGGCATGCTTACCCTTTCCAAGGTGAATGTACGGATGACATATTCTGCCAGGAGTTCTGAATGCACAAGCGTCACTGTGATATCTCCATACACGTATACGGTGTCTGGCCAGTACTTGAAGCATTTTACCTGGAGGGAAGGAAATTTCACATAATGCAGCTGATGCAAGCCAAACCAAACGAGTCAACTTGTCAGGAAGAGAATAGTTCAAAAGAAGTTGAGACACAAAATTCATTGCCTCGGGTCACATGAAAAAAGGCCCGAGTTGTGCAGATCACGATCACAATGTTGGTGAAGTGCTCATGAGCCTTCTCCCTCGTCATCACTACTGAAGCATTAAATTGAGGCTTTTGATCCATTGTGTAAAGTGCACAATGTGTCAGGGGTGAAGAACGTGAACCTTTCTTGTCAAACTTTTTCAGGTTGCATTTTGAAATTTCACCTCATCTTCGTGTTGAAAATGAAGGACGACTCGCTACTTTTTAGAATTATGTGCAGTTCGAGGACAGCAATTTGAAATACATAAAAGGGGCATTCAAAAGGTCTCAGAATGTGGAATGTTGTTGTTATCAGAGCTGCATATTTTTAGTTTATTTATAAACTTACATGTATTCTTGTTATATACCATTCATAAAACACGAGCATAAAGTCCCTCACATTGTTTATTTATTTATTGTATTTGGCTGTAGCTGATGAGTTTGGGTGCTTGGTTTTTATAGAACCTCGCGGCTCTGATAACACCGGTGAACACCAAAATAATAATAAGAAGAAGAAGGGACAAAGGGGAAATTCTGCACAATGTAAAATGTAACTTGAAGTCCTCAACTCCCCGTCCCAACCTCACGTCATCAACCTCCACCCCACCCCAAGTCCTCAAACCAACTCCCCCAAAGTTCTCAAACCTCCTTCCCCAACTCTCTGCTCCCCCATCTCAACTCTCTGTCCTACTCTCCCCCTCTCTTCCTCAACTTCCTCCCTTCCCGAAAACCCAATTCCATTCCTCAATCCCGCATCCTCAGCCCACCCCATTGCAAGTCCTCAATGCCCCCTTCAAAGTCGTCACCCCCACCTCAACGCTCAACCCTCCCCTCACTCTGTCCCCTTTCTGCCCCCCCCCACCACCACCCAACTCACTATCCTCCCTTGCCCTTTCTTCTTCAAGTTCTCTACTTCCCCTCCCCACACTTAGGCACACCTCCCTCCCTGCCCAAAGTCCTCAACCCCCCCCCAAAAAGCCTCAACAATCCCTCTCCAAATCTATCTCCTCTCTGCTCCCCACCCAAGTGCCTGGCCTCCCCACCCCTCTCAACCACATGTCCCCCGCCCTTTCCAGCAACTCAACCTCCATCTTCAAACTCTCTGCACCCACACTCTAAACTATCTGTTTCCCCTCCCCCTTTCTTCCCATCTTATATATTATTTCCGAGTTTGTGGTTTCGTGTCCGCTATCTTCGACTTTGTTCTGCGCTCGAGTACGTGATATTCGGCTTACATTATCTCAAAGACCATATGAGGTGCATGGTACAAAAAAAAGTCAATAAAATGGTTCTGAAACAGTGAAATCGTATTCCCACTACTGCATTAAAGTAAAATACTACTGATACTGCTGCATCAGTTCCTTTCTCAAACACACCCACCCCAACATGTCGCGCAGAGCGCGGGTTATGCTAGTTCATCACAATGTTACACAAAGATGCACAAGGAACTTTGGCGCAGGATGAGGCCATTTGGACCATCATTTCATTTCATCATTTTTATTTTCCACATAAAATAGGAAATTTTTCATCCACTGGCAATTCAATTCAAAAAGGGTGCATCACATCCTTTTCACATTAGTATTAAACATTAGAATTCAATTAGGCACAAATTATAGTCTAAAATGACAGGAGGATGAGGGAGAATCCCAGAATGATTAAAACATGCCTGAGTTGCTCCTGTTCCCATTTAGTCAGGGCAACATTAAAAGCAAATGAAAAAAAAATAATATATAACATGGTAAATTCCAAATCTCATGATATTCATTCATTTCACAATTCTTAGAAAATAGTTATATTCTTAGAAATAGAGGTCAAGTCAAATAAATGACATTGTTGGAAAGCAAGGCCTTCAGGATCATAGGAATCTCCCACATTAAAGCTGAGTCTATGGGTCTATCTCTTTCCATCGCAGGCAGTGTCGGTGGTCTCTCTATCTTCTACCGCCTCATTTCTGATCTTACACACTCGGCTCTTTCCGTGTCTTGTCACTCC
>CM068957.1:60094090-60097208 GCA_035128595.1 Eptatretus atami | reverse complement strand
ACACCCCCACCCCCTCCCCAATCCTTGATCTTCTCTATCCTCTTCCAAACCTCCGATATTCTCTCTCCTCTTCAAGCCTCCTTTTCACTAACTGCCTTCGCTACCTACTCCGTCCACCATACCTGGTTTCTATCCCTTGACGAAGCACCCATTCCTGATGTCCTTACACACAAACTTCTGCAATTCCCTCCTCCATGCATTCCACCCCAACTGAATCCTCACCTCACCTCCATACTTCTTCCATTCCTCCTACAAACTCTCTGCTTTCTCAAAAATTGCTCATACCTAGCCCTCAACCTCTCCTTCCACTCCATGAGGACAATTCCCTAACACTTCCCCCACCTAATAATCTTCCCACCCATGCTCCCTCCTTTTCTCCATCCATACACAAACACCAAGACTTGTGCTGGGTGGTAACATGCTCTCCACCACTGCTTACATCCTTAGGTGCAGCCAGATGCGGGGTTGCTGCACCTGTTTGGGCAGAAGAAGAAAGTAGCAAGGAGAGATGTGGATAAGCCAAGGAATGATATGGAAGAGGAGGTGTACAACAAGTTGTAAGAGGATGGTGGGAGAAAGATGATATAAAAATTTGCTCGTGACAGGGATGAGGATTGTGGAGAGTTAGGGATTGTAAGGCAGTGGCAGAGAGCATGTTACCACCCAGCACAAGCCTTTGGTGTCTGTGGTATGGATGGAGAAGAGGAGGAAGCACGGGTGGGAAGAATATTAGGTTGGGGAAGTGCAGGGGAAATGTCCTCATCAAGTCCAAGGAGAGGTTGATGGCTCGGTATGAGCAACTTGGCGAAGAAGCAGAAGGTTTAGAGGAGGAATGGAAGAAGTACGGAGAGACGTTTAGTGGCATTGCAGAAGTTTTGCATGCAAGGACATCAGGAAAAGGTGCTTCATCAAGGGATAGAAACCAGGTATGGCGGATTGGATAGGTGGGGGGTGGTGAGGACATGAATGGGGGAGGAGGTTGGTGGTGATTAAGAATGGTGGCATGAGGCTCGTGACAGAGAGGGGGTCAGTACTGAAGGTGTGGGAAGGATATTTCAAACAGCTGTTGAACCAGGAAGGAAGCAACGGTGAGCTGGAGCTACCGTATTATGTAGAGGGGAAAGTGGGGTTGGTGGAGATCACAAAGGAGGAAGTACAGATGGCATTGAAAAGGATGAAGAAGGGAAGAGTGCTAGGCATTATTGAGGTGTGTACAGAGAAGATAATTGCAGTGGAAGAAGTCTGAATCTGTTGGACGAAGAGGCTGTTGAATATACAGCATGCATGAGCGTTCAATTCTGGAGGATTGCAAGACAGGGTTAATTGTGCTGATATGGAAAGGGAAGGGCGATGTTCAAGATCCGGGGAAGGACAGGGGCATTACCCTCCTACGTCAAGTAATGAAGGCGCTGAAGTGGATTCTCGATGGGAGGATAAGGAAGAGTGTGGAGATGGAGATTGGAGAAGAGCAGCAAGGGTTGAGAAAGGGTAGGGGGATGAAAGACGGGATATTCACGCTGAGACAGCTGGTGGAGAAGATGATGGAGGTGCAAGGTGAGATGGCATTAGGATTTGTGGACCTAGAGAAGGCCTACAACACTGTCCCGAGTGAGATGATGATTGCGACACTGAGATGGGGTGGGAGTGCCAGAAGCAGAAGTCAGGTTGGTGGAAGAGATGTAAAAGGGAACAAAGGGAAGAGTTTTAGTTGGTCCTTGGGTGTCTGAGGAGTTCAGCATGAACATCGGTTTGAGGCAGGGCAGCACTCTCAGCCCACTCATGTTTATCATGGTGATGGAGATGGTAAGCAGGAAGTTGAGCTTGAGGGGTAGTATGGGGAGGATGTTGAAGGCAGACAATCTGGCTGTTGTGGTGGAGAGTGGGCAGGAGATGCAGGAGGTGCTGGGGGAGTGGAAGGAGGCATTTGGGAAGCATGGGCTGAATATGAGTATGAAGAAGACTGAGGTGATGTGGGACGGGCAGCAGAGAAAATAAATGAATATCAGGTTAGAGGGGAAGGAGATCAGACAGGGAAATAGGTTTGAGTATCTGGGAGGAACAGTGACTAGGGATGGTAAGTCCGAGGCAGAGGTGCGGAGGAGGATTCAGGTGGGTGCAAATGCATGGAGGAGGGTGGAGGGAGTAATGGCAGACAGAAAGATATTAAGGAAATTGAAAAGGAAGGTTCTGATGTCATGTGCAACAGTGGCCTACCTTTAAGGTCTGGAGATGATTGCACTGACAGAGAGACAACACCAGAGACTGATGGAGGAGTGAAGAGGGTGGATAGAAGGAGGATGGATGGATGAACTGAGGGAGGAGATTGGTGTGCAGATGAGCTTGACAGGGAGATTGGTGACATTCCGGCTGAGATGGGCTGGACACTTAGTGCAGATGGTGGAAGAATGGCAAAGAGAGAGGATAGATTGAGGGAGCAAGGTAGGAGGAAAAGAGATAAAAGTGGTTGAGATGGGAGGATTGTGTGAGGAGGGATATCCGTAAGGTAGGGTGGTTGGGGAGTGGAGAGAGAGTCAAGGATGCAGAAGGTTTGTAGGAGAGTCAGCTGAGGACAGAGGGAAGTGGAGGAGTATCGCGGTCAAGGCAGGGCAGTAACTTGGTGCCATCAGATCTCACCTCTTATAAGGGAAGAGGAGGAGGACATCTACTGCAAAAATTGCAGCAGGCCATCAAGAACAAGTGTCGATGGATATATTGCCAAAGATATGTTACTCTTCATGACAATGCACTTGTGCACAAGGCCTGTGTAGTGCAGATGTCCATTCATGTCTGTGGCTAGATTTGTGAAGTGAGATCACCCCAACCCCCATTTCGCCTGGACTGCAACCCAATGACAATTAACTGTTTCAAGATTAGAAATCCCACCTGCCTGTGCACAGATTCTCCAACAACAAGGAACTAATTAAAGCAAGCAAGATAAGGCTGAAAGAGCAATCTGAAAACTTCCAATGTACCAGGATACACAGTGAAGGAGAAATGGAGAAAATGCATTAAATGTGCGTGGACGCCATTGAAAAAGAAAAGTTGCTATTTCATGGACAATCGTATCTCCTTTTGAGAACTTTTCAAATGCAGTGTTGTAGCATCAAGACCTTTTTAC
>CM068957.1:60076590-60091590 GCA_035128595.1 Eptatretus atami | reverse complement strand
ATTACAACAAATGAATGCATGGCCACTTCGAAAAGCTGGCGTCACATAAATTTCCATGAAGCTAATGCACGTGAAATAGAGTATACGTTCGTAAAAACAATTACAGATACCAATTCCACAGTGGCAATACCTTTTCAAAAAGAAAAAAGAAAATTTTCACTTAAAGCTTTGTTGGTTGTTAAAATATAAAATGTGAGCTCATAATTAGCAATATTAGGGTTTCATGAGTCTCATGAGGACAGGTGGTAGGCAGGAAATTTGAAAAAAACAAAATTCACGATGGGTTTCCTCATCCTGGAAATTAAGATTCATAAAGCTGCATTGTCAAGATATGCAAGTTTGTTTGTAAAGTTGATAAACACAACTCTTACAAATCATCAACACAAGCACAGATTCAGATAAGCACACATCAATCTCAAAGAAAACGCTCTTCCGGGTAAAGCACGAGAGAATAAACGCCATTCGGAAAAGCTATAATAGCCATGCTCATGCAGACGCAAAAACTAAAATGTTCTTGACCTCAAGTATATGTTTTGACTGATTATGTTGTGGAAACAATGGACCTCAGAACTGGAATGGTTTGCGAATGGAAAAGCCAAAAGATCCGTTTCTTTCGACAGCAATTGCCGTTAAAAGCACAATTTAAACCCAATAAAATAACGCTCCATTCGACCCACTGTTTAAAATCAAAACAAACACAAATTGCCTCCGAAAATAAATAGCTGTGACAGCAAAGATATAAATAATTAATGCCCTTGATCACAAAGGTTGGTGCAAGTCGCCATGTTTAATTGAAAACGTTAGGTTCCGAAAACCTTGAAGAAGCATTCAGTTCTGCAGTTTCTGCAAATATCTACGACATATACCGACTACCGTGGAGCGTTTCACCAAAAAAGCATCGAGCTATCACCTAATCTACGCACTTCACAACCCTAAAATCCATCTTTCAAATCAATTGTGCAATAAAAGTATCAAAATAAATTCACAGTTGATAGTTCCAATGAGGAATTAACATTGCATAGGCAAATCCTTTATGAATCCATGATAAACTTTGAAACAAAGTTTGATATTGAGCTGGAAAATGAGCAAAATCCATTATGCTGCCAATTGCTTAGACTCTGAATCGATCCGAGGTGGTTTTTCCTTTCTAAAAAATCATTGCAAAGTCAGTAATTATGGCAGTTTCATTTAACAACTAAAATATGTAATATTGGGATAAAATACTGAAAAAAAAAAACAAAAAATACATCATAGGCTGCCAACATTTGCTCAAATTTTTTTCTCTTCATCTCAAATTAAACAAAATTGTGTGCAATTAGATATAGCATTTAATGATGCAAAGGCTCACTGGATATCTGAGGATGAAAATTCCATAATAAAGTGTACATATGTGTGCACGAACACACTCAATGGTTGAAATATATCCCAACAGCCCCCTTTGGGAACGGGCGAGGCGAACAATGATGTTCAGAATTCTTTATTCATAAAGACTAATGGAAGGCAACACTTAAAACCCGAAGAAAGCAGACATGAACAAGGAGAGGAGAAAAACAAAAAAGACAAATTTTGCCTTCAATCGTTTCATTTGATCAGGCTCCTTTGAGATCAATATCCGGACCAAAAACTCTCCATTATTGTCCCGGCAAGCCAAGTGACCAAATACATGCTCAGAGAAGTAACACACTAAGGAATAAATCTCACCCTGCCGACTTCTACCAAGTTGGTCACCATGACGATGCTGCTCGTTTTTTCTTGCCAAATCATGCGCCAGAAGTCTGCCAGAGTGTCTTGGACTGGCCCTGGGGGTGGATATGGATTATAAATCGATGAAATGCAAATCAAAGCACCGTTGCTAGCTATTCAAATCTTCAGTTAATTTTTCTTCCAACATTCTGCTTTTATATGTACAGAATTTCATCTTTCAATTCCACCCTTGCTGACGGGTTTAATAAAATAAATATAATTAGTAATATAGAAAGATGTATGAGAGAGCTTACAATCAGGTTATTTGGTCCTTTATGCATGTGCTATATCCACACTTACTCTTTCAATTTACTCGTTCTCTATGAATGAAGTGCTGGCCAAAAAGTATGCATACTCGCACCTTATGACCTCGAGAGCCTGGGTTCAATTTCAGTGCAGCCACAAAAATGTGGTGTTTCACAGGCAGGGCATGTGTGCTGTCTCTTGGATGGACATCAAACTTGGTGTCCCATCTTCTAGCATTAGTTGGTAAATATCCCACGCTGCCCTTCGCCAAGAGTAGGCGAGCTATTGCTGCCACCCTGGCCAAATTCCAACTCTGTCTACAACTTGGACGGCAACGGCAAACTACGTAGCGTAATCCTTTCCATGAGGTCAAGCCAGATTCGATCAAGCCAGATTAGTCAAGCCAGATTAGATTCGGTCAACGATTGACTGCATCCTTGCTCTTCGGGTCCTCACCGAACGCAGACGAGAGTTTCGGCAGGGGCTGCTTGCAGCCTATGTTGATCTCTGTAAAGCATTCGATTCAGTGAATTGGGATGCCCTCTGGAGAATTCTTGGTCTTCGTAGGGTGCCAACAAAACTGAGCAATTTGATGTCTAAACTCTACTCTGGTACCGAGAGCGCTGTGAGATGGGGTGATACCATCTCTGACTTATTTCCAGTTATTACTGGAGTTCATCAGGGGGTGTGTATTGGCCCCCACACTCTTTGGTGCTTGTATGGACTGGATTCTGGGGAGGATATCTGAGAGATCAAGTTGCGGTGCATCGTTTGGGAATGTCAAGATCTCTGAACTTGTTTTAGCAGATGATGCATTCATCTTTACGGAGATTCTGGATATCCTTTTGGGGTCCCTCGAGGTGCTGAAAGAGGAGTCAGAGCCACTGGGTTTACGGGTTTCCTGGGTCAAACTAAGATCCAGACTTTCAATGACAGACTCCTTGGATCCTGCTATCATGTCTGTACCTGTTTTTGGTGAGGATGTTGAGGTCACGGAGAGATTCACTTACCTTGGCAGTGATATTCGGTCAATAATTGTCTGGGTCAGGCCTGGGGAGACATGCATTCACTGGATCATGGGGTGTGGCGCTGCCCGTACCTGTGCAGGAGGAGGAAAGTCTGAGTCGTCAGGTCCTGGGTGCTTCCAGTCTTGCTCTACGGATGTCAGACTTGGACTCTGACCAGGGATCTGAATGAGACTTAATTCCTTTGGTACCAGTTCTCTTCGGAGAATCCTTGGCGATAGCTGGTCAGACTTTGTTTCCAACGAGCTGTTGCTGAGAAAGACTCAAATGAGATTTGTTACCTGCATGGTCTGTGAGCGTCATCTGCATCTGTATGGCCATGTGGCTCATTTTCCTGACGCTGATCCTGCTCAACAGATTCTCTCGGCGAGGGAGCCTCGTGAGTGGAGGAGGCCAATGGGCCGACCACGTCCCTCGTGGTTGCAGCAGGTTAATCGACATCTCAAGGAGATGGGGATGGGCCAAGCATCTGTCTGGGGGATGGCCAGATGGAGGCCCTGGAGTACCTGCGGAAAGTGGACTCAGCGATGCGCTGCACCGGCGCATGCTCCCACACCTGACCTCATCTGGTTTGGCAGGACTGAATTCGCCTTCGGGCAGAGCACCAGAATTAGTGAGTTCAATGGAGTAACCTTATTCTTCGAATTATGTAGTTCTATGGACTAACCTTATTCTAACGATGAACTCAGTCTCACCTCCCAATCACAACCCTTTGCAATTAACTTGCATATCTGATTTAATCTCAAGGTAATAAATGTAGCCACGGGACAAGTACACAATGGCCAACTCATTTCTGAAGATACATTGGGTCTGTCTATGTCCCCAAGCTAAATTAAAATGAGACTACCAGCTTTACATCCTCAATAAAAGGTCAGAACGTTCCTTGATTCAGCCCCTACCGTAGAAACTGTACACGAATGGCAGTTTGGGTTTGACTCCATCGGAAAACAAATACAGTATCAAACAGCTCAGAGGAGAGCATGGAACTAAGCTTCTCAATGTCCATCTGACAACACGCAGTGCTTCATGAAGGTCTCCCATAAGAGTACTAGCCAACGTCAACCTTATGTTCTGAGATATAAATTCAAGCCGATGAGGAGTAGGCCATTGACAAGGCAGCTCATACCTCCAAGCTCACCTGCAAAATAAAATGGTACAGTACGAAAAACTTGATATAATCCAAAGAGATGATCCAGTACATTGACAAATACATCACCAATTGATATAATCATTGGCTTTTTGATCAAATTCCCAGGTTTTATTCTGCATAACTCATTACTACAGGAGCAAGCATCTGACCCATAGAGAAATAAATAGGAAACTAGACAAAGGAGGAGGCCATTCAGCCCATCGTGCCTGCGCCACACCAACACAAGAACAAATATATCCGTCAAAACGACGTCATTTCACTGGGGGAATGAGAACAATGTGGCACGCTCAAGGATATCCCCAAGAATGCAAAAGTAAAAACTGGGGAAATATATTGATTTTGATTATAAAAAATTTTCCCCACATTTTTTTCGTTTTCTCCCAAATGAAGGAGGCAGATGATTTGCAAACCTTTAGGTATGGGGAATACATCCCCACAAAGGGGCCGTTTTCCCCGTGCCATGTAAGTGTTCCCGGTTACCTTGGTGTGTGCACAGCTTACACAATTGATCAAATCCAAAAGAAACTCATTACGTCCATGATGTTGTATTTATATATTTAAGTATTTTCCATGGATCTGATGTCCCCACCTTTAAGTTAATCTCACCAAATTATTGTGCAAACAAGGATCCGTCATAAACCTCGCTTTTCCATGAGTCTAGATCTTGTATAAAAAAAGTTACAAAATATAATAATTTGTTGGCTCTGTCAAAACTGCCTGAGTGCATGGCTCAAGAAGCTGTGACGAGAGGTTCGAGTCTCACTTGCTGTGTTGATTCGTCATTTCCTCATGTCTTTGTAATTCAGGTTAAAGTGTCTGTGAATGCCACTGTCCTACACGTGATTCATATACAAGCTCCTGCACGGCCACGGCATCAATGTATAAAAAAAGAGACAGTACATGGGATATGAACCAAGGTTCAGAGCATCACGAGGCAAGCACTCAGATGGAAACACCGAACAGACTCATCATTCCATGTTTGTATCGGCAAAGCCACACTTGGCCTCGAGAGCTGTCTCGCTTGGGTTCAAATCCTGATCCAGCTATAAAACTGTCATCCCGGTGGTTCACGGGCAGGGCAATTCATCAATGTGTGTGCCGTTCCTTGGACGGACGTTAAATGGGCGTCCCGTCTGCCAGCATTAGTTTGTGGACGTTAAAGATCACGAGGTGTTATTTGCGAAAAGTAGGTGAGCTATCGCCAACACCATGGCCAAATTACAAATTCCTGCCAAAACCAGTCGAGAGCATTGCATCAGTGGCACAGCTGCACCTCAGCCAATGATGCTACCCCACATCATTGTGCTGCTTAAAAATGACGAAGAAGAATAAGCAAGTTTGAACCTTTTGCAAACTCCTAATTTTGCCTTCCATGCAAAAATAATTAAATGTTTATATTTTATTTGCAATGTTATTCAGGCACAAGTAAAATATAATGCAGTAAGGTTTTTTAATTTTGCAATATAATTTCCAAATAATGAGCAACTCTAAGGTTTAATTGTTTGTTTTTTTTTAATGAAATTAAGATTAAATGGAATAACCTCAACTAAGTTAGAAGTAATCTGCATTTTATATGTTTATATTATGAAGTTGTTTCACATGAAGGTTTCACTTTTATTTATGGCTTTTGATCGATGTATATATGACTGGTGTTGGCTTAATGGTTAGAGTGGTGGGCTTGGAATCCTAGGATCCTGAGTTCAAATCCCACTTGGCTGTTGAATTAATACCAGGTGGGATTGACTCAGCCTGTCATCCTTCCGAGGTCGGGAAAATGAGTGCCAGCTTTCTGGGATGATTGAGCCATTCAAGTATCCTGTGTCAGAGTGGCGACCCATCCAGGATTGTGGTCAATAGCAAAGGAGACTCTTAGGCAGCACCAATGCTCTGCACAGAGTTTGGTCTCAATGGATAGATCCGTGTATGCAACAGATCAAACCCAGTAAATTGACAACACTTGGGTCATAAAAGTGGGAAGAAGAATGCCAACCTGGTTCCAGAGCCATTTCAAGATCTTATCCATAAACATCAACGTCATGGGAGACCATCTCGCAATAGCTAAGAGATGTTGCTGAAGAAGTTTGGTCTAAAGTATTGGGATCAGTGTCGAAACAGCAAACAGGTTTTCATAATGTGTGTAAAAGTGCAATTTGTACTGAATGTGCATTGTCAGAACAACGCGAAGGTCCAATGGCTGTAAATGAATGAAAGCCAATTCCACCAAACTCCCAAATGACCTTGTCACTCAGAGAGAATAGGCTTTTAAACTTCAAACAGCAGCATGTGCAAAGAGATTCAAATTGAGGATCAAACATGTCTGGGGAGATAAAAACGGGGATTTTGATATTTCCATGATGTGTAATGAGCAAAAGAAATAAGAAAAAAAAGAGAAAGAAATAGACTATACAAGCTGGTTACATGGTAGTTGTTTAGCGGTATAACAGTTCGAGTGTCTGCACTGAGTCTGGGAGGTCGGCAGTTCGAACTTGACCCCGACCAAATCATACCAAAGAATAACTAGAAGGGCACTCGGTAGAGCACATACCTCTGCCACACAATGCCTGATCCAAGAGACCATATCAGGCCCATTACATTTTTGAAATATCATGCTATACAGCACTATATCGTTTTTGTTCCTATCTCTCAATGGTGAAGAATCACTGAAAAATATTAAATAATCCTCGTATTCAGATCCAGATTCGGATCTTCACCAAAATCGAAACATTTCTTCCTTGTCACACACCCAACATGTCCACAAAGTTTCATCCGAATCCGTCTAAAACTTTTTGAGATATCGTGCTATGTATCATTTTTGGTCGTATCTCGCAATGGTGAAGAATCACTTAAAAAATTCTAGAGGTCGGATCCGGATCCAGATTTTCACCAAAATCTAAACACTTTGTCCTTGTCGCACACCGAACTGGTCCACACAATTTCATCCAGATCCGTCGACAACTTTTTGAGATATGCTGCACACAAACAAACAAACAAGAAGAAGAACTCGTGCAGAGCAAAACACTTGCAAAATCCATAAAACAAATTTGACCTCAAAAATAATTGGTTGTTGAATCTAAGACCAAATATGCAACTCTTCAAATTTCAAATGAATCGGATGAAAATTGACAATTTTAGAAACTTGGACCTCCAAAAGAATTGTGGTTGAATTCAGTGACCTGAAAAAAAAAAAAATCTTCTTCTTCTTGGCTGCTCCCGTTAGGGTCGCCACAGCGGATCATCTGTTATGATCCGCATACTGATTTGGCACAGGTTTTACGCCGGATGCCCTTCCTGACGCAACCCTGGTCGCCTCTTACGACACAGGGATATGGTACACTATCTAACCGGGGCATACACCGGGCCCAGTACACGGTACTCACTTCGCCGACCTCGAAGGATGACAGGCTGAGTCAACCTCCTGGTGTGTATTAATTCAAGGGCCAACGGGCTTGAACTCAGGACCTTTTGGATCCTTTTGGATCCAAGCGCTACCCTAACCACTACGCCAACCCAGGCTATATATATATATATATATATATATATAATATATATATATATATATATTTATATATATATATATATATATATATATATATATATATATTATATATATATAATATATATATATATATACCTCCTCTTCAAATTTCAAGTCAATCGGTTGAAAATTGAGGATTTTAGAAAGACCATTACTTGTTGACCTTGGGCCGATGTTGACCTATTGCTCTATTGTGACCTCAAAAATTATATAGCTGGTTGAATTTAGTGATCTGAAAGATAAATCCTCTTCAAATTTCAAGTCAACCGGATGAAAATTGAGGATTAGAAATACCCTACCCCACCTTAGTTTGATGACCTGGCTATGTTGACCATTTGGTCAATGTTGACCACAAAAATAATTAGCTGGTTGAATTTAGTGATCTGAAAGATAAATCCTCTTCAAATTTCAAGTCAATCGGATGCAAATTGAGGAATTTAGAAATCCCCCCCCGCCCGAAGTTGTTGACCTTTGGCCTATATTGACCTTTTGACCTCAAAAACAATAGGCTTCTCCCTTATGACAAACTCTACTATGTGGTGAAGTTTAGTGAAGATCGGTTTAAAATGAGGTGACATTAGGCATGTAGGCGCCTGTAAAATTAGGCTTGTGGGCGACAAACAGTCAGACAAACAGACAGATAGATAGACAAACAGACAGATAGACAGAATAACAAAATCGACTCACTAATATACTTGAAAAATCTTCGAGTTTGCAAGTAACAAACAGCCAAACAGATCGAAAGGGGTGAAAACATAACCTCCTTCACCTTCGATGGCGGAGGTAACCAGAGAGTTGGTGTTAAAGCCACGCAATGCTCTTTATACATTTATCGTTTTTCGTTTTTACAAGACTAGTCTAATAATATTTTTTATAAAGCATTGCAGTGAAGTGTGATCCAAATAATTTTAAAACAATATATGTATTTGTATATTGTAATCAGTAAAAAATAGTGTGGTAGATAAAAACATGAGAAAGGAAATAACTTGCACCAAAAACTTTAACATTTTCACGCTCACGCTGACGCTGACACTGACGCTCACGCTCACGCCAGGGGTATCGCTATAGCTCTCTGTTCTTCGAACAGGCGAGCTAAAAATGGTACGTATTTCCTCCTTCTTTGATGCTCAGGACAGATTGTGTACAAACAACCATAGGTTGGCGACCATTGCGTCGGCTTGATGGGTCTAATGACCTCTTCCGGCATTTAAATTCCTCGTAAGCAACTCACATTATTATTTCGTATTATTTCAGTAAAATGTATTTGGAAAACAAAAACGAACTTCATGTGCACAAATCACTAAAGCAGTTTCCAATCTATACAAAGTCATTGCACAACAACACAGCAACACACTGTACTGTAACATGATCTCACTAATTTTGTATGCAGTGGTTGATGCTGCTTGATTTAGGAGAAATAAGATCACTTGTTCATGTCTTCGCAATGTGCAAGTCATGAACAAATAGCCTTTTATAACTCACTAGATTAGTGGGGGAATGAAATCCTTACTTTCTCTTTTATCATCAATATATCTAATTTATTAAGTAGTTGGATAAGTGCGGCTCTTTTGCTGCAAAGAGTTATTTAAAGGACAGCAGTGTTCAGTTTGAGTGCTGAAGAAACTTCTGTAAAAGGGCATTCTGATCTCCACCAAAGTACCACATTGGTCATGCATATCTGCACCAGCCAAAGTATGAGATGATGCATCATCTTTATCTCAAGGGTCCAATGTTACGTCAGCTAATTGCACCACCTCAGCCACCAGCCAGAGTTTGATGGTTGTTCCTTTTTCTCACCTTTGGTGATGGTTGGTAGAAGAATGCAACCACCTTGTCGCATCAATGCCCCGCCGCATTAAAGACTGTGACCAAAGCTAACAGAGGATCAACAAAGTATTGAAATAATATCTCCTGCATCTTAGCCGAAAACACAAATTATTATAATTTTGTGGACAAATCAATGGATAGTCTAATATTTTGAAATGGCTGCCTTGTGTTCAAATGATTGTTCTTTAGGGAAAGGAGATATTTATGTTTTCCAAACTTCGCCGAGGGAATATTGTTCATTCTTTCTTTAGATGTCAGATGTCCAAAAAAAATTGAGCACTTGATCATTTCTTAGCAATTTATTAAGCGTGCGCCCTTTCTCGCGCCGTGTTGTTGTAATTTATGAACCAGACTCCTAAACTACTTTGGAGATGGATATTTTGCTGCCTACCACTAGACCTGTCATTGTGATTGTCTTAATTAAGGTGCAAGGGGAACATTGTTTGTTGCCATATTTGTTTTTTTTTTTATTTAGAATTTCATAATGACAGTAAAGAGATCTGAGGTAGTTCAAAGTTGACCTGGATTTTTAATGATGTAAAATAAAAATAGAACAGATGGGTTGATGAATACTTTGTTTATCTCTCAAGGTATTCCCTTGCTACACATACGCACGTTTTGCTTCGCGGTCATCGTGCCTTGATGCCATCTGTATACAATTCATTGGGAGGATTACACAGCCATTTCATGACACCTGCATTCTTTTTTCAATATAATTTGTAAGCATTGACATCCCGATGTTCATGAGTGGCCCAAAGAGAAGAATATCACAACGCGACAAGTCTGGACTGCATGGGGAGATGATTGAGAACTTCCCAACCAATCTCTGCTGGAATAGTAGTGGTTAGATTTGTCACATGAGGGCAAGTATGGTCATGTAGTTAAGTCATGCCATGAGACAACATAAATGGCCGTCTGTGTGTTGCTCGTCTCACTTAATTGCGCAACAAATCACTGCAGTATTCTGCATTGAATATTTCCCCCCAGATTCATGAAATACCATGCGAGTTAAACCCTTAAGGTCCAAAACACTATTGCCATAAGCTCTCTGGCTGATGGCTGAATCTTAAATTATTTTTGGTGGTTGGGGAACAAGAATGTCTCCAATCCATGCTGGTTCGTTTTTTTAATCTAGTGTGAAATGGACCCAGGCTTCATCAAATGTTACAATCTTCTTCAAGAATTAATTTCCCTCCCTCTGGCAGTGTTGCAGGAGTTCTGTTACAATGACCACATGAATTGCCTTTTGATCAAACGTGAGATTCTTTCACACCGACCTTGCTCTAACCTTTTGGCATTTCTAGTGCGAATGAATAATTGTTTCTACACTTCCAAAACTGTCATGCAGTTCAATATGAAATTTCACATTTAATAATTCATGAAAATTCGTTGTTCAACATGTTTAATGCTTGCTTGAGTGAAAGGGATCGGTTGCATGTGAGAAGGCACAAGATCGAGCTCACCAAATTCATGGCTATATTGTTGAATGTCAAGGCAACAAATGCACATCTACATCAAAGACATGCTTGACCAATTTGTGCAGACAGCCTTCTGGATTTACAGCTCATTTGATGTTTTCCTTCCCAGGCAAATTACTGATACACCTCTGTTCCGCAGGGTACATGACTCAGCTGGGCAACATCTTGGTTTTACCCAGAATGCTTTTCCCAGCATTCATGTCTCTTACTGTATAACTTGCTCAAGGGAGGTTGTAACATTGTACAACATTTCAGAATTGCAATGTTATTTCACGACATTCTACAATAAAAAAAAGTCTTCTTAATTTTGTAAGCAGGTGTTGTACCACGATCTGTTTCCCAGGTGACCATTTATCCTCCAATTTCAATCAACCAAAATTCTTCTGAGCAGCCGAGCTATCCAATTGCTTCGGTGATCAGGGGCCTGATGTTTGCCTTGGGGGCATGCTTTCACTGTACCTTCGTAGAATGTGCGGCTTGGTTTTCCGAATGCCTTGTGGGCCGTCTCAACGTCGGTCTTTTGACACATGATAAACCTGCCCGTCAATAACTCATTATCAATTAATTTCATGATAAAGTGCTAAGCCAAGTATTCTCTTAATCTTTGGTCAGATGGCAACAAGGAAAGATTTGAAAGAAAATTAGACAATGAAAGGGTCCTTTGTTCACATGGCTCGAGTTTACAGACCGACTATGGGCAATGCACACAAATACTTTGTCATTTAGTCATAGTAATCATTCATTCATGCACCATTCTCTTTTACAGAGATGCAGTTCTGCTAACAGGAGTTCTACTGAAGCAGGTTACTGAAAATGCCGAGGGGTTAAAATCCCAGGTGGGTCGCCTCTCTGACTCAGGATACTCGATTGATTGATGGCAAAAAAATTGTAATTTGTTCAGGGTGCTGGGGATAACTCTTTTGCAAAGGACACCATGGGATCCTTAACTTCCACAAACTAATACTAGTAGAA
Organism: Eptatretus atami; assembly: GCA_035128595.1. Lineage (NCBI taxonomy): Eukaryota > Metazoa > Chordata > Myxini > Myxiniformes > Myxinidae > Eptatretus > Eptatretus atami. The sequence goes on along the minus strand of CM068957.1, from coordinate 60,079,614 downwards.
GAAGGAACACCCATATTATAGGCACACTTATTTATGCATCACCCTGCATGCGAAACACCAGGGTGACCTTTTATAGCTGGGTCGAGATTCAAACCCAGGCCAGACACCTCAGAGGTGAGTGTGCATTCCTCTCAGCTTCATGCCAACCTGTTTTATGGCATCTGAACACAAAACTTTCAAAACATCATCATGCATCCAACCCATCAATTGAAGCCATATTTCTTTTGAGGAAACAGTAAAGATTATTACAAAGTAATTTTCCTGATCTTCCAGGAATAAACAACAAATGGCTGTTTGTAAAATTTGATGAGTCCACTACAACCAAAGTAGAGATGATGATTGCCTGTTCAACACAATTATGTTGTCAGCATTATTGCTTCCATGAATACACGTGCATACTTTCCAGTGCTCATTAAATTATTTCCAAAGGTAAAAGTTAAAATTGGTTTCAAATGGAAAAATACATTGAATTTAAATGTTATTTTCAGAATTATTGGCATTTACCTTGTGTAGCAATGTAATGTCGTGTTCTGTGATAACCCTGAAAAATAACAAGTCATACATTCAAAATGTGGACAATGCATTAACAATAACATTTCATATGCAAAATTATGAACATCACATTTGCGAGTCAGGTCAAAAAGGGTAAAAACTCAAGATTCAGTCTTGTAAGAGAAATCGTTGAGAGTTTACACTGCATATTGCCAGGGGTCTTTGAAATGCAAGAAGAAGAAAAAAAAAAGATAGGTCATTCTGAAGCTTCAAAATAAACTCATTCAATAGGCCAGTGGATGCTATGGAAATGCTTATGAAAATATGCACTCTCTTGAAGTCCAGGCCAATGTGCTGCCCCGGTCAATGTGCTCCAGAGCCGAGGCTCTAATTGCGAATCGATCGATAGTGCTGTTGAAATGACCCCTTTGATTAAAGCATCTCGCAGATCCCCACGGTGGTCTATTGTGCTCACCTTTTGGGTGGAGATGGAAAATTTAAACCATTGCAATGTGTTTACATCAATTAGATTCACCAATTTGAAAAGAGCAACTTGCATGAACCCAACCACAACCACTGGGAACGCTAAGTGTTTGTACGGAAGTGACAGAAAGTGGGAGGATGCTGCTACTTCATATTGGAGGCAGTTTATAAATGGTTTTCAAGTCTCCGATAAACCACATTTTGTTGTGGAGCAATGAGGCAATGAAAGGAAGCATGAAGTCTCTGATTTTATTAAATCTGACAGATATATGTCAATTAGAGATGCAATGAAAAGGCAACACTGTGACAGGCACATTTATGTTCGCAATTTCCTTTACGACCTAGCACAGTCCATTTGCATTTTCTCGTTTGTGAGCATGAGTTTTCGAGAACGAAAGCGAATGGCTGAATTTTAAACCACTATTATTCGGTTAAACCCCAGCGAAGAAAATTATTTCAAAGGGATGCATTTATCGGAGGGAAGACGACTTTTGTTTGCTCAATCTGCTCAAGTGAAATAACTAAAAAAATTTTTAAAATGCCATGAGGATTCCACCATGAAAATGAAATCACAGAATTAGTGGTACTGAGCAGACAGAACACTCAAACAGTTTCCACTCTGGAATCCGGGGCACCATTCCATCAGAATAAGTGTCTGCTGAGACGGCGCACAATACTTCTTCATAAATATTCCTCTTGTGTGACCCAAATGAAAAACTGACATGCATCTCGATAGCACAATCAAGAGAACGGTTTGGTGATTTCTAACAGAGCAATATTGGATCAAACTATACTCTTACAGAAACTTGCATCTGATGGATTTGTATCTTTCTACTTTTTTCACATTGCTCTTTATTCATTATAATTCTTGCTTTTTCTTTTGTTTTAACTCTTTTATTCTTCACGAGCAAATACCACCCATTGCTTCCTGACGTATACTGAGGGGGAAAGAGGGGGAGTGGAGGGGGAGGGAGGGAGAGAGAGGGGTGGGGGAGAGTGACGAGGTAGAGGGGGAAAGGGGGAGGGGGTGGAGGGGGGAATAGAGAGGAGGGATGGGGAAGCGAGAAGGGAGTGAGAGTGAGGAAGAGTGGAGGAATGGAAAACAGCGTGAGGTGAGAGGAAGGGAAGACAGCGTGAGGTGAGAGGAAGGGAAGGCAGGTGTGTGGTGAAGCATTAATTACGATTCATACCGTCTCAACAAAATGATTCTGCATAGAATAACAGTGAAGATGGAAACAAAATAATGTCTGAAATCCATTTTCTACTGGTTATACGTACCCTCTGCCTGCTTGCCCCTCCTCTCACTTGCTACTCGCGCGTGGGCAGAACAACCGCGTGTTCACCTACTCACCTAACCGGCGACTTGCTGTCCGAGGCAAAATCCTCTTACAGTAGTTCCTCTTTGGCGAGTCCGCACGTGTGGAGGGGCGGGCTTCCCGGTATGGCCGAAACCCCGCCCAGAAAGGGCGGACCCATGGAAGCCCCGTGCAATCAAGGCGGACAGTGACGTCAGCTTCACCAAGGCCCCTCCCCGCTGAGGGAGATGGATAAATTACGACACCATCCTCAGGGTGGAGTGCTTGGAGTTCGGAGAGTTCGTGAAGTGTTGAGACAGTTTGTTCTGTGCTTGAGTCTTGAGTTTTTGGAAGTCTGGAAAGGAAGCGAAACTGCAACAGACGCTTGGAAGCCCAATCCTGTCCCAGACCAGGATCATTTAAAGAAAGATCTGTGGAGGATCCAAGGAGTTATTTGGGAGTCGTTCGTTGAGAGTGAGAGAGTGAGAGACCCAAAGACTCAGCTCATTGCGGGAGATACCCAATGATCCTGGCTGCCTTGGATTCCACACACACACGAACTCCAACGTGCGGCTGTGGGCCGAGCTGCGCGACCATTGTCAGGTGCCGCACCACGGAGCATCCCTTTCCCCGGAACTCAGGTCCCGAGAACTGCAACCTCAACTCCCTCCCTCCCTGGCTACAAAAGTCCTTTGCCTTCAACTGGGTACATTTTGTCTGAGTGTGTGGCACCGTCCATTAAGTAGAACTGTAC
>CM068957.1:60059031-60076071 GCA_035128595.1 Eptatretus atami | reverse complement strand
ATCTGTGAGCGACGGCCTACAATTCCGGGAGTCTGGTGGGAGACGACGTAAGTTTCCCCACCTAGCGGTCGTTCTCGCCATCGGACCTCCGGCCAGCAACAATATATACATATATTTATACATACATATATATATACATACATATAATATATATTAGTGCTTGGCCATTTGCTGATAGCGGCAATTTTTCGGGAATCACCAGTTTGGAGTCAGTGTGATTACTGACTACAGTACGTACTGTATACAACCCAAAAACCTTCGTAGCTCTCACCGTTGTTTTGGGGGAATTTCAGTAAACTAATTAAAAAAAACAATGTTGCATTTATATGGACGTTTCAGCGAGATTTGCATAAACATTAATCTGTATAAACAGCTGCCAATCGTCGTGATGGGTAGAATTTTTTTTTGGCTTCGTCATTTAGAAAACATGTTGATATGGCAAACGGCTCGGAATCGGGTGTTATCAAATGTGCAGTATTTTCCTTTGAAACTCACAAAGAGAAACCAAATAACCTTTGTAAAGCACACCCAGTTCATATAAAACAATCAATTGCTTTAGAAACAGTCACAATGACGGAGGAAAATGTGATCGCTCATACTCTGTTGAGGTTAAAAGTTAAAATCTCCACCACCCATTATCATCATAAGATACAGGATGAAACTTTGCCACCATGGCACCCATAACCAAGAATGCAGGCATGCACAAACGCCCAAGGAGAGTCCATATATATATATATATATATATATATATATATATATATATCCAAGTATAGCCATATGTACCTCTATCTTGTAGCATCTGCCGACTGTACACCGATTGGGACACAAACTGTAACCACAATCGACTGTCAGACACTTGGAAAGCAGCTTAAGTACTCAAGCAAGCACTCCAATTAAATGGTTAAGGAACGGCTAGCTTGGCAAGCGATAGCAAGCTGATTGGTAATGGCACATATCCGCAAAAAAACTAAACATCGTCGATTTCTCAACATTTTGAAATTTCATTCCAGATTTCGAGTAATTCAATCTCCATGACGATCCGATCCTTCAAACTCAAATTTTATTTAATGGCTGGCTTGGTAAGGGATTAGCGATTGCCGATCCATCATATTAAACACCTCCAGGAGATGTCCAAAATATCAAACTATGTCAGAATTAGACAAATGAACAATTTTTTTTGGAGTCGGAACTGCTAATAAGTTAAATTCTGGTGCTTAAATTTTGCAATTCGGCTTAGTTTAAGAGATCCTAGAGGTGATGGCATGTGTGGAAATGAAATAAAGCCACAAACACTGGTGTCTCTGGGCATTTATAAGCATTGCAATGTGTCCAGCGATTTGCAGCGATGATGAACAGGCATTTAATGATGAGTGGGGAAAATGAAGAAAAAACATTTTATCGTTAAGAAATCATTGCACCCCGTTCCAAGTCAAGGCATTGTTTGAGCAGGCCGAACAAAATAGTGAATTAAGACCCCAGCAGGGTAACCGAGGATGTGCATTAAGACCTCTTCGAGAGAGAGCGAGGTGGCCAAGGATGCGTCTGATAAAGGAAATAATTAAATGAGGCTGTTAATTATCTTCAAAATGAGTGTTTTAATTAACCCAAACAAACAATTTTCACTCATGCACTTCCTTGGAGTTCCATTAATATGCATAGAAAGTTGCAGGCTGCTCGGTTTCATGGTTTTGGAGTGACGGAGGAGACGCACACACTGATATTTATTGTTATAGATTTCTCTATTTACTTATCTATCTGTCTAAGGAGAAGTGAATTCTTGCAGAAAGTTTTCTGTAAGGCTCACTTGGTTGTGCCTGGATGGGTTTGAGGGGAGTGGAGTAGCGACTGAAACCCGAATCCTAACGAGGTTCCTCCTGATAACTGCATCTTTGCTCTTTACTTATTTGGGTTCCTTCTGATAACTTATTATTTTTCTTCTTCTTCTCCTCCTCCTCCTCCTCCTCTTCCCTTTATATGGGATGAGGTCCGATGGCACCACACTTTTGGGCTGCCTCGACAACGATACTCTTCCAAACCCCTCTGTCCTTAGCCAACTCTCTCCACTCTCCAACCACTTCCACCTTATGGATATCCCTCCTCACACAATCTTCCAATCTCAACCGCAATCTACCTCTTTTCCTCCTACCTTGCTCCCTCAACCTATCCGCTCTCTTTGCCATTCTCTCTTCCCCTATCTGCACCAAATGTCCAGCCCATCTCAGCCGGAATTTCACCAATCTCCCCGTCAAACTCATCTGCACACCCATCTCCTCCCTCAGTTCATCCATCCTCTTCACTCCAGCATTCCTCCTAATCCAGTTGTTCTCACAAACCTACAGCCTGTGTTGTTGTCTCTCCGTCAGTGCCACCGTTTCGAGACTGTAAAGATAGGCCAGCATTACACACGACATCAGAACATTCCCTTCAATTTTCTTGATATCCTTCTGTCCGACATTACTTCCTCCACCCTCCTCCTTGCATTCGGACACACCTGAATCCTCCTCCGCACCTCTGCCTCGGACTTACCATCACCGGTCACTGTTCCTCCCAGAAACTCAAATCTATTTCCATGTCTGATCTCCTTCTCCTCTATCCTGATAATCCAACTCCAATGGAGTATTTGGTTTTCCGTTTGAATATAATTTATACCTCGTACATTAATATACAATCCTGAAATAAAATGTATATATATAACTTTTTGTCTCTTGAAATCAAATATATATATATATATATATATTTGTCTCTCCAGTTATTTGCACCCGTTTTTAAGATGTTACAGTAATATGTCGGTGGTCTTGAAACCAAAGGTTCAACCACCCAAATGGTGGTATTTCTGTCTTTTACTGCATCCTGAATGGTCTTGCATCCTCTAATCTTTCCATGCTTTGTCCCCTTCAGGTTTCTGCAAGGCGCACATGGTCCACCAACAACGCCCTTCTGGTGATACTTTCAAAATCCAGAATCACTGCTCACCTCCACTTTTTGTGCACCTATCATTTGCTGAATTGCATGCAGACATTTACCCAAGCAAGTCATTTTCAAACATAACAATGCTAAGTGACATGTGCTTATGTGTTTGCTGACGTTTTAGACAGAACTCTTGGCTTAATTGTCAAAGAGAAAAATGATGTGCACTTTTGGTCTTTTGAACTCCTGCTGAAGCCATAAAATGATCAGCAAATTTTAAATAATGGTGAAGGTGAGCAGCAGAATAAATGGTGCATAAAAGGAAAAGCTGTCTTTTGCCATATATCAGGTATGACAAGCAAAGTGCGTTCATGGTTAGATGCCTGTGTATAACAGTATACTCACATCAATATAACTGGCATTGATGTAATCAGAATGTGGTACACCATCTGTGGGTTCTAGAATCACTCTTGAGTGGTCATCTAGTGAAAAGCAGGGAAAATAATTGATTTTCTTGATGAGATGCAAAACAGCACAGTCTGGTGAATAATATCAGTTAAAATGACTGATTTTTTACCTGCGATGTGTCACAAGTCTACAAGAGTGTCGCATGGTTGTTGTTGTTGTTTGGGATGTTGGTGGGGGTTGATTTTTGAAATGTGCATTCATTGGTCAGACCGCTGCCTATAAAAAAGGGGACCCCACCTACATTTGTGGCTCGACTCCATCCACCACGGCACCCAGACAAAATAATATGGCCGCCATCTTGGTTTTCTGCTGGGCCTAAGATATCAGGCCTGTGGGCCTCTGCTGATAATACATTGCCCGGGTTTGTTGTGTCAGATTTCTATTGACTTTGTTTGGGTCGAGTGTTACTCACGATGAGGAACTCCCAAAAATCTAATCATATTTGAATAAAAATGATTAATAAGGTTTAATCAAGCCCACCAATCAGCATGCACGGTATGTGCCTCCCTAAAAAAAAGTTGCATTACGTAATTTTTGAACGGCCCCACATTGGGGTTAAACAATCCATGACTGTGTGATGAATCAGCTCGTTCTGATATAACCATGGTGGAGGCTGACATGGATGTCAAAGAGAGGTGTCAAGTTAATCTTTTAATCGTGCAGTAAGTATGTTTCCCAATCAGGCTGTTCATCTTTTAAGAGTGCTCTAAATGCACATTTAAACCACAGGTTGTGACCACAGTAGTGCAGTCATTGTTGTTGTTATAAGGTGACATTAAATGAAAGAGTGCAACAATAAAACATTCAAAAAAATGTAACAAATGAAGGATCACACACACAGTTCTGGCATAATGGATTTGGACTTGTGTGCTCGTGCTGGATGTTGCACAAGTCACGATCATGTAAGCCTGTAGTCACGGTTTACATTTCTGCTGACTTTGAAGGGATGAGATGCTCATTTAAATCAAGAAGAATCTTATATTCACACCGTCTTTCAGGAAAGATCATCAAATGAAGTCAAGTATGGGGAGAGAAAATAGAGGGAGGGAGTGGGGAGAGAAAGAGAGAGAAAGGGGGAGAGAAAAGGGGGAGAGAAAAGAGGGAGGGAAAAGAGGGAGGGAAAAGAGGAAGGGAAAAGAGGGATGGAAAATGGGGAGGGAAAAGGGGTAAGGAAAAGGGGGAGAGGAAAAAAGGGGAATACTGGGAAAATGAGGGGTAGTGGAAAAGGAGATTAAAGGATTCATGTGAAAAGAGGTTGGAGAAAAAGGGATAAAGCAAAACTGAAAGCGAAAGCGAAGCAGCCGAAGAATGATAAGAATGAGGAGAAGGAGGAGAAGGAGGAGCAGAAGAAGAAAGAGGCAAGGACAATAAGAAGAAGAAGAAAAAGGAGAAGAAATAGAAGAAGTAAAATAAGAAGTACAGGTAGAAAGAGAATAAGAAAGAGAGGTAGAAGGGGAAGAGGGAGGGGAGGAGAAGGAGGCAGAGAAAATAATAATAAGAAGAAGAAAAACAAGATTGTCTCGAGAAATAAGGGGATGATAGGTCAAAGGTTAAACACAACAACAACAACAAAACAAAAATCCATTCTCTCTGTTCTAATTTATTTTGAGAGCGAAGGGTTAAATTGGGGGGGGGGGGGGGGAAATAAAAGATAGAATTGTAGATGAAGAAATTCCAATGAGAAAACGGATGAGTATGGGAGAAGAGTGAAATTGAATGCAAGGGAAATTGTGTGGGAAAGGAGGGAGATGAGAATCCCACCATTTTTAGCATATACATGTTATTCAAGAAAGAGCAAAGTATAAATTTTAACAACAAATGCGAAGTTAGCTTAAAACAGGATTTAAAAACAAAGGTTTAAAAAGGCACTTACAGGCGATGATGTTGCCATAACGATTCTTACACCTATTTTCCTCTTTCTTCGCGACCTGCCATGGAGCAGATTGTCCATCCAGGAAACTCTACAAGAGACAGCACAATCGGCTTTTGAACACTTATTGGGATAAAATGAAGTTGACAATGTTAGCAATTCTTGCATATCTCAATGCAGGTGCACTGACTGCAGTTTGCTCAAGATGACATGTTCCATATTTATGTGTTTGTATGCTTCAAGGATTGGACTCGATGTTTGAACAACCTCATGGACTCTCGATGGAACAAAGTTTGAGGCTTCGGAATACAAAGTGGTCACAGTTTCAAAGTAAACTGCAGTTTTACCAGGTGACGCAGCAAAAGTCACATCAATCAAAAAAGCTGTGCGATAATTTTCACTCATGGACGGATCACATCAGACTCCATCCAGGTTTGGAGAGGGGCCGGGTGGTGGGTGGACGAGGTGGAGGGGGCGAAAGGGGATGGCAGATGCTGTCAAAGCAGGTATCATGACATGAAATACACTGCGTGGTTGACACTTTTCTTCCTTATGAAAAAAACCACGAAAGAGGAATTTGGAACTTGACGAGGATACCATCTTACAGTGGCCTTTTCAATTAAAATTATGCACAGCACCTTTTGAGTCAACAAGCAAGTCCAGTAAGGAACAACAACAACAAAAAAGACAGCCAGGTAGATATCCCTCCAAAAGGGCTGTATATTTTCAATGCAATTCTCTCCCTGTGAATGATGTCCCAGGACTAAAGACTTAGGCAAAACAAAATGAGTACACTACAAACTAGAAGGGCATTCGGTAGAGTGCATACCTCCACCATGCAAAGCCTGATCCAAGACAACACATTGGGCCCAATACATTTTTGAAATATGCTATACAGTGCTATATCGTCTTTGGCTCTGTCTCTCAATGGAGAAAAATCACTTAAAAAATTACATAATTCTCGTATCCGGATCTTCACCAAAATCTAATCAGTTCTTCATCGTCCACATTGAACCTGTCTACCAATTTTCATCTGGATCCATCCACAACTTTTTGAGATATCCTGTACACAAATAAACAGACAAACACAAACAGACAGAAAGGGGGTGAAAACATAACCTCCTTCCACCTTCGTTTGACGGAGGTAAAAAGCTACACCACAGGTCTAATTCCAATCCCTCCAGGTATGACAGCAGAGAATTCCAAAGAGAGAAAGACACGTTTTCAATTACACTGTTAAAACACAACATATTCATAAGCTTGGGAACACAGGGGGGCTTTAGTAATGCATGACACGAGGGACAAGAATATTAGAACAAATTAGGATAATTGAATCTGTGGTCACTATTTTTATGAGGAAGCAATAAAATAAAAGAAAATAAATAAAAGCAATAAAAAAAATTTTTTTAAATACTTTTATTTTACTTTTATAAAATAAAAGCAATAAAAAAGGGGAAAAAATAAAATGGGGATATTAATCCCCAAAAAAAGGAAGAAGAAAAAAAGAACGAGACTTGGAAGGTCAAATATTATTGCAGAGTATATCACCTGATGAGCGGTTAAAAGCACAGCACATTAATTGTGTACAAATGGGTGATGGTAAAATAAACCTTACAAGTAAAATAACAAAAACATTTAGAGATGGTCAAAGAAAGAAAAAAATTCTGAAGAATGATGATAGAGAAATGCTTGGGCAGGACAACTCAGTTCATTGAAGATTTCTGCCATCTGGTTCTCTTTTCAATGGTTGTTCAAATCCAATCGGACATTGCGGACAACACGTCGTGTTAAGCAATTCAAGAATTGGTGAAAAGTTCCACTCCTGCAATGTGGAGTTAAACATTATGCAGGCCTATGACACCAAGTTGCTGGTGGTCGTATGGCAGCTATCATTTCTTGAAGCGCGACTGTGTCGCTGATGCAGTGCCCCTCTACCAGTACACACACTGGAACTGGTACTCATTTCGCCGACCTCGGAAGGATGACAGGCTGAGTCAACCCCCTTGTGTATTAATTCAGCGGCCGACGGGGCTTGAACTCAGGACCCTCGGATCCCAAGCCGCCACCCTAACCACTGAGCCAACACCAGGCTAACCAAGTTGCTGATGACACAAAACAGCAAATGTTCCTTTTATGACAATGCATTTCGGCCTTTGGGCCAGGTGCCTGTGTATCGATTAGGTACTTTGGTCTTTAGTCCAAGATGCATGTGTTCAGCATTGTTGGAACATTTTGAGCGCGTGTAGAACGTGCGTACGTATGTACGCACGCGCGCACGCATGCACACGCACACGTACGTGCATCACATACTTTTGGGAAAAGATAGGGAATTGTGATCTAAGTTGCACCATTTCCGAGAAAACCTAATGGAATCAGTGCCAGCGAAAGAAAACAGTATCTGGACAAGTCCCATTGCGGTTTTATGCCTGATGGCTCATATTCCTTGGCAACATAATCTCAAAAGGCATAAGGATGGAAAATGAAGCCAGATGCAACCATCAACACAAACACCAAGAAAAAAAAAATTAATCACATATGGTAATGAAGGTACCAGAAGACACCATTCGGCACATCTTGCCTGTGTCAAAGCTACCTACGTCCCTGGTGCTATGCCTGACCCCAAGGAACGAATATGGCCAAGGCCACCAGGATGCAATGGCCGACTGCAATATTATCACAATGTATTATTCCAGATACATTACCACGAGGACACCAGTACGATCATGTTAACAGGAAATTTCAATCGACCTACGTACAGTTTACGAGAAACGCCTTACTCAGGGATATATGAAACCCAAACAGAGAATTCCTCAATTGAGCCATCATGAATGCTTAATATTGCCTCATCGTCATCAGCATTGAGTAAATATACCTTCAGAATGTTTTAACGAGCAAAGCAGAAATCAAAGCAAACAAAAACTGAGCCCATGGCCTGCAAGATTCAAAGCCTCTTTATAATCATACAACAAAGCACATTGCACTTCCAGTTGTGGGACGAGTGTGTTGGGCATTGGTTCATACATGCCTCCGTTAAGTTCATCAAAGCTGAGTTTTCCACACTGGTTCTGTCATGTCTTTCTGTTATTGTTTCATCCCTGTGTTGTTAATGGTGTTTTCATCCAATTTCTGTGTCCCCAAATTTAACGTCCCCCTCAATCCCTAACGTCAGTCTAAGTCATGAGATCAGTGCCCTCTCTCTCCAGAGACATCTCAAGCATTTGACATAGCTGGCACCCTGCCTTGCTCACCAAGCGATCTGCCTATGGCATCCAAGGCCACTTCCACACATGGCTTATCGACGTCCTACATGCTCATAGCTACTGCGGGCTCTCAAAAGGATCCTTTCATTTCCCCTCCTGTCAAGGCTGGAGCTCCCCAAGGCAGTGTCTTGGGTCCAATCCTATTTCTAATATTCATCAACGATCTTTCTGACTCTTTCGTGAAGATCCTCGTTATATCTTTGCTGATGGCTCTACCCTGTGCCGTACCATCCCTCAATCTTCAGAGGCAGGAAGCAGCCTCCTCCCTCTCTGCAGACCTTTATAGAATCATAAGCTAGTCCAACACTTGGAATAATCTTTCAATCCTGACAAATTTCAAACACCCACTTTGTGTCTCTGAAAAGACCATCTGGCGAACAATCCAATCTATTTCCTTAACATTCCTCTTGAAGAAGTGCAGTCACTCAACTTTTGGGACTCAACATCATCCATTATATTTATTTGGCAAACCCCATATCTAAGTTGGCCTTCAAAGCCAGATGATGATTGGGCATCCTATGTCGTAAAAAGTATTTCCTTGGCACATCTGAACTTTTATCTACTTGCAATGCCTTCATCCACTGCTTGATGCAGTACTGCTCTCACTTTTGGACTGGCTCACTACTTGCTCAGATTGAAGCATTGGAAACTGCTCAACAAGGACTTGAAAGCCATTTGTATCTCCCACATTAAAGCTGAGTCTCTGGGCCTATTACTCTTGCATCATAGAGAGGTTGGTGGTCTCTCTGTCTTCTATCACCTCCTATCTAGTCTTGCACCCTCTGTCCTTTCCATGCTCTGTCCCTCCTAGTTTTATGCAGGGTGAATGTGGTCTGCCAGTAACCCCCTTCTGATGAAACTCCCAAAATCCAGACTCACTGCTCACCTCCACTCCTTTCTTCCTCTTTATTTCCACCTGCAGAACCAACTTCATCATTTCAGGTCATCCCCCATCGACAACCATAATCTATTCCACACCATTAACTCTCTGCAAGCCAATCTCATTCTGGGTTTCCATCATTTCCCTCCACTTCTGAAATTGAGAGTTTGTGGCTGTATCCATATTGTCAATCCCTCCACCCCTTTGTGTGTGTAATTAATTACATATATATATATATATATATATATATATATATATATATATATATATATATATATATATATATATATATATATATATATATAATAAAAATTACCGTTTTTACAGCCATTTTTCCCTGCTGTGCAGGGGTTGGGCTTTTTCTTGAGGCAATGTTTTTATGGCCAGATGCCCTTCCTGACGCCAACCCTGGTCGCCTCTTACGACACACAGGGATATGGTACACCTATTCTAACCGGGGCATACACCGGGACCAGTACACTGGTTCTCATTTCGTCGACCTCGGAAGGATGACAGGCTGAGTCAACCTCCTGGTGTTAATTCAGCAGTCAACGGGGCTTGAACTCAGGACCCTCGGATCCCAAGCCGCCACCCTCACCACTAAGCCAACACCAGGCTTAATTACATATATATATATATATAGTAATTAACCCCCTTTGTCTTCCCATTGTTCTCATTCTTCCCTATGTAACTTATTCCTCCAAATATCCCTCTATTTTGTCCCAATACCCTGCTGTTGTGTCCTGCCCTCCCCCACCCGTTTTCTTCTGTTCTTTTCCTTCTGTTACATCCTGGTCCATTCTGTATTCTAGTTTCTCCATGAGCCTCAAGTCTTTTTACAAGAAAAGAAGAAGAAAAAAACCCCAAAAAGGTACAACTACATACCTCATACTCTTCCTTGAAGCCACAACCTTCTGTTGTCTTCATTTGAGTGATGTGTTGAAGCAAATCGGCAACTCTCACTGCAGGGTGTAGCTGTCCTGTTTGGTACACCGAGTCCACGCCACTCTTAGCAGGTGGCACATATGGCAGACCCTCCTTTATGGGGCCGTTACCTCCAGCAGGACGTCGCCCAGTCACATACGGGCCATCAGGTCCATTCCGGTGGCGGTTGGCTGGTCCGTGTCCAAGAGAACCGCCTGTGATACTCCCACCACGAGACAATGAGTGATTGCTGGGTGCCACCACAATTCCCGAATCTTTGAAAGTTCCAGGATTGTCATCTGTGGAGAACATTTAAGAGTTGCAGGATGTTCTCAAATGGTGGGCAGTTAAGGGGGCAAACTCTTTATCTCAGTTAGGATAATAAAATATAATTCAATGGCTGAATTCAAAGCCAAATGCTTTATTTATAATTTGGAAGTTGGTGCTCTCCATAACTCTTGTGAGTTTAAATTTTTGTCTTATGGAGAAAAAAATGTTAATCCTTCAGTGTACGCACTATAATTCCCAAACGTGTGGGACACAACATCCTATCTTGAAGCGGCCACTCCCAACTTGCACATTTATATTTTCCCCCACACTGCAAAGCAGAAAACGATTTATAAAGGTGCCTTAGTGTAACATTTTGGTTAACGATGTACTCGCGGCTTTGATACAGCACGTTGAAAGCACTTGCATCTGCCAGCATGACAACGCACCTAACCACATCACCGCATCTAATGCAAATTGCTTTGAGGACAAATATATTGAAAATTACCCGCACTGTCTTGAGAAAGGTCATGGGCGAGGTCTACGAGCGACAAATTTGATTGGTCGTGATGATGTAAAATGCCGTAATAGTTTATCCAAGTACTGGTAAATGGAAGGGTTTTGAAATTGTCACAAAGGCAATTTGTGTTCTCCAGTGTTCACGTATATACAGTAATTCAATTGAAGTAAAATAAGTACAATATTTAAAAAAGTTTTAGGAACATGTTATATCAGTTTTTCGTGCCTGTTGTTTGTGTCCTTTATGAAGTCATTAAAAACAGTAAGTTTCCTGTTTGGAATGATTTTCAATTTTCTTTGATTGCCAGACAGGCAGTTAAAAAAAAAATCATACTCCTTTCTGCGCATTCACGAATACAAGTTCAAAATACAAGTTCATTTTCCGATTCATGTTCTGAATCGTGTTCAAAATGTAACATTCACTTGAAATGAAGTTGTTCCTCGATCTTAAACTGGCATTTGTAAACAGAAGGACAGACAGACAGACAGAAGTGAACTAATTGTTTCACCCCACTTTTCACTTCAGTGCGTGGGGTAATGAGCAGTGGCCAACACAGCACCGCGACTTGTAGCTAATCAAATCTCTCTGAACATTTTGAAACATTGCCCTGGGGCCAGATTGAGGAGAGCCAAATCCTACGCTGAAATTGCACTTGCTTCGAAGGAGGAAGGAGGACTGGTGAAAGATTATGCACCTGATATCTCTCAGTATTTGGTCGTGTGTAAACAACACCAGATTAGGAATTGAATAAACAGTTCTGAATAACCTTGCATAAATACATGTTGTCCCAATATTTTCATAAAATAGGGTTAAGTGCCTTAGGTTTTGATTTAAAAATTTTTTTTTTAAAAAAAGACGAAATGAGATATAGTTTTGTGCATATGGTTAATGTCCCCAAATTAAAACATTTTCAACACTTATTATATCTGATCCTCAATGAGCAACTGCACTCTCCTCACCCAACCTCATTTCATTTGGCTTGTCCTCAATGTAACTTTCAACTGACAATGCCATAAGCCTTCGATGAATAAAACAAAACAGTCCAAGTATTTTGGCATCTTTTCTCCACCAAATACTCCCATCGTTCACTCCCACCAACTACAAACCTGGTCCACATTGTTTGAATATCAAGTGATTAATGTGGAATTAATTTTCCAATGTTGGACACCTTTAGTCGTCAGTAAAGGAGGACTAATAAATAGCTCTGCTTTGTGATGTAAGCTGAAGGATAGTTTTGGCTTTTCCCACAAACATTTCCACCAATGAGAAAATTAACTAAATGTCACCACTATTTATTAACAGCAACTATTTCCACCCATGGAAATCCAACATTGAAGCTACTGAACAATTTCTTCCCGGCAACAATCACTCTGCAGACAATGTGCAAAGCTCAGGAAATGGTTTTCTTTCCATAATAATTTGGAGTATACATACGTACAAAATTAACAAATAAATAAATAAAACAAATAAACAAATAAATAAATGGCATAAATTCCAAACAACTTCAATACAGTTTAAAGAAACAAGAACAGCAATCACTGGGAGTTATATTTTGTTTAATATTTCCAGCAGATTTGGAGTATGTTCCAACATCGATTCTTTGCTTTAAGCCAAAACATTTGTTTGCTCAAAACCTCATCAACCGAAGGCATACCTTGTATGAAGAAGGGTTGTGTGGATCGACTTAGAGTTCCATGCGCTTGGATGGTGTTTGTCGGTGAAGGATAAAATGCTAAAAATAGTCCAATGCCATGGACCAGGGGCATAAAAAAAAATATTTTTTTTTCCTCACAAATACCAAATAACGATGAGAATCATCATATTCATTATCATCAAGGATATACCCTTTACTCTTCACTCTTTACTCAACATCAGAACCCATATACTCTTCATACAGCATCAGAATTCTCAAAGCAGTCTCTTGGTTGGAGTAGCCCTCCAACACAGGATACTCAGCAGAGGGTGCAGAAATTTGTAAATTGTTCAAGGATGCCAACGATAACTCGCCTACTCTTTGAAAAAGACAATGATGCATCTTTAACTTCCACCAACTAATGCTGAGATGGGACCAAAGCCTTAATATCCATCAGAGGGATGGCCCACACACACACGCGTTCGCACGCACACACGCACATACGCACGCACGCACGCACGGAGGTGGATACTCTGAGACTGGGTAGGTCTCCGTTCCAATTCCTGAAACCTACCCACATGTTGAGATAGTAGTCAACAAGAGCAACATGCATGCAAACACACTTAAAAACATATACGTGCACACACTCATATAAACACAAATATGCGCACACACGAAGGTGGATACTTTGAGACCTGGGAGGGCTCAGTTCCACCTTCTAAATCCCGCATATGGAGATACCAACCAAACACACACACACACACACACACACACACACACACACACACACACACACACACACACACACACACACACTTCGTCCTGTTTACAAAATACCAATACCAGGATGACATTTCAAAGCTGGGTCGAGATTCAAACCCAGGCAAGACATCTCAAAGGTGAGTACACATATCTCCAAGCCATCCTTCAAGTGCAACATTGAGAATTTCGCACAAATATTTGATGACCTGGAATCCTGATCAAATATTCAACTCGATGCACAAATATTTATTAATTCCAATCTGAAATTTGCTGAGGCCTGGACAGCATCTGTCACATGCTCATGCACACGATTAGCAGAAATGATTCGCACATATACAAGTTTAATGTGGGTCAATAACAAGGAATACAGTGAACATGTGCGCCAATCTGGACAGCAATCTTTGCCAAATAACTGCCAGAGCATTCTTGGCTTGCCTTGTCCTTGTACCATGGGAGCTCCACAGTTTTAGAGGTTTTACATGTGTGCAAAATGTGTGTACCAAATGTAAAATATATTTCTGAGAGCCGGAGTGATAAAACCAATAACTCGTTGACCTCTTTGAAAAATTACTCATCTCTTCTCAACCTCATCATGACCATTAAGGTTCAGCTGCACACAAAATCATGTTCAGAGTTCCATTTTTTTTGCCTCAAGGTCATCCGAAGGATAATAGAACGAAGGTAGAGGAATGCTGTGCACAAAAAAATGATACTATGAATAGCAAAATTGAGACAATTACTCTTGACTTAATGCCTTCAGCTTTCCACAATTTTGTTTACACATTGCATTTGAAATACCATGATTGATCCAGCATTGAAAATCTCAGTTATAATTAATGACTCCTTCCACTTCGTGCCTATTTCTGTAATGCAAGCATCAACTTTGATTCATATACTGTATATATATATATATATATATATATTGCAAACTTTTCACTCCAATTATGACCAGCGTTGGTCTTTGGCTTACACTGTGTGCTGACGTTGTGCGTGTCAATGAAGTTGCTGGGATCATCGGCCTGTGTAATGTTCTGCTCTGCAAAGGTGTGTTCTCCAGCTGGCGCTATGTGCGCCATCTCTTGTCGTGAAACTCCCACAGTCTCCTTGCGCTTCTTAGCGAGCTTCCTGCATTCAGACAAGAGACAGGAGCATTCCTTGCAGGCTAAGGGTGCATTCCTGCTTACACGAGTTTTGTGCTCCCTTTTTTGGAAAAAATATCCTTGTGAAGATCAAGAATTTTATGTGCAAGTGCACTCACCCGAACTTTTGCAAAACAACCGAATTGGAGGAATCATATTTTGCACAATATCTCAGCAGCATTCATCATCTCTTGTATTTGAGGCAGACAGAAACGGAGCTGGGACATGGATGCCAGTAAAAAGAGCGTTCCTCAGTGTGTTTTTCAAGTTCTCGGTTGAAGAGATTCGAATGCAATCTTGCTCAAAAAGAGCATTGGTGTACGAATATTCAGCAACAATGCGCTATTCGAAATAAACAGAAATCAAGTTTTTTTTTTTGAATAATTAAATGTGATTTGACCATTAAAGCTCAGTTGAGAAGAAATTCTTGTGTTTCTTTGCCTGTTCATTTTGCTCCTTAAAACAGCTCCAAGTCACAGCAAGTTAAGTGGATTTTATTCAAATAATGATTGCTGTATATTGTGCAATGACCGAGTGAAAAATGCAAAAAATTAATCACAAAGTAGCCATTTGTGTTGCACATACATTAATTTTGTTGAAAAATATAGGATATCAGAGAGAATATTTAGAGACACTCAGTATCGACCTGTTTTTGTCTGCCTTTTGAAATGCTGAAACCTTGGCAATGTTGTCTCGTATTCAGAGAGGTTTTGCAAAAATGAAATGAAAACCAGCAAGGGAATAATACGAGATGCAGAAGCTAAGCAGCCAAAGCAGAGCCAGTGATGCGCAAAAAGGAAGAAACGATTACAAATGTCTTTCCAGAATGGCCGTGATGTTTGGCAAGAGCATAATAGAATGTGAAAAACCAAGGCATGCATTGAGGCAGTGGGGCACCCATCCATGCACACAATGGTGGTAGGATAGGAGTGTGTGGTAAGGGAAAGCACACAATGGGAAAGGAAATGATAGTAGACAAGTAGAAGGTGAAAACAGAGCCAGAAGAAAGTTTTCACGTCAACCACAAATATTGCTCGAATATGCCTTGTTTGTGTGCAATATATTCTGCTGGGTTTGTGATGTGATATATATATATATATATATATATATATATATATATATATATATATATACTATATATATATATATGAAAGACCCACCCACATCTCTCACCTGTGAATGGAGGAAATAGCCAATCAGCTCTCACCTAATCAATTAAACCCAGATGGCTAGGATTATATAAATAATTGACACATCCCACACTCCTCTAGCTGAAGAAGCTGCATAAAGCAACGCAAGAAGGCCGACACAAGGAAAGCACTTTGCTGTTTCAAACCCTTCCCAGAGGTCCTCCACAGCTATAAAGACATTCACACATAGTACACACTTGAGAATCCCAATGCTACACACCCCCTCAGCTGCCGGACGAGTTTCATTGCTTATTGGAGAATCAACGACAGCGCAGACAGCAACGCATACCAATGAGGCTCCCAAGAATGTACCACATGCAAATGTCAAAAGCAGTCAATATATAAATAATAACGTACAATTCACATAATAAAGAAAGACCCATCACGTGAGCTATGACATCATAGTTATAACAAAAATATTCTACATGAGTATTCGCACCGAAGGTGAAAACTTTGTGAAATTTCCATGGTGAAAAAAAAGCCGCTCCGCTTCGATCGGACACCTGACCCACGACGGCCTTTTATCAAATCAAATTCAGAATGGGTGGCCGTCACATTTTTGGAGTTTCACGTTGACAGGATAAGGTTTTTGTCCAACATGGCTGCGAGACCGATGATGTTGAAATTTTCAACCAATATTCCCCATGTTGAGTCGATCATATTAAAAAAAAATTTTTCTCTGAAACCACTTAGACTTTTGATGTGTGACTTTGCAGTGATGATGCATGAGTGATGCTGAAAATATTTTATTTAACAAGAACCTCATCAGTCACATGATGTGGCAGCCACGTTGGTTTTAAGGAAGTAATTAAACAATTATTTCTCTGAAACTTTAACCTGTCAAGACTTTGCAGTTATCATCCACTGCCCTTGCTGTATACATATGACATAAAAATTATGTTATCAGTCACGTGGTGAGGCAGCCACATTGGTTTCAAGGAAAATATTAAAAAATGAGATTTCAGAAACTGCTGTAGCGATCGATGCGAAACTTTGCAATTGTGATCCACTACACTTGCTGCATGTAATGAAACTTGCATCACATCGATCCTTTACGTGGTTTTGGAGAAAAAGGTTTTTTAATTTTTGTTTTTAAAACTAACATGGTTGCCACACCACATGACCTATGTCATCATCATTTCAAAACTATATGCAACAACAGTGTAAGATGATATTTCATAAATTTTTCTTTGATCGGATAAGTGGTTCCAGAGAAAACA
>CM068957.1:60046645-60059021 GCA_035128595.1 Eptatretus atami | reverse complement strand
CATCAATTATTTTTTATCACCCTCGTGTCAAGAAGGCATGTGGATTGGGTATGAAATATCCCCTCAATCTGTCCAGCCATTCTGGAGAAGAAGGTTTTTCAAGGTTTGAGGGTAAATTCAAGATGGCTGCCAGACCATGTTACCTATGACATCATAGTTATCAAACTTTATTCAGCATGAATAGTCGATCATTTGTGTGCAGTTTCACATTGATCTGTGAAACGGTTGTGGAGAAGAAGATTTTTCCTTAAAAAAAAAAATATGGCTGCCAAACCACATGATTGATGGATGACGTCATAATATTTTTTTCTGTGTTAAAATATTTCCCTAGATGAACCTCACAAATATTCGTACTGATCAAATGCAGCATTCTACTTGTCGAATGTTGACCAGGATAACACTTCACCGATGATGTCAAAGTCAAATCGCTCTTATTCCCCATGCAGAGTAGTTGTGAGGTGCCAAGTTTAAATTTTTCCCATATTGCGGTTGAAGAGATACAGGAGTCCAATATTTTTTTCCGTTTTTCCAACATGGTTGCCACACAACATGACCGATGACGTCATAATTATCATTTGAAAATTCTGCATGATGAGTCACATCTTTGTTCAAAATTTTGTGTCAATCGGATAAGCGGTTGCAGAGAAAACAGAAAATTTGCATGGACGCACGTACGTACAACCCGTAAACATAATGCCACCGGCGACTTCATCACTGGTGGCATAAAAACAATTAACCTATGATTCCAGAATTTTGTTACACTATATACATATACAGTACATACACACACTCATATATAGACAGGTTTTAGGATAGATTCAAAATGGCTGCCAGACCATGTGACCTTTGACATCATAGTTATCAAACTTGATTCAACATTGCTAGTCGATCATTTATGTAGTTTCACTTCGATCTTTAAAGTGGTTCTGGAGAAGACATTTTCCTGTTTTCTTTAAACAATATGGCTGCCAAACAACATGACTGAAAACATCATCAAAACATTTTTGTCAACCAGTCTATCCTTAGATGAAGCTCAGAAATTTTCATACTGATCGAATGCAGTGTAAAACGTGTCAAATTTTGACAGGGATATCACTTCACTGATGATGTCATAATCAAATCACACTTATTCCCCATGCAGAATCGTTGCCAGATGCCAAGTTTCAATTTTTTCCATGGTGCAGTTTAGGAGATACAGAGCTCCAAAGTTTTTCCAATTTTGCTACATGGCTGCCAACCCGTGTGACCTTTGATGTCATAATCTACTATCTACTATATAAATGGCAGTCCTTCTGTCTGTTTGTCTGTCTGTCTGTCTCTTTGTTTGGTAACGCAATAAGCTCCTAGACCAGTGAACCGATCTTGATGAAACTTTACACACATATAGACCTACATTCAGCTCCAGGATGCGCTAAGTGGCTTTCCATAAAAATGAAAAAAAACCATAATATATATATATATATAAATTAAAAAAAATTCCATTAAAAAAAAAGGCTTTCGAATAGTGCGCCGGCGTATTAATCGTAACAAAAGGCTTCATGGTTAAAAACGCTAGGGTTTTTTGAAATACAAAATGTTCGTATTCGTTGACTTTTTAAACATACACATTCTCCTCCTGTTATTTGAATTCTCGAACTGCACGTGCACGCGCAACAGCTAACTGCTGATAGATCTGCTCATGAAAGAGCCAGGCAAGCTGAGTCAGCTGCAGAGAGAGAGAGTCGTCTTACTGCTGAATAATATCTGCTCATGAATGAGCCAGGCAAGCAGAGTCGCTGCAGAGAGAGAGCGTCGCCTAACTGCAATAGAGCGTCACACCGACGGGTGAGAGAAGCACAAAACTCACGTTCCAGCTTTCTAGGTCCGGGTTTTGGCAGGACATCAAGGACAGTTTCCACTGCTGCTAGAAACATTGAGTGGCTCAAGGCCGCCTTCAACTATGACCTCTCTGAGGATTACGGCAGCATAAAGCCTTCTTCCATAAATCTGAGGAATAAAATAAGCCTTCCTAATTTTCTCCATACAACTAATGCCTCAGTCTAACTAGCGTGAGGAAAATAGGGCAAATTTCCCGGGTATTACCGGGTACTTCAGCTAGTTATCAATAAAAAATTCCACATGAGTAGTCGCCTCGATGGTAAAAAAAAATGTTGTGTCAATCGGATAAACAGTTGCAGAGAAAACAGAAAATTTGCATGGACGTACGTACGTACAACCCGTAAACATAATGCCACCGGCGACTTCATCACTGAAGTGATGAAAAACATCACTGAAAAACAATTAACCCATGATTCCAGATTTTGTTACACTATGGTACATATACATACACACACTCATCATATATATATATATATATATATATATATATATATGTACAGGGTGGCCATAAAGTCTGGAAACATAATATTGTCCTTCTGTTCCAGCTTGAAGATGTCCTTGACGAAAGACGAAAGACAAAAGCGTTGAGGTGATACTGCTGAGTGGATATGAGGGCTGGTCATATCGACGGATAGCAGAGCACTTCAACGCATGTCATCCCAGAAGAGCTGCCATCTCCTATCGCACAGTGGGGAAGCTGGTTCAAAAATTCAAGGATACAGGCAGTGTGTTGGACAAACTCCGTTCTGAACAACCATCTGTATCTGACGAGGTGAAGGAAACTGTTATAGTGAAGGTAATAGCCAGTCTGAAGAAATCAACTTGCGAACATCCATGGAATGGGGGGTACCTCACAGTACCATCCAAAAGATTCTCAAGGTGGATAACTTTCACCCGTACAAGAAGCTAGTCCTGCAAAAGTTATCCAAGGATGATCCTGACCAACGTATGAAAATGCTGCATTAATGCACCGCATTCATTGCAATTTTGCACATCGCATTGAACTGTGCATTTCTCATGAGGGACAACACATTGAACATGTCATGTAATGTCATTGAACGTATCATGTATTGCAATGGAATGTGAATAAACCATATATAATGCATATTTGCCTGTTTCCAGACGTTATGGCTACCCTGTCATGTGTGTGTGTGTGTGTATGTATGTATATATATATATATATATATATATATATATATATATATATATATACATATATACATATATATATATATATTATGTACATATACTGGCAGGGGTAGGCAATGTCGGGTCCCTCTTCCCACCCCACCCCTTCCCCTGCCTCCTCCCACCCCACGATGGACGAATTCATGGATATGGCTGAAATAATGATGCTATAGATGTTTATCCTCATTGCCATGTCATGAATCTGGGGTGTGCTCAGTTAACAAGTTTCTTGTAGAGTGCTTGCCAAGTGCCATTGGCACTCAAGCAAGCGCTCCAAGAGAAACCATTGATAAGGAATGGCTGACTTGGCAAGCACTCTAATAACCTCCCCCTCATAACCCCAAGTCCTCAACCTCCATCGTAACCCCAAGTCCTCAACCCCCCTCCCACAAAGCTAGCTGCTTGGTAACAACACACAACTGGATACAGTACGTACAAAACACCGACAAAAGGACATTATAAAAAAATATTAAACACTTCAAATATTAATCATGAGTGTTTTTGTTGGGATGAAAACGTACCTTGTTCAGACCCACACATCCACCCACACACACAAACTCAGCTTTATATATTAGATTTGGCGACAGTGAGACACCTCACACGAAACTGCCATGTTTGCATATTTCCTACTCTTGTTACTCTATTCTTATTTTGTCCCTCTCATAGTAATCAGCAAATAAACTTTCTATCCTCGATCATACCATTTTCCATGAGTTTTCATATGTTATAAAAAAAAGCTCCAATTCTTAGTGCATTCCTGCTCTTGCAGACGATGCTGTGTGATGACGTCATGTGTAGGGACATCTTTTTTCATACTTTGCACGGAAGCAAACACAGGATATTTTTGCTTGTGACAGTCAATGGAAATTAAGGTAAGCAAACATTGGGTTAAAGCGACACGTCATTGTCTCGCAGACAGAAAGTTACTGCGTTTGATGTCCCACAAAGTTGTATTTAAAAAATTAAATATCACTATTTTCTTTCCTCTGCATAATATGAGAATTAACTTACCTTTGTTGGGTGGTGTATATTAGACAGCTGCCGCAATCACTGCAGCCAAAACATGCATTACCTCGTTTGAGTTGAAATCAAAATGTTACTTTTTTTCCTCAAAATGGTATCTTCATTTAATGATAGAAGATGTGTTGTTCAGTCTTCAAATGCACATGAGGCCTTCAAAACAATCTAAGCCATGTGGAGAGATAAAGATGGTGGTGATTTGTGGATGGCTGGAGGGCGTGGCCTGTGGAATGGGCAGCACACGTATGACCCACAGACACAAACTCAGCTTTAACGTAAGATTATATATTGGCTGCTCTTAGAGCACCCTAATTCTGGACATTTCCATCTGTCTGTCTGTCCGCGAAACTTTGGTCAAGCCTAGGGGCAAAACCACTCAACCGATTCCAATGAAATTTGGTAGGTAGGACCAATATTTCTGGGAATCGTGTGCTTTCGAATATGGGACCCCGGGCCCTAGCAATGGCATAGCAACGGCCCTTTAAAGTGGTCAAAAAATCGAAAAAAAAATATAAAAAAAATTATCAAAAAATCGAAGCTTAGAGTTCTGTGAGCAATCTATCTCGCTCCCTTCATGCCGATTTGCAGCCCTAACAAAAAATATTTGTAGGAGGAGATAGGTTTTGGGCGAGTACATGTCGAACATTTCAAAAACGGTTAATTGCGAATATCTCGAAGAGAGTCTGATTTTGATGAAACTTGGTGAATGTGTACAATGTGGCTAGCATGTACACAAAAATGAATGGTTGCTATGCACACCTCCGTTGCTAAAGGCCCAGTTACACCTTGACGTTTGAGCCAGCTTATGCCGATTTTTGAAAAATTTGTCTAAAACGCTGGCACACGTCGAAAAGGAGAGGATAGCTTTTTTTTTCTTGAATGGCTGACAGGATAGCCTCAAGGTCTTCCATTTCCCGTTTCGAGGCTGTTAGGGTTAGGGTTTGATTAATTGACGCCCAGCGATATAAACCGTCACGGTGCTTTATCATCAGGTTGACTTCTTGACCAGCGATATAAACTGTCACCTGGTGCTTTACATGCAAGGTGAGGCATCAGTGTGTGTGCACCTTGGACATGAAACTGGAGAAAGTTCTTCCAGCACTGGTTTGCAATTGATTGGACGTTAAGATTCACAGTTTCTTCCATGAATAGTTGGCAAGCTTTTGCAGCACGCTTGCACGAAACTACCAATTCTTGCCCAAACTTTCGGCAAACCACACTTGGCAAATGTGGTGAATATGCCAATACTCCAACATGAGTTGAGGTGGTCCTTCATCCTGCATTGGACTGCAACAGGCTATGATTACAATCAGCATTATATCCTCATACATCATAATCATATAATTAAATGAAATCATTGACAGATAATGATGGGGTTTAATAACGATCAGAGAAATTGGTTTTTTAAGAGAGGTCAAGTCCACAGAACACTAAAATTGGTTCATCAACTCTGTTTTATTTTCAGATCACCTGGACTTTAGAACTGTGAGCAAGTGTGATTGAGCAGTGTCCGTAGGTGAGTGAGTCAATCAGTCAAGTCAGTCAGTCAGTCAATGAGTCTGTTAAACACTTCAGTCATTATCACTTGAACCAAACACAGTTTGATCAACTTGGCCACAATCTTCATCACCGGATTCCAAAGTTTTTTTTCACGACATTAAAAAAATAGATCAGGTTAGGGGGTCTGCGGTGGGGTTTGAGTGACTATTTCTTCTCTGATCCAGGTGATCTGTAACAAAAGTGCCGGTCTTGTTTTTTTATATAGTGTATAATGTATAAAATGGGTTCTTTGTAAATCCGGAGTTTTATATGCATTATTAACGGAGTAATATTTCATTTTGCTGGGTCTTTTCCCAAGCACTTCTCTTATATTGTGCTTCATTGCTAGTTTTGCTTGAATATCATTATTACTAAGATACTCGGTTTATATTTCTTGCTCGATCAAATGCCCATCATCTTTTATAAATTTGATCTCATTGTAAAAATATAAAGAATCACTATTTTTAATAAACAACATTGCAGCGTGTTTTAGCTGGTATAATTCTACACATTTGCTCGAAAACTAATGGGCTCGAAACAGAAGAGAGCTCTGGGAATTGTCAAACCTGCACTGGGTGCAAAAAAGTAATGGAAGCAATTAACCCGCACAATTAAACTTGTGAGTTGTGTTGCATCAGAATATTCAGCACTTATTTCAACTCTGTGTTAATATCTTTCTGAGAGCATAATGCAGAAAGCTGAATAACATATGCCTCCCCTAAGGTCTACATGCACGCACAATGTCTTCAAATTTGGTAAATAACTCATTTTGTGTGTTATGTTTGTTGTATTTGTATAATATATTATATTATATAATAATAATAATATATATATATATATATATATATATATATTATATAATATATATACGGGCGTAATGGGCGTGCGCCTGTGATCCGGCACTCAGAGGCTTGGGTCGGAGGATCGCTTGAGGACGGAAAGCTCTGCGTGGCCGTGCTATGAGAGGGGTGTAGGGGCAGCCGGAATCATGCGAAGCCCAATCCTTATCCAGGCTGTGTCATAAGAGGTGACCAGGGTTGGCGTCAGGAAGGGCATCCGGCGTAAAATATGGCCAAATCAGTATGGGCGGATTCATAACGGATGATTCCGCTTGGCGACCCGTAAGGGAGCAGCCGAAAGAAGAAGCAAACAACATATAATATATAATATATATATATATATATTATATAGTTTATATATGTTTATATATATAGTATGTTATATACAACACACGTAATAACACAACATATTATAGTTTATATATATAAACACACATATATATATATATATATATGTATATATTATATCTATATATATATATAATATATATATTATATATATATATACACACACAAGCCGGTAGCGAATGGCTATCGCTCTAGATGGTAAAGTCTGGCGCGACGCGACTAGCCGATATTATGTACATGCTATCAATCAATTTCATTCTTGACAGATCCGAATGGCCACGGCGCGATGATCAGAGTGCAAATTAGCGAAAGTTAAGTATGCTGTGTCGGAGATCTTCGTATTTGTAATGGTACAGTCCACAATAAGTGTACAATGTCGATAAAGTATTTTAGCTGTTGCTTAGGCCCAGTCAAGCCTTGACGTTTTAGCCAGCACTGGCAAACGTTTCAAAATGTATGTAAAACGCTGGCTTCCGCTGAACTTTTGATCTTTTTTTTTAAAGATTCGGCAGTATTCATAACGAGTTGGTCGTATGCATACATATTAGTAACGGACACAGACTTTCGTTGTCTTATAGATAACTTATACCAAGAATGCTTAGGCCTGTTGTCGTGCATTCACAAGCTAATGCCCTAACGATATTAACTTATGCATAGCGGCTGCACGTATCGCCGACGATCACGTGGCGTAGGCCCTATTAAAAGGCTGCCGCACAACGATTCACAATCATAACGCGGAGAAATGGAAGTGTCAACATTCAGTCACCCTTGGCGATCTTGCCAGCCGTATGCCGACCTCTGAAAAATTTGTCTAAACGCGCGCACTTCGAATACGGTATGGGCTAGTTTGGTTATACGTGAATAGAACCGCTAAGTACGCTATCATACGTCGTAGTAAGTGGAGTACGTCTTGAAATTTTAACGTTTAAATTTTACGGCGTACTGCCGTAATGTCACACGTTCCGCGATGCGATGGAATAGTTGTACGCACGATATGCGATCGTTGGCACACGTCGACAAAATTACTTGTAAGTTACTAATAAGTCGAACACTCGAGGTAATCGGGGATGTCAAATTTCCGCCGAAAGGCGGGAAATCCGACTTTTTCATTGCGCAAGTTGGGTCCTGTGATTCGTTCAGATTTGCAATAAAAATCATGGGGGGGGGGGTAGGGTCTTCTCTATCCAGGGAGGGGCAAAGACATGGGAAGCTCAGTCAAAACTCAGAAAGTTCGCTGAACAAGCGCGCTGGCGAAACGCGGCATGCCCGGCCTCCCGGTCCAGACGAGACGCATGCCATACGGCTGTCTGAGAATCGTTAATTTTGCGCTAAACTTCCCGCGCTCTATCAGCGGTCCAATTTCACGGCGATAAAACCAGCATCGAGGTTCTACGCGACATCCCCGCCAATCTTTTATGAATGAACTGCATTACTACGCTCGTACCTAGACATATTAGGAACAGCATACTGATCATTCGAGTATCACGTGGCCGTGTGAGTACCGTGATTTGGTTAGAAGATTTTGGCATCCCATAATAGTAGGCTCTTAGTTTCGTTTTGTACTATTCATGGCAGTGCATGGTATTGTGATTTAATCGTGCATGTCTGCATATCAACGACCTGAAAATCGTTGAACGCAACCCGCATTAGAATCGGAAGCTAATCGTGTTGATAAGGAAGCCGGTTTTAAAGAACCGTTGGCGATGGGACTGGCTGGGAAAAAAGGCCGATGACGGCGAGATCGTGGGGACGTTGTGAGGAAAGTCAAGAATGCTGGCCGTGCTGTTTGTATTATCTGCAACTCCGAGTTGGCTTACGGCAGTCGGGGATCGTTCGTTTTAAAAGCATGCCACCACCGGCAAACATGTGGAAGGCTGCCAAGGCAGTGAAAGGAAATTACGTATTCCAGGTAAGCCCCTCCCCGGCCCAAAAAGCCTATCATAACCCCTATATCATAACGCCACGGCCGTTGGGCGCCTTAGAACACGTGCTCGAGTGCAGCGCGCATTACGTACGGCAAAAATATAAACTAACATTAACCAAACGATCTTTGCGCGCGCCTGCACGTGGCATGGTGGACGCATCTGTGTTTTGGTCTTGTTCCAGTGCCTAGCTAGGCCCCTTTTTGGCCTGGTCTGCTCAGAGGTCAAGGTTAAAGGTCAAATTGGGGTGAACCTCTTGATAAATTTATCATAAATGCCAATTTTATATTGGCTATCAAATGAAGTGGTTTGGGTCAATTCTTACAAATAACAAGATATTTCAATTTTGAATGTTTCAGAATAAATGGAAAATCTGAAGAAATTGCTGCACGAAATTGTAATAACTCTTATCGCTTGACTTTCAAAAACATTCATATTTCCTTGGAAATGAATGTTTGAATTCGAATTGCCATGAACACAGTTGGGTAAACTTCTCTGGTGCCGTCATGACTATTTATGTCCTCTTTCAGGTTCAATGCCGGTTACAGCTGCTAACAACGAGACCATCACTAAACGGTTGCACCAGTCCCAGGATCGAGTTACAACAGCTGAAGCATTGGTGTGTGATTCGTCTGTGAAAATTCATTGCCATTTACTCTGTGCAAAGTGATCGAAATATCAAAACTTTAGCTAAAGACCAAAGGCTCTTGACTTATTATCAATTGAATCGTGTGTCTGCCTCGTACAAGACCAGGCATGGATTGGCAAAGACACTGAGAAGGAGACTCTGCAGCAGTTAGAGAACGTGCTTTTCTCGCTGAACATTGATGAGTCTACCTCTGAGATCTCAAAAGGGATTCTTGGATTCTCGTGAGTTAATCTGCGAAACTACCAAAACGGTTGTGGTGAACATTCTGGCATCTTATTGATGTAGTCCACATGGATAGTAAATCTCTACATGATGAGATTGTTGCATTGTTTGAGGCAAAGGACATTCCTTTTACCAACTTGATGTCTATGCTCTTGGATTCATGCAACGTCATGGCGTGGCTCCAAGACTGGTTTGAAACTCGCATCCGTGGAGAGAATGCCCCACACTTGTTAGACATTGATGGTGACACCTGCCACCATGCACATAATGCTGCAAAGGTATTCTGCAAACCATTTGGTGGTTGGTGTGAGTTCATTATTCACATTACTGTCACAATGATATGAAATGGTCTGTTGATCTGAGAGAACTGTATCAGGAGGTGTGTACTCTCGTTGATGTCAACAATTCAACATGCCTGAACGATTCATCAGCCATCTTGGCTATCGGCCTACGACTTGAGTGTGATACTGTGCGTCAGCTTGATGCCCTCACAGTTTTCTACTATGGCTTCTTACCCAGGCACATCGCCCTCAATATCAAAGCACTGTTGGCTGAAATCTATCACAGGAAATTGGTGACTGAAACTGCACAGGCCAGAATCCGAGAAATAAATTCCACTCTTGAGAAGAAAGAATATGACCGAAGATGGAAAGAAACGCAAACAGAACATCTTGATCGTTTGTTCTATGTGAAGAAAAAAGATGCGCCTCATCTTGGAGTTTATGTTGCAGTGTTACCTCTCCTCAAGAAGTATGTAGTGCTGTTTCCAACAAAGGTCTCCATGATTCACAAAATCCATGACGAGATCTGTAGTCTTCTGAAGGAGTTCCTAGCTGCTATGTGAAGCCCCAGGTGATTAATGATCTGTCCTACAGAAGGCTACAATCACTGCAAGTTGGCCCAGGAATGCCCAAAACTTGTTGAATGTTGAAGATATGTTCATGGGAAAAGCAAAGGTCCATCTTGAACTGTCTACATCCATCCAACACGACTGTCAAGGACTTCAAAACCAATCTGAAGGAAGCCTTTAGCACATGGGGATGTACCTCTTGAAGAAGATGCCGATACTGATCTCCATTCTCCGTGCAGCATCAGCTATTGACCCAACCTGTAGAGGCCATGATGTGACTGTGAAGCTTATGTTGCGACTTCCAGACTTGATGACCAATGTCTTGAATGAGGAAGAGAAGGTTGCCTATACCTTGAGGTACGACAGTACATGTAGATGCAAACTTGGCTGCCCCAGAAGATGGATGGCGAATTGATGAGTGGTGGGCAAACCAGGTCTTCAACAAGGACAAGTATACTCGCTAAGTAAACTTGTGAAGGCACTTCTGTCTTGCTTCCATGGACCCCAAGTTGAAGGATCCTTCAATGTCATGGGAGACGTTATATCATCCAAAACAGCAAGAGTTTGCACCGGAGACATACAGTGCTATTCAGACTGTAAAATATCACTGAGGGCATCTGGAAAGTCAGCAGTGGAATACTTTAAGAGGATGACCCAAAGTTTGATCCGGTTATTGTTACTCTGGTCAAAAACATATGCGCACAGCCTACAAGGTGGAAAGAGGCTCAGTTGAAAAGAGACAAGGAAGAGAAAAAAGAGACTGGAAGCTATGGTCTTGAGTCAGAGAACCACCACTAGTGCCACTAAGAGGAAGGCGAAAGAACTTAGTATGCTGGCAGCAAAGACTGCTAGACTTGCCCATCAGAAGAATCTGATGAGGAAGTAGCCTGTCTTGTCTCGGATGTGTTCTTGTTTCTGTCACAAATGCTGTTCCCTTTTAAATCTGGTTTGACTGTGACTACTTTACTAGTAAATACTTGTTTATCGACTCTAGACATTGGGCTCTAAAACATTGTGATTGTTACGGAAACCAATTTCAGGAGGAGTTATGCTGCTGACTGCTTTGATATTGCAGGACTGATTTGTCTGACAAACATGACAAAAACAGACTTAAGTTGAAGGTTTTTATTTTGATTTAGAGTGAGTATAGGAACCCAATAAAAATCATTTTTTGGATGCTTCAAATCAATCCAAAGCTATCTTAGAATTAGAAAATTTTCTGGACGAGGGGGGATACACCCTTCGTGCCCCCTCGGGCTTCGCCCTCACTTCAGACTTTTTCCTATATTCTGTTGACACCTGGGTAATGGTTAGCGTCAGTGTTCCAGCTCCCTGGTTTTTGTTTTTGTTTTTTTTCTTCGGTATGACGGTGATGTTGACACTTCGATTTCTAGTGCGTTATAATAAACATAATTAAAGGCTGACGCTCAACGATTTAAATCATAACTGCACTAGAAATCGAAGTGTCAACATCACCGTCATACGAAGAAAAAAAAAAAACCAGGGAGTCTGGAACACTGACGCTAACCATTACCTTGACGTGTTTCGACTTATGAGTAACTTACAAGTACCGTGTGTGGACGTGTGTCAACGATCGCGTAACGTGCTACAACACGTTACTCATAGGTTAGAAATAAGTTTCGGATACGCTAAACATTACCTCGACGTGTTTCGACTTATGATTAACTTAGAAGTAACGTGTTGTCGACGTGTGTCAAAGATCGCATAACGTGCGTACAACTTATGGCCAGCGTAGCGGAACTTGTGAGTCATACGCTGGCATAAGTCGTAAAATTTCAAGCATGCTAAAATTTGAGGACAACCGCAAAGTACAAAACGATGAAGCCAGCGTACAACGACGTATGGCAGTGTTTTTCCAGCGTGCTCTCAATGTTTCCAAACTTACCCATAACGTAATTCA
>CM068957.1:60024449-60046620 GCA_035128595.1 Eptatretus atami | reverse complement strand
TGATTCGTTCAGATTTGCAATAAAAATCATGGGGGGGGGGGTAGGGTCTTCTCTATCCAGGGTAGGGGCAAAGATCATATGGGAAGCTCAGTCAAAACTCAGAAAGTTCGCTGAACAAGCCGGCTGGCAAACGCGGCATGCCTCCGGACCTCCCGGTCCAGACGAGACGCATGCCATACGGCTGTCTGAGAATCGTTGAATATTATAGCAGCACTCAACTTATACCACAGCATCTAACAGCAAAGGCACCACCATGTTACACGGCGCACTAACAAGCAAAAAACAGCACTCGCACTGGTGTCTCGCAGAAATACCGCGCCAAATGGCATATCTTCATGAATCGAACTTCAATTCAGACTAAGACCTCGCACAGTGACGCCCTCGCACCGATATTAGAGAAACCACAGCATGAATGACACCTGATTCCAATATCGCAGTACTCACAGACGTACACGGAAACCAGATGAACTGACCAACCATACTCAATCAGTACGCGTGATTAAGGATTAGAAGAATTATATGGATCCCCTCAAATAGTAGCTACTAGGTCTCATCAAAATAAAAACAGCTCTCTAATCTGTAATAATCATGGCACAGTGGCAATAAGAGTTAACCTCTGTCTTTAAATCGTCATGTCTTGCATAAATCAACGACCAAACCTGATACTCGCTATGACGCCTGCATCTACATCCTCTCTCTTCAGGACCCAACTTGCGCAATGAAAAAGTCGGATTTCCGCCTTTCGGCGGAAATTTGACATCCCCGATTACCTCGACGTGTTTCGACTTATTAGTAACTTACAAGTAACTTTTGTCGACGTGTGCCAACGATCGCAATGGTAAACTTTCCATCGCTTCGACGTGTGAGGCATACGCAAGTTCGTGTATTTTTAAGTTTTAAATTTGAGGACTTTCAGTTCTTAGAGCTATGATGCTACTTTGACGTTTCTAATCACGATCAATTCCATACTGTATTCGACGGCACGCGTTTAAGCATCTTTTAGGTCGGCATCGCTGGCAAGATCGCAAGGTGTGACTGCGTGTTGACATGCATTTTCGGCGGTATGTTTGGATCATTGTGCGCAGCTTATAGGCGCGCGTGATCGTCGGCCGAATTGCGCGCGTATGTAGTTGAGTATCGTTTGGGCTAGTTGTGACGTGACACGGTAAGTATTGTTGGTTAAGTTATTATAAACACGAGTTCTGTGTCTTACTAATATGTTTGCATTACGCAAACTGTTATAATAGTCGAATCTTTAAAAAAAAGATCAAAAGTTCAGCGTAAGCCAGCGTTTTACATACATTTTGAAACGTTGCCATTGCTGGCTAAAACGTCAAGGTGTGACTGGGCCTTAAGCAACAGCTAAAATACTTTATCGCACATTGTACACTTATTGTGGACTGTACATACAAATTACGAAAATCTCCGACACATGCATACTCTAACTTTCGCTAATTTTACTGCTGATCATCCGCCTGGCCATTCGATTGTCAAAGAATGAAATTGATTGATAGCATGTACATGAATATCGGCTAGTCGCGTCGGCCAGCTTTCCATCTAGAGCGAGTAGCCATGTCGCCTACCGGCTTGTGTGTGATATATATATATATATATAATAATATATATATTATATATAATTATATTATATATATATATATACATATATATATATATATATGTGTGTTTAATATATTATATATATGTGTGTGTGTATACGTGTGTGTATATATAAACATATAATATATAATATAAACATATATAAACATATAATTATATATATAATAATATATATATATATATATATTATATGTTGTTTGTTCTTCTTTCGGCTGCTCCCGTTAGGGTCGCCACAGCGGATCATCCGTTATGATCCGCATACTGATTGGCATAGGTTTTACGCCGGATGCCCTTCCTGACGCAACCCTGGTCACCTCTTATGACACAGGGATAAGGATTGGGCTTCGCCATGATTCCGGGCTGCCCTACACCCTCTCATAGCACGGCCCAGCGCAGAGCTCCCGTCCTCAAGCGATCCTCCAACCCAAGCCTCTGAGTAGCCGGATCACAGGCGCACGCCATTATCCTGGTAATTATATATATATATATATATATATATATATATATATATATATATATATACAAATACATACAAACATACACACACAAATGAGTATTTACCAAATTTGAAGACATTGTGCTGTGCATGTAGTACCTTGAGGGTGAGGGCATATGTTATTCAGCCTTTCTGCATTATGCTCTTAGAAAGCATATTAAACACAAGAGTTGAAATAAGTTGCTGAATATCTGATGCAACACAACTCACAAGTTTAATTGTGGGGTTAATTGCTTCCATTACTTTTTGCACCCAGTGCAGGTTTGACAATTCCCCAGAGCTCTCTTCTGTTTTCGAGCCCATTAGTTTTCGAGCAAATGTGTAGAATTATACCAGCTAAAACACGCTGCAATGTTGGTTTGATAAGAAATAGTGATTTCTTATATTTTTACAATGAGATCAAAATTTTATAAAAGTATGAATGGGCATTTGATCGGAGCAAGAAAATAAACCGAGTTATCTTTAGTAATAATGATATTCAAGCAAAACTAGCAATGAAGCACAATATAAGAGGAAGTGCTTGGAAAAGACCCAGCAAATGAAATATTACTCCGTTTAATAATTGCATATAAAGGACATCCGGATTTACAAAGACCCATTTTATACATTATACACTATATAAAAAAACAAGACCGCACTTTTGTTACAGATCACCTGGATCAGGAGAAATAGTCACTCAAACCCCCCGCAGACCCCCTTAGACCCTGACTATTTTTTAATGTCGTGAAAAAACTTTGGTACATCACGGGTGATGAAGATTGTGGCCAAGTTTCATCAAAACTGTGTTTGGTTCAAGTGATAATGACTGAAGTGTTTACAGACTCATTGACTGACTGACTGACTGACTGATTGACTCACTCACCTACGGACACTGCTCAATCACACTTGCTCATCAGTCTAAAGTCCAGGTGAGCTGAAAATAAAACAGAGTTGATGAACCAATTTTAGTGTTCTGTGGACTTTGACCTCTCTTAAAAACAATTTCTCTGATCGTTTATTAAAACCCCATCATTTATCTGTCAATGATTCATTTAATTGATATGATGATGATTGTGATGATGATGATAATGCTGATTGTAATCATTAGCCTGTTTGCAGTCCAATGCAGGATGAAGGACCACCTCAACTCATGTTGGAGGTATTGGCATATTCACCACATTTGCCAAGTGTGGTTTGCCGAAGAGTTTGGGCAAGAATTGGTAGTTTGTGCAAGGTGCTGGCAAAAGCTTGCCAACTCTTCATGGAAGAAACTGTGGAATCTTTAACGTCCATCAATTGCAACCAGTGCTGGAAGACTTGTCTTCCAGTTTCATGTCCAAGGTGCACACACACTGATGCCTCACCTTGCATGTAAAGCACCAGGGTGACAGTTTATATCGCTGGGTCAAGAATCAACCTTGCATGTAAAGCACCAGGGTGACGGTTTATATCGCTGGGTCAAGAATCAAACCCTAACCCTAACAGCCTCGAAACGGGAAATGGAAGACCTTGAGGCTATCCTGTCAGCCATTCAAGAAAAAAAAAAAGTCTGCTATTGTTGGCCACCAGACGTCTATTTTAGTGTTTCAAACTAATTTTGTGTAAAAACTGCAGTGTATAAAAGTTAGATAATTCCTATTTTATATTTATAGCTCGATAAATCCTGGCAAGGAATAATCTTGTTTTTTATGGGAAATAGTTTTTGACAATAATTCATTTGCATCTTGCGTTAAGCCCTGGCTTAAAGAATCCTCCAATTTGTTTCAATTGGGAAATGCAATTTGGTATGGATCCAAATCCCATGGTGTACGATCTTAGGATGGCTGTAATAGAAAAAGGGCGAATTATAAAATGGAAAATGTTGTCACAACAAGCTATGAAAAGACACTTAATCCTGCAAATTGAATTAAATGATGGTTTGGAGCTGTCCAGCAATAAATGCGGCAAAATTCTGCAAATTTTACAATTCCATTGTTACAACACCAAAATTATTGACAAAATATGTAAGGCTTTGGAAAATGGAATATTAATTTTATTTCTATATTCTGGCAACAAGGAAATTTACAATGCCAATTCCATCAGAACCCACCATCCACTGGGACTATACTCTGCACAGAGTGTTGGTTCTGCCAAAGCAGTCTCCTGGGCTATTGGGCAGAATCCTAGCCTGGTGTTGGTTTAGTGGTTAGGGTGGCGGCTTGGGATCCTAGGGTCCTGAGTTCAAGCCCCGTTGGCCGCTGAAATAAAATACACCAGGAGGTTGACTCAGCCTGTCATCCTTCCGAGGTCAGCAAAATGAGTACCAGTATACTGGTAAGGGGGACACTGCATCAGCGGCATAGCCGCATCCCAACCAATGATGCAACCAGCAACCACAGGCTGCACTCGATAGAGAGAGAGGGCAGAATCCTGGATGGGTCACCAATCTGACACAGGATACTCAAAAGGCTCATTTTGCCAACCTCATAAGGATAACAGGCTGAGTCAACCCCACCTGGTATTAATTCAACAGCCAAGCAGGATTTGAACTCAGGACCATTGGATCCCAAGCCCACCACCCAATCCATTAGGCCAACACCAGGCATACAATGGCAATTGCTGGAGCATAACTATTGGTGAATAGATAATGGCAATTTGCTCAGGTTAATATTTCTAGATAAAAGTGAGTGTTAATGTGATATGCAAATTTTAGTGGTGTAGACAAGTTGTTTTTTATCAGTTATAGGATGAATATCAGCAGAAAGGACAAATTTTCAGTTTGGTGATGAAAAATAGGAAAATCCAAAGACATTTATATGGCAGTTTCATAATGTGCATGAGGCAGCTGCCCTTTTCGTCGAGAAAAGTGACCTGTGCCATGGTTTGCTGAATTCTGCTATGTGCATTGAGAATCAGGAATTTTTTATCCCCCTATTAAATTGCACAGCTTGCCTTTTTTGTATATTTTCTATACAAGATTGAGGTTCATGGAAGAGTGAGGTGACAGAGGGTAAAAAGGCAATTAACTTACAGTTGGGCTAGTGGGACCACAGTTGGACAGAACAAGCAATGGGAAGAACAAAAAGGAAAAGAGGCGAAGAGAGGTGGGGAGGAAACAGAACAAACAGCAAGTGTGAGGGTTGGGATATGGAGGTTTATTGGAGATAGGATGGATCACAGGTAGAGATGGGAGGTGACATGAGACAGTGGTGCATTGTCTGCTCAAAGACCCTGGAGGGAAGAGTGTGGGATCAAACTGCTTATTTTGTTCTTCTTTTCTCCCTTCCATAAAGGAAGAAAAAAACAAACAAACAAACAAACAGGTGAGTTGAGGTATACGAAAAGCCTGGATTTGGAGAGTTTAACCAGAATATGAC
This sequence comes from Eptatretus atami, assembly GCA_035128595.1. Classification (NCBI taxonomy): domain Eukaryota; kingdom Metazoa; phylum Chordata; class Myxini; order Myxiniformes; family Myxinidae; genus Eptatretus; species Eptatretus atami. Next base: position 60,041,172 of record CM068957.1, on the reverse strand, counting down.
AATGGAAAAATGTGTGTATCCTGGAGGAGCTGGGAGCATCAAAGGGCTCCACCATTATTTAATCTTCCTTTCATCATTGTCAGCATTTTCTTCGCCTGCGATGCACAACAAGATTCAGGACAGCAGAGTTCAATTCATGGTGTGAAAGGGCCTGTAGTGGTGAGAATTGTATAAATATAATTTTTTTTATGACTGATAGAAACCTTTCATCAGTGCATTGACACAAAGTTTGATAATGTACAACCTATTCCTCTGACAGAAGTAAGTCAAATTGATATATTTTTTTTACACCTAATGCTTGCTCTGTAACAGCATAACTGTTTTACATTTATACTGAGGCGAGGATACCAGTATTATTTCAACAAAGCAAACAAAACAGTCCTGCACATGTAAAATGTGCAAATATTATGAACTGTGACACACACACACACCACACACACAACCACACACACACACACACACACACACACACACACACACACACACACACACACACACACACACACCACACACACACACACGTCTTGCCAGAGTTTTAATCCTGATCAAGCTGCAAACTTTCATCATGGTAATTCTTCAATGTGTGTGATCTTCTTTGGATGAACGTTAAGTTGATGTCCCACGGGAGATTAGTTGGTGGACGTTATCCCAGGTGTTATCCCACGGTGTCCTCCACGAAGAGTCGGTCAGTCAATGCCGGCATCATGGCCAAATTCTAAATTCCTACCCCAACTACTGCTGGGAGAGGGATGGTGAACTGCCCAGCATGACACTGGCCGAGGAACTACTGTATATATAGATTAATATATATATATATATATATTATATATATATATATTATATATATATATTGTTGCGAATTCGCGCCGTCGGCGTGCGATCGGCCACGTGACTCGAATCGCGACCGCCTCGCCCACCGAACGGACAATTCAGTCGTGACCCTCCCGGCTAATGCCGGGATCCAGTCACGGGTGGACCTTTCGGCCTCACCACAACCCGTCCGCATTCTACCGCGCGAATAGGGTGAATCGCCGAAAGTCGATATACCTAATACCCGCGGGGTAACTACCGAGGGATTGTACTCACATCGCCACAGGCCGACTTCGGACACGATCCGCTTAAGCGGCTCGTTCCGGGCTAACGGATAACCGAGCGGTGTTATTCGTCGGCCTTGACGGTTCAGATTAATTATCGGGCGTATTGGCCCACGACGAACCTTTACGTGAAACAAGATGGGACCCAACGAAGGAAGGACGCAGCGACACGGGGGAAGAATTCAACAAGGACGCATTTATTTATACAGACGGACACAAAGCACACGTATAGCAAACAGTCAGAAATTACAGCTTCAATAATGCACATATATCAATAGAACAAAAGAAATGCACATATAAAAGGAGTTAAAACCGACTACACGACACACGGACCACTTATACAGTCTACCTTACAAGACACGGCGCCACAACACGCATTCACACCGAAGCAAAGAAGACCCCTCACAGGCAAGGGAGTCAGACTGGGCCCGTGGCCTAATGCGCGTGGAACTGGATGAGCGGCCAGGTCACGAGACCGAGGGGTCCTCCGCTCCCTCGTGGCGAGCCGCAGAATGTCGCTGCACGGCGGTTCCGTGGGCACCTGCTGGTGTAGTGGGAACGGGCCCCTTGTCGCACTCTCTCAGCGCGGGGGAAAGGGGGAATTGTTGATGCTCTGGGGAGGGAGTATGGCTGGCTTGCTCGACTCAACGCGACCTCGTCGTCCCGAGCCTCCAGGTCTCCTCAGCGATCGCCCTCCGCTGCCGTTCGCCTCCGCAGCCGTCTGCCCCACCTCTGCTTCGAGCTCCGTCTCCCGAATCTGCCCCGATCTCGCCTGACTCACTGCTCCACCGACACTCCTCGAGCTCCGCTCCAACGACCCAGCCAACTGACCTCCTGACTCACTGCGCTCGCCTTTTATCGCTTCGGGAACCACCATAGCAAATTCTCGGATCCAAACGACCTCTAGGGGCGGAGCCACGCTCGCCGATTGGACGGAGAAAAAGGGGGCGTGTATCATTCCTGATCCTCAATTTGCATTGCCGATTTTCGTCAGGCGCGTCTGGAGGCGGGCCAAGCCGCCCGCGCTTCCTGATTGGGTGGATCAGATGTGGGCGTGTATCATTCCTGATCCGAATTCTCCTCAGAAAACCCGCCATCTGCACTCGCGTCTCGCGTGTCTCGCTGAGACAGCTCGACGCTCGGCGCCCAGGTGGTGCGGGAATGGCCGCAGGAGAAGGTGGTGGAGGGTTTTCGGCGGTGTTCGATGGCCATGGTGCTGTTTGGAATGGCGGTGATGTGAGGTTTGCGGTAGCGAGTGTGAAGGTAGGTTTTGGCTGCTGGCGTTGTTGTTGTTGTTGGCGTGGTGGCTCAAAAAAAGGTAGAACAGAAAAACGCTAACTCAAAGGATGCAGCCCGAATGAATCACATTAATTCCCTCTATACAATGGGTTTGGGCTAACTACACATGTACTTAGAAATATATCTCACCTACGGGACCTTTATGGTGTTTGCGAATTTCCAGAGCCGTAACACTACCCCTCCCCTTTTTACAGACTCGTCCCGAGTCGTCAAATTATCGTGTGCCATCATGTGTAGTTCTCCCTAGTACGTTTTACCTACGGATCCCTGAGTGCGACATTCATGGTATTCGTGTCCCAAAATAATAACCTGAGGGCTGAGTAACTAACTAAACAAACTCACTCATACAGACGACTTAAATAAAATTGCCGGGCTAGACAGACATGCCGGGGGCGCACTCATATTTACATACACAACTTATCCTTAACCTTATAATTTACACTAAACCATGGCCAGGATCAATGGACTCTGCAGGAAAAAGGTAAGAGTCAACAGAAAACCGGTGCACGGGCCGCAACTGCAGGCCCGTGTTGCAGCTGCCAACAGGACAGTTCCTGCAGCTTGCAAACTGTTGCTTGATCCTGGCGCACATGGCAATGAACAAGGGGGGGGCAAGCAAAATGGAACGGGGCTGGTGAACAGGGGCAGTGGGCATGACATGGCAAAGGTAAGGCACATAGCCTGCAGAAAAGGCCGTTGCGGCAAACACAGCCGGCAGACGAACTGGCCGGCACAGGCCTTGCAGTAAAAACAGCCGTCGGACGATCCGGCGGCACAGGCCTTGCAGCAAAACACAGCAGACGATCCGGCCGCACAGGCCTTGCAGAAAACAACCAGCCGATGAAGTTGGCCGGCACAGGCCCGCAGCACACAGCCGCAGACGATGAAGTTGGCCAGCCTTTGCCTTGCAGTGGAGGTTGGTGGAGGGAGTGCGGTGGTGTTGGCCACACAGAAGATGGACTCGGACCTACCCTACCTGTCTCCTCCCACTATCGCCTTTGCCTGTCACTGTCCATACCCACTCCCTTAATTTGTCAAACCCAATTTAGCCCCAACTAATTTCTTTTGTTGTTTTTATTTTTACTTCCTACTTCCCACTATAATTCGTCCCTAACCCCTTTACTGTCTCTTTCGGCTAACCTATCGTCCCTAGCCTACTCCAACCCCTACGTTCCCTCCCGGAGGGGAATAAGGGAGAGCTAGCGTCCTGTGCAGAGGCCCAACAAAGCTCAAGATGGCCTCCCCAGATCTCAGCGATCTCTAACCCAAAGTGGGTCCAGCGGCCCACAACGAGAGCGAAGGATGGATGGTGCGGAGGGTACACTTCCTAATCTACCCTAACCATTTAACTGTTAAACTAACCGGGGCTTTCACAAGCGCCTCTCGCTTAATCTATTGGTTCTAAAAACCCAGATTCCCGTCGCCTGTGTTGGTGTCTTACAGTTTCGGGCTCGCCTCCAATTTTCCTCCCGTGCCTCACACAGTCTCATGGCTGGGACGCGTGGCTCCTTGGCAGGCACGACCCTCTGCCGATTCTCCAACATGGCACCCCCGGCACTACACTGCCTCCGAGCCTACCAGCTCCCTAAACACCGGGGAGTGCCCCCATGGCAACTCCCCTGAAACGCACACGTGGCAGGCTGGCGCCCCGGCCCCTTTCGAGGGTCACCCGTGCCACAGACACTGCCCAGCGGCTAACGGCGCTCCGGGCCCCCGCACCAAGCGGGCGCACCCGTGCCCACTACGCTAACGGCCCCCATGGGCCCTTGGCCTACACGCCGACTAGCCGGTGCCGGGGTACCCACTCAGCGATACTCACCGTTCGCACCACGCTCCCAGCCCGTCAACAGGGCTCCTGCACCCCTCCAAATTGGTTATCGAGCCTACACTCCCACCAAGCAAAAACGACTCCATTTTTCAGTTTGACTAACCCACTAACTCACTCTATACTGACCCGGGGGTCCTTGGGCGGGAGTCACTCCTCCCCAATCACTCATGCACCATGCATTCCACATTCGCTCCACTCACACAGACCCGCTGGCCTCACTCACTCACACGTTCCACACAACTCACCAATCACACATCGCTGAATCCTGCCATCCTTCTAACTACTCCCTAACTAACTCGTGCTCCCAGTCGTCCCTTACACTATAGCACGTTCCTTTTAACACTACGTAGCTAAGCTACGTCCCTCTACACATCACAGTCTGTCACCGTCTCCAAATTGTCCCATTACATTTCCCCACTAAAGCTCACTACAATCCTCTGACTAATCCATTCCACAGGCCCCATGAGGACTTACCCCTGCCCCATGGAGCCGGTCTAGCTAAGCTAACCTTCCCCCTAGCTAGTTCCATCCTGTGCCCAGGCAGGGGGTCTTCACCCCTTACCCGGGAATCCTGTTCACCGAAAGCGAGGCTTGCTTTTGTTAATTTTGTCTTTCCAATATGCGCAGCACCAGCGCGGCAACTCACAGCTCGCGCACTTTGCACCTTGCCGTGACGTCATGCAGCTGCACGTGTACCTCGTCCCTCTTGGACGGTACATCCGGCAGGGATTCACCCTCCTGCGGATTCCAACCCTACGTGCAGCCATGACGTCACCTGCGCACCCCCAAAACAAACTCGCACTCCGAGGGCTCCCCACGCGAACACATGTGCTCTGCCCGTTGGAGCTTAACACAAGCTCGCGTGGAGAACCCGTCCAGTCCAAATCCGTTTACCTGCCTAGACTTTGTCCGTCCGCGGGATCGGCAAATCCACCGCTGGCGTTTCCGGACCGGGCTTCACTCCCGCAGCGAGCACGTGGGGTCTCGTGCGCTGCACGCACGGACCGCGCGCGCTCGCTGCTGGGTGAACCGGCACGGTCCCCACAATAGCTACAGCGTACCCGGCTTTTGTCCTCTGTCGCCGTCGTCTCCGTTCCACCCACGCACACCTGCGTGTCACGACGCACAGACTCCACTCCATCACACTCAATTCACACCGGGAGACGCGGCTGCATGCTCACGCATGCCACCGACATCTCCCTCACACACCGCGACCTAACACACACTGTCTCTCTCCTTACACTCGGCCGCTCACTCACTCGTGCCATTTCCCCCACACAACCATACCACTCACAGACGCGGGGCACTCGCCCGCGGTGGCTCATCCACACAGGGGGGTTCACACACGCGTGCTGTTTCCCTCGCACATGTGGCTCTTCCACCTGCGGTGCCCCTTTACACACGGCACGCTGGGAGCACGCACTCCGGCACACATGCCACCACACACATCACACACGGGGTCGCTTCCACACACGGGAACACTCACATTCACACCGGGAGACGCGGCTGCATGCTCACGCATGCCGACCGACATCTCCCTTAACCACAGAGACTCACACACACCGTCTCCCTCACATGGACCCTCTCACTCAACCCAACTTTCACCTGCCCAGGGGGTCTCACTCACACCATGCTGCCGGAAAGCACGCATCTCCGCACACTCGCAAACCACACCCTGCAAAACCACACTGGGGATTCGTGTCCCCACAAGGGTTCCGGGGCCTCTGTACCCCCAAGCTACACGTGCACTCTATCCACAGCACTCGTCCCTTCAACTCCGCTTGGCACGACCGAACCCACCTGGTCGTGATTCGCTCAGGGGGCATACTCCCTCCCTCGTTCCTGGAGGCAGCCATCCAGCTGCTCACACCGGGTCCTACCCAGTCCGCGAGCTCACCCCATTATCCTCCACTACTTCTGTGTGTGTGTGTTCTGTTCCTTTAACCCCGTCTTATCATGCAGTCTCTCCTCTATTTTCTCTTTCTTCCGCATCTCTATACATTTGTTAGTTTCTGTTTCTTTCTGGAGTTTTTCCATCTCTCTGGACTTCATTTCATTCTCTCCTTCAGTTCATTAATTTCAAACTCGTATAGTTTTGTTTTCTCTCCCACTCTTCCTCATGCTCCTCATTTTCCAATCTCATCGTTTCTCTCAATTGGCTCATTTCCTTCTGTGTTTCATTCGCTGCTCTCTCATTACCCTTCCTTGCTTCCTCTCCTGTCCTTCCTTCTCAGTTTCATGGTTTGCTTCTTTGTTTAATCTCTTTCTTGTGTTTCATTTGCTGCTGTTCATTACTCTTCCTTGTTTCTTCTCGTGTCTTCTTCTCCAGTTTCATGGTTTGCTTCATTTGGTTAATTCTTTCTTGTGTTTCAGTTGCTGCTGTCTCATTACTCTTCCTTGCTTCCTCTCCTGTCCTTCCTTCTCCAGTTTCATGGTTTGCTTCATTTGGTTAATCTCCTTCTTGTGTTTCAGTTGCTGCGTCTATTACTCTTCCTTGTTTCTTCTCCTGTTTTTCCTTCTGCAGTTTCATGGTTTTCTTCATGTGGTTAATTTCCTTTTTGTGTTTCATTCGCTGTTCTTTGTCTACCTCTTCGCACTCCAGCCTTGCCTTTTCTTTCAATTGGTCAACCTCGGCTTCATGTCTTTTTGTTTTCTATCCCATTGTTCCTCTCGTTCTTCCTCTCCATCTCGTTGTGTCCTTCAATCTCCTGATTTCTCCTTCCTGCTTCATTCCTTGCTCCTTCATTTTCTCCTCGTATTCCAACTTATTTTTTTCCTTTTGTCGTTCAGTTTTCAAATTCATACTCTTTCAGTTTTCTATTCATCCATGTCTTTCTGTTCCTCGTTCTGAAATCTCATTATTTCTTTCAACTGACAGATTTCTTTCTCCTGTCTCATTCCTTGTTCTTCCATACTTTTCTTGTTCCTCATTCTGTTCTCGTGGTTTCCTTCATTGATCGATTTCCTCTTCTGTCTCATTCGTTCTTCCATCATTATTCTTTCTTGCATCTCATTCTTTAATCTGGCTTTGCTTCCAGCTGTTCGATTTGTACGTGTGGTTCCTTAACGTTTCATTCTCCGTTCTCGTTCTTCTCTCTCTCTCACCATCCTCAACTCGTTTTTGTAATTCCGTCTCTCCGTTCTGGTGTTTCTGTAACTCAGTTTTCTCTCTAATTCTTTTCTCATCTCTGCACACTCCGACCTTGCTCTGGCTTCTAACTGTTCTTCCGGCTTCCCCTTGTGTTTGTCTATCCGTCTTCCAGTTCCTCTGTCTCCGTTTTTACCTCCAGTCCCAGCTTATCAACTCTCTTCGTCATGTCTTGAAGTCTTTTCTCACACTCCACCGTTACGACCTTCGATCCTTCCTTTGTCTCCTCCTGGCTTTCTTTTAATTTTTCTATTGCCTTCTTTACCTCGTGTCCCGTCTTACACGTCTCCGATTTATTTTCTCCTCACCCGCCTTCACCGCGGGCCTGACAACGTTGCACCCCCTCCAGATGGGTTTCGCATAACGTCTATCACCTCTTGTATCGCCTCCATTAGTTGTTTCACTTCAAGCAAGTCAGCTGCCTCGATCCGCCATTATGGCGTGCTGTTTTGCTGGGGACAGGGGAGGGAATTTGACGGAGGAGTGGAGGCGTGTCAAAAGCCGCGGCCGCTGCCGCTGCGCCCTTTTCGAGCTCTGGTTTCGTTTGGGGGAAATGTTCCTGCACAACCAATTTTCCTGCTCGGGGTCTATATCCTGGATCATGGATTCTACATCACTACACATATACATTCCTACCCGGCACCCTCGCTTGAGACGCATCTTATTCCACGTAAGGGGTTAATTTAATCGCTCGTAATTTAGAGGGAATCGGTGGTCGCTCCTCTCACCCTGGACCGATTCCCTGTGAATTTAGTTGGAGACGGGAGGGATTTGAATCACACTCCTGTACACCAGTGTTGCGAATTCGCGCCCGTCGGCGTGCGATCGGCCACGTGACTCGAATCGCGACCGCCCCACCTCGCACGGCGGACAATTCAGTCGTGACCCTCCCGGCTAACGCGGGATCCGTCACGGGTGGACCTTTCGGCCTCACCACAACCGGTCCGCATTCTACCCGCGCGGAATAGGGTGAATCGCCGAAAGTCGATATACCTAAGTACCCGCGCGGTAACCTACCGAGGGATTGTACCTCGCCACAGGCCGACTTCGGACACGATCCGCTTAGCGGCTCGTTCCGGGCTAACGGGATAACCGAGCGGTGTTATCGTCGGCCTTGACGGTTCAGATTAATTATCGGGCGTATTGGCCCACGACGAACCCTTTACGTGAAACAAGATGGAGACCAACGAAGGAAGGACGCAGCGACACGGGGGAAGAATTCAACAAGGACGCATTTATTTATACAGACGGACACAAAGAACACGTATAGCAAAAGTCAGAAATTACAGCTTCAATAATGCACATATATCACATGAACAAAAGAAATGCACATATAAAAGGAGTTAAAACCGACTACACACGACACACGGACATCTTATACAGTTATACCTTACAAGACACGGCGCACAACACGCATTCACACGAAGCAAAGAAGAAAACCCTCACAGGCAAGGGAGTCAGACTGGCCCGTGGGCCTATGCGCGTGGAACTGGATGAGCGGCCAGGTCCACGACCGAGGGGTCCTACCCGCTCCTCTCGTGGCGAGCCGCAGAATGTCGCTGCACGGCGGTTCGTGGGCACCTGCTGGTGTAATGGGAACGGGGCCCCTTGTCGCACTCTCTCAGCGCGGGGAAAGGGGGAATTGTTGATGCTCTGGGAGGGAGTATGGCTTGCTCGACTCAACGCGACTCGTGTCCCGAGCCTCCAGGTCCTCTCAGCCGATCGCCCTCCGCTGCCGTTCGCCTCCGCAGCCGTCTGCCCACTCTGGCTTCGAGCTCCGTCTCCCGAATCTGCCCACCGATCGCGATCTCGCACTGTCTCCACGCACTCCTCGAGCTCCGTCTCCAACGACCTAGCCCATGACCTCCTGACTCACTGCGCTCGCCTTTTTATCGGCTTCGGGAACCACCATATGCAAATTCTCGGATCCAAACGACTCAGGGGCGGAGCCACGCTCGCCGATTGGACGGAGAAAAGGGGGCGTGTATCATTCCTGATCTCAAATTTGCATATGCCGATTTTCGTCAGGCGCGTCTGGAGGCGGGGCCAAGCGCCCCGCGCTTCCTGATTGGGTGGTCAAGATGTGGCGTGTATCATTCCTGATCCGAATTCTCCTCAGAAAACCGCCATCTGCACTCGCGTCTCGCGTGTCTCGCTGAAGACAGCTCGACGCTCGGCGCCCAGGTGGTGCGGGAATGGCCGCAGGAGAAGGTGGTGGAGGGTTTTCGGCGGTGTTCGATGGCCATGTGGTGCTGTTTGAAATGGCGGTGATGTGAGTTTGCGGTAGCGAGTGGTGAAGGTAGGTTTGGCTGCTGGCGTTGTTGTTGTTGTTGGCGTGGGTGGCTCAAAACAAAGGTAGAACAGAAAAACGCCTAACTCAAAGGATCGCAGCCGTGAATCACATTAATTCCCTCTATACATGGTTTGGCTAACTACACATGTACTTAAGAAATATATCTCACCTACGGGACCTTTATGGTGTTTGCGAATTTCCAGAGCCGTAACATATTATATAATTTATATATAATATATATTATATAATCACTATATATTCACACACACATACATTTTCTAGCTGAGATACCAGCGTTGCTGGGATAAATTTAACATTACTTCCCAGTTTAAATAAATAAAGTTTACGACAAAAGGCTTTTTCTGAGGAGATTGTCTTCTTTGCAATGTGTTTCTGTTCTTCTGGCTGTTGCATTTCATTCAAGGTCAGCTTCAAGGTGTGATTGTCTTTCTTGTGAGCTTTCCTGGTTCCAGGTTTGTTTGTTTGTTTGTTTTCTGGCTGCTTATGTAGATTGACCAAATTTGGCAATTTATTTGGTGGCATGTTGAAGTTGTTGGGATTTTCGAAAACTGCAAAAAAACATTGCCCATTAATTTCTGTAACAACAATTAAGCACATGACGCGACCTGGTGTGGCAGAAAATGACGGGACTGATTTCCAGGAAAAATGCACAACATGATGGAATTGTGCCAAATCGAACACTTGTTCATGTTGCAGGTACAGTCAAATGCAGTGTTGTTGCAGATCCCATGCGCAACCAAACGGATTCCTCCTAGTTTGCAGGTGATGTGTTAGTGTAATTTATGCACATGACATCATTGTTGTGTCAGAGTCAGTGTGCCTCTTTTGTTGAATTTAATGTTCCTGGATGCAAACCTCCTGACAGGTGATCAGCAGGGCAGAGACAATGTGCTCGCGTGGTCGGCAACACTTGTTGCTGACAGGTCGTGCAGCAATTGCTGTGATAGGACTCGATCTGTGCCCTGCTGCCTCATCAACTTAGGGAGTTCAATTCAGTTATATTAATGAGCCTAATATGGTCACAAATAAATGACTAGTAGTATGTTGTCCTGATGCGCCCACAATTAGGGCAAAATTTTGATCGATATCTGCTTTCGTCTATTTGTGACCAGAGGCTTTAATCTCAGTCTGCAAAGGCTTCAGGACCATACGGATGCCTCCTAGTTTGGAGGTCATGTGTTGGAGTAATTTATGTACATGACATCAGTGTTGTTTCAAAGTCAGCGTGCTTCTTTTGATATGTATATATATATATATATATATATATATATATATATATATATATATATATCTACATACATACATATACACATACATACATACAATGTCTGGTGTTTGGCTTAATGGTGAGGGTGGGCAGCGGCTTTGGATCTAGCACTCAGCTGTTGAATTAATACCAGGTGGGGTTAACTCTGTCTTGTCATCCTTCTGAGGTCGGCAAAATAGATGCCAGCATGATTGGTATACTGTGTCGGAATGGCGACCCATTCCAGGGTTGTGCCAATAGCCAGGAGACTGCTTAAGCAGCACCAACGCTCTGCCACAGAGTATGGTCCTAATCTCCTCATTAATTATATATAATATATATATATATATATTTCTGAATCTATATATAAATAATATATATATATATATTCTCCTGAATCTATATATACATAATATATATAATATAATATAATTGTTACGGCTGTGGAAATTCGCAACCACCATTCAGGTCCCGTAGGTGAGGTATTTCTGAAGTACGTGTATAGTTAGCCCCAAACCCGTTGTCTAAAGGGAATTAATGTGATTCATTCGGGCTGCGACACTTTGAGTCAGTCGTTTTTCTGTTCTTTCCTTATTTTCGAACCCACCACTACAACAACGCCAACCAACACGCCACCACTACAACAACGCCAACCACGCCACCACTACAACAACCACCAACCACACGACTTTCAACAACCACCGCGTTCGTGACTCGGCACACCGGTTGCAGAGGCCTGGCCTTCGAGGTAAAGCAGGCGGCCCCCGTTCCCCCGCCCCTCCCCCGAATGAATGGCGCCGTCGCGGTGGATTGACCCTGCGAGGGAAGAGGAGAATGCCACGGCGGTGCGAGCGTCACCGGATTGGACGGAAGACCACTCCTTCTGGAAGTCCAGCATGTTCTGGAAGGAGGAGGTGGAGCCGAAAACGGGGCGGAGAGTAGAGGGCGGGGCCCCGGCATAAAGACGGACACGGCCGGGGTGAAAGGATCTCGCTCTTGTCTTTTCCCCTTCGGGTGGAGTGAAGCTCTCTGTTATTTCTCGCCTCGAAGTGGAGCTGTGAGGAGTCGTCAGTTGTGAAGGACGGCGGGAAAGCGACGGAGCTCGGAGTTAACGGTCGCCAAGGACTCGACGCGCTCAGGGAAGTCGCGACTTCCATTTCTTTTGGTTTTGTGTAAATGTGGTGGTGTGGCGCCAGTCTTGAAAAGTAGAACTGTTAAGTGTTGTAATTATATTCGGTTGTAACTCTGCATTGTGTCCTTGCTTTTAATATGTGATCTCTGACTGTTTGGCTGTAAATACATGCTGTATTGTGTGCTATCCGTGTGCGTTGTAAATAAATGCTTGCTTGTTGAATTGTTCCCCGTTCGCTGCGTCCTTTCCTTTGTGGGTCTCCATCTTGCTTCACGTAAAGGGTTCGATGTGGGCGCCGATACGCCCGATAATTAATCTGAACCGTCAAGGTCGATGATAACACCGCTCTTGGTTATCCCGATAGTAACGAACGGGCCGCTTAAGCGGTTTCGTGTCCGGAGTCGACCTGTGGCAGTGGTGCCAACCCCTCGGTAGGTTACCCGTGCGAGTACTTAGGTATATCGACTTTCGGCGATTCACCCTACTCGCACGGGTAGAATGCGGACTGGGTTGTGGTGAGGTTAAACCCCCCCGTGACTAGCTCCCGGCGTTAGTCCGAGAAGGGGTCGACGACTGAATTGTCCGTCCGTGTGGGCGAGGCGGCCGGCGATTCGAGTCACGTGGCCGTTCGCACGCCGGCGGGCGCGAATTCGCAACAATATATATATCCACATTTGAAGGCAATTTTCTATAATTTTTTAAAGTGAAAAATATAAATGAATAGTCATTGCCCATTCTTCTTTGTGTCGAAAATATTGCAGCTCTAAAATTTGTATATCCAATTCGATGGCTGTTGCTTGGTAGTTGGTTTTGCATTAATATTAAGTTGGAAAATACAAATAAACCAGAGAGTTGGTGTCAAAGCCACCCGATGCTCGCCTGTTTATACATTTATCGTTTTTAAAAGACTAGTCTAATAATATTTTTTATAAAGCATTGCAGTGAAGTCTGATCCAAATAATTTTAAAGCAATATATGTATTTGTATATTGTAATCAGTAAAAAATAGTGTGGTAGATAAATACATTAGAAAGGAAATAACTTGCACCAAAAACTTTAACATTTTCACGCTCACGCTGATGCTCACGCTCACGCCGGGGGTATCGCTATAGCTCTGTTCTTCTAAAACAGGCGAGCTAATAAAAATAAAATAAATCATTTTTAGGTGCAATGGAGGTGCAAGGGAAGTGGAATTTGCAGTCATTGGGTAAGAGGCAAGAGAACAATGTGACTTTCATATTGTTATTTTTCTAAGCAAGGTTTTCTTTGATTCCAACATTGCAGAAGAAGTTTCAAGCTACATTGCTCCCCACAACCAGCTCAGCATAAAAATTCATGGCAGCATTGATTGTCTTCAAAGTTTCTCAAAAATTCAATCAAACAGACAAAATTATCTTCAATCAGATCAGCGACTACTACTACTACTACTACTACTACTACTACTACTACTACTACGACTACCACAACAAAAAACTACTACAACTTCTTCTTCTTCTTTAATGGGCCCAATTGTTCTCACCATTAATGGGGTTTGTTGGGTGAAAGTTTTTTGCCCAAGCCTGTCACACTGAAGGTTTTGAGTTTGTTCAGTGTGTCTGCGATAACCAAAGTGGAATCTTCAACATCAACAAACTAATGCTGCCAGACAGGGCACCCTTTGTGATACAATGTTCTGTATCCATCTGAGAAATGGCACACTTTGTGATGCAACGCTCTGCCTATGAAGCACCAATCCTATAATTTATTGTTGAACTGGTAATCAAACCCAGGCTCGACAACTCAAAAGGTAAGTGTGCTATCCCTAAACCATCCTGTCAGATCTGACTTGATAATCATCATCATCATCATCATCATGATCATTTAAATAACATCCAATCAGCGAGCTCTTGCTGGAGGCTGGTGAAATAAAACACATATTTTCCATTTAACCTCATCATGATCCCAAAATGCATAAGTATGATATTAATCACAAGTGTATACAATAATTAACAGCTTTAATGTTGTTGATTCTGACATCATAGTTGTACAACTATTTGACACAAACCACTTACCGCCTTCACAGAGGAGTGTGTGAGAATATCCTGGTGAGATTAGAGCGTGAAAGTAGATTAGCTTTGGCTTTGGCATGACTGTGCCACCCCTCATTTACGCAAAGCTCAAAAAGTGCTTGCATTGGATTCAAGCCATGAACCCGCATCGTATACGGACATGCAGTGCACTGCAGACAAGGCCAAAACAAAGCTTTCTCACTGGACTTTGGCATTGCTGTTGCTCGTTTGGAATGAGTTTGTTTGGGGTTTTAAGCTTTTTTCTTGATAAATGAAGGATAATTTAGAGACAAAATAAAAGAAAGCTAAATGGGCTATTGGTATAAGTTTTTCTGTTAGCTATACTAAACCACAAAAAGGCAATGGATCAAACAAAAAGGTTTGTCTTGGTTGCTATTTTGTCCAAATTTGCTTTACTCTGGTTTCTTCTCACTTCAGCTTCTTTGTACCATTTTATCAAGAGGACCACGATTGTGCACACAGCTTAATGACATGATTCACAGAAAGAAAAGAGGAAAAAGGAAGGATAAAACGAATGAAAAATAAAGCAATTGAAGAAAAGTAAAAAAAAAGGGTAAGATTTCACGTTTTCTTCCCATTTATTTGTTACGTATCAGTCGTTGGATCACCTCTGGTTGATCTTGACATATCTCTGCAAATATATATTGCCATGAGTTGGCCAACTTTCCTGTGATTTTATCTGCAATTATGAGCTTGTTGTGTGTCATGTGTAAATACTATAAAAGTAATATACAGACTGTAGAAAAGAAATGATCACAATAAACATGATAACTGGTTTTAGCAAGGTAACCAGTTTTGGCAAGGCAGGCACTCGTGAAACAGCAGACTTTATGATTCCTTTAACCCGAGCAATGCAAATATATTCTTACAAAATGATGTCTCGTAAACGATGACAGTGGAGGTACAATTGGGGATTAAAACCAACCAAAATTGTCCAGCTTCCGACAGCTTGGTCGATGCAAACCACAGTGTGTGGCCAAATTAAATTTATAGCAAACACTGCACATAACAGTAATGGCAGCAGTTCCTGCACAATTCGGTTGCATTGCCAAATAAAATCTCACAGTATGGCTGTAGTTTTAAACCTGACTCTGTTTCCAGAATAGAAATAAAGAGCAAGAGATGGATAGACAGAATGAGAAAAGCAAATTATATAAATGAAAGAACAGTACAGGGAAAGAGGGGGAGAGAGATCAAGTTCAAGAGAAAGAGAAGGAAAGAGAGACGGAAAGGGAAACAGAGAGACAGAGAGACAGAGAGACAGAGAGACAGAGAGACAGACAGAGAAGAGAGAACGAGAGAGAGAGAGAGAGAGAGAGAGACAGAGACAGAGGACAGAGACAAGAGACAGAGACAGAGACAGAGACAGAGACAGAGACAGAGACAGAGACAGAGACAGAGAGAGAGAGAAGAATGACAGACAAAGAGAGGAGAGAGAGAGATGGAGGAGATTCTCAGAGAGGAGGAGACAGACAAGAGAGAGAGAGAGAGAGAGAAGAGAGGAGAGAGAGAGAGAGAGAGAGAGAGAGAGAGGAAGAGAGAGAGAGAGAGAGACAGGACAGACAGACAAAGAGAGAGAGAGGAATATGAGAGAGATTCTGAAGGAGAGAGAGAGAGAGAGAGAGAGAGAGAGAGAGAGAGAAGAGAAGAGAGAGGAGAGAGAGAGAGAGAGAGAGATATGGAGGAGATTCTGAGAGAGAGAGAGAGAGAGGAACAGACAGACAGACAGACAAAGGGAGAGAGGAGAGGACAAGAACAGACAGACAGACAGACAGACAGACAAAGAGAGAGAGAGAGAGAGAGAGAGAGAGAGAGAGAGAGAGAGAGAGGTAGAGGAGAAGAGAGGTAGAGAGGTAGAGAGGGAGTAGAGAGGTAGAGAGGTAGAAAGAGAGAGGTAGAGAGGTAGAGAGGGTAGAGAGAGAGAGGAGGGTAGAGAGAGAGGAAGAGAGAGGAGAGGAGAGAGAAGAGAGAAGAGAGAGAGGAGAGAGAGAGAGAGAGAGAGAGAGAAAAGAGACGGTCCAAGAGGGACAGAAGAGATAGTCAGAAGGGGGCATTACAGATGGCCACTTGGGCCAGACAGACAGACAGCCAGACAGACAGCCAGAGAGACAGACAGATGGCCACAGACTGGCGGACGTTCTGCAGAAACGTAGTTTTCAGCAAGTTCACATGGAACACACAAGCAATTGCAGCAGCATGCGATGGGGTGGTGGGGTTAGAAGGTGGTGTGCCAGTGGTTGTGGGTGTCATTACTCACAAGTAATAGGAGTAAGAATGATAGGTCCGCCTGCCAATAGGAAGAGAATGTGGTGAAGCAGAGTGAGGGTGAACAGCCATATACACTGTAAAACAGTGGCTCTCACTGCTTAAAAAGCAGGTATGGGTTAATCAGAAAGCATTACACATGGAAGAGAGAAGAAAATAAATAATAAAGGAGAGCTTTGCATTCCAAGAGAAAAGAGAATATTAAGAATTCTCTAAATGGCCAGTGGGATCGTTCAGACAATGTCACATACAGTATAACTTTGATGGAAATGTGTCGATTTGAAGTTATTGGAAACAAACTATCATTCCTTGCAATTTCATTATCCAAA
>CM068957.1:60007763-60021198 GCA_035128595.1 Eptatretus atami | reverse complement strand
AAAAAAAAAACACATGTTGAATGCATTAAAGATTTCCTTTGTGAGGTTATCTCCATATGTGAGAAGGGTGAAAATGCATTCACAAAAACGAATCAACAATTTCATTTAGCATATTTTAGCTTAAATCCATCTCACCCTAAAATTTCTACTCGGATACTCGTCTTTCTGAACAATCCTATTTGTTGGAAAATTTATTTCATAGCTATTTTGCTGCCTTGCCCTTTGCACCGTTAATTATTTATGTGATTTCCTGACACCACAATGGTATTAATGGGTTAATGTTGCACCGGCAATTTGACCCGTGCCCGCAAGGGAATCTGAATGGGGTAGGGATGGAGATAACAAAAATACAAAGGGCATCTTCTGTCATCGAGCCGCCAAGCTGGGAGCAACAACTCGTATTTATTGCCACATCTGATGCAATTTACACGTTCTAATGGCGGCGAGATGCTCCATTTGAAACTGTTTGATATGTGGCTTTTTGATGCCCATTATGGTCTGAAATAAAAATTTGTATTGGTGTCAAAGCCAGTGACAAATTGCAAATTAATAGTGGGATACATGACAAAAATTACTCTCAGATATGATCAATACTAAATTTGATGTAAGGAAGAACTTAGGAATCTGTCGTATGCGTTTATTAAGAAATTTATTTCCACTCAAAGTGCTATTGGATAATTTGAATTGCTGTGAACACTTTATCCACTGGAAAATGGGGGCAAAACGCCTTTCCAAATTGCAAACTTTACCTCTGACCCCAACTTCTCTCACATTTGCATTCAATAAGTCCTATTACTAGAAAAAAATCAATAGATTAAAAAAAAAAATTGTGTAAATAAAAATTGCTTAATTATTAAACATCTGGTTGCGGTTTCTTCATGAGTTGTGGTGTTGGCTTAATGGTTCGGGTGGCGGGCTTTGGATCCTAGGATCCTCAGTTCAAATCCCGCTCAGCTGTTGAATTAATACCAGGTGGGGTTAACTCGGCATGTCATCCTTCCGAGGTCGGCAAAATGAGTGCCAGCATGCTGGTATACTGTCGGAGTGGCGACCCGTCCAGGATTGTGCCCAAGAGCCAAGGAGACTGCTTAGGCAGCACCAACGCTCTGCACAGAGTATGGTCCCAATCGGCTTCTTCATGAGTGCAGGTGGTTCTCAGATCTGTGAGATCCTCTTCTGAAGCTAAGTTTACCGAATTGGATTTGTCTTGTCTCACTGTTGTAATTTGCTTCTTGTTCTGTTAATGTATCATGAATCTGATGTGGACTTGTTGTCCATTCTTACTCGGTCCTGTCATGTTAATTTTGAGTTAGCTTTTGTATTGGCCTTGGCAAGGTCTCATGCTCACGAGTCATAAGCCCTCCACATTCTCACTTCCTTCATTCTTTCATCTCTCCTTTGCTTCCTACTCTCTAGCTGATATCTTTATGATTTATTCACCTTTATAAACTCGGAACTTCTCAGAAAAAAAAAATCCACAGAAATTCATCTCATTCTTCCCCATTACTCTCCTTTGCTCATTCCACATCTCTTTCCTTACCAAACATTTTAACGAATCAAAACTTTTAAATGATATTTGAACATGTTTAATCTCCCTTTGCTGAACTTTCCATTTTCCTCCATCCCATGCTGTTGCTTCTTCTTCCTTTCTGTTTCTTGTTTCTCTTGTGGTTTGCTCACAAATCCTTAGCATTGGTACACCGAATCCATTTGTCGTTGGTCAGTGAGGAGGAATTTGCAGTCAAGCAGCTTGCTTGCTCAACATGGAAGGCTAACCCAACTGAAGTCAACTTTACCCCACACTGTAAAACTTGCAACAAGTGTGTGTCAATACTTACACACAAGCCAGAAAATGCAATCTTCATAATCTTGAGGCCGGCAACTCTCCAACCAGTTTTCTTCCACAAAGTCTTGACGGTGCCTTGTCCCTCCCGAGAATGCATCAGTTTTCATGGTCACCAATCCTGCTCAGCTGCTGTTACTTTCATTTGTCTGCTCTCTTCAGCCTGTCCTTATTTGGCTCCCTCCTATATGCCAGCAATGCCCCTGCCATCACTCCCGTCCACAAGAAGAGTGCAAAAACAGATCCCTTCAACTGCAGGTGAGTAATCTGAATTCCAAATACAAACAAACTCATGAAATTCAGCAATGCTGCAAGATGGCAAGTCTTTCGTCTTTCCAAACAGCCTAGTCTCGAACCATCAGTTTGAATTCTGTCCCAGTCATTGAACAATGTGCAATGCACATGTTTCCACTTCTTTCTCAGCAATGATCGGAGGCTCTAAATCTCAAAACAAGAGGAAAAGACTGTCTCCTTGACATATCTCAGGTATTTGACAGTGCAGCATCCTTCATTGCTCATCAAAGCCCACTGCATGTGACACACAAGGCCGCATTAATACCTGGACTTCTGACTTCCTCCACTCACACAATCAACATGTTGCTATCAATGGGACCCTCTTTTCTTCTCTCCCATTGGATGCTGGATTGCCTCAAGGCAGTTTATTTGGCCCAGTCTTGTTCCTTATCAAAATAAATAATCTCTCCAGTGCTCTGAAAAAGCCTCTTCCTTTATGCAGATGACACCACTGTGTTGAATAGTACCCTCAGTCAACTGATAGGTAGTTGCCAGCAATGTCACTCTCTGCTGACTTGGAATCGATTATATATGCTGGTCTGATAAATGTATCCTTCAATCATGACAAATCAAAGTTTTACACTGTTGCTCCAAAGCATCTTACATCCACTTATTTTCATGGTCAGCCACTACAGTCAGCCACTCTTGAACTTCTAGACATCACAGTTAGCCATGATCTCTTATGGGCAGATCATAATCGAAAAAGCTGACTTCTAAAGCCAGCTGCAGACTGGACATCTTAAGTCATTCAATCATTCTTTGGGAACATCAAACTCACTTATAGCCCACAAGGCCTTTATGTGGAGCTCAGTGGAATACTAATCTCACCTATGGGCTGACACCTTGGCATCACATCTGTCTCTCCTGGAATCTGTACAATCTAAAGCTCAACATGATTTGTATCCTGGATGATGAGGCCAAAGCACAAGGCCTATTGTTCCCACTCTGCAAACATATCCATTATCTCATTTTCCCCACCTCTTCTCAAGTTCAGCTTCCTCTGCTTTCTCAGACGTCAAACCATCCGCAACTCCACCCGAGATGTACACATTCTTCCACTAACCCCCTTCTATTTAAACTGATCCCAAAATACAGGCTTACAGCACACCTCCACTTCTTTGTTCCATCTCTCTCCTGTTTGTGAAACAGTATCACAGAAAATATTTGATCTCACTCTTCTCTCCAGGGTTTCAATCAAAAGGTGCACCACCATCATCGCCCATCCCTACCCACGATACTTTCTATTCCCATTTACCATACCCGATCCAAATCTCTTACTTGCAAGTTTACTGTGCTTCCAATCTATCTCTCTCTCCTCTCTTTCTCTCTCTCTCTCTCTCTCTCTCTCTCTCTCTCTCCTCTCTCTCTCTCTCTCTATCTCTCTCTCTCTCTCTCTCTCTCTCTCTCTCTCTCTTCTCTCTCTCTCCTCCTCTTCTCTCTCTCTCTCTCTCTCTCTCTCTCTCTCTCCTCCTCTCTCTCTCTCTCTTCTCTCTCTCTCTCTCTTCTCTCTCTCTCTTTTCTGTTTGTTCTTTCCCTTGCATGTTTTGTCCAAAATTTGGTCCCATCCCTTCTGTCATGAGTATGTTGCTATTTTCTCTGGTTATATAAGAAATTTTGGTTGCTTTTATGGCCACTGTGCAAAATAATTGTAAAGGATTTTTTTAAAACGTGTTTTTGAATTCTTTGCGATTGGCAACAACATAGGTTTGAGCACAAAACTGCTTTTGTGCAGTTACTTATTTACTTTGGTGAAAATCCAAGTCCTCTGTACTTCAGAAATGTTTACATTTCATGCCAAAAATAAAAAAGAAACTTAAGAAAGATTGAGAAAATGCTTTCCCACATTGGAGGGTCATCATGTCCTGAGGAGATGTGAGGGAATATATATATATATATATATATATATATATATATATATATTATAATATATATATATATAATCATATAGTGGAATATAATCAGAACTTTTAATGTATATATGTATATATATACAGTCAAAGCTCGTTACTATGCCACCGTCGGGACCGAGCAAAGTGGCATAGTAGCGAGAGTGGCATAGTAACGAGATTTTGTAAAAACGGCCTTATTTTCTCAAGTTACCATCTGTAGTTAATCTTTAGACAAAATTTATTCCAGCAAGTAAAAGGCACGACTGTTGTATAAGCTAAGCGAATGGAGAACATACACACACTAACAGAGTTCACACACTAACATATGGCATGGCGAGAAATTCACGACACACAAAGCTCTCAAGAATCGTCGGCTGGCGCATCTTCTTTCGGCGGATCTCGTGCATCTCGTTGTCTAGCCGATCGCACGCTTGCATCACACCGGGCTTCCCGCTTCTCTGCTGCATGAACTTCCAGACGGTGCTACAAGCGCGCTGGGCTTCCTCGAACGGAACGATTTCCTCCTCGACAGTTACCTCGTCATCTTCGCTTTCCACCGGCTCCTCACTGCCACAGAATCTCCTCCGCAATCTCCTCCAGCGTGAATACCCGCCAGTCGCGAGGCGCTCGTCGGCTTCGAGAAAGTCAGACAGCTCGATCTCCTCGTTCTCGTGCATCTTTTCCTCGGCAGGCAGAGCTTACCGATGTCGGCAGCTCCGCATCCTGTGGCTCAGTTTGGATCTCCTCTTCGATGAACTTGGCCTTCACGAAACAGTTCCTGATCGTCGACTTGCCGACCTGCTCCAAGCACGCCGGGCGACGTGTAGAGCGTCGAGCAACGTGAACTTGAACTCCTTTCCCTCGTCTATGGCCTCAAGCCGGCGGCATAGCAGGAGCTTCTTGTAGTGGCGCTTGAGGTTCTCTATGATTCCCTGATCCATTGGTTGCGAATTGGTGTCGTGTTGGGTGGGAGAAGACCAGTTGGATGTTGTTCAGCTCGAGCTCGGGAGGGTGGCCAGAGAAGTTATCGAGACAGACCAGCACTCTGCGTCCCTGCTGGCCGAGTCGTCGTCCCACGCACGCAACATCTCCTCGAAAAGCTCCGCCGTCATCCACGCCTTCGAGTTCGCCTTGTACTTGACCGGGATCTCTTTGTTCTTGAAGGCACGGGGTTTCTTGGAATTGCCAATACACAGAAGAGGGAACTTCTCGCTGCCGCTCATGTTTGCCCCAACCAGAAGAGTGATCCTTTGCTTGCTTTTCTTTCCTCCAGTACACCGCTCTCCCTGAAAGCCATGGTCTTGTTCGGAAGCAGCTGCCAGAAGAGTCCAGTCTCGTCCAGGTTGAAGACGTCGTTGCGGAGAACTGCCCGAGTAAGGGCCGGAGAACCTGTTGTTGCACTCAAGAAGGGATTGCGAATCCATCGCTCCAGCTTCGCCCAGCACTGTCTTGAACGTGATGCCGTGGCGCTTCTTGAAATTGCAACAACCGTCGCTCGCCATGAAGTCTGGGATGTGCATCAGCTCGGCCAGTTTCATCGCCTTCTTGATCAGATCGCCATGACAGGCACATTCTGTCCTCTTGATTGCTTCAGCCACATGAGCACTCCTCATCAAAGCTTCGGGTCGTGAGCCTGCGTCAACTTCATGCGCTTCGATGGAAATCCAGCTTTGATTGCAGCCTCGATTGCATCCTTCTTGCTGAGAATGCCCTTCACGGTGGTTCTCTTAACTTCGACGCCCCATTTCTTGCTAATCTCCCTGGCCAACTTGGACTGATTCGGCTCCTTCTTCGCAGCATCGATGATCTCCTTCTTCTCCTTCAGCGTAAAGTCGGTTCGCTTGCGTTTCTGAGCTGACATTATGGGCTGAATTTGAAAAAAAATGATGTCACTGTTGTACGTGTGCCTGCGTGTCTGTGTGTGTGCTCGCGCTTTTTTGTGTCTCGTTGTGCGTGTTGTGTTGGCTTGTTGTGGCTGGCATCGGGGAGAAGAATCGCGTGTTTTGACACAGTCTGACTATGCGTGTACGTATTGAGTTATGTTGTGCGCAGCTGGACTGTAGTTCGTCGCTTCGCCTTTGACGTGAGTGTGATAATCGAGCACTGCGCAATACAGACTTTTTCACGACTCGTGCCTTTTAACAGTCACACAGTAGTGGCATGGTAGCGAGAGTAGGGGTGGCATAGTAAATTTATTTTGTATTGAATTTTGTCGGGACCGAGCAAGTGGTATAATAGCGAGAGTGGATAGAAGCGAGGTGCATAGTAACGAGCTTTGACTGTATATATATATTATATATATATTGTTATATATCTACATTTAACCATTATATATATTATATATATATATATATATCTATCTACATTGTCTACATTTATTAATACATAAGCATTGTGTTAGAGAAGGTCTAAAAGGAGAAAATGAAAATTTTGAAAAGAGAAAAGGGAGGATGAGAGAAAGGAGAGTATTGGAATGTAGGAGGGGTGGAAAGAGAACAGAAATGGGACGTTTGGTGCAAAGAGAAACACAATGGAATAGGGTTTAAGGGAAAGGAAATTAGGTGATGGTTGGGGGAGAGGGTCAAAATGCCACGATTTCTGCTGACTTAATGACAAGATGGCCTTTTATCACCACTTAGTTATAAACGTAATTAACAATCCAGCAAAACAACATGTATCAAAATCTTCTCCAAATAAGACTGGTAAATGCATGTCTAAGAAATGGTTGAGGACAAGTTCAATACTCGGCTTTTTTTAGCCCCCAATGAACTTAGTCCGAAACGGGAGCTTATGGATTTGGTCTCAATTTTCGTGTCCGTGCGTGCAAGTGTGCGTGCGACCGCAACAATATCTCGGACATGTGTGGAGCGATTTTATTTCTGCTTGGCACATCGACGACACATGATGGTATACATATGCACATCATTTTGTTTCGCGATGTGACCAAAGATGGCAGACTGGCAGCCATTTTAGTTGTAAATAAAATGTCATCGCAAAACGTCATTGCCCCCATTGTTTTCGTAATTTTGCTGTCTGGTGTTAAAGGGCAAGCCCATATTTATGTACAACTAAAATGACCGTCAGTCTATCAGTTGGCCATCTTTGATCAGATCACTAAATATATTGAGTAACACATGTATGCCATCATGTACTGTGCTTGTGGCAAGCTTTAACAAAATCAGACCATGCAAGTCTGAGCAATGGTTAGGGACACATTTAAGTAACAAAATGGCCACCAGTCGGCCATCTTGGATCTGATGTCGAAAATAAATGACGTGCCGTTGAAAGCCATCATTCCTTATCGTGGTGTCAAATTTCAACAACATCAATAAATGCATGTCCGAGAAATGGTTGAGGACGTATTCAACATCGGGTATTTTTTACAATATTAATGGTCACCATTTGGCCATCTTGGATCTGATGTTGAAAAAAAAAATGTGGTGGATATGTCTGCCATCATTCTTTATCTGTGTGCCAAGTTTGAACGATATCGGTAAATGCATGTCCGAGAAATGGTTGAGGACGTATTCAACATCGGGGTTTTTTTTTTTACAACTAAAGTCGCCGCCAGTTGGCCATTTTGGATCTGATGTCAAAATGATGTGCATATGTATACCATCATTTGTTGTCTTTGTGCCTAGTACGAATAAAATTGGTCCATACATGTCCGAGATATGGTTGCGAACACACACACTCATGCACGCACGGACACGATAATTAATCGAGACCAAATCCATAAGCCCCCATTTCAGACCAAGTCCAATGGGGGCTAATAATTTTAAAATACATTCTCATGACTATTTACAAGGAAGATATATCATTTGCATGTAATGCAGTTTTATTTGATAAAGTGAAACATTTATAAATATCAAAGTAGAGCTTCTTGCTTCCCTGGACCAAAATGCATACATACATAAATACATGTACTTGAAACTCGCTGGACTTTGAGTTTCATCACTTTGAGTTTCATCGAAAGAGCTTGCTCCGAAATTTTAAGTGTAAAGCTTATGTGCCAGGGCAAAGCAAAGCTTCTGCTTTGTATTCGAGTGAAGTGCTCCAGAGCCTTACACAAACAGATGATGAGCTTGCGAGGGGAGGGGGGCTGCAGTTCATCACTGAGCTGGTGGGGGAAAAAAAATCGAGGAGGAAAGTTCTGCATAAAGATTCATGGTTTCGATCCTTACATTGCACTCATGAGCACAAAGAAATGTCAACATTCTCATCAATATGCCCCTTTCAATGCGCACCACCATGTCACCTCTTTTCGAGAATCACCGGGACAACAGCACGCTCTTCAAACCAAGATAACACAAAAACAGACACCAACAATATGGTTTTAAAATGCTCTTTAGTGAAGCTGCCAATGGTAATCATGAAAGTATGGCAATGTTGTGTGATTAAGAAAGATTTTTTTTTTTTTAAAGCAAACATACGGGTAAGGCTCTGTGGCATATTCAAGGTGGCCTCGTGTTTATCTTGCAATAAAGCATGTAATATTGAGCTTGTATCTCATACTTACCTTCATATTTAGCAGTCAAGTCATTAGAAGATGTGATGCAGCAAAGAAACCCTTCCATAACTTCAGCTGTTACGTAACCTTTAAAATCATACGGACCATTTTGCCAGCCCATACATTTAAACAGTAGCATTAATAACTGATTTACCTGTAGGACCTCTGGCTCTTATTATATGATAATCGCAAGAAAATTTGTGGCTGCAGGGACTCTGTAACAGTGGGTGAAATGGGAATTGTGATGAAAGGAGAAAGAAAATGGACAGAAAATGCAGTGGAGTGAAAAATTAATTTGCAAATGTGATTTTTTTAAACATTCGTGCGGCGATGCAACCATCTGCACATAAATAAATAAACAAACAAAAATATCTGATTTTTTTTAAAAATAAATTTGCATAATCTAAACGTTGGGTTCTTGGGGGATTTCTCTCAGCCTCATAAGCTGAAGCGTAGTGGAAATACAGTGGATCCTACCTTGAGAGACCCCTGAAATGAGTGACCGCTCTCATTTCAAACCACCTACTTAATACACAGATGCATTTTCCTGTGATAACCACCTGCAAAGAGCGACGAGCTGTTACGTGTTACAAACATCCATGAAATCTGGTCAATGTTAGGACCAGGGACCACAAAATTTGATCAATTTCAACACCTCAAGTTTCAGAAAAACGCTCGCCCCGGTAGCTTGAGATAATTAAAATGAATGACAGACAATTACTATCAAAGACACCATCTTCCTAAAGGATTAAGTCATTTGTTTTGATGCAAAAATTAATATAAGTGCCTAATGATTTGACTTTTGTTGCTTTCACTACATGCATGGCGTCTATAGAATGTCTCTCAAATCAAAGACCACTTGTTTTGAAAGACCACATCAGGCTTGGAAATACGGACTGTCTCATAAACGGCATGGACTTTGAAATTGTTTTCTTAAAGATTGTCGACAGAAATCTCAAAATAAAACGAAAAAGGGGGTGGGGGTGGTCTCCCACCTGCGCTTTACGTAGAGGATGCATGCAAGGAGGAGTAGGACGACGGCCAGAATGCCCGCAATGACGCCTGCAACTCGCATTGTGTTCCCACTTTGCAGCTCTGTGCTGGGGCCCTCAGCGTTCCGTGTCACTGCAATGATGAGAAATGTCAGAGGGGTTAGAAAAATCCACAAGACCTTCATTAATGAGATCTTTGCTCATAAAACCTTCAGAATTAGGCTATGGCTAAGCCATCTTCCTTCATTGTACTCATTTTAAAATGTACAATGCATGCATATATGCTTCAGAAGCAATTTTGAAAGAATGACACATTTTGAATTGCATCACACTTGTAAAAATTCCCCGATTCTTTGAAACTAGTTTTATTTTATCCGTGTGGAGAAGGCTCTCTGATTATAATAAGAAATCCAGATTCATTAAGGCCAAACCAAACCTAAACTTTTTATTCTCAAGGTAATTATAAACAAACAAACTAAAAAAAAAAAAGACGTTTTCAATGTCTGTTTAGAAAGGGAAGGTTTGCAAACAAGGAATGAGGAGGAATTAACATGTTTGTATTCATTCATTGGAACAATAATGTGTATTTTCCTGAAGCTGTACTCTTTAATTTGAAATATATTGTTGGGTTTAAAAGTTTATAGATGGGACATAATGGAAAACTAGTCTTAATCATGAAGGCTAGTATCAATCTGCATTGAGGATCAGGTAGAATAATGGATGGAATCAACAGAACATTGATCGAAGTATGCTAAGCACCGTGGGAAGAAAGGAGAATGCCTGGTTTCAGGCATTAACCCTTCGCCGGAGCAAAAAAAGAGAGGCGGATAACGTTGACAGGTGGTATAGGGTGGCAGTGGGTCAGAGGTGTGTGCATCAGAGGCAAGTGAGGGATCAGGTGCAAGTGGGGTGGGAATGACTCAATTTGACAACTCATAAAAGAGAGGATCATGGTCTAAGAGTTAAAAGTCAAGGGTACTAGAACTGGGAGAAAAGGGGGTATAATAAGGAAACAACCAAAGAGAAAAAAACAGGTGTGTGGGGGAGATGATAAATAAATAAACAAACTAACCCAAAAGATGGAAGATAAATCGGAGCAAGAACAAAGAGGAGAAAAGGGAACATGTGCAAGAAAAAGGAAAGGTTCACCGAGACTCGGGTCTCAAGGTTCGAGTGTCCGGTCAAATCCAGAATTCCAAGGGTCAAGTTGAGTTCTGATCATCGATGCCGAATCTCAAGAGTCTAGTTGAGTGGTTTCACAATTTTAAATTCTTACACACCAAACTGAGAATGTTACCCTGTCTCACAGGTTTTATCTCAGGCCAATCTGTGTTTTTCCTTTCTAATTACTTTAACTTCACCCCTCTCCCCCAACCCCTTCTTTCAAAGGAGATGTCATTTAATGTGTCACTACAACTAATTATTTTTACGATGACTTTTAAATGAGTTGTTGTAAGGTCCCCGTTTAAAAACTTCAATCCTATGATTTGAATAAAGTAGCCTGCCAAGTCTGCAGCCTCCGAGTCTCACATCTATTTACGAGTTGTAAAACTTTCTGTTTTTGAAAGCGACTTGATTTGAGTGTTCCACGCCGGGATTATGCTTTTCCTCCCCCAAACCCCCTTTGACACCAAAATACAAATGAGAAAACTCTTGAATAGCAAGGGTACCACCCAAAATATCATGCTTGGAGTAAATTAATAAGCAATAATCACAATAATAATAACAATAATAATAATAATATAATCCTTTAAATGGAAGTTGAATTTGAAAAACAAAACGTCATTTAGGCCTTTTTAAATCATATTTTTTGAAACTTCCAAAGTCAATGCAAACACCAACATTTAATCTGAAGCCATTACACTCCTGGAGGGCTTCTCAATTCAAAGCTGGGCTTTCTCAGACTAATGTTGAAGTAAAGTCTATGCAGAGCACCGATGTATACGATTAAATCATTGATCCACGCAAATAACATTGCCATTTGCAAGCTGTTGGGATGGGGAAGCAGCTGGAGTGGTACAAAATACATGCACCAAAAAGAAAGCAAGAAATAAGGATGATTAAATACAGGACGCAGCATTTGGAATGGTGAAAGATGGATGCATGATTAAAACGAAGGAACAAGCTGGGAAGTCTGCGCACGGCAGTCGAGCCAATGGAATCAGATCCAAGGCCAATGGAGAGGCTGGAAGGCAATGCGGTAACCGAGGAAGAACGATAATTCTGAAAGATCGCTTCTCAGATGGATGCGGAGCTGTGAATGAAGGAGTATCCGCTTTGGATTTTTTTCAGCAAACTTTGGGTGATCAAAGAAATAGATGGAGGAACAACTGATGGAGGGAAGGCGATGAACAACGGCTTCAAAAAAGGGGCAATGGCGAAGTTCTAACCTGTTTCAGGGAAGTCTCCGTTGCCCTTGCGTGCTGTCGTAATGTGTGTTGTGGTTAGCTGATTCAATGCAACGGCGGCTAAGGTGAGAAACGAACTCTGGTTAGGCAGCCAGGGATTTGAGGTACAACATGTATGCCCCACCCCAGGAATGGCCTCGCTTCACGAGACACTGGGTAAAGATTCTCGAGGCCCAAGTGACCTGTGGTTTCCTGCCAGTAAAGCTGCTAGAAATTATTGAGATGTAATATACAGAATAGTGTTTGAAGCCAGAGAAAGACATTCCCAGCATGATCCTTTAACTAAAACCCAAAAGAAAAGCAGCTTCACATTTCCAAAGGGAAAACCAAAGTTAAAGTGAGGTGCATTTAAAGCCCTTGGTAGAAGACTCATGCAGTTTCCAGCAAAAAGGTGTTTGATAAGCAAACGGCATTGGGAGGGTGAGAAATATCAGCAGCCCCCTTTACCGCAATCTCAGAGCCGATTCCCAGGAGCATAGTTAGCACTTAGAAAGCCTAGACTAGTCTGTGGCAGCACAAACACATAGAGATAGAAGTGGCACAGGGAGGGATAAAATCAATTGCAAGCACAAACAGAGATGTGGGCCAAGATCCGTCGGCAGTCTCACCAGGCCAAACAGTTAAAGCATAACAGCCTGCAAATTCAAATTTCTGTTTGCTTTTATTTAAACAAGGAACCATCATAAGAGTTGTATCGAGCTACAACCATGTCAAAAGCAATGGATCCTTGCGACAATTCGAGGATAGAAAGAGTGGGGGTTTGGTGAGGGGAGGGTGGGGGTAAGCAGCAAGCAACAATGTTGAAAGTGATATAGAATTTATGAAATTAAAAATCTCACCTCGGCTTGCCAGCTTCCTGCACGATATCTTGGAGTTCTACAAAAAAATGAAAGCATTAATGATCATTGATTAGTCAGCATTTTGGCAAATTGTTATGAACCACTCACATGCACAATTTTAATGACATGGAAGTAAAATGAAATAATTGAGATTTTA
Organism: Eptatretus atami; assembly: GCA_035128595.1. Lineage (NCBI taxonomy): Eukaryota > Metazoa > Chordata > Myxini > Myxiniformes > Myxinidae > Eptatretus > Eptatretus atami. The sequence goes on along the minus strand of CM068957.1, from coordinate 60,008,266 downwards.
GTAACAAAATATTTCCATAGTTCTAGCAGTGGATAAAATGTCTCTTCATATGTGCTTACACTTCACAAACCAGGAGCACAGGACTTAAGCAGCACATACCAGGTTGCTATTAATCACAGAAATTGTCAGACAAATGCGAGGCAAGAAAAATCACATTCCCAAAATACAACAGCTAAGCCGGGAATTGAATCATTTCAACATTTCCTCATCTTCCATCAAACAAAACGAAGGAATTTGAAATGCATCAAAATACAGCAAGAGTTGGTACTCCTGAACCTTTGATTCACCACCTCTGATTGGTACCCCCATCACCGCATAAACCCTCTCGACCTGATAGCTAATTGCCGCTCTTCTCTCAAGTCATATTCATCCATTTATCCAATGTCGGAATGTCTAGATGTTGCTCCCCACCCTGCCGTCTGTCCGATACGCTTCCATTCGCTTTCATTTATGCTCTTCCATCTTTTTATGCATCAAATATATACATAACATATATATATATA
>CM068957.1:59967432-59989106 GCA_035128595.1 Eptatretus atami | reverse complement strand
CTAATGAGGCAACATCATTCTTACCCGAATCATTGTGACTTCTGCTTCAGATGCTTGTGTGGGGAAGGATGTCGAGAAGAAAATAGCATCGCTACTTAGAAAAAAAATCACTACACATCACTAAAAAAGCGGTTGTGTGTGTGTTGTGTGTGTGTGTGGTGTGTGTGTGTGTGGTGTGTGTGTGTGTGTGTGTGTATGTATATATATATATATGTGTGTTTGTGTGTATGTAAGCACCACACGTGACAAGTAGATAGACACCATTAAAAGAATTTATTTATTTAACATTTTAAGAACATTTGATCCATTTTAATACATACACTAGTATTTGTAGATTTGCCATTTGCAGATTTCAACGTTTTTACTCTTTCAGGCATAGAACTAACGAGTTCTGAAATTTCTCTTGTGGGATTTCTGCCCATGCTTCACGCAAACGGGTTCGCAATTCTGCCAGTGATGTTGGTTTCCTGGACTTTTTCCACACAGCTCGATCCAATATGGCCCAGAGGTGTTCAATGGGATTCATATCAGGAGACTGACTTGGCCATGGAAGTTGCTTGATTCCATTTCTGTCCTGCCATTCTCTGGTCTTTTTTGCAGTGTGGCATTGAGCTCCCTCCATCTTCAATGAACAGAGTGGTGTTTTTGACCATCTGACCAGTGGAGAAGACAGGGAGACATCCATCCTCAAGGATAGAAATGTGTGTCGTAGTGTTCATGATGCCATCACACTCCACAAGCTCTGACCGACCAGTGCTCCAGATTGCTCCCCACACCATCACTGAAAAACCACCGTGTTTGGCAGTTGGCTGCAATTGGTTCAAAGAAAACGCGACTGGGAAGTCTGCAGCCCCATACGTGTCAACTTTCAGAAAATTGAGCAAATTGGGACTCATCTGAAAAAATTACAGTTTACCAAAACTCCAAGGGTCTGGTGGCCATCTCGTCAGCCCACTTCTTCTCCTTTGAATGTTTGCTGGTCAAAGAAGTTTTCTCCTAGCTACGGTTCAAAGAAAACGCGACTGGGAAGTCTGCAGCCCCATACGTGTCAACTTTCAGAAAATTGAGCAAATTGTGACTCATCTGAAAAAATTACAGTTTACCAAAACTCCAAGGGTCTCGTATTTGCTCAATTTTCTGAAAGTTGACACGTATGGGGCTGCAGACTTCCCAGTCGCGTTTTCTTTGAACCGTAGCTAGGAGAAAACTTCTTTGACCAGCAAACATTCAAAGGAGAAGAAGTGGGCTGACGAGATGGCCACCAGACCCTTGGAGTTTTGGTAAACTGGTAATTTTTTCAGATGAGTCCCAATTTGCTCAATTTTCTGAAAGTTGACACGTATGGGGCTGCAGACTTCCCAGTCGCGTTTTCTTTGAACCAATTGCAGCCAACTGCCAAACACGGTGGTTTTTCAGTGATGGTGTGGGGAGCAATCTGGAGCACTGGTCGGTCAGAGCTTGTGGAGTGTGATGGCATCATGAACACTACGACACACATTTCTATCCTTGAGGATGGATGTCTCCCTGTCTTCTCCACTGGTCAGATGGTCAAAAACACCACTCTGTTCATTGAAGATGGAGGGAGCTCAATGCCACACTGCAAAAAAGACCAGAGAATGGCAGGACAGAAATGGAATCAAGCAACTTCCATGGCCAAGTCAGTCTCCTGATATGAATCCCATTGAACACCTCTGGGCCATATTGGATCGAGCTGTGTGGAAAAAAGTCCAGGAAACCAACATCACTGGCAGAATTGCGAACCCGTTTGCGTGAAGCATGGGCAGAAATCCCACAAGAGAAAATTTCAGAACTCGTTAGTTCTATGCCTGAAAGAGTAAAAACGTTGAAATCTGCAAATGGCAAATCTACCAAAACTAGTGTATGTATTAAAATGGATCAAATGTTCTTAAAATGTTAAATAAATAAATTCTTTTAATGGTGTCTATCTACTTGTCACGTGTGGTGCTTACATACACACAAACACACATATATATATATATACATACACACACACACACACACACACACACACCACACCACACACACACACACACACACACACACACAACCGCTTTTTTAGTGATGTGTAGTGATTTTTTTTCTAAGTAGCGATGCTATTTTCTTCTCGACATCCTTCCCCACCACAAGCATCTGAAGCAGAAGTCACAATGATTCGGGTAAGAATGATGTTGCCTCATTAGTAGATGTCATTTCTCCTGAACTTGGATAAACTTATTTTGACATTTCCACTGATATCGATTTTACAATGCTTTCAATCAATTTGGCTGCAGCCTCGATAAGTCGCATTTTCTATGCATCGCAGTTGCTCTTCTTCAGTTGATGATAGAATTTGTGGATGATAGGGGATGCTTAATGGTGAAATGTAACTACGTTTAGCTTTTCATTGATCTCAGTGATTATCCCCACACTTTTTGAAAATACTGCATTGCAATCTGCTGCGTATGTCTGTCAATCCATCCGTTTGTCCGTCACACGATCTCCTCATAAATGGTTTGGCAGAAATTCACTAAACTTGGTAGTTATGATCACCACAAGGCATGATGGTGGAAGAGCAGTATTACTTTTGGCCCCACCCCCTGGTGTGGGGTCAAAAGGTCAAATTCCAAAAAGTGCAATTAGGGGCACATTTTTAAACCTTTTTTAATGAAACTTTATATGTGCAATCAACTTTTGGGGCAAGCATGAAATATGTAACGATTTTATGGATTTGACCCCCATTTCATGTCCCCAGGGGGTGGGGACCTTGGGTCACAGGGGTAAAAGTGGAAAAAAAAGAAATTAACTCATGATTTGGTATTGGGTCATTCCTGGTGGAACTTTTTGCCATCTTTCAACTTTGCTTTCGATGGGTAGCATGGGGATTTGCGATAGCGCACCATCAACTTCACTCCAGATATTATATTTTCATCAAAATGTTTTTTACAGTAGATATTTCATGTTCTGTATGTAAATCCATACGTTTTACAATTGTGTCAGCCTTGCGTTCTATGCGTTTTTCTTGCGTTCTATGCATTAGATCCTGTATCATTAATAGCTCCTCTTCATTGTCCTCCAGATATTTGACTACCTTCATGAAAGCATCTGCTCACACCAAATAGGAGGGTCTACCTGGATTAAGCCATTTGCGTCGTCACTTTCCTCCAGTCTTGAATCATTGTGGTATTTGCTTCCCTGTTATAAAGTTTGTGTTGCAGAAGTTGTGGTATACAGCATCTGCAGCATGCAGATCCTGAGCATACTCAAGTCTACCTTAAACAGTTTCTGCCCACAAATCCTTGCCTTCCTTTGCATGACTGCATGAATATTTTTTTTGAAATTCCATTGTTCTGACTGAGATAAGTTTATGCGGAATTCCCACGGATTCCGATGGTATAAATCCAAATTCCAACAGAATATGCAGTTTTCTTTGCACTCGAAAACGGTACCTTTGGATCAACGCACACATGGTATATATACTACCAGAGTCTGCGTAGTTACATTCTCACTTTCTGTTGGCATTGGCTCTGTGCTATGCAGTTTGGACAACATAAATCCCTCCTACACTTGATATATACAGCTTGGCCTGGCACGTTACTAATATTGCTGTTCTGCAAACTATTAGCCTCGTGGCGATTCCTTCACATTCCTTGGAATACAATATGGTCGTTGGCTGTCCATTGGATAGAGGTTCCTCACAGTAAACGCACTTGTCAATCTCAATTGGAGTATTTCACTGAAAAAAAGCAAAAACCTGGTTACAGTTTCAATGATGTTGTTTTGTATGTAGCCTGTGGCTGCTGGCTGCATCATTTCTGGAAGTGCAGCTGTGCTGCTGATATAGCGCCTCTGTAACCAATAAGCTGGTACTCCTTTTGCCAACATCAGAAGGATGACAAAATGAGTCAACCCACTTGATGTAATTTCAATGGCATACACCAGGGGCTCAAACTAAAGACCCTAAGATCTTCAGCCAGCCACTTTAACCATTAAGCCAACATCAGGATTAGTTTCAATGATTTAAAAGTGGGACTAGACAGACAGATTTAAATGTCAAGAGACATGTAATATTATATTATCAACACACACCCCTAAATTCCTTGTTTTTTCGAAGCAGTCACAATGCATTATCATATAAGTAAGCACAAATGTCATCTTTCAATGGGATACTGGATATTGTATGAAAGGTAACTTCAATACAAATCCACTGATATCTTAATTTGCATTATTGATTGAGAATTGATCTTGATATGATGATATTTGTCATCCCAACCCCAAAACTTTGGCAAACTTTTTGGTTTACAATGTTAGTAGAGCAGAGGCCAAACAAAGAATGTTCCAATGCTTCAGTATTGGATATCGTTTGGAAATATTTTCACTACAAATCTCTTGATACCTTGATATTGAGGATCAGTTGAGAATCGATCAAGATGTAGCCATATTTCTCACCCCTGCTCCTAAATTTTGATTGACATTTTTTGTTTGCAATGTTACCTCAAACTTGGGCCAAAATGGAAATATTCCAAGGCTTTGATTTTCCAAGACTTTTCGTATGTCATTTTACACTATTTTTAGTGGTTGCTCAAAAATATTTGAATGGTTACCATTGCAATTTGTGGTGACTTCATTATCACTTCAGTGACTGAAGTCATTATCATTATAATGACTTCACGAAATCAACCAGGAGGTGGGAATGCATAATAATAAACCAGATTCTGTCCTTCTGAATGGGTATTACACCGGACGTCCTGTGTCAGCATTTGATGGTAGACATTAAGGATCCCACGGTCTCCTTCATGAAGAATCGACGAGTTATTGCCAGCAGCATGGTTAAATTCTAAATTCCAGCCCTAACCACTGCTTTGAAGGCAATGGAAAACCACCCAGTATAACCCTTGTCAACAAACTGCTTCAGCAGCACTGGCGCATCAGAACACACACACACACACCACACACAACAACACACACACACCACACACACACCACACACACACCACAACACAACACACACGTCATGGTCCGTGAGCGGTGAAGCTGTGAGAAGGCGGTGAAGCAGTGAGAGGCGGTGAAGCCGTGAGTGAGGCGGTGAAGCCTTGAAGCCGTGAAGCCATTTGTCACACCGTGAAGACTATATGCCTATTAATTACGTCCTGTTTTGATCGTTAATTCCCCAGACCTTAAAGGCCCAAAAGACGAGAGACCCCAAAAATATCCAAGGACTCCAAAATACCCCAAAGACCCAGAAGAGCCAAAAAGACCCAAAGACCCCAAATACCCCAATGACCCAAAATATCCCCCAAAACCCCAAAAACCTGAAAGACCCAAAAATACCCTGAAGACCCCAAAGACCCAAAAGCCCTGAAAACCCAAAACAACCCTGAAGACCCCAAAGCCTCCAAAAACCCAAAGACCCTGAAGACCCAAAAGATTCAAAAGACCCGAAGAGACAAAACGACCCCAAAGACACCAAAGAACCCCAAGGACCCCAAAGACACCAAATAACCCCAAACAATTCAAGGAGCCCAAGGACCCTGAAGACCAAAAGACCCCAAAAAGCCAAAAGACCCAAAACTCACCAGAGACCCAAAAGACCCTGACGACCCAAAAGACCCTGAAGACACCAAAAACCCAAAGTCACCGAAAACCCAAAAAGACCCTGAAGACCCCAAAGACCCTAAAGCCCCAAAGATCCAAAATGACCCAACAAACCTGAAAGACCTAAAAGTCACCAAAGAACCAAAAGACAGCGAAGATCCAAAAGCCCCTGAAGACCCCAAATACACCAAAGACTCCAAAGACCCCAAAAGCCCCTGAAGACCCCAGATAACCCAAGGACCGCAAATACACCAAAGACCCTGAAGACCCACAAAACCCCAAAAACCCAAAAGTCCCAAAGACCCCAAAAATCCAAAAGACCCAGAAGTCACCAAAGACCCAAAAGAAGACCCCGAATAACCCAAAAACCCAAAAGTCACCAAAGATCCAAAAAGACCCGAAGACACGAAAGTCCCAAAAGACCCAAAAGTCCCTGAAGACCCATAAGACCCTTTAGACCCATTAGACCTCAACACCATTTGACCCTTTAAACCCTTTAGACAGGTTAGACAGCTTAGACCCTCAACCACTTAGACTACTTGGACTTACTTATATCACAAATGAAATTTCAAATAAATGTAAAATCTATTATATTACTAAAACTCTCATCTTGTATGTATGTATGTTCCCGAAATACAGCCAAAACGGTCCACGAGAGCGCAAACATTTTAGGGCCACCTTACTGACCATATGCCTGCGGTGTGCAGTATCAAGTTTCGTTCAAATCGGGCAACAAAACAATTATTAAAAAATCAATTACCGATTCAGTCAAGTACTCTTCGGGAGTATTTGATCAATGCAAACAACCCTCAGCGGTATAGTTCCGCTGGAGCTATCTTTTTGTTTCTTTTCTTCGAAATGATTTTTTTCATCAACCGCTGTCACACGAGAACCAACGGGTTCACGGGTCGTCAGTCACAAATAAATTTGTAGCAAAGAAATGTTTGTATATGATTGGTGTAAATGATGTCAACACAGAAAATCTGTGATGGCAATCTCTGCAATGACATATATATAATATATATAATATATATATATATATATATAGTATATATATATATATATATATATAAATTTAACACAGGTGGAGGTGTGATTTTGAAGTGATCGGTTACACCTGAGCTAGTTTACAATTGCTATTATAAGGGGGGTGGACACATATTTAACCAAGACATTCTAGTTTTGTATTTTAAATTATTTTTCGGAAATTTGTCGAATTTGTTTTTCATTTGGAAGTTGTGGGTTACGATGTGTACATAAAGGTGGAAAAAAGTCTGATTTAATGCAATTTAATTCCAGGCTATAAGGCAGCACAATAGGTGAAAAATTTGAAAGGGGGTGTAGACTTTCTATACCTCCCGTACATACCTCCAATTATACGTGTTCATATGTTTTTATTAATTTGTCGATATTTAGAAATATCTCGACTTACTTTGCAAGAATACATTGGGGGCAAATTCTTTCTTTCTGAGTTTGAGGGATACTTTTCCTCTTTTAAGAGCCTCCATGTCTAAAAATGCTTGGAACACGAGCCAACTTGGCAAATGAACAATGCCCCCTGTGGACTTGCACTGGGATTATATTCTATTTGGATGCTTTTTATTTTTTTCGACTTAATTGAAGAAAAGTATATTTTGAAATTTTGGCAGAATTACAGCTGAAGATGAAAATATTTTGATGACTAGGGAGGTGATTGATTTATTTGGAATTCAATTCATTTGTAATTTTGAGGTTCTATATTCAGCAAAATTGATTAATATTTAACATATCAACCTCGATGGGATTCTCTGGTCATGTTTTTTGTCGACTACAAGTTAAGTTAACTTTGAATGCTACTTGCGATTGTCAACTTCCAACAGTTTGGATTATGAATTGGAAACATGCTGTGCATGATACACATAAGGAAAACTGCATCCGATATTTCGAGGAAACAAAATATTCACGCACTGGGAGCATTAAGTCAACAGCCTTGAACCATCTGTATTTTCTTGTTCACAAAAAAGGGAAATAACCTCTACATCAAATACAGTTGTGCAGTTTCTGCCGCTGGAATTTGTCAAGTATTTCTATGAGGGTCATACGTTCTTAAGAACCTGTTTTAGCTCTCCTTGTGAGAGATCTATCCATTGGCTCAAAGTAAAGAAAAAAATTTAAAACTAAAGAGTAATATTAAAGTTAATAACTCTGGTCGAAGGTCATCCTTTGGTTGTTAGATTATTTGTTGATATTTGGAAAGTCAGAGAAGGGTGTGGCTGAAACTCGTTTGGTATATGATAGGGAGGAATGGAGGTAGCAGGGGGGGGGGGGGGGGGGGGGGGGGGGGGGGGGGGGGAGGAGTGTGTCCAACAGGATGGAGTCCAACTAATTAACAATCAGACCAGCGCTCATCTATCTATATATTATTAAAACTCTCATCTTGTATGTAGTATGTATGTATGTTTCCGAAATAAGCCAAAACGGTACACGATAGCGCAAAAATTTTAGGGCCACCTTACTCACCATTCGCCTGTGGTGTGCAGTATCAAGTGTCGTTCAAATCGGGCAACGAAAAAATTCCCGATTCAGTCAAGTACTCTTTGGGAGTATTTGATCAATGCAAACAACCTCAGCGGCTATAGTTCGCTGCGAGCAATCTTTTTTGTTTTTCTTGAAATGTATTTTTTCATCAACCGCTGTCACACCGCGGAATTCAACAGGTACACGGGTCATCCTGAATATATATATATATATATATAATATATATATAATATATATATATATATATATATATATATATATATATATATATATACATATACATATATACATATACCACACAATACAGTCTGTCGCTTCGCTGATGGGGACAATAAAAGGGGGGGAGAAAGAGGGAGGAGAGACAGAGAAGCAGGTGTAGAGTGAGAGGGGGGAGGGGGCAGAGAGGTTGAAGAAGGGGAGTTCGGGAGAGCAACACCTCACCAAACATTGCTCCGCGATTCACTGCAGGAGGGAGGTGTGTGTGTGTGGAGAGGAGAGAGAGAGAGAGAGAGAGAGAGAGAGAAGAGAGAGAGAGAGAGAAGAAGAAGAAGAGGGAGAGAGAGAGAGAGAGAAGAGAGAAGGAGAGAAGAAAAGAGAAGAGAGAGAGAAGAAGAGAGAGAGAGAGACGAGAGAGAGAGAGAAGAGAGAGACAGACAGACAGACAGACAGACAGCAGAGATAGTGAGAGAGTGACAGAGGTGTGGAAGATGGATAGAGGAGGGGACAGACTGAGAGAGAAGGTGGGGGGTCCAAGGAAAAAAAAAACAAGACAGGTGAGGGTGGAGGTGGGTGAGCAAAGAGAATGATTTGTGATGCTTAATGACCTACAGGGGGGGGGGGGGGGAAACACCAACAACAAAAAAAACGACAACAGACATCGTAAAGTCATCTGCAGGCATATATGCAAAACTTTGATTAAAAAAAAGCGAGTGGTTCGTGCTCCATCATCCTGAGTGAGTGGTCGTGCTCAATCACCTAAGAAGTTGTTGTTAAATAACACCTATTTCTGAGCCGTTTGCTATAAATTTCCAAGCCAAATATATTTTCCACCCGTCACATGCAGCTGTTTATAGAAAACAATGTTTGTGATAATATCCCTGAAACATCTATGTAAATGCAAGTTGCTTTTGTGAAAGAGAGATGGTTTGGGGTTGTTGCCAATATCAGCCAAACTGTGTGGCGTGTGGTGTGTGTGTCGTGTGTGTGTGGTGTGTGTGTGTGTGTGTGTGTGTGTGTGGTGTGTGTTGTTCAAAAGCATAATTCACTCTTATATATATATATATATATACATATACAGGATATATAATATATATTATATATTATATATACACTCTCATATATATATATATATACATACATATATACATAATATATATATATAATATATACATAATACATATATATATATATACTATATATACATATATACATCTATACATATATATATATATATATAATATATATATTTATCCTGGTGTTGGCATAGTGTTAGGGTAGCGGCTTGGGATCCAAAAGTCCTGAGTTCAAGCCCCGTTGGCTGCTTGAATTAATACACACCAGGAGGTTGACTCAGCCTGTCATCCTTCCGAGGTCGCGAAGTGATACCTGTGTACTGGGCCCGGTGTATGCCCCAGTTAGAATAGTGTACCATATCCCTGGTTGTCGTATGAGGCGACCAGGTTGCGTCAGAAGGGCATCCGGTGTAAAACCTGTGCCAAAATCATTATGCGGATCATAACGGATCTAAAATCCGCTGTGCGACCCTAACGGGAGCAGCCGAAAGAAGAAGAAGCATATACATGTACATATATACATATACACACATATATTATATATATATATATATATAATATATATACATATATATGAAGCTGCAGCATTTTAAGCTTCGCCTTGATGGAAATTAAACCTCTGGAACTGAAAGATTAAAAAAAAAACTTTTTTTATCCAAATATCAATGGTCATTCCATATTAAACGAGATCCATCCATTGGGACCATACTCTGTACAGAGCGTTGGTGCTGCCGAAGCAGTTTCCTTGGCTGTTGGGCACAATCCTGGATGGGTCACCACTCCAACACAGGATACCAGCAAACTGTCACTCATTATGCTGACCTCAGTAGGATGACAGGCACAATCAACCCGACCAGGTATTAATTCAAAAGCTGAGTGGGATTTGAACTCAGAATCCCAGGATCCCAAGCTCATCACCCTTACCATTAAGCCAACACCAGGCTTAAGGGAGAAAAGATGTTAGAATTTTGATAAAATTCTGGATTAAGCTTTTATAATCATGTTCTCAGAAAGGTAAACAATTGTAGCAGATAAGCACAAAATGTGTACAATATTAGAATATGCATAAGCAAAGATCATTCTCATATGCATAAGCCATTATCATGTGCCCAATGCTCCCTCAAGTTCTACTAATCCCTCTCCCCTCCATTTGCACAACTTTTGCGGGAATTCTCCTTTTGGCGCAATGGCACATGCCTCTGTGTGAGCATAGGCACTGACGGCCGGAATTGAAACAGCAGTTAAACACAGACTACAAATATTGGTGGCAGAGGGTAAACACTTAATTTTATTGCAAGTGTAATGATATTTGCTCACATGCACAATACTCCCACATCTTGTGCTGAGCACACCTGCACGTAGCCTTGTGGCAGATGCCTCTCCCAACAAAGAGTAACCCATCACTGCTGTGTTTGTTAAGCAAAAACAAAACGCTCATCTTAAGTCCTTACTTGTGATGCCAACAAAATTGATCTGAGTTCATGTTTGATTCAATATTTTTTTGTTGACTCACGGATGAGGTGGGTTAAGTTACAACTCATGACAAACATGACTCCGGTAAGTTTGACTATGCTCGTCAGGAAATTTGTCAAATGAAAACAAAATGTCACTTAATATATTCACATTTTTATTCAATACAGAACAATAAAAAAAAAGGGTGCAGAATGATTCAAGAAGGGCTCTTTGCCCTTTATTGAAGAGTAAAGCCTGGTGTTGGCTTCACGGTTGAGGTGGCTGACTTAAGATATTAGGGTCCTGAGTTTGAGCCCCTGTCGGCTGCTGAATCAACACCAGGTGAGGTTGACTCAGCCTGTCATCCTTCTGAGGTCAGCAAAATGAGTACCATTGTATTTGTACTGGTAATAGAGAGCACTGAATCAGTGGCACAGCCACACCCCCAGAAAATGATGCAACCAGCAGTCACAGGCTGCACACGACAGGTATTGAAGAATACAGGTTTGTTAATATCCACTCGGCACTGACTTGGGGAAGTTTCATTCATAAAAGTAGGCCGAGTATAGAACAATAAAATTAGCACTTACTGAGTGAATGAGTGAAAGGTCATCATTAAGAACTATTCTATGGTCTCCAACAATCAACGCGGTGAACCTTTAATCATGAGATACAGTTGCCTATATAAAGTCAACACCCCCTTTCAAAATTTTCACCTTTTGTTGCCTTATAATCTGGAATTAAATTGCATTAAACCAGCCTTTTTCCACCTTCAGTTATACATCGTAACCCACAACTTCCAAGTGAAAAACAAATTCCACAAATTTCAGAAAATCAATTAAAAATACAAAACTACAATATCTTGGTTGGACAAGTACCCAAACCCCCGCCCTCCCCTCCCTACCGTTAAAATAGCAATTGTAAATTAGCTCAGATGTAACCAATCACCTTCAAAATCACACACCACTTTAATTGAGCTCCACCTGAAAAAAACAAATTCCACAAATTTCAGAAAATTAATTTATAAAATACAAAACAACAAGATCTTGGTTGGATAAGTGTCCACCCCCCTTATAATAGCAATTGTAAATTAGCTCAGGTGTAAAGAACCACCTTCAAAATCACACACCAAGTTAATTGGCGTCCACCTGTGTTAAATTGTAGTGATTCTGATCATTTCAGAATAAAATCAGCTGTTCCTGTAGGTTTCCTCTGCTGGGTAATGCATTTCGCAGCAAACACTCAACCATGAGCTCCAAGAGGCTTTCAAAAGACCCCTGGGATAAAGTTGTGGAAAGGCACAGATCACGGATGGTATAAAAATATTTCAAAGGCCTTGAATAACCCGAAGAGCACAGTCAAGACAATCATGAAGAAGTGGAAGGTGTATGGTACCACCAATACCCTGCCTAGATAAGGCCGTCCAATCCAAACTAGATGACCAAGCAAGGAGAGACTGATCAGAGAGGCCACAAAGAGGCCAATGGCAACTTTGAAAGAGCTACATGCCTTTTATGGTAAATAATGGTCACTGTTGCACGTGAAAACAATATCCAAGCACTCCACAAGTCTGGCCTGTACAGTAGGTGGCAAGAAGGAAGCCATTACTCAAAAAGCCACCTGGAGTCCTGTTTGAGATTATAAAAAAAAAACCACTTCTGGATCATTCATGAAGTCATGTGGTAAAATGTTTTGTGGTCTGACAAAACCAAGATGTAACTTTTTGGCCTACATACAAAACGTTACGTTTGGCACAAACCCAACACAGCACATCACCCAAAGTACACCATCCCTACTGTAAAGTATGGTGGCAGCAGCACCATGTTGTAGGGGCATTTTTCATCAGCAGGGACTGGGGCACTTGTCGGGCTCGAAGGGAAAATGGATGGAGCAAAATACAGAAAAATCCTCGAGGGAAACCTGCTGCACTCTGCAAAAAAGCTGAAATTGGGATGGAAGTTCACCTTTTAGCATGACAATGACCCAAAGCACACAACCAAAGCTACAATAGAGTGGCTAACAAAGAGAGAGATTTCAATCGTGGTTCAGTAGAGTCTGATCCGTTTTGACCTACAATGAATAGGATATCAGGTTCACTTAAGTGACCCAGCAGTTGGGCGGCGGAGGTTTTGCACTCTACCGAGTGCCTCCCCTCTAGTTTGTTGTTTTTTTCCAACGAGCATCAGACAAATGGCCATAATTTTTGGATGAGTAATATTACTTCATGGGAACTCTTGTGTATCAACTATGCCATCTTTCTGATATTGATTTTCTCTCTGCACTCAGTGTGACAGTTGAAGAGAGATTTCTCCTCCTATGAAAGCCAAAATCTGTGCTTTTTTAGAACAATCCTATGGAGATGTAAGGGCTGTAGCTCTGTTAAGCTCATGCCTAATATGCGGAGCCTATTAGTAGAGTTCCCACAATAGGGTCCGTGACCGTTTTTCCGGGACCAAGGTTTGGTTTGGACCACCAAGGACCAAGGACCACCCCCAAATCCCACCAACCATGGATGGACAATGAAAGACGGTAGATGTGTGCGTGAGGACACCCATGATGCACTCCCAAGAAGTTTACATGACTTGGTTGAACAAGAACAGACATTGTTGCCGATGATGAGGCTGAAAGTAATGATGAAGTTTGTGACTCTGGAGCCAGCGACTCAGATAGTGACTGAAGGATTACATGTATGTGTTTCAATGGAGATTTCATTTACTTTAATTTACAACTGTAAAAACATTGCCACAGTCAAAATATAAGAGATGTTAATATTATTTATTATGACTGTCTTAGATAAAAGACAGTTTGGACAGTACATCAAACTTTGGTCAATGCAAATTAAAGAATACTTACCGGGGAAAGCGTCATTGGCCGGGAATTCAGATAAATTCATGTTTTATTTCATTTTTCCATTGAAACACTGTTGCTCTACAGACAAAATGAAGGAATGTTGGATATTCTTTCATCATATTACTGTTCTAGATAAAGTACAGGAGGACATACAAAAGAATGGTATAACCTACCTGAACAGTGTAAAAGTTGAGAAATTTATATTATGTACACATCATGTTCTGAAAATAAAGACAATGATTGCGTCCTTCTCTTCTTGTCTCAATTTGTTGTGCACTCCCACATATAAACAAACATTTCTTGTATGAAAAGATTCACTGCCAATAATATTATGAGAAGAAAATAGATTTTTTTTTACTATTTTCCAGATGTTACTCGACGACAATCTGGATTTGGCCCCCGAAAAGTTATATTTCATATTTTGTGACTTAACCCTTAAATATAAAATCTGGAATGGTAATATATGCCATCCTTGACCTTCAAAACATATATTTTGACCCAAAAATCATAAAAATCGGACATGTAGAACCAAAGATATGCAATTTTTGATATACTGGAAGTAGCATGGCGGCCATTTGAATTTTCGCATCTGGCGAGTCAGCCCACATTTTCACGAGGTTCACCCCAGCTCATTTAATCAGCACCCTCAAATTGACTAAAATCAACCTTCCAACCTTGGTCCGAAAACGGTCACGGGACCCTATTGTGGGAACTCTACTATATGCAACTGTTTAGCCAGAAGAGTCTTTTAAAATTTACATTGTTCATGGCTGCTCCGAAGAGTTTTGTGGCACCACGGACAGGTTCATGTATGGCAGGTATTTCCTGGTCAGGATGCATGCAGCAATAGTTGATGTGCCACTTGCTTCTTCGTTCCCACCACCAATGATGGAGTCTGATTCGACTTAGTCTTGTCAGGTTTGACTCATTCACTCTGGTGCGGAGCTCTGCTCCTCGCTCATTTGGACCTACTCCTATTGAGGAGTGGTCCATCTGTGTGACCATGCCCTTCCTTGTGAGGACGTATGTGTTTAATTGGTTATGTACTTCAGGTTGAGGTGCATGTGTATGCTCATGGGACAGTCTTGTTGGACTGTGTATTTTAAGCTGTGGGGTGAAGGTGCACGTTTCAAGTTGTTTATAAATGTTTTGATTTTATTTTTTTTGCTTTTGTCATATTGAAAAAAGGGTCTACTTCATAAGGAGTGTATGGGGACATAGTCCTATTTAGGAGTGTCCAGCTGTATGACATTCATTCTGGCCCTTCAGGGTTAGAATGTATGTGTTTTTGTTGACCATGTGCTTAGCCTTTGGGTTGAGGTCCATGTAGTATGCTCATGGAGCCAGTCTTGTTGGACTGTGTACCTTGGCCATGGGGTAAAAGTAAACATCCTACATCTATTCAAATATTTTTCTGTTTTTTTTTTTTTACCTTTTTATCTTAAAAAAGGCCTCCCTCATAGGGAAGCCAACAAGCGTGAAAACGTTCATGGCAGATAGTGAGACCCAAAAGCTTTGAAAGACAGAACCTCTTCAAGAAGATTGTTGAGAAAGTAGATGGGGAGGTATTTTCCAGACGGTCCCTTCGGAGAGACATAGTGAGAATTGGATTTGTCAGGATTGAAGGACATGTTCCAAGTGCTTGACCAGCTTGTGATTTATCCAGGTCTGTAGATGGTGAAGAGGTGCTGCTGCTGATCAGAGGGATGAGAGATGGTATGGAAGAGGGTGGGGTCATCAGCCAAAATATAGGATTTTTCCAGAGAGTCGGAGAGATCATGATGAAAACCAGATAAAGAACAGGGCGCAGAACACTGCCTTGATGAACTCGAGCCTGGACACAGGAAGAGGAGATGAGAGAATTCAATTAAGGCCACACGTTGATTGCTACAGGAGAGGAAAGTCCGTGAGCTCTGAGTGGAGATTTCCTTGGATACCATAAGAAGAAATTTGGTGAGCAGCATGAAGCTGAGGCTAGGTGTGGGCAGAAGTGGAGAATGAGGGTGCCAGACCGTATTGAAGCTCACGACATGTTTCGGGGATTGCTCTGATCTCATGTCGGCATTGAGGACACCTATGCATTGTTGGGAGAGCAGAAGCAGCATGTCCAGGATAGAGTGACCTGGTCTGAACCCAAATTTATGATCGGAGGTCAAGAATTGGAGAAGATGAAGAATTTAATGTGGGAAGTGATGATGGCTCCATGACCTTGCTGATGATTGAGAGCGGCTGATTGTTCTGTAATTGTAGGGATCTGTTTTTGCACCTTTTTAAAGCAGAGTGGTAAGTTTGATTTTCAAGCAGATGGCAGATGATCTTGAGCAAAAGAGAGGTGAATATAGCAGAGAGAGAGATGTGCAAGAGCAGCAGAGTGGTTTTTTAGGACATGTGGGCTGATGCCGTCTAGACCGGTTGCAGAATCGCGGGAGGCGCAAAGCGCCCCTCACTCTATATGGGACGGGTTTCTGGCATGCAACTTTAACACAGGGACTGGAATTCGTTTCTCAGCTTCTAACTGGACAAAATTCGCTGCAAATTTCAGAATCAGAGTTGAGGTTTGACAGAAAAACTCTCCACATTGTCGGGAGAAAACGACACACAGAGTCCAAGATCAGCTGGTGTGACTGGGTATGGTGGATACAGAAAGCGATGGGTTTGGGACACAAATTTCTCAGCAAAACAGAGTTTAGGCATTCAGCCTTTTTCACGTGCGTGTCAGCTGTGCTGCTATTTGAGGTAAGAGAGAGGATGGAGGGGGATCCATCCATCCATCCATCCATTGGGACCATAATCTGTGCAGAGCATTGGTGCTGGTTAAGCAGTCTCTTGGCTATTGGGCACAATCTTGGATGGGTCGCCACTTCGACACAGAATACCAGCAGCACGCTGCACTCATTTTGTCGACCTCGGAAGGATGACAGGCAGAGTCAACCGCACCTGGTATTAATTCAACAGCCAAGCAGGATTTGAACTCAGGATCCTCGATCCCAAGCCACCACCCTAACTATTAAGCCAACACCAGGCATGGAGGGGGATCATGCACACCAGAAACAGACTTAACCAGATACCACCAGGATGTGGAGGAAGGGAGACAGGTTTGAGAGTTCAAACTTGAGATTGTATAGATGTTGCTTCCTGGCTCTCCTGAGGGTAGACACACACTTATTCTGAGCTTTGTGCAAGGAACTGAGATTGCCTTCAGTTGGCTTTGCCTTGCATGAGGTGAAGGCAAGTTTTTTTTCAGGCAACTGCCTCGCCACAAGCTTCAGTGTACCAATGGCAGGATATGACAACATAAGATGAGAGGGGATAAATCTGTTCATGAGAGAGCAAAATTTCTTTGAAAAAATTCCAAGGATGAGCAGCTGTTAGCGACAGGAGAAATGGGGACAAGTATAGAAGTTTGATGGCTGCTTGAAGTCCTGCAAGTCAGCCTGAGTGAAATGCCAGACTCGTAAGCACTGAGGTGGTTCCCTAGTAATGGCCAGAGAGATGTCCACTTTAACAAGCATGTGGAGCAGAAGAAGAATAGCAGGGAAATTGGTCAAAATCTAATCCAAAAGAGATGATGTACTGTTGACTGAGATCCAGGTTGGGAAGTTCACAGATTGTATCAGTCTCAAAGAGTCACAGGATCTGAGCTTTCATGTAAGATTTCAAATCATGAACATTTAGTTCGTCCATTGGTTGAATTCTGAAAAAGCTTGTCAAATCTATGCATTCTGCATCACATTTTTATTCTTGAACACAATCACTTTTTTTATGACGTGAGTTTTTGAAAATGTAGTGTGGTTGTACCATTGAAAATGTACTTTTATTCATACCATGGTTTTTGAAAATTATGCCAGAGCGATGCTGATCATCTTCCCTTTCGAACAAGAATAATTGTCTAAAATTGCCACAAAGCATCAAATTCGCCAGAAAAGAAGGAATTATTTCAAAGCTAATTATTTTCCTTTTGATTGTAATCTTAACCTATTAAGTTCTTCTCGATAATGCTGTGGAGCTTTCTTTCTTTCCTTTCATTCTTTAACAGCCTTAATCCCACCTCATGTGGTCAGCCAGGGAAATTGTTTGGCCCAAGTCTTTCATGAACTGGCTGGCCCAGCCTGCCATTTGATGAAGTAGGTTAGAGCAGAAATTTGGAATTTTACCAGGGTGACGATGATAGCTCAACTTTACTTCATTAACGACATCGAAGGATCTTTAACATCACAAATACATCCTGGCAAACGGAACGCCAAGTTTAACGTCATCGAAGGGTCCGTTTGTAGCTTAACGGAGATTTAAACCCAGTCTAGATGGCTCAAATGGGAGTAGGCATACCTCTCGAGTCACAGGCTGCAAATTGGCCATGGGACGAGAAATCAAGTGAGTTTTCTTTTGGCAGTCTTTTTAAGGGAAAGCACCGCATGATCATTATTCTAATGCCTGTGACAAAGGCAAAAATACAACAAAAAACTTTTATTTTTCATGGCAAATTGAAAATTTTGCACGAATGTAATCAAATACTGTAAAAACCTATCGTTTGTTTTGGCATCACCTCAAATTTATGCTTCAGTTCAATGCAACATTACAAGCATGTGGATCCTATTGATTTTGCAGACACGGACATAGCCACACACGTGTATGCACAATTAATCAGTCGTATGCTAAAACAGAGGTGTAAAATGCTTTTGAATAAAATATAATTGTACCGTGTCAAAGTTTCATTTTTTTTTGCGCACACGCAACGCACACGCCCAGCACACACACACACGCTCTCCTGGCTCAGTAATGATCCTAAAAAGCCTGATGTTGGCTTAGTCGTTATGGTGGCTGGACTGAGATCTTTGGGCCCTGAGTTTGAGCCCCGTTGGCCACTGAATTAACACCAGGTGGAGTTGACTCAGCTTGTCATCCTTCCGAGGTCGGTGAAATACGTATCAGTGTACTGGTATAGGGGCACAGCATCAGCAGCAATTGTGCCCAACAAAATGATTGCTACCCAGCAGCTAAGCTGCCATATGCAAGAAGAATAAGAAGATGAAGACGATCCTGAAACGAGCCCTTGGAACAAAACTTTAAGAACAAGAAAACTTTGCAGCTTGGTCCACGAATCATGATCCCTTAAAAATGGAGGTGGATACTTTGAGATGTGGGAGACTCCATTCCACCTTCTTAAACTTGCTTATGGAAATTACAACCAACAACATTCACATACACACACATTTGAAAACTAGAACGGCACTTGGTAGAATGCATATACCTTCACCAGGCTGAAGACTTTACATTTTGTATCCCAATGCTAGGGTGGAAATCTGACCTTAACCAAAATGGAATCTGCTTGTTCTTGTCACCGAATCAACTTGTCCACAACTTTTTGAAGTATCATGCTATATATACAATTTTTAGCACCGTCTCAATGGTGACGAATCATTTAAAATTCTCGTAGACCTATCCAAATTCGGATCTTCATCAAATTGAATCAATGCATCTTTGTCGCGTCCTCAGCCTGTCCACCAAGTTTCATCCGAATCCGGCCATAGCATTTTTGATATTGTGTTATATATCGTCTTCAGCTCTTTCTCTCAATGGTGAAGTATCACTTAAACTTGAAGAAGAACCAAATCTGGATACGGTTCTTCACCAAAATAGAATCAGTTCTTCCTTGTCACACACCCATACTCTCCCCAAATTGGTCCAAAGCGATCTACAATGTTTTGATATATCCTGCTCACAGACAAACAAACAGACGAACAAAATCAATGCATCCCGAGAATGTACCTTCCGAGATGAAGAAAGGTAGCGGCCTGATGGAACTCAGCCAAGTGAACAGAATGACAACTGTATGATTGGCAGAGTACTTGAAAAGTTCAATAGAAGACGAATCCAATTTGTGTGCAAACAGAGGCTGCAGAGACAGCAAGCAAGAGAAGCTATCCCAAACCCACCGAGCAAAAATTTTCCAAAGACGGGTACGAATGGACGATGTCACACATTAAATTGAAACGACAATGAATACAGTTTCAATGACTACAAAACAGACAAAAGAAAAATACGAAGCAAAATTTAAACACTTGTACACTGACAACAAGGAGAACCATGAAAGAGCAGGGAGGTGCAAAATGACATTGATAGACTTGGCATAGATAAAGAAGGCTCATTGGAATGGTTACGAAGAGGTCAGCTCAACTGGGATGGAGAACGAATCGTAACAAATGCCCAAGAACAAGGACACAATACCAACGGCTTTAAGAAGATGGCAGGACTGAGTCAACCAGACAGGTGTTGGTTCTGCAAGTTCTAAACAGAAAGTATGAGCCACCTCCTGTCGGGAGGTTAAAAAAACTCATGTCCGAACAACTGTACACACAAAGGCACAACAACGTATGTAGAATAATCTATTGACACACCTACAAAAATTTCAATATCCCGGTCCCAGAAAACTCATGGAAATTTGAAACATGAATCAAAAGTGATAATTTTAAAAAGGAAGTCTTGCTTACATACAACTGGATGATACCATCGAGCGTGAACATAGAAACAAGGCATTATGTCCGGATATAGATAGTACTTTGGTATAAAATAGAAAAAAACGTCATTACTAATTGAGGTATCAGTTCCCAGCGATTTTGTCCTCAACAATGCAGAAATCAAAAAAATGACCAAATACCAGGACCTCAAGCCTGAAGTGCAAATATCCTGGAGGATACTGGAGAAGAGCACCAAAATTGTACCAGTAATAATTGGAGTGATGGAAATTATAAAGAAGAACCTTACGGAGGTCTTAAAACCATCTCTTGGAATATTTCCACAAACAAATTGCAGATGGAGGCTGTTGGTGACGGGGCTTGGTGACGATCCTGAAAAGAGCCCTCGGAGCAAGACTGAGACAAAAAATCTTCACAGCTTTGTCAATGAATCGTAACTGCTTCCTGAAACTGGGATGGAGACTTTGAGACCTGGGAGCACTCTGCTCCACCTTCTCAAAGCGGCATATGGAGATAACCAACGCACACACACACACACACACACACACACACCACACACCACACACACACACACACACACAACACTTGCAAGTGAAACATCCGATTTAATAATTTAAGAATTCTGCAAATATAGCAAATAATTCCACCATATACATCTGTCATAGGATGTGACAATCTCCATGGCTCCAAACACTTTTGACCTGACAGTCATCAGGATAGATATGAGTTCATTGTTTGAAACAAAGTGAAACAAAATTTTCTATTGCCAGACAAGCCATTTTTATGTTTGTGTTTTTTTTGTAATGTTTATTTAAAGGGCACTGAGATATCTTGGAGAAATGTAAAATAATTCTGGATTGTTTCACGTTACAAACCCACATTTCTTACTGACCATTCAAAAATTGAATTGAGAGCAAATCAAATCCTGAAATACACTGTATATACTGTTGACTGTATATATGGATACATATATATAGAGTGTGGATACAGTATTTGATTACATAGTTGACTGTTGGAGCCAATACCAGGCTCCAGCGAACTATACCTATAGAAAATCTACACCCCCTTTCAAATTTTTCACTTCTTGTTGCCTTATAGTCTGGAATTAAATTGCATTAACTGAGACTTTTTCCACCTTTATTTATATATCATAACCCACAACTTCAAATGAAAAACAACTTCTACAAATTTCAGAAATTAATTAAAAATACAAACTAGAATGTCTTGGTTGGATACATGTCCACCCCCTTAGTTAATACTTGGTGGAAGCACCTTTGACAGCAATTTCACCTGTGAGTCTGTTGGGATAGGTCTCTACCAAATTTGCACACCTTGATTGGACAATATTTGTCCATTCTCTGTACAAACTTTTCAAGTTTGGTCAAGTTGTGTGTGGAGCGTAAATGGACAGCAATCTTCAAGTCATGCCACAGATTTTCGATTGATTAAGGTCGTGACTTTGACTATTCTACTCAAGTACATTTATCTTTTTGTTCCT
>CM068957.1:59932838-59962441 GCA_035128595.1 Eptatretus atami | reverse complement strand
TGGAAGTTGTGGGTTATGATATATAAATAAAGGTGGAAAAAGTCTCAGTTAATGCAATTTAATTCCAGACTATAAGGCAACAAGAAGTGAAAATTTTGAAAGGGGGTGTAGATTTTCTATAGGTATAGTTCGCTGGAGCCTGGTATTGGCTCCAACAGTCAACTATGTAATCAAATACTGTATCCACACTCTATATATATGTATCCATATATACAGTCAACAGTATATACAGTGTATTTCAGGATTTGATTTGCTCCTCATTCAATTTTGAATGGTCAGTAAGAAATGTGGGTTTGTAACGTGAAACCAATCCAGAATTATTTTACATTTCTCCAAGATATCTCAGTGCCCTTTAAATAAACATTACAAAAAAAACACAAACATAAAAATGGCTTGTCTGGCAATAGAAAATTTTGTTTCACTTTGTTTCAAACAATGAACTCATATCTATCCTGATGACTGTCAGGTCAAAAGTGTTTGGAGCCATGGAGATTGTCACATCCTATGACAGATGTATATGGTGGAATTATTTGCTATATTTGCAGAATTCTTAAATTATTAAATCGGATGTTTTCACTGCAAGTGTGTGTGTGTGTGTGTGTGTGTGTGTGTGTGTGTGTGTGTGTGTGTGTGTGTGTGTTGCGTTGGTATCTCCATATGCCGCTTTGAGAAGGTGGAGCAGAGTGCTCCAGGTCTCAAAGTCTCTCATCCCAGTTTCAGGAAGCAGTTACGATTCATGACAAAGCTGTGAAGATTTCTTTGTCTCAGTCTTGCCCGAGGGCTCTTTTCAGGATCGTCACCAAGCCCCGTCACCAACAGCCTCCATCTGCAATTTGTTTGTGGAAATATACCAAGAAATGGTTTTTAAGACCTCCGTAAGGTTCTTCTTTATAATTTCCATCACTCCAATTATTACTGGTACAATTTTGGTGCTCTTCTCCAGTATCCTCCAGGATATTTGCACTTCAGGCTTGAGGTCCTGGTATTTGGTCATTTTTTTGATTTCTGCATTGTTGAGGACAAAATCGCTGGGAACTGATACCTCAATTAGTAATGACATTTTTTCTATTTTTATACCAAAGTACTATCTATATCCGGACATAATGCCTTGTTTTCTATGTTCACGCTCGATGGTATCATCCAGTTGTATGTAAGCAAGACTTCCTTTTTAAAATTATCACTTTTGATTCATGTTTCAAATTTCCATGAGTTTTCTGGGACCGGGATATTGAAATTTTTGTAGGTGTGTCAATAGATTATTCTACATACGTTGTTGTGCCTTTGTGTGTACAGTTGTTCGGACATGAGTTTTTTTAACCTCCCGACAGGAGGTGGCTCATACTTTCTGTTTCGAACTTGCAGAACCAACACCTGTCTGGTTGACTCAGTCCTGCCATCTTCTTAAAGCCGTTGGTATTGTGTCCTTGTTCTTGGGCATTTGTTACGATTCGTTCTCCATCCCAGTTGAGCTGACCTCTTCGTAACCATTCCAATGAGCCTTCTTTATCTATGCCAAGTCTATCAATGTCATTTTGCACCTCCCTGCTCTTTCATGGTTCTCCTTGTTGTCAGTGTACAAGTGTTTAAATTTTGCTTCGTATTTTTCTTTTGTCTGTTTTGTAGTCATTGAAACTGTATTCATTGTCGTTTCAATTTAATGTGTGACATCGTCCATTCGTACCTGTCTTTGGAAAATTTGTGCTCGGTGGGTTTGGGATAGCTTCTCTTGCTTGCTGTCTCTGCAGCCTCTGTTTGCACACAAATTGGATTCGGTCTTCTATTGAACTTTTCAAGTACTCTGCCAATCATACAGTTGTCATTCTGTTCACTTGGCTGAGTTCCATCAGGCCGCTACCTTCTTCTCATCTCGGAAGGTACATTCTCGGGATGCATTGATTTTTGTTCGTCTGTTTGTTTGTCTGTGAGCAGGATATATCAAAACATTGTAGATCGCTTTGGACCAATTTGGTGGAGAGTATGGGTGTGTGACAAGGAAGAACTGATTCTATTTTGGTGAAGAACCGTATCCAGATTTGGTTACTATACTAGTTTAAGTGATACTTCACCATTGGGAGAAAGGGCTGAAGACGATATATAACATGATAACAAAAATATCCCGGATGGCCGGATTCGGATGAAACATGGTGGACAGGCTGAGTATGCGACAAAGATGCATTGATTCAATTTTGATGAAGATCCGAATTTGGATAGGTCTACGAGAATTTTAAATGATTCGTCACCATTGAGACGGGGCTAAAAATTGTATATATAGCATGATACTTCAAAAAGTTGTGGACAAGTTGATTCGGTGACAAGAACAAGCAGATTCCATTTTGGTTAAGGTCCAGATTTCCACCCTAGCATTGGGATACAAAATGTAAAGTCTTCAGCCTGGTGAAGGTATGCATTCTACCAAGTGCCGTTCTAGTTTTCAATGTGTGTGTATGTGAATGTTGTTGGTTGTAATTTCCATAAGGAAGTTTAAGAAGGTGGAATGGAGTCTCCCACGTCTCAAAGTATCCACCTACATTTTGATAAGGGATCATGATTCGTGGACCAAGCTGCAAAGTTTTCTTGTTCTTAAAGTTTTGTTCCAAGGGCTCGTTTCAGGATCGTCTTCATCTTCTTATTCTTCTTGTATATGGCAGCTTAGCTGCTGGGTAGCAATCATTTTGTTGGGGCACAATTGCCGCTGATGCTGTGCCCCTATACCAGTACACTGATACGTATTTCACCGACCTCGGAAGGATGACAAGCTGAGTCAACTCCACCTGGTGTTAATTCAGTGGCCAACGGGGCTCAAACTCAGGGCCCAAAGATCTCAGTCCAGCCACCATAACGACTAAGCCAACATCAGGCTTTTTATGATCATTACTGAGCCCAGGAGAGCGTGTGTGTGTGTGTGTGTGTGTGTGTGTGCGCAAAAAAAAATGAAACTTTGACACGGTACAATTATATTTTATTCAAAAGCATTTTACACCTCTGTTTTAGCATACGACTGATTAATTGTGCATACACGTGTGTGGCTATGTCCGTGTCTGCAAAATCAATAGGATCCACATGCTTGTAATGTTGCATTGAACTGAAGCATAAATTTGAGGTGATGCCAAAACAAACGATAGGTTTTTACAGTATTTGATTACATTCGTGCAAAATTTTGCAATTTGCCATGAAAAATAAAAGTTTTTAGTTGTATTTTTGCCTTTGTCACAGGCATTAGAATAATGATCATGCGGTGCTTTCCCTTAAAAAGACTGCCAAAAGAAAACTCACTTGATTTCTCGTCCCATGGCCAATTTGCAGCCTGTGACTCGAGAGGTATGCCTACTCCCATTTGAGCCATCTAGACTGGGTTTAAATCTCCGTTAAGCTACAAACGGACCCTTCGATGGACGTTAAACTTGGCGTTCCGTTTGCCAGGATGTATTTGTGGATGTTAAAGATCCTTCGATGTCCTTAATGAAGTAAAGTTGAGCTATCATCGTCACCCTGGTAAAATTCCAAATTTCTGCTCTAACCTACTTCATCAAATGGCAGGCTGGGCCAGCCAGTTCATGAAAGACTTGGGCCAAACAATTTCCCTGGCTGACCACATGAGGTGGGATTAAGGCTGTTAAAGAATGAAAGGAAAGAAAGAAAGCTCCACAGCATTATCGAGAAGAACTTAATAGGTTAAGATTACAATCAAAAGGAAAATAATTAGCTTTGAAATAATTCCTTCTTTTCTGGCGAATTTGAGTGCTTTGTGGCAATTTTAGACAATTATTCTTGTTCGAAAGGGAAGATGATCAGCATCGCTCTGGCATAATTTTCAAAAACCATGGTATGAATAAAAGTACATTTTCAATGGTACAACCACACTACATTTTCAAAAACTCATGTCATAAATAAAAGTGATTGTGTTCAAGAATAAAAATGTGATGCAGAATGCATAGATTTGACAACCTTTTTCAGAATTCAACCAATGGACGAACTAAATCTCATGATTTGAAATCTTACATGAAAGCTCAGATCCTGTGACTCTTTGAGACTGATACAATCTGTGAACTTCCCAACCTGGATCTCAGTCAACAGTACATCATCTCTTTTGGATTAGATTTTGACCAATTTCCCTGCAAATGCCTGCTATTTTTCTTCTGCTCCAATCAGTTCATCTGACCACATGCTTGTGAAAGTGGACATCTCTCTGGCCATTACTAGGGAACCACCTCAGTGCTTATGAGTCTGGCATTTCAATCAGGCTGACTTGCAGGGACTTCAAGCAGCCATCAAACTTCTATACTTGTCTCCCATTTCTCCTGTCGCTAACAGCTGCTCATCCTGGGAATTTTTTCAAAGAAATTTTTGCTCTCTCATGAACAGATTTATCCCCTCTCATCTTATGTTGTCATATCCTGCCATTGGTACACTGAAGCTTGTGGCGAGGCAGTTGTCCTGAAACAACTTGCCTTCACCTCATGGAAGGCAAAGCCAACTGAAGGCAATCTCAGTTCCTTGCACAAAGCTCAGAATAAGTGTGTGTCTACCCTCAGGAGAGCCAGGAAGCAACATCTATACAATCTCAAGTTTGAACTCTCAAACCTGTCTCCCTCCTCCACATCCTGGGGGCATCTGGTTAAGTCTGTTTCTGGTGCATGATCCCCCTCCATGCCTGGTGTTGGCTTAATAGTTAGGGTGGTGGGCTTGGGATCTGAGGATCCTGAGTTCAAATCCTGCTTGGCTGTTGAATTAATACCAGGTGCGGTTGACTCTGCCTGTCATCCTTCCGAGGTCGACAAAATGAGTGCCAGCTTGCTGGTATTCTGTGTCGAAGTGGCGACCCGTCCAAGATTGTGCCCAATAGCCAAGGAGACTGCTTAACCAGCACCAATGCTCTGCACAGATTATGGTCCCAATGGATGGATGGATGGATGGATCCCCCTCCATCCTCTCTCTTACCTCAAATAGCAGCACAGCTGACACTGCACGTGAAAAGGCTGAATGCCTAAACTCGTGGTTTGCAGCTAAATCTTGTGTCAAAACCCATCACTTTCTCTACCCACCTTACCCAGTCGCACCCAACTGTCTCTGGACTCTGTGTCCTTTTCTCCTGACAAGGTGAAGAACTTTCTTTCAAACCTCGACTCAGATTCTGCAACCGGTCCAGACGGCATCAGCCCACGTGTCCTCAAAGCCTGCTCTTCTGCTCTTGCTCACCCTCTCTCTGTTCTATTCACCCTCTCAATTATCAAGGCCATCTGCCATCTGCTTGGAAATCAGCAAACATCACTGCCCTGCATAAAAAAGGTGCAAAAACAGATCCCTGCAACTACAGACCATCAGCCTTCTCCCAATCATCAGCAAGGTTATGGAATCCATCATCGCTTCAGACATCAAATCCTTCCTCTTCTCTCAATGGCTTGATTTCTGATCATCAATTTGGTTTCAGACCAGGTCACTCTACCCTGGATATGCTGCTTCTGCTCTCCCAACAATGGATGGAGGCCCTCAATGCCAGACAGGAAATCCGAGCCGTATCCCTGGACATATCACGTGCTTTTGACACAGTCTGGCACCCTGCCCTACTCACCAAACTCTCTCCTATGGTATCCAAGGCCATCTCCACTCATGGCTCGCAGACTTCCTCTCCTGTCGCAGTCACCGTGTGGCCCTAAATGGAATTCTTTCATCCCCCTTCCTGTCCAGGCTGGAGTTCCTCAAGGTAGCGTTCTGGGCCCTGTTCTTTTCTGGTTTTCATCAATGATCTCTTCCGACTCTCTGGAAAATCCTCTATATCTCTTTGCTGATGACTCCACCCTCTGCCGTACCATCGGTCATCCCTCAGACCGGCAAGCAGCAGCTTCTTCCGCTCACTGCTGATCTGGATAAAATCACAAACTGGTCCAACACGTGGAACATGTCTGTCAATCCGCACAAATCTCACAATCTCACTATGTCTCTCCGAAAGGACCGTTTAGAAACCCCCCATCCACTTTCTCAACAATCCTCTGGAAGAAGTCCTTTCTTTCAAGCTTCTGGGTCTCACTATCTGCCATGACCTTTCCTGGGAAAGCGACATTTCAAAACTCACCTCCAAAGCCAGTCGCCGACTGGGAATCCTCCGTCATGCAAGGTCCTTCCTCGGCCCACCTGAGCTCCTGACCACTTACAAAGCTTTTGTCCGCAGCCTGATGGAGTACTTTTTCTCCTCTGGGCTGGTGCTCCTGCCTCCCACCTTTTCTCGGCTTCACGCTGTAGAAACCAAGGCATTTCGGATCATTGGTATCTCCCGCAATGAGGCTGAGTCTTTGGGCCTCTCACTCAATCACCGCAGGTTGGTCGGTGGTCTTTCTGTCTTCTACCGTCTCCTCTCCAGCCTCGACCCCCTGCTCTCTCTGTGATTTGTCCCCACCACATTTCCGCAGGGCGCTCAAAGTCCGCCAACAACCCCCTTCTGGTAAAACTACCAAAATCACGAATCATTGCTTACCTTCACTCTTTCATCCTCTTTTTTCCCGCCTTTGGAATAAACTCCCTCACTCTATTCATTCCCATTCTTCCCTCCAGGCCTTCAAAACAGCTGTTCCACCACCTCTTATCATCCCCATCCAAATCCTCGATCTTTCTTACCCCAATAATCCACCCAAGCCCACCTCCTTCAAATTCCCTGCTTTCCTTCCTGAAAGTCCCTGTAATGTCCATTTTCTCTTCCCCATATTCCCTGTCCCATCCCTCTCCCTTCCACAGATCCTCCAAATGTCTCTGTTCCCCACTATTTGTCCTTCCCACTCCCTCCCCTGCTGTCTCATGCCCCCTTGATGTGCGTTGTGTGTTAGCTCTCATACGAGCCTCGACAAGGTATACAAAAAAAAACAAAAAAAAACAAAACAAAACATTCTTTCCCTGAAGGGCCAGAATGAATGGTCATACAGCTGGACCACTCCTAAATAGGACTATGTCCCCATGACACTCCTTATGAAGTAGACCCTTTTTTCAATATGAAAAAGCAAAAAAAACCAAAAAACATTTTAAACACTTGAAACGTGCACCTTCACCCCACAGCTAAAATACACAGTCCAACAAGACTGTCCCATGAGCATACACATGCACCTCAACCTGAAGTACATAACCAATTAAACACATCGGTCCTCACAAGGGAGGGGCATGGTCTACAGATGGACCACTCCTCAATAGGAGTAGGTCCAAATGAGCGGGGAGCAGAAGCTCCGCACCAGAGTGAAGGAGTCAAACCCGACAAGACTAAGTCGAGATCAGACCCATCACTGTGGTGGGAACGAAGAAGCAAGTGGCACATCAACTATTGCTGCATGCATCCTGACCAGGAAATGCCTGCCACACATGAACCTGTCCATGGTGCACAAAACACTTCTGGGAGCAGCCTTGAACAATGTAAATTTTAAAAAGACTCTTCTGGCTAAGGCCTCAGTCACATTTGCTCTACGGCGAGGATAAGGCGGCCGTACGCCCTCTGAATTGACAGAAACGTGCGGCAGCCGCAGAGAAACTGAGGTGGCCTTAGGGTGGCCCTACGCCGTTTGGCTATATTTTACAGGCCGTAGGGTCGCCGTGGAATGAAATCGCGGAGTTATAACTTTTTTTCATTTCTACGCTCGCCGTAGCAATTAGACAAGCCAAGCTATGACGTAGATGTGTTCCACGTCGACCGCACATAGGGGTACGGTGGGCTTGCGTTTTCCGTGCGGCTGCCGTAAGCTCTTCTCAATGAAAAATGAATTTTCCCAACCCCCAAATTACGGCGGCCGCACTATTTACACGGTCGCCGTGCGGTGGCCTTGCGGTCTGTGTGACTACCTGTGGGCAACGCAAGGTCGACGCACGGTTCCCCTACGCCCGCCGTGCACCTACGTACGGCCTCCGTGGCAGTCTGCGTCGACCGTGCGTCCACCGTGCGCTACCGCTAGAGATCGGAGTATAGTTGTTTGCCTATACACAGTGGTGCCCCTAGAATCCCAATTTAATTCGTTCCAGGAGGCTGTTCGGATTGCAAAAAGTTCGGATTCAAAAAATATTTTCCCAATAAGAAATAATGGAAAGTGAATTAATCCGTTCGTGGACCCAAAGAAAACCCACTTTCAAGACACTTTAAACTGAAATTCCCCATGTTTAAGGTAAAATAAGATGAGTAAATGACCTTCGGTGGCGGTGTATTGTATGTAAACTGGTACAATCGCCACATCCAAAGGCCCACACAGGCTCGAGCTCCTGCCTGGGTTCCGATCGCTCGCGCACTCTGCGAGAGCGCTGCCCCCAGGGCAGCTCATCAAGCATGATGCCCCCAGAACCACAATCATTTTCATCAAACGCATCGGGCTGACGTAATCATGGATATTAAAAATTACAACCGGTTTTGCTGTGAAATTCAATCCTTGCCCGACAGTCCGTCACACCACGTGATCGGATTGCTTTTTTTGTTAATAATTAAAACACAAGATGATTAAAAAAAAAAAAAAATGAAGGTGAAACACGAGGTAAGGCCTAGTCACATTTGGCTCGGCGCCGGAGGGTCTACAAAATGTACGGGCACTAGCAATTATAAAAGGCGCGCAGTATTTCCACGGTCACACAATGTAGCAGTCACACATGTTTTTATTTTTCGGGTAGCCGCACGGCGTGTTTATAAATTGTGGAGACCGAAAACGTGGGGGTGCCATACTTTTTTGGGGGTTGGGAAAATTCATTTTTCATTAAGAAGAGCTTACGGCAGCCGCACGGAAAACGCAAGCCCACCGTACGCCCTACGTACGGTCGACGTGGAATACATCTACGTCATAGCTTGGCTTTGTCGAATTGCTACGGCGAGCGTAGAAATGAAAAAAGTTATAACTCCGCGCTATAATTCCACGGCGCCCCTACGCCTGTAAAATATAGCCAAACGGCGTAGGGCCACCCTAAGGCCACCTCAGTTTCTCTGCGGCCGCCGCACGTTTCTGTCAATTCAGAGGGCGTACGGCCGCCTTATCCTCGCCGTAGAGCAAATGTGACTGAGTACTTCCACCGCCGAACTGAATGAACAAAGCGCGAAGATGCGGCTCGAACAGGTGGGGGAGACACGTGAACAAACATGAACGCCACGTTGTGTTCGGTTTTTTTAAAAATGTATTGGGTTTTAGCGCCAAACTTTCTCGAAAAATTGTTCGGATTCCAATTTGTTCAAACAGCTTGGCCGTTCGGAATCTGTCGGACCACGGTATATTATTAGTTATAGTATATTCAGTTATATATACTGGTATATTTTTATTTCAGTAAAAAAAGGACTGGTATATATACCACTCGTTACCGTCCGTCTGGCCACTCGTTCGCCTTAGGCCCCCCTGCGGTCGCCTTGCGGGCACCTTGAGGTCTCCTTGCGTCTGCCTTGAAAATATATTGCCGCCGCAGGGACGCCCTAAGGTCACAGTGCGACATCAAATCAAAGACCGTATGGCACCCCACGTTTTCGGTCTCCACAATTTATAAATACGCCGGGCGGCTCCCCGAAAAATAAAAACATATGTGGACTGCTACATTGTGTGACCGTGGAAATACTGCGGCCGCAGTAGAATTGCTAGTGGCCGCAGATTTTGGAGACCCCACGGCCGCCGTGGCAAATGTGACCTAGGCCTAAACAGTTGCATCGGCTCCGCATATTAGGCATGAGCTTAACAGAGCTACAGCCCCCTATATCTCCATAGTATTGTTCTAAAAACAGCACAGATTTTGGCATTCATAGGAGGAGAAATCTCTCTTCAACTGTCCCACTGAGTGCAGAGAGAAAATCAACATCAGAAAGATGGCATAGGTGATACACAAAAGTGTCCCAGGAAGTAATATGACTCAATCCAAACTTTATGGCCATTTGTCTGATGCTCGTTGGAAAAAAACAACAAACAAACTCACACAACAAAAAAGTAAAAAATGCAAGAAAGACATGGAAGAAAAATGATTGATCAAAGGCAGGCAAAAAATAATGAAGTGTATAAAAGCACGGTGGCAAATAAGCTGGAAAAGCGATGAAAACTGTGTCAGCATCACTGTGCTCCACAACAAAAATTGTTTCAAGCATTCAAGCACCAACATATGGATATACATATGCTCATGCATGCCTGTTGTTGGCTTAATGGTTGGGGTGGTGGGCTTGGGATCCCAGTTGGGATCTAGGGTCCTGAGTTCAAATCCTGCTGCTGTTGAATTAAACCAGGCGGGGTGACTCAGCCTGTCATCCTTCCGAGGTCGGCAAAATGAGTACCAGCTTGCTGGGATGATTGAGCCATTCGAGTACCTGTGTCGGAGCGCGACCCGTCCAGGATTGTGTCCAATAGCCCAGGAGACTACTTAGGCAGCACCGACCCTCTGCACAGAGTATGGTCCCGATGGAATGGAATGGAATAATGCTAATGCACCATTATTTCCTAAATCCCACAAAATAATTCTGTCTTGCACGATCTGCTCTTTATAAGAAGTAAAAATCAAATTTGAGGGGAGGGTATAATAAAAATATAAAACAATGGGGTGGGGGGGGGGCTAAATAAAAAATAAAAATATATTATTACATGTATATTTGTGAAGATATAAGAAAAACGAAAAATGAATCATGGATCAAAGATAATATGCAAGAAAGTTTGAAAAAGTCGAGAGGAAAAGAAAATCGTACGTCAATTGAATTAATCATTTCATTAAAAGAATGTTGGGGATGAATGGTGTGAAAGAGTGGATGTTTTATTATAACGAGCTTCTGATGGGTGCAAATAAAGGACCTGCTGGGTTTGAAGAAATGTTGAAAGCTTCGTTGATGCAGCGAGAACATGAATACGAGATCAATGCACTGCTGTTAAAACCACCGGTTACAGTGGAGACCTTTACTCTGATCATCTGAAAGGTGCTTTGCTGTATTTCTACGAGTGGGCCTCGTCACAACGGGATTTTTCCCCAGGTATACAAATTCCCCTGACTTAATTCCAACAAAGCATATGGTTTCGCACAACGCAACGGCTAGGGAAGTATACATCCCAGATCACGACGTGAACATCGCCACAAAGCACTGAAAAGTCAGGGGAAAGACTTGGTATTGATGATTGGTTACCCCAGTTCTTTTGGCGGTGGTCGGGGGTGAGCAAAAAAAAAAGAGCAGCCTGTTATCCATCATGCCCTTCAGCATTATACGGCCAAATTAATCAAATTCAATCCAAATAACAGGTGTACAAAAGCATGTGCCTGCTATAAACGAGATACAACCTTTTATTTTATCTCAACATCTCACAAGCAAGGTGTAAAGAGCCTGAGGGCTGATAACTAAGAGCTGTTGGAAAGGGCCAGTGACACAACAGAGGATGAGATTCATAACATACCAGGGCAGAGATTCACTGGGACTGGTGGGTCAAAAACAGCAAAGTTCATTAATAAATCTATTTACGCAGCAACAGAAAATCTTGCACACACTGTCAAGGAACTCTCCTCGTATATACTTCTTTTTCCCATAAACTGAAGCCAAATCCTATCACAGTACAATCATCAAAACCAAACATCCTGTTTAATAAACAGTACTTAATGAGAATAATTTCCTGATGCAAACACATTGATTGCAATCTCCAAAGAGAAGAATACGACTTGCTTCAGCTTCTCATGTGGCTGGCCTTAACTGTTTGAGTGCTGCATTTTTCCAGCATGCAATTTGAAAATATGGTATTTTTCAGGCAAACTGAATAGAACACAAGATGTTTGTTCTCAACCCATCCCGTGTAGCGTTTCACGAGGTTTTGCAATCGTGTGTGTGTGTGCGTGCGCCATAACATTTGAGGTTTTGTCATTCAATTTTCAACAAAGCTATATTTTGAGAATATTAAGACGACAAACTGATAATTTGGTCAAAAGGTTAAAGGTGAACTTCAGAAAAAAAAAATGGTCAATTTCCATCCGATTGGCCTGAATTTTTCAGAATTTGCATATTGGGTCACTGAATTGGTTCACCAATCAAAAGCTAGAAGCCAATTCTTTTTTTTTTAGATCAAAATGTCAAAGGTCAAAGTTGCATAAAATATCAATGTCAGTGACCCAATATGACCCGATTCGAGTGTAACCTGTGTTCTGTCAAAGACAAAAGGTCATGGTCATAAAATTGTCAATTTCCATCTGATAGACTTGAAATTTGAGCAGGGTTTGCATATTGGGTTACGGAAGCCTTTTGCTTTAGAGGTCAAAAGGTCAAAGTTGCCTAAAATCGTCAAACATTTTGTATTGTTTTTTAAAAGTTTTTTTTATCATGTTTTTATCATCTGGAAGATGTCCGAATACAAAGTGGATGCAGACGAGCTTTGCATTTTCAGATCCTAAATAGTTACCCTCACCAAAGGAAAGGGTATTGCAGTTCGGTCCGTTTGTCTGTCTGTCTGTCTGTCTGTCTGTCTGTCTGTCTGTCTGTCTGTTTGCCCGCACAGAACTTTAGTGTTTTTCTCTGCAACCGCTTGTTGGATTGAGACAAAATTTTCACCATGGGAGTGACGACACATGTACAATGTTTTATTGATAATTATGATGTCATAGGTCACGTGGTGTGGCAGCCATGTTAGAAAAATGGAAAAAACTTTGGACCTCTATCTCTGAAACCACAAAAAGGAAAAAAATTGAAACTTGGCACATGGCACATGGCACATGGCAAGTCCTCATCATGGGGAAAAGTGTGATTTTTTTATGACGTCATATGTGCCATTTTCAGGTGAAGCAAGATTAGATCTGTGACTTGCTGCAGGTACCATGTCAACCTGTACTAACCTGTTTCATGGTCGGGTCGTCGGTGACTAAACCGTCTCCCCCACTAGGATTTCTGGTGAGGAGGGTGTATTATATGGACACCCAGCAGGACGAAAAACAAAGCCTGTCAAAGGGCAGAGGAGCTCTTTGTGAGCCTATGGCCATCCATTTCTAGTGCCCAACTGTGTCTGCGGAGGTCCTCGTGCAGTTGGGTTGCTATTTTATTTTAGGAGGTTGGTGGCAGGATTTGCACTCCGGCCACCGTAAAACACTTCATTCTGCAAAACCAACAAAAGTTAAATCTGGAATCCCACTCTGTGGGAATAACTCCTGTGCTGCTGCCCTAAATTAAGGCAGCTCACAGGATGATGGGATTGGGGCAAAGCCTTCAGGACTCCCATTCCTTGATGATAGGAGGGAAACCACAGGGTAAACCTCCAGGGTCAGATTGCGGTGGTGTGTGGCAGAGTGATGCTGAGGTGTCGTCCACCAGATGGTGGTCTCCTTGAGACCCACCTTCGGGTGGGTGCCTGGAATGTCCTATCCCTAAGAGAGGATGATCACCTGTGTCCGTTATCATCTGAGCTCAAGCATTTGAACATAGGTATTACAGCACTCTCTGAGGTTCGGAGAACGGATAGTGGCGAGATCATGGCAGGTGGTTCCACCTACCACTGGTCTGGTCACTCTGATGACCTGATGGTTACCATGCCCAAGGAGTTGCTCTAGCTGTGTCCAATAAGCAGACTCAAATGATAATTGAGGTAACACCGGTCAACGAGCGTATTATGAGACTAAGGATTCATCACACCTTGGGTGTCATTTCCCTGGTCTCTGTAGATGCTCCGACTGAGGCGAGTGATTTCACCATGAAGGACACATTGTACGCCACACTCGAGTCTGTGGTTGATCAGTGCCCCAGGTGAGATACTCTTCTCGTCGTGGGGGATTTTAATGTATCGACTGGATCTGATAGGGATAGTTATGAGACCTGTGTTGGTCCCCATGGGTCTGGAACTGTGACCCAGAATAGCACTAAGTTCATTGACTTTGCCAGAAGGTGGCTGGTTCATGGTTTCAGCACCCACTGGCTCATCGCTGGATTTGGTGTTCCAACGCTGGTGGTGTGGCAAAGGAGACTGACCATGTGCTCATTGATGGTCGCTGGAGGATGATCCAGAACTGCAGGGTCTACTAGAGTGCTCAGTACCTCAACGCCGACCACAGGTTTGTTGGAGCAACTCTGAAGTTGCCGTTTAAATGCGGGAGAATGGCACCATCACAGCCGAGGCTGCATGTTGGCAAGCTCATGGATGAGAGGGGAGCTGAGGAGTTTGCGAACAGGCTGAGTGGGGATTTGGAGGGTCTGAGTGCTTTGGGGAATCATGAAGAGTTGTGGAGTGCCTTCAAGACCACCGTTCATGATGTTGCCGGAGGATGTCTTCAAACTCACCATCGGGCGAAGAAGAATTTTGTCTCTCAAGGGACACTAGATACCATTGACCAGAGTCACAGGGCCAAGCTTAATGGCAGAGCTGAGCTGTTCAGAGAGTTGAGGCGTAAAACTGTACATGCACTAACGGTGGACAAGGAGGTCAATGTGCGAGGAATCTGTGAGGGCATAGAGGATCACCTGTGGTCAAGTGATTCTCGTCCTGCTTACAGGGGAATTTGCACATTGCGTTCTTCCAAACCTGTCCCTCAGTGTAATGCAGTTAGAGCAGAGGGTGGTTGGCTCTTGACAGAGGAGTCCGAAGTGAAGGCCCGCTGGGCTGGTTACTTTGAGTGGCTGTACCAGGCTGATCCACCAGCTGTCAAGTTGGCTGTCAGGGGTGTTATTATCCCTAATGCTGACCCTCCAATCAACTGTGATCCACCTTCATTTGTAGAAGCACAGGCTGCAGTGAACCGCTCGAAATGGGGTAAAGCTCCTGGGATCTTTGGCATCCATGTTGAACTTCTCAAGGCTGGTGGAAATGCTGTACTCATGTCATTGCAAGCAGTTCTGTGCTCTGTCTGGAACACAGGCATCATTCCAACTGATGGGAAGAGGGGCCTTGTTGTGCCTTTCTGGAAAGGGAAGGGTGATTGCCAGGATGCAAGAACTGCCGAGGGGCGACACTGCTCTCAGTGCCAGGCAAGGTCTTTGCTCGGATAATTTTTGATAGGGTTTGCCACCATCTGCTTGAGCACCAGCAACCAGAGCAGTCAGGCTTTACACCAAAGAGGTGAACAATTGACCGTATCCTTGCTCTTCAGGTCCTCAGGTAATGCATACGAGAGTTTTGCAGGGGCTGCTTGCAGCCTATGTTGATCTCTGTAAAGTGCTTGATTCAGTGAATCTGGATTCCCTCTGGAGGATTTCTGTTCTTCCTGAGGTGCCACCAAATCTGATCAATCTGATGTCTGAACTCTCCTCTGGTACTGAGAGTGCTGTGAGATGTGGTGATGCCATCTCTGACTTATTTCCAGTTGTTGCTGGAGTATGTCAGGGGAGTGTACTGGCCCCCACACTTTTCGGCGCTTGTATGGAATGGATTCTGGAGAGGATGTTAGAGAGATCAAGTTGCCATGCATCATTTGGGAATGTCAAGATCTCTGAACCTGATTTCGGAGATGATGCAGTCATCTTTGTGGAGACTCTAGATATCCTTTTGGGAGCCCTCGAGGTGCTGAATGAGGAGTCGGAGCCGCTGGGATTATAGGTTTCCTGGGTCAAAAATAAGATCCAGGCTTTGAATGACATCTTGGATGCTCCTATCTTGCCTAATCACTGGATCATGGGGTGTGGTGCTGCCAGTAACTGTACAGGAGGATGGAAGTTTGAGTCTTCAGGTCCTTGATGCTTCCACAGTCTTGCTCTATGGATGTGAGACTTGGACTTTAACCAGGCATATGAGATGGAGCTTTAATTCCTTTGACACCAGGTCTCTTCAGAGAATCCTTGGCTATTGCTGGTCAGACTTTGTGTCCAACGAGCGGTTTCTGAGAGAGACTCAAATGAGATTAGTTTCCTGCATTGTCCGTGAGCGTCAACTGCGGCTGTATGGACATGTGGCTAGTTTTCCTGACGCTGATCCTGCTCACCAGATTCTCTCAGCAAGGGAGCCTCATGAGTCGAAGAGGCTAATGGGATGACCACATGCCTCGTGGTTGCAGCAGGTTGATCAGAATCTCAAGCAGATGGGGATAGGCCAGGCATCTACCTAGTGGATGGACAGACGGAGGCCCCTGGAGTGCTGGCAGAAAGTCGATGCAGTGACGCACTGCTCCAGTGCATACTCCCATACCTGACCTAACCTATGGGTGCCTTCATTGTGACCATAACTGCAGATGTATAACGCTATATCTGATCAGTATGAAAATTTTTGAGGGTCGTCTCAGGTTAAAATCGTCCACAGAATTTTTTTTTGATGATTTCATCGGTCACGTGATGTGGCAGCCATATTGTAAAACAAACAATTTTTTTTTTAACCCATCAAATATCTTCTCTGAAGTGGCTGAACAGATAGAGGCAAAAACTTTATATGACATCATAGGTTACATGGTTTTTGCAGCCATATTGGATTTTCCGTAAAACCTATAAAATCTTCTCCAGAACGGCTGGACAGATCAAGGGGAAACTTCACACAAATGTTCCCCAAGCCTTGGGGATACCAGGGCGTTCACAAATAATTGATGTCACATGGTCTGGCAGCCATGTTGGATTTAGTGAAAATCTTTAAAAATATATTTCTCTTGAACCGTTTAATTAATCATCATGAAACTTCACAATTATGATCTAGTCGTGATGGGGAATATACGTTTTAAATTTCAACCTGATTGGATGCATAGTCTCGCAGCCAGGAATTATATATATATATATATATATTTTTTGATCTAGGTTCATTTTTATTGATTTTTATTTTTATTTTTTTGAATAAGGTTCACTTGGCTGTGCCTGGATGGGTTTGAAGGTCGAGGAGTAGCAACTGAAATGTGAATCCTATCCAGGTTCGTCCTGATAACTTCATCTTTCCTTTTTTCTTGTTTGGGTTCCTTCTGATTACTCAAATGCAGGACTGTACCGATTTGTCTTCCATTTGATTAAATCGAATATATTTTAATCCCGTTCCAAATTCAATTGAAAAGTAATAAACGTCATGGGTCAGGGTCAAGTGTCCGATCAAAGCAGGGTTGTATCAAAGCGGGACGTCTTGGTACCAGGTCATCATTGCCAACAGTTATTAAGTGGCAGTTCTATTTATGT
Source organism: Eptatretus atami (assembly GCA_035128595.1). Lineage (NCBI taxonomy): Eukaryota > Metazoa > Chordata > Myxini > Myxiniformes > Myxinidae > Eptatretus > Eptatretus atami. The sequence goes on along the minus strand of CM068957.1, from coordinate 59,945,448 downwards.
CTCATTAATTACGTAACACACCAGAACACAAACACCACACAAAATACACCACTCAAAATTACACAAACACCACACAAAACAAGTCCTGGTAAGGGTCTGCAATGTCTGATTGCCATTTTTCTTGTTGCGTATTGTGAAGTTCTCCAACACAACAAACTATATTTTGGGTAAAAACTCAGATCATAAACTATAATTTTTCATACACAAAATCAATATTACTCCACTCAGTTTTATAATTGATTGGTAAAAACAGATAATTTTATATGTTTTCGTATCGCTGGACAAATTGTCCATCAACATCAACATATCCATCAACATAATCTGGTGTCACCGGCCAAACTGCTTTTTGAAAACTCCGAATCACTTGCTGTTTCAATCACGTGAATCATTGCCACTTTTGTGATCATTCATGCACTCTTGATGTCACCATTAAAAAAAAAAATTCTTATAAAACTACACTCACAAGGGAAAAAAATTTTGGCCATTAAACATCGACCTTACAAACAAGCTAGAATGTAATGCATTCAAAACCAATCATTGAAGGCCGTGCTGAACATACCCGCATGTCATTGAACAGCAACAAACAATACAGATTGTTGAACTATAATGTTGGGCCATGGTCATTGTTGAACAGCACATTCCAGTGAGGCCACTGTGGCCTGCCACACACAAATAGTTAACATGTATATAATGTTTACATCCAATGGGGATGTACTGACAAATTATGGCTTTATTAGCCCGTCTGCCAAATAGTGGAAATATGGTTTTGCAATTTTGTGTGTATGTATGCATGTATGTCAGTGTGTCTGTCAAGGCCATAACCTTTTTTTTTTTAAGCCACTTGAGCTTTTGTCATCAAATTTTCAACAAGCCTTTATTATGAGATGAGCTGAAGTACCCGGTAATACCCGGGAAATTTGCCCTATTTTCCTTACGCTAGTTAGACTGAGGCATTAGTTGTATGGAGAAAATTAGGAAGGCTTCTTTATTCCTCAGATTTATGGAAGGAAGGCTTTATGCTGCCGTAATCCTCAGAGAGGTCATAGTTGAAGGCGGCCTTGAGCCACTCAATGTTTCTAGCAGCAGTGGAAACTGTCCTTGATGTCCTGCCAAAACCCGGACCTAGAAAGCTGGAAGGTGAGTTTTGTGCTTCTCTCGCCCGTCGGTGTGACGCTCTATTTGCAGTTAGGCGACTCTTCTCTCTCTCTCTCTCTCTCTCTCTCTCTCCTCCTCTCTCTCTCTCTCTCTTCTCTCTGCAGCCGACTCTGCTTGCCTGGCGTTCATGAGCAGATATATCAGCAGTAAGACGACTCTCTCTCTCTCTCTCTCTCTCTCTGTCTCTGTGCAGCTGACTCTGCTTGCCTGGCTTTCATGAGCAGATCTATCAGCAGTTAGCTGTTGCCGTGCGCGTGCAGTTCAAGAATTCAAATAACAGGAGGAGAATGTGTATGTTTAAAAAGTCAACGAATACGAACATTTTGTATTTCAAAAAACCCTAGCGTTTTTAACCATGAAGCCTTTTGTTACGATTACGTAACGATTTTGTTACGATTTTGTTACGATTAATACGATTAAAAAAAATGGCTTTCGAATAGTGCGCCGGCACTATTCGAAAGCCATTTTTTTTTAATGGGAATTTTATTTTTTTAAACTTTTTTATAGATATTTTTTTCATTTTATGGAAAGCCACTTAGCGCATCCTGGAGCTGAATGTTAGGTCTATATGCGTGTAAAGTTTCATCAAGATCGGTTCACTGGTCTAGGACTTATTGGTTACAAACAAACAGACAGACAGACAGACAAACAGACAGAAGGACTGCCATTTATATAGTAGATTATGGAGAAGAATATTTAATAAATAGGACAAAACGTCAAAGGGCAAAGTCACAGTGCGTACATATAGGCCTTACGAGCCCATCCCCTGTGCAGCACAAGATGGATTATAAAAAGTCCAAACAACTCCAGACCGGTAGTGCGGTGGTGTTGGACTGGGAGTGCGGTGGCATCGGACCAGATGCTCGGTGGCGTCGGATCGGGATTACGGTGGCATTGAATCGGGAGCGCGGTGGCATCAGACTGGGAGCGCATTGGCGTTGGCCAGGATTACGGTGGCGTCGGCCCGGCAGCGCATTGGCGTCACACCGGGAGCATGGTGGCATTGGCCTGGGAGTGTGGTGGCATCAGACTGGGAGTGTGGTGGTATCGGATCAGAAGAGTTGTGGCGTCGGACCAGGAGCACTGTGGTGTCAGACCGGGAGCGCTGTGGTGTCAGACCTAGAGCGCTCTGGCGTCGGACCGGGAGTGTGGAGGCATCAGACTGGGAGTGCGGTGGTATCGCATTGGAAGAGTTGTGGCGTCGGACCGGGAGCACTGTGGCGTTGGACCGGGAGCGCTGTGGCGTTGGACTGGGAGTGCTGTGGCGTCGACTGGGAGTGCTGTGGCGTCGGACTGGGAGCGCTGTTGCATGGACCGAGAGCGCTGTGGCATCGGCCGGGAGTGTGGTGGCATCAGACTGGGTGCGGTGGTATCGGATTGGAAGAGTTGTGGCGTCGGACCGGGAGCGCTGTGGTGTCAGACGAGTGATGCTGGCGTCGGATGGGAGCGCTGTGGGTCGGACGGGAGCGCTGTGGTCAGACCGGAGCGTGTGCATCAGACCGGCAAGTGCTGTGGTGTCAGACCGGAGCGCTGTGGCATCAGACGGGAGCGCTGTGGCGCGGACCGGAGCGCTGTGGCGTCGGCCGGGAGCGCTGTGGTGTCAGACCGGAAGTGCTGTGGCATCAAGACCGGGAGCGCTGTGGCGGCGACTGGGAGCGCTGTGGCGTTGGACCGGGAGCGCTGTTGCGTCAGACTGGGAGCGCTGTGGTGTCAGACTGGGAGCGCTGTGGTGTCAGACTGGGAGCGCTGTGGGTAGACGGAGTTACTGTGCAGTCAAAAACTGCACACAGTTTGTTTGTCAGGACATGCTGTGAAAGCATTGCATGGTAATACTTTGCTAGCCTGGTTGAAGCTCATCTATCCTGCCATATATTTTGATCTGTATCCTGCATTGTATAGTTCCATATCCCTGTATGAACATTACTGGTCTTTAGTCTACTTTCCAGCTGCAGCTATGCCAATCAATGCAGTGAATCTCCACTAATAAATCAAATATCTGATTATACAAGTCGTCCTCCTCTTCAATTTGTTTTGTGAAAAGTACTGCTTAAGTGCACTGTCCCCTCATTACAGAATATCCAAAACACAAAGCACGATTCTGATGCGAGACATTCAGCTTCGATACCCAATTCTGGCTTCACACTATGTGCAATAAACTGCAATTTAAAAGCTTGAGAAAATAGAAAAATATTCCTTCATTGTTCCTACGGCACTTTTTGAACCAAGGTGCTTCTGCAGACATAGCTGATAGGATTGGAAGAGAACTCTTTTGACAAATATATAAATTGTCAGTACTGTCAATTCCTATTCAACAATGGAAAATTCTCTGCTCATCTATAATTGTTTTTCATCATATCTATATTATTCTTTACGTCACAGCAATAAACACATCTTCCTGGAGATGGGTTTGGTCTCCTTGTGCACAAAGGTGTGCTCAGTGTGAGTATTTCAGATAACAGAAAAATCTAATGTAAGCATGTCATCAACCACAGTATAGTGTTTCAAGGGCTTTTTCTTTAGTCCGTCACACATAAGGACATCGATGTTTCATGAATGGTCAACTACAGAACTGTGCTTTTCCAATCACATCAGCTTTGAAATGTTTCTTTGAAATGGGATGTCAGGCGACTGACAAACATAACATTTTCATGAAAGGCTCTGAGAATCACGAGGCAACCACAAACTACAAATTAAAATTTGAGCAATTTTATCATAAAACAAAACAAATTATAAACAATGAATCTTTTCTTTCCTTAACTTCATTGATCCTTCCAAATAAAATATACAAATACTGCAAATAATTTTTTGACAAAATATGTCCAGAATTATTTTCGGAAACCGGGCTTTGAAACGCCATTTCAAAATTGAAAGCATCACTCCTAATTATGGCTATCCAGCAGGTAATGCAAAGGTCTGACATTTCAACCACCAAGTAGTCATAATCCCAGAAGGTTAATTGGGTTGCACACTTGATTTCTCTCAGAGCCAAAGCTCTGAGATTTCTCACTTGATTTCTCTCAGAGCCAAAGCTCTGAGATTTCTCACTTGATTTCTCTCAGAGCCAAAGCTTTGAGATACTTATACCACCCACCGCAAAATGGTGGTGCAACATCGAGCGGTGGAGGTTTGGTTTGTCTCAAAATCGGGCAAATGTCCTCCTTGCAACATTAAATTTGGCATCAACATTATTCATGCCTGTTCTCACGTCATTTCAAATTTGAATATTGAGCTTTCAAAATGCAGCAGGCGAAGTGGCTGCCGTAAACAGGAGACAGACGAATGCACAGACAAACACCATGGTTCACAATATATAATATATGAATTCCCTTAAAAAGAAACTTCAACACAGAAAGAGATCATTCGGCCCATTAGGCCGGCACAATGGTTGCCAACCTTTGAGTTTTATTAGCCCCCATTGGACTTAGTCCGAAATGGGGGCTTATGGATTTGATCTCAATTTTTGTGTGGGTGCGTGGGTGCGTCCGCAACCATATCTCGGACATGTATAGACCAATTTCATTTGTACTTGGCATAAGGACAACCCATGATGATATACATCTGCACGTAATTTTTTTTTTCGACATCAGATCCAAGATGGCTGACTGTTGGCATTTTAGTTGAAAAAAACCCCCAATGTTGAACATTTCCTCAACCATTTCTCGGACATACATTTACTGGTGTTGTTCAAACTTGGCATCCGGATAATGAATGATGGCTTGCATATGCACATCATTTTTTTTTTTTGAGATCAGATCCAAGATGGCCAACTGGTGGCCATTTTGATGCTAAAATGTGTCCTCAACAATTTCTCAGACATGGATGGTCTGATTTTGTTCAAACTTGCCAAAAGCATAGTAGATGATGGCATACACGTGCCCCTCAATTTATTTTGCGATCTGATCAAAGATGGCTGACTGGTAGACTGGTGGCCATTTCAGTTGTCGATAAATATGGGCTAGCCCTTTAACTCCACACAGCAAAATTACTAAAACAATGGGGGCCATGACATTTTGTCATTTTTACTTGTTGTATACAGAGTCAAGGCTTGTGGAAGAGCTAGAACATTGAACGGAATGGATCAGGATGCAACAGGACAAAAGGAACAGTAGAGTGGGTGGGGGGAGGGAGGGGGGAGACACCAAAAGAAGAGTTGAAGACAAAATAGAGGAAATGTCCTCCCCCCACCCCCACCCTCCTCCCTATCTGTATCCCACTCCTCCTACCTCTTACCCACACCCCTCTCTCCCCCAAACCCCTTTCTGCTACTCTTCTCCACATATCCATGCTTTATCCTTTTTAAACACTGAGCATCAGGCAAGGAAGCAACATGCATTTTTTGGAAGCAACATGCATTTTGCATTGGAAAGTCCTCATCTGCTTCCCCTTTGTTAATAAGATTTTGGTGTGTGGTGGCATAGTTGCATGGTTAGGCTTTAGTGTTTTATTTATTTCCATTCTTTAGACAATTGCATGTCCTCCCCCCCTATTTGAGTCTGTTGATCACCAGATCTGTTCTGTACTTATTCATTGTCCTGTCTCACCTTCTCCACATTTTTCATTGGAAATAAATCCAATTTTAAAGATAAATAAATATTTTCCTGCCTTTCACACATCATGCATGTGTTCCACCACCCAAATTTGGCTTAATTGGCATAAAACTTTGGGAACAAAAAGTTAGTATGAGAATTAGTAATTGAATGTAGTTTTACATTTCACCTTTAGGGTGTTCATGGGACCCAAGCTCCCGGTACTAAAGCATATTGAGTTTGCGAGCCCCAGACGTGACAATACGTTCCCCCATCATGCAGGGTCAGTGGCCAGATAGTCATCACATGGACCAGACTTTGGCAGAGAATGATGCCACCAATCACCGTGAGCTGAGTTCCAACCACCCCCCCCCAAACACACTTTATTTTACTCCTAGTACAATATCTGTCATTTTTCATGCCTACATTTACACCTGGTTGATTATCCCTCTGGTACAATGAGTTGCATACTTTTATAAACTCCAACCTTGAAAGTTTGGGTGAACATCGAAATGTTAGCTAAGCCTTTCTTTTGGAGCATGGTTAATGCAGTGAGATAACAGCTCAAGCTGTTTTGAAGATACGCCGGATGCAATCTTTAAAATTTTACCTCTTGGTGTTCTTGATATCAACCTGGCTTAGTCTAAGATGCCAGCTCTTGCACACATTCTAATCCACTGACCGTGATACCTATTCCTTTTCAACCACCCGAACCAAAAGTTACCTTTGACCACAGCAATGATCTTCTTGGCTTTCCTTCAGCATAAGGACAGACATGATCTCCATGAATTCACTGTTGACATTTTTTCATTCTTTCAAGCAGCCTGGAACACCAAACTCTTCTCCCTCAGAGCAAATCCGAGCTGAACCATTGACTGCCTTTCGCGTAACCTATTTGCGGGGTTCTCTTCCTTCTCACATTGATATTTGATGGTCTGCTAGAGTGTCTTCTACTTCATGATTCATGATATTCTCCATCGTTGATTTAGAGATGGCTATGACAGCTGAAATCATCCTGACAGAAGAGCTCACTCGATGGCAGCAAATTTTCATTCCTCATTGGAAATGATGCTCTGAAACTCAGCAATGACATGGTTCCCTGACTATTTATGCAGTGCCTGTTGATTATATTCAGGTTTATGCAAATCAGAAATGTGGGCAAATCTTACTAATGGAAAGGAGTTTATTTAATAGTACCTTTTGCTAAGATAGTGCATTAATATTGCACTTTCAAATATCATTTCCTACTTGTCAACTTAACCTCAATAACACATTTGAATTCTTGAATAGACCTAAGGGTCAAATTACAATTACAATTTCGAATGGAGATCACAACTGTGCTCCAATTAACATGGCATGCGTGCACAAGGATTGCTCTAATTGACCTCACTTGAGATCTTGAATAAATACAGCAATGCACACACCATCATTAAGGCTGTTTCATCATATAATACTGAAACAAAGAAACTTGGATCTGCTGTATTTTGCTTCATTTCTCAGATAAAATCCAATTTGCTCAGGCAGTGAAAAACTCATTATCCACATTTACAATAGTTTACACAGATACATTTTTGTTCATACGTTTTGCACTGCAGCATAATGGATCAACGTTTTTCTGCACCTGAGTTTAAAACAGGAAACTAACTGAATAGTTGCTTGAGAATCTAAAATGGCTTCTCCATAGCACAGCTTGTAAATACAAAGCCAGAAAGCATGTAGGATAGACACCTGACCTATTTACACATTTAGAACACATAAAACTGTCACTATTCTCTTGACGAGGCATTTCTGAAGCCTTCATATTCTCCCAGGTCGTGCAGCAGTAAAGGATATGTTTAACCATCGTGCTTTTCTCCTTGACGTGTGCGGAAAATGCACCACTCAGCACCGGTGTCTTTTAGTGGCATGTCAAACGTAGCAAAATTTAATGTGGCAAGAGATGCAAATGCACCTTCTTTTTTCATGAGAAGGTCTCAAAACACTTTTCCATAAATCAGTTAGCTGGCATTCTGACAGGAGACGTTGACACGTCACTTACTCAACGGATGCAGTTTTGTAGGCAAGCTCATGATGAGCTGAGAAGGTACTACAGTTCTGCATGAATATGCTTCGATTTTTAGAACAGCTGTTTGAAAATATTAATGAGATTGGTATGCAAGAAAGGGTTCACAAAAAAAAAAATCATAATCATAGCGTAATCATATGCAGCCACTGACAAAGGTTCCATTGCAGTGCTTGTATCTGAGTTTCCTGGGATTGTTTCCACAAGCATATAGTCCAACTGAAAATTTCATTCCAGTGCTTCACAGGCAAGCCGACACATCCAAGTCTGCTCTTTTTTGCTTTTGGACACGGAGCGTCCGACAGTATACATTTTAAACGGAAGCAAGACTTTTAGTCCATACTTCGAGCAAATTACAAATTCCTTCTTGCACATCTCGCAAAGAATTGACCTGCCTTGCCTCATTAAGACCCCTTACTCATCTGGTGCTGTCTATAACTCATTGCTCAGCAAACATGAAAATAATCCTTAAGAAGCTCTTTGTGGTGAAAAGAAATCGGAAAAGGAAATAATTATCAGCCGTCTTTTACATGTACAAGTTGAGTGAACAAACACTTGAATACTACATGGTTCATTACTCAGACCCCAAAAACTACCACTTAATTTTTAATGGAATTGAGAATTAATTTTTAAATGCAAACTCTTATATGAACTCATCTATAAAGAAGTACGTTTTGAAAATCTTATTTTGTTGCTGTTACATTGTATCGGACTCGTAGTGGAGCTTGCATACAACAATTGCAAGCAGGAAAAATGTTAATAGACGTCAATGTCTTCTTGTAATGAATTGCAAGGATTTTATATTTATATGGAGTAGAAAATGGACGTATGCTGTTTGGGATTTTAACACTGGGTTCTGAGGATCATGACCCAGGGGTTCAGATAGGAGTACCAACCAACATGAAAACCCTATTTTTTTTTCTTCATAAAACATCCATTTGCAGGGTTAAAATGGGTTCCCTTACAAGAAACCTCAACACAGGAGGATGCCATTAGGCCCAACAAGCCTGCTCAATGGTTGCCATGTTTGTCAGAGTGTGCTCTATCTTTTTTATATGCTGAGCGTCAAGCAAGGAAGCAGCACGTACCATTCGTAGAGTCTTTGATTTGACTCGGCCGGGGTTAGAACCGCCAATCTCAGACTCAGAGTGCAGTTCTAACCATTACTCCACAGAGACTGGGAAATCACCATTTACATAGAGTGCATTATGTAAATGATGATGCTTTTTGACTATTGTTCAGCCATTATACAGATGACTAGAATTTGTAGGCTTGCAGCATTACTTGAATCAGACTACGCAAACAGCACAAATGTATGGCATGAAACACCGGTATCGGACCGTAAGTGTCAGAAATTTGCAAGAAGCCTCAATCCTTTGACCTTGACTTAATACAGCGAACTATCATGCAGAATAGGGGCCATTGATTAAATAAATATGAGTGTGGATGAGGAGAAGAGGGGAGCGAAGGAGGTGGGAGGGAGGAGGGAGGAGGAAGGGTGGGAAACCAGCTTGAGATACACTTTCACTCTTGCCAAGTTTTTTGCAAAGTAGAAAATGCAAAACAAATTCATACTCTAGTTTTTTCATTATTACATTTTAAATTTGGACAGTATCCTGCAAAACACACAGTAATGCTTTTGGACATAAAAAGTCATCAGGAATAAGACTTTTTGTTTTTTTTCAACACGAGAGCGAGGATGATGGAAGAGCAATGTAGATCTGAAAGTGGGACAAATACCAAGGGAATGAATGAGCAGGAAAAGAGGAGCGGGAGGGCGGGAGTAAGATGATCCATTATGCTAAAGTATGTACCAAACCAGAAAGTAAGATGGTTGGGTTTGGAAAGGTTAATGGGTGTAACAAAGATCATGCGTCACAATTGGGGATGATAAGAGGTGGCATGCATTGCTTGCTTGAAGCCATGTAGGGAAGAGTGAGACAGAACAACCTCTGGAAAGTGGTTCCATAGATGGGAGAAATGAAGAATAAAAGTACAGGTGTACACTCAGCGATGGTTCTTGAGCAGGTTATAAAAGTGTATTCAGCTTATCTCTGCTAAAAAGGTGTATAAATTGGGCTGATAGTGATATGGCTAGTTAGTGAAACCACAGATTTTTTTCAGATAAAATGGACGGTTTCATTTCATTATCAAGACGAGTACAGGTATTCAAAAACGCAATTTCCCTATGCTCCTTCAGAGCCAGAGCCACTCTTTAGCACATTTCACAAACAATGAAGAACAACAACAACAGCAGACAAAGAAAAATAAATCCCAACTGTAAATTATACAAAAATGCAACCTATCAACAAATTAGTTGGCCGAGGTTGGAATCATTACCTGATGGGGGCCCCACGTGCCAACGCAGGCTTGAGCAGCACCGTGGCAGTGGTATCAGTGCAATCGATGAGCGCATCCGCACCGTAATGAGGAATCGTTGGGGCTGTGAGAGAGAGAAAGAGGGAGGGGAAAGGTCACAAGAAACAATTGTCAATGAGGAAAGCAAAATTCAATCTCGCAACTTGGGCTTTTACATAGCCTTCAGACATCACATACAGGAAAAAACAAACAAAACAAACATTCATTACCTGCAAACATTACCTTCCTGCACAGTTTTCTAGACAATGTGCTAATGCCTGCCATTAATTTCAACATCAGCAACTCGACCTGAAAAATCTTTCCACAACAATTTTGAGCAATCTCAAGACCATTTCAGGAGCCAATGGACTAGGTAGTTGTAATAACCATTATCCTTCAAAAGGTGATTTGCCCATCGACAATGCTTACTGCCAGAACAAAATGTATCATCATTGCCCATTCATTTATGTTTCATAGTTTTTGCTTTGCTCAGGTGGAGGCACCATTACATAGACCATTTCAGACATATTGCATTTCAACAACTTTGTACATTACAGCGGTGATGCCAAATATATAATTTTTACAAGCAACTGCTCAGCTAAAAAAAAAAGAAGAGAAAAAAAGTTAAAAACAACCAGTCATCAAGAAATGTAAAGATATTATTTTCTTTTATATTTGACTTGTGGTATTATTGCAAGAACAAGACAGAATCATACTACTGAAGATATAATTACCTCCATCCACCTTATGTTTTCACCCCTGTCTGTCTTTCTCTGTCTGTTTGTGTGAAGGATATCTCAAAATGTTGTGGTAAACAGATTTGATTGAAACTTGGTTGGCATGTTGGGTGTGTGACGAGAATGTACCGATTATATTTTGGTGAAGATCCAGATCCAGATAAGGATAAGGATAAGGATAAGGACAAGGATAGTACAATTTTTAAAAAGTGATTGTTCATCATTGAGAGATAGGGTCAAAAACAATACACAGCACAATATCTCAAAACATCATAAACAAATTTGGAATAAACTTGGTTGGCAGGTTGGGTGTGTGACAAGGAGGAATTGATTCGATTTTGGTGAATATCTAAATCCGGATAAGGATCCGGGCAGAGGTATGCAGTCAATCGAATGTCCTTCCAGTTTTGTTTGTGTTAGACTTGTATGCACCCCTAAACTGCTGGACAAAATGTGTTGGCATTTGGTAGTTGGGCATCATGCAAATGTGCTTTATTGACTACTGCCAGAGGGAGGGTGTTTTATGCTACCGTAGGAAGCAGGTGTTTCTTGTGAATCGTAATTTTTCCATGATCCATGGTACATCCGTTTGACGTCCTTGTCTCTGTTTTTCCTTTGCATCCTTTTTGTCTGTCAATCCATTGCCTCCTATCATTCTGCTCAACCATGAACTGCCATACTTGCAAAATATATATATATATATATATATATATATATATATATATATATATATATACACACCATCAGTCAAAAGTTTTAGAACACCCCCATTTTTCAGTTTTTACTGAAATTTAAGCAGTTCAAGTCCAGTGAATAACCTGAAATGGTACAAAGCTAAGCGTTAAACTGCCAGAGGTTTAAAAAAAAAAGTTTAGGTCACCAAAAACTGAAAAATAATGCAAATTTCAGAGTTTTAAAAGGCTAAAGGTTAAAAAGGTTAAAAAGGCTAAAAAAAGGTTTAAAAAGTTGTTTCAGGGAACAAGTATTGTGAAAGCAACTGCAGCTATTCTGCAGCAATGGAAGTAAATTAAGCCTCGAAAGTTGATGCAAACAATTCCTACAGGTGTCCAAACATTTGTTGATTAGTTACAAACCCTCTGTCTGTATAAAAGCAGTGTTGGAACAGACTGTGTTGCTACACCTTCTGAAGCATTATTTGGACAACAATGCACTTCAGGAAGTAGTATATTGCTATCATAATGGTGAGAAAAAGACAATTAACAAAGGAAGACAGACAAACCATTATAACCCTTAAAAGTGTAGGCCTGTCCTTTGGAGAAATTGCAAAGAAGGCAAGGTGTCAGTGAGTACAGTTTCCTACACCATCAAAAGGTACTTGGAAACTGGAGGAAACTGAGAGGAAGAGGTCTGGCAGAGCCAAAGCCCCAGAAGACAAGTTTCTGAGAGTCAACAGCTTGCATGATAGGCGGCTCACAGACAGCAGCTTCAAGCAACACTTAACACTGGTCGAAGTAAGGAAGTCTCAGTTTCAACTGTGAAAGAAGACTTCGAGCTGCAGGTTGACAGGTCGAGTGGCTGTAGGAAAACCATTGCTAAGATGGCAAATAAGAAAAAGAGGCTTGCCTGGGCCATGAAGCACCGCCAGAGGACTACTGAAAACTGGAAGAAGGTCTCATGGAACTCGTTTCTGAATCAAATTTTTTTGAATGAATGAATTTAGAATGAATCAAAATTGGAAATCTTCGGTTCATCACGCAGGATTTTTGTATGCCGTCGAGTAGGCAAAAGGATGGTTCCTCAGTGTGTGACAC
>CM068957.1:59898099-59916702 GCA_035128595.1 Eptatretus atami | reverse complement strand
GAGAGAGATTGTCTGTACTTCTATATTTCATTCTTAACTCTCCATTTTTCTCAATATCTCCCAAACTTAATCTTTATTGAATGAAAGCTCTCTTCTTTAAAAGGTTTAAAAATCATTTTGAAATGCTTCACTTTCAATTGTTTCCCTCATGAATACACCAACGTGTTTCTTTTTTTCCCAATCACCAACCCCCCCATCCAAAACCATGATCTTTTCTACCCCATCAACTCTCGTAACTCCCCAATCCAACTGGAGCCCCTCCCCCCTTCCCAATTCCCAGTTTTTTCCTTACCTGTGGTTTGCCTTCTGTATCACATTTTGGTCCACCCCTGCATCTTCCCCTATCCTCATTTTACCTGCATCCATTGCTCGTCAGTCTCAATCTATTTTGTCCCTCGTTCCTTGCCGTTGGTTTTCCCGCCATCTCTTTCTGCTGTTCCTTTGGTTCATGTTGCATCTGATGCGCCATTCTTTGTTCTCACGTCTTCATGAGCTTGGTATGCAAAAAGAGAAGTACCAGCAGATACTAACGGCCCATGCAGTTCCTGTGGAATTGTTTAATTGAACAGAGGATTCATTTTCCAACAATGAGTATGATCCAAAACACACTTTCATTGTCGGAAAGACAGTATTTGGAGAATAAGCTTAATAGCTGCTTTACTCCAAATAAGTGTTTAAATGGCAAACAATAGGGCAGCCGTGAGTCCCATCGATGTCATATGGGATTACCTGGAAAGGCGAGAACAAGAGGAACGCCCAAATAACTTAACGAACTGTGGAATGTACTACGATAGGGCACAATTATTCCTCGAAGAGAGTTGCTTTAAGTCGTATACAGGAAGTGGGTTAAAGATGATGGCTTCAGAAGTGGCAAAGGTGGACACCGCAAAGTATTGACCTGATACATAAAATTAACCGTTCGTGTAATTTACTGAAGCAGTTTGTTTCACTTACATTAAATCAAGGCTGCAATCTTTACAATAGTAAACTATTGACTCGTCCTGGAAAATTTGAGCTTTTGTTGTTTTTTTTCCTCAAGAGGAGTGAGGCTCATAGAATTGGCAGAGTAGCTTGTGAATAGACAAAGCACAGAACCGCCTCCTGATAAATGTGGTGACCAACTGCTACACTGCTCCTGTCAGTGTTCGTTAGCCGAAAGACTTTAAACAGCCTCTTTGTTTTTTGGCCAATGCCAGCCTATCATATGCGGATTATTTGAAAGAGCACTTTTAACTGGAGATGGTGACTGAACTGTATAGCATGATCAGGAGTTGCCAACAAGTTTGACTGACTTAAGAAGGTACCTTAGATATGGTAACTCCGGGACGACTTGTTATCTCCTCAGCTCTTGTGGCAGAACCACCTTAACACCCTTGAAGCAGAAGTGAAGCAGAAATGCATCCATTGATTGATTTCTTCTCAAAGGGGGAAAGCAAGCCTGTAATTTGCCAACAAAGGCTTCTAAAAGCCAGGAGGCTGATGGGGCAGCACCATATGCGGACGACACCCGCGTTTTGCAATTGCCTTTTCTATTCCTTCACAGAAGCAACTCGGCAGAACAGCACTTTAAGATATTCTTCCCAGGTACAGCTCAGAAACCTCATTAACTGTTAACGGATGCCTAAATATGGTGACGCGGGTCCCCTGTTGGTCAGTGAGCTTTGCAGCAAAAGTGTGGCAGCGTGGATTTCACTGGTCTCATTGGCATTTAAAGCTGGCACAGTTGTACATCATTGAGGCACGAATTGCTCAGCAATAATGCATAATGTTTATCCACTTTCATTTAATATTACAGTTTCCAAAGAACATTGGGATCTTTCAGAAAGTTTATTTTTGTTATTGGTGAAACTTACTTTTGGTGTGGTAATGTTGGCTGACACAGACAACATGTAAGGGTTATTGTTGGCCAATAGGAGAGCACTTCCGTAGTGTGAACTAACAGGTAAGCAATTTGAAGGACTATCGGTGTTTAAATGGTATAATTGGCAAGTTTGGTGTGAGAAATTAAAATTAGATTGCGCAAGTTGTGATGTAGCTCTCTGAAGAGATGAGCAGCCTTTTGTTTTCCATTTTGAGAAGTGATATGTGATACTATATCCTGATTGAAAATTGCCATTGGAATCATCAGTATGGTTTTGGAAATAACAATCAATAGTTTCCCTCTCTCCACTGCTTGTTCTCTGCTCCTTTTCTGCTCAATCCACAAGAACGCACCCACGACCAGTGGCACCGCACTGCTGCATGCCGTGTCGGCCCCCAAGTTGTGGCTTGACTTGAATGCCAAATCGATACGGGTGAGGGCCGATAATTCGGCGTGAGGTGTTGTGGCGCTTGCAGGGCACCTGATGTGGAAGTGTACCCAGCACATAGCAACACCTACAAGTGTGGCATCTGGAGCCTGATATCTGTTGTATGGATCGGTGTGAGGCTGAAGCTAGACGCCAATGTTATGGTGGACACTGGAGCTTCCTGGCCTCCACTCATCACCGCACTAAAATGTGCAGTCAGTAGTGGTACATGGTGTCCATTATCGTCATCAGATTGAAGTGGATTAACAACATTTCGTGTGGTCTGTTGAGCATGCTTCAATCTTGTGAAAGATGAAGTAATTCTTTGAGGGACTGTAAGGGTTCATCATTTTAATCTGTTGGTGTAAATTGAGTATTATGTTTACTCGTCTATGCTGTACATTTTATATGAGATACCAGCTGTTCTGGCAGAGATTCTAAATATTTGCTTCCGTCTTCCATTTGCTAACATTGTTGTGCCTATCAAATAACTTAACACTGAGCATTTGCGAAGAAGAATGTAATTCAAGTAATTCTTCTTCGTACCATTCTGTAACAAGAACAAAGGCTCGCTGTAAAAATGCTCATGGTCCATCAATAAGTATGATAAATGAGCTTTCTATAGATCTGCAGGAATAGCTGATGTCAGTCATTTAAAAACCTTCAGATGGACGATACCATTGGTAAAGGAGTGGCTAAAAGCGTGGAGAAAATGAATGAAGTTCCCACAAAACATTGTGAAAAGATTGCGGGTGAAAACATTTGCGGATGATGAAGTGTTGTTGGACAATGAGACACAAGTTGCATGGTGATTTTTTTTTTTTCCCGCTATTGTAATATATATTGTGTAATTCACTGCTCCACCAAGACATGTTTAACAGGTAGGATCCTGCGTGTAATCATTTTTGGAAACTTTTGCACAATGTTTGTTGGGACAAGGGGGTGTGAATCGGAGTGGGAGTTGAGTTTCTCATTGGATATATGTGCCTATTTCCGAATTAAAAAGAGCTGGTTGTAAAGAGAAACACTATTTTTGTGTTTTCCCTGCAAACTGCGCATCAATAATTGACAAAGAAAAGTATTTTTTATTATTCTGTTACTGAGAGTTTGTATGGTAGATCAATTAAGATTCGGGATGTGAAATTTCCTTCATATTGGTGGAACAAATATTATGTGGTCTTGTACGGTGATAAGCTTGGCTGGGGGAATATGCAAGGTGGGGCACAAACAGTTTTGAATCAAATATCAATAATACGGATGTCCGATAGTGACTGTTTGAGTGGCCATCATTTGCAGAATGGGATCCAAACAGATCAGACCATAATTTTAAATCTTAATTTTATCGTGAAAATCTATAGGAATTCATCATAATGACTATGTGTGTGTGTGTGTGGTGTTGTGTGTGTGTGTGTTGGTGTGTGTGTGTGTGTGTGTGTGTGTGTGTGTGTGTTGTGGGTCACAAAGCAAAATATAACATTCTCTTGCTAACAAACCCCCCCCCCCTCACCTTTCTTCTCTCTTTTCCTCTCCTCGCCACCTCTCTATCCCCTCCTCGCTCCCACTCTTAATAAAGTGCAGAACTCTCCCCCACACCTCTCTCTCTCCTCTCTCTCTCTCTCCTCTTCTCATCTGCTCTCTCTTCTCTCTCTTCTCTCTCTCTCTCTCTCTCTCTCTTCCTCTCACAACCCCTCGTCCTCGCTGGCGTGTATCGCAACATGTGATGAGAACTGCTCACCCCTCGTCCATTGTTCCACCACTTTTTTAGTTCCCCCATCATCGACGCACTCCTCGTCTCCCTTACTCCTCCTCTTCTCGCTCTCCTGCTCCCTCTTCTTGGTATTCCCGCGTCAGTGAAGCGACAGTTGGTATTTGCCTAGGTATTTCATAAAAAGAACTGAACACCATTGCTAAGATAGTCACCATGACCCATCCTGACTTTCCTTTGAGACTAATTTGAACGAATATTACGAATTTCCATGTTTGTGATACTTGTCTGGAAAGAGTACTTGTCTTGCGTGAAGGCAGTGTGTCTCTGTATCAGCCAGATGTGTTAGAACAATGGAAGAAAATCAAACAGGACATTTGACTGGGGTAGATTTAACCATGTGGGAAGCAAAGGAGAAGCTGACGTTTTGGATGTTGACTTCTTCGTCAGTGTACAACAGGTTAATGCCTGGAACTAGCAGCTTCTCCTTGTTTTCCATGGTGCTTTAGCCGTCTATCCATTGGCTGTTGATTTCATCCATTGCCCTGCCTGAGGGGTGATAGCGGGCATCATTGAGGTGGCAGAGAGATATGCCCTGTTTTATTGACATCATGCAACAGCTTTGCAACGTCCATGGCACAGTGTGACAATTCATATGCAGTGTGCTGAACTCAGGCTCCCTGCAACACTGTGAATAATTAACCCCAACACAGACCCTCTATAAAAGACGTAGAAAGTTTGATAACCCACCTGCATCAATCCGCATTGTTCATATAACTTTAAATGCTAATAGAGACAGTATTGAAAAGTGTCTATAAATGGTATTTATGTTCACATGAAACCATTCATATTTTAGTTGGTGAAACTGGGGTAAGATAAATTTTTATTTTCGCCATTGTTTTGTTCATTATTTTTATAATAATAAAAAGTTACAATGTGGGAAGCACGCATATGTTAAGTGTCCACTACACTATAGTAGTGCCTGCCCAGGTCAGCTGGTAAACTCCAGCCTACATCTTTGGTTTACTCCAATACGCTTTTGCTTTTCCTCGGTGGGAAGTCTCAATCACAACGCCTATCGAGAGTCATACCCACCTCTCAAGAACGATTTTAAGACATCAGAAACTCCCTTTCACAATTTTGGCCATGGTGAAACAGGGCAAGCCCTGAGAACCTGCGTAGTTGTTGGACTAATTAGAGACTTTTTTGAAAAAGCTCATATTTCCTTTCTAGGGGTTGAGTTTCCTTGCCCCTCAACCTTGCTCCAGGTCAATTGCTACCCTTTGGATTTCTTCTCTTCTACCATTGCCAAATATTTGTTGTCTAACACTTAAAGCATTATTTCACTTTTGAAGTTGATACATTTGGCTCACGCTGTACTACTCCATCATCGCCCCCCCTCTTCTTTTCTTTTTTTTTTCCATCTGTGGACTCTATCGCCTAAATGTTCTCCATGCTCTTCCTCCATTTCTTTTGGGATTGCAACTATCATCATCCATGAAGTCGCCAATGTACAGTCAGCACTTTTTTTTGTTAAACCCCTCCCCCAACATCCACCTACCCATATCTGCTCTCTGTCTCCTATTCCCTCCATTGATGGTTTCTTTCCCGAAAAACCTGTCAATTCAGCTATTCCACGAACTCAACCTTTATTGTATAAAGGTTTTAAAAAACAGACGATTATATAGACATATATATTACATACAGGAAATGACGGAGCTTCCCTACATTCCATGACTTTAATGCGTGGGGTAGGGGAGTAGTGAAGAGTTTTCAATCTTCCTACTTAATTTGGCCAAGAATCGTTTTTTCCAACCAAATGGTGGATTAATAAATTACGTTTGCCTTTCTTATGAAAGTGCAGATGCAGTTGGACATAACCTAACACACAACGTGCCTTTGCTTTTGATATCATGTCTGCATGAAAACGGGCCTGGTAATGGACAAGCTTCAAAATTGGTTGACTTACTTTATTGACGTCTTCGAATGTAAAATGTTGGAAAGATGCTGCAGCTTGATATGTTACAGATGATGGTGGGTGTTAGAAATCTGAAAAAGAAAACGATGTGCTGTCAAGCCAGGAAAAACCCACTGAGCCACAAACTGAGAGAATATACCTGTCAAGTAATAGGCTTGACTCTAATTCCTGTATAATTTCATTCTTTTCTTTCTTTTTTTTTGTAATTGCGGGGCATTGACTCTTTCTGCACTCAGAACGATTGAAATAGGAAGAAATTGGGCTTTAAAATTGGCAATCAAGAGTCCGGATTTTATCCACGCTTACCTCCCCGCAGTTTAAAGAATTGTTACGAAAGGGAGGACAATGCGTAAAGCATTGTTTGGAGTTTTGAATTTATCTTGCTTTCAAATAAAAATCACAAAAAGGTTCCCACAAAAGTCTGTCCTTTTTTACCATTGTCATTCCATGCTGCATGTCATTCACATGATGCAATGGCATTCACGTTGACGCCGATTTCAATGTTTGTCAAAATTAATGAAATCGTGCTTTTTTTTATTGCTTAGCTTTTTTCGCATGGCACAATTATGGACACTTGTTGTGGGATTGGCCCAGGGAACAATGGCCAAGCATTCACGAACAGCCGGGTAGGCCTGACGTTCGAGCTTGAAGGTGATTTGTCAGGATTTAAGTAATTTGTTCAGACTGTGCGATAACTCGCCAACTCTTTGTAAAGACGACACTACGGCTTCTTTTTTTTTTAACACTCACCACATCTGCTGCTCTCATGCAGGTCTCCATCTTAATGTCCTTCGATGGAGGCACGCTCTTTGATAGCAGTCGCCTTGCCATGTCGAAAACACACACGTGATTACATTTGATACGCTGAATCAAGACATCTATCGACATGTAATTTTGATTTATCCTCTTTACTGTCGATTTCAAATACCCTTGATATTCTCACATTGTTTTTTTTTTCTTTTTTGTCGAATTTCTGTTTGTTTTTCTGATTATTTCTATTAATTCCTACTGGTGCATAAAGCTTTATTTGTAACAAATGCATTAAGAGAAGTGTCTTTTGTTTTTCTATTATAATATTATAAACACTTGCGGTGCTTCGTCTCGCGAAGAGGGTTCGCCACTTTTTCATGAGCTAAAGAAGCACTCTTACAGATTCTTGAAAGGTCATCCAGACGAGATTTGTGTCAAAAAAGGTTTTTTTTTGTTTTTTTTGTTATACCTTGTCGAGGCTCGTATGAGAGCTAACACACAACGCACAGCACGAAGGCATGAGCAAGGAGGGGCGGGAAGTGGGAAGGACAAAACAGTGGGGACAAGAGACATTAGGGAGATCGTGGAAGGGAGAGGGATGGGACGGGGAACATGGGGATATACAAGATTGATGACATCAAGGGACTATCAGGAAGAAAGCAGGGAATTTGAAGGAGACGTGGGTTTGGGGTGGATTAACCGGGGTCATAACACCAAAGAGGGGAAGGATGGGTAGGCCGCAAGGAACCCGGTAAGAACAAGGTCGATGAAAACTCACAAAAGTAGGCAGGATTTTTGAAGCAACAAACCATACTAGGAACAGCCAGAAACATGTAGGTGAGAAATAAGGTAAAACGGGACAGATAACGACTGGAAAACTTAGCTTTGAGAAAGTCCGCAGAGACCCTGAGAGAAATCTGCCGTTGCTGCAAACCCAGAACCGGAAAGTTCCAAAGTTGTAAGTGTTATTGTTGAATCCCAACAAAGGAAATTCAATAATTGTGGTTTCTTTATTTGAGACGAACAACTTGACTTGTATGCTCACCTGTCTGCTTTTCTCACAATCTTTTCCAATGTTCCACTACTGCAGGCGAGAAGCCAAAAATGGGCGCCAAGAACCTGCGCATTGCTTGTGTGTGCATTCTCGTGAGCTGGTTCTCACTGGGATCCTCTGGGTTACCAATGTGACCCGTGCTACTCCTACAATGTGACTGTGTGCTATCAAGTGACTGGGAAAAATGGGTATGTGTTGAGAGCAGAAAAACGTCACAGACAATGTCCAAGATGCTGGGGGCGTGCGGCAAGAAAGTTCCCCTCTTGGCCTGCCCCTTTTAAGCAACCTGAGTCTCCAGGCATTTTAGCCACGTCGGAAGGTCCGCAAGGCAAGCAATCAGGCTACTCTCACCTACCGATGAGGATTGTGAGTAAAGCACTGTGTTTTCTGAGTCATAAGATCCGATTGAGTTGATATTCTAATCATGAATGTCGGTTCTCTTTAAAAATTATTGTTTTTTTGTAATCATTTGTGATTTTTTTTTTGTGAAAACCTTCCAAAACTACAATAATAACGTAATCGCCTCTTTCTTTGTTTTGTACGAACTGTAAAGAACTATCAACAGATTACAAATGTCAAATTGTTTTCTCACATGTGCTGGCGATCGCAGACTTTATCAATAAGGGATACGGAAAATAATTTTGTGAATGACTCGTCAGTGTAGCCAAACTGACTGGCACAATAATGTGAGCAATGACCTCAGCCTGTGGCCGGAGACATATTGTTTTAAGCTTGTGGTACAGAAGGTTTGTAAATGTATGACTGGTGATTTAGCAACTGGGATGCCTCAACTGTTGCTGTTTGTTCCTTATTAATTTCAACTCAAGTGCCAGGCCCAGTGAACTCTCATAAGGTCCAAGGGACTGCTACCGAAGAGACTATTTTTCTGCAGTGGGGTGAACCAGAGGAACCAAAATGGTTGCGCCTGACATTGTACGAGTGTATGGTGCATGATGTATAAAAACAGGAGAAAGCATGAAACTTTATCTAATCTTCAATCTTTTGATGATAACTTCTGAAAGTCGCCTTTGTGAAAGTATCTGATCTCTTGGGGTCATCTGCATATAATTTGTTTTCCCAAAAGTGAATGAATTTCACCCTTTTCAAGCCCCCAATATCTCAACCCTTCCTCTCACAACTCTCCCCCACTCCAAACTCTGGTCCCCCAAATCTTCTCTTTCTTCTCTCTTCATTTCAACTCATTTCTCTTTTCCTTTTTTCTCCTTGCGCCTATATTTTGTCAACTTTCCTATCTCGTGTTCATTTTGCCTCGACTAATTCCTCAACTCATCTCCCTCCTTCCATCAACGGCAACCTCAGTGTATCTGTAATTAATTTGGCCCAACAATTCTCCTGTTGCACCTTCTCTCTATTGTATGCATAGCGGAGTGATTTGCAGTAACAGCCTGTTATTTAGCGCACATTTTGAAATGTGCACTTCAATGAAAATTTGAAATCCATAGCCATTTTCTACACTGAAGCGGTCCTGTTGAATCAATGTTGCCACCCCACATGTATTTAGCTGGTTGTCACTGCAATGTTGTGGAATTTTAACCTAAAAGGTGGCCCATTCCAGGTCAGTTAACCTAGGCTTTTGGGAAGCAACATATTTCCCATCTCTCATTTGCATGCATTGGAATATAGCGCTATTCCAGAGGTATTTTAGAGTTTTCAAAATAGACCATAGATGCTGGTGATCCACAATTCGCAACAAACAAGTGAGGAAAATACAGGTTATCTTCAGCCTCTGTTATTTGTGTTTTCCTCCCTGGCTCCAAATCTTTCGTCTTGGCTGGATGATCTGTTTGTTGATATAGCTCACCAATTGCTGGAGAATTACTGAGCGTGTAGCAACTATAAACATGGGAGAGTACGATCCAGAATGATGCTCACTATACTGTGACATGAAGCGCATTCAACAGTTACAGGGAATTTAAAGTTGTTTACATACCGTATTGTCATATCAAAGGTTCTATTTTACAAATAATAACCAGCAGGATCCATCCATCATCCATTGGGACCGATACTCTGTGGGCAGAGCGTTGGTGCTGCCTCAGCAGTTCCTGTATTGCTATTGGGGCAAAATCCATGGACGGGTCGCCACTCCGACACAAGTATACCAGCAAGCCTGCACTCATTTTGCCAACCGCGGGAAAGGATGAGCAGGTTGAGTTAACCCTACTCGTATAATTCAACAGCTGAGGCGGATTTTGAACTAGGCCGAGGATCCCAAGCCCGCCACCCAATTATTAAGCCAACCACAGCGTAACCACAGGAGATGCAGCGTTCACCTGCTAGTGTCTCTTGTGAAGGATAATCACATTTACATGATGCAGAACCACCAACTGACAAGCTATCTGTAAATTTTCTGAAAACTGTTCTTGATATCATGCTAATCATTTTGCAGAGCATTTTATGACACTTTGAGAACTGGATGTATGTTGTGCACATGGAAGGAAGAGGCAGAATTGCTTTGTTAACAGGAACTGCATTGCTTTTAACACCCACTTGTCAAGGAACATAAATGATCGGCACTCTGGCACGATTCACGTTCTTCACCCCATTGAATTGAGTGTGGCAATTGACAACAGAACTGTTTGATCGCACAATCAATGCAATGGAAAATTACAAACGCAAGGCTGTAATCTGGAACTTGTATATTGCACTTGTAGCTAGCTATTTGTCTGCAGGCCTGTACTCTGGTTGCATCATTTGTTGGGAGCACAGCTGCGCTGCTGATGCAGTGCCCTCTATTTAACCAGTAATTGGTACTCATTTATTCGACCCTCGGAACGGATGACAGGTCTGAGTCAACCCCACACTGGTGTTAAATTCAACGTCGTAGGGGCTGAAACTCCAGGACCCTAAGATCCAACTAGCCCCTAACCGTATTAAGCCCACACCAGGCTTATTGCACTCGTTGTCTCATTGTTGATCTTTTTTTAATATCTTCGAATACATGAAAACGTCCATCAGCCATAATTTTATATTTTGTTTTTATTTTTGCCGTTTTAGGTGACTTACAATGCTGTACACTCGAAGATACTAATTTCAAGTTGTCCGAAGCCAAGGAAAATGTGCTTAAGGCAGCAATGAAACTCAGCACTACTTTCCCGGCAACTTTATCCCGCAACCACTTATGCTTACCATAAGAGCAAGCAACCAGCAAAGGTTTTGGCCCTCTGTCACAACGTACTATACTGACTCAGATTTCTGGTAAGGCATGAGTCGTTCAGTGAAGCTCCATTTGGGGAAGAAGTGGGAGGTGCGATTATATATGACATAACACAATGTGGGCAGAATTTTCTCCTTCAATTTTATTCCCATCTATTTGCAGGAAACCTCTTTGCTTTCTTCTTTCCATTACATCCACGACTTCGGTGGCATAGTGCTTGAGTACAAAATGTACTGTTTTTGTAAATGCAAAGAAGCCCTTTATCTAATATCGATGCACAGACACAGCAGCAGGTTGTGGTGGTGCACTCTGCACTCTGCGTACACACAGCACTAACCGGAACAGAAATCTGGGCCAAAGATCAAGTGTTTACCCGGTTGAGAGTAAAGAGACCCGGGTGTGCCTGGGCTCCATGATTCTAGAGCTCAGACCACATGGTTCGTAGGCAGATGGAGTAGATCTCTGTGCACAATTTCTGCAGCTGTAAGTGCATTAGCCAGAGTAATTGGGAAGGAATCAGCAGCCTAATAATAAGATTTATTTTCATGATGCGGTTAGGTCAGAACATTGAAGAGCCTTTGGTTAGAGCAGTAGTAGGATAAATGCTCCCTGTGGTTTGCTCTGTTGAGTGGCATATCTCTGTAGCTAACATCAACCTTTCTGATATCTCCAAATTCCGTTTGAACTCTTCGATTCGTTAGTATGCTCCCTACCTCGTCCATTTATCCTCCATCTCCATTTGAAAATGTATTTGAAGATGTATGGTTGATGTATTTAAATACACACTTTGTTACTAAAAGATGTTGAAGACAGCACACCAAAATTTGAAATTAATCCTTCCAATCTGTGGAATGGATAGTTTTTCCCCACAATGTGGCAAATCAGCATGTGCTTTCAATTTCTTGTGTGACAATTTGGCAACAAGTGCACTCCTAATTTTGGTGGCAATGATATGGTCAGGGCTCTTGCATGGTACTAGCATGAAGAAGAAGAAAATAGTGCCAGATCAGAGCCCGACGACAAAGGCTGCTCAAACTGTTTGGGACATCGGAGTCAACAGAGCACAATCCGCACTGACTGCACTTGTTTCTGAGGAGAAAGGTGTATGAGTAATGAGTAATTTCAGCCGATATCTCCTAATATTATTTTGTTAGTGTGCTCCAAAACAGTGAACATATCCGATTGGATT
Source organism: Eptatretus atami (assembly GCA_035128595.1). NCBI lineage: Eukaryota > Metazoa > Chordata > Myxini > Myxiniformes > Myxinidae > Eptatretus > Eptatretus atami. Next base: position 59,904,563 of record CM068957.1, on the reverse strand, counting down.
GAATACCTCGTGATTATTTCCTTACTTGCCAATACTTTTGGGTGCATGTGTTTTGTGTGCATGTGCGTGTGTGTTTTGCGTGCATGCATGCAGCATATGTTTGCGTGTATGCTGCATGTTACGGTGTGCATACATTTCTTGACATTAATAATTTGTATAGAAACGGTTGGTCGTAATCGTTCTATCAATCATTCTCTTGAAGCACTTCTCTTGCAACCGCTGGTGCCCTCTAATTGTTATTTTCAAAAAAGATTATGGTTCCCTCAACATTACTCACCTCCATTTCCTCTGGTGAGAGTGTGAAAGAAGCCATAGACAAAAACAATTATTTAACATCATTGGCTGGAGAAGATACAAACTTTACAAGAAGCCACACTCCGTTTTGCAGTGCTCACGTTGTCTAACAGCAGTATTTATCTGAGGCCATTAGTCACACACACACAGTGTGTTGATTTTTTTTTTTTTGTAGCCCTTTGTAAATGGAAGTAATATGGATCATAAACTTGTTTTTTTTTTGCACGCTCTTATCCTCCTGATTCTTATACAATTAACACTCTAATCCACAATAAATGACACGATGTAATCAGGCAGGTGAATACCAGTGCTATCGCTTTGTGACCGATCTATTTCCTTCCATTCAATTGACAGACTATGCAGCCTGCATAGATTGCCAGATTGTGCTGCCTCAATTTCAAGTGTTTCTTTTTCTGAACTGAAAATCTGTTCCTCTTCCAATGAGCAACACAAGCAACAGCCTATGGGAGGAAAGGTGCTGAATTTAGAAAATTCGTGAACATATGACAACCCAGAGAGGGGAGGAGTTGAATGAATAAATAAAGTCTTCACAAACACGAGCATCGATTCCATAGGTCATGTTGAAATTTGATTCAAAGCAAATTGAATTTCTCCAAATTAACCGATAGTGCCATCGTGCTGCAAGTGTTATTTTCTGATTTAATTGTAATGCATGTTGAACTTGTGATCAATTGTTTGCATGCCCACGTTTTGGTAGCCATAAATTGCCAATTAAAATATGAGCTTTGAAATCAACAAAGTTGTTGCTTTTTGTTTGAGCGGCTATTCATAAAGTTATCCGGAATTTTATGCTTGCAAAAGTCTGATAACCACTTTTTAATTTCCTAAATATGAGAAGCGAAGCATAATTCAAAACAAAATTGTTTAATCACAATCTTTATATAATGGAAGATTGTGATAATGTATAATATATAATATATATATATAGTATATAATATATATATATATTATGGATACTATACAATATACATATATAGTAAATACAGCATACACAGTAATTCACAGCCCTCACCTGAGTTTTGTAACATTTTGTTGTGTTTCAGCCTAATTTAAAAAGGATTAAATTTTTAAAAAAAATTGTCACTATCTACACAAAAATACCGCATATAATAACAAAGTGAAACATGTTTTTAGAAATTTTTAACAAAATTCATTAAAAACGAAAAGCTGAAATGTTTTGCGTCAAAAATATTCACCCCTGAATCAATACTTTGTATAAGAGCCTTTGGCAGCGAGTTACATCTTCGAGTCTTCTTTGGTATGTCTGTATCATTTGCTACATCTGATTTGTGTATTTCTGCCATTCTTCCCTGCAAATTTGCTCAAATCTGTCAAGTTGGATGGGGAGCATGTTGATCTGAAGAGTTAGTACGAAAAGGAAGTAACACAAGAGTATGAATGCATGTTTACATACTGTTTTTGAGTGCAATAAATAAACTTTGGGAACGAGAGAAAAGTTCAAAATTTAAAAAATGCCCGTTTTATTAGTTAAATTTTATTCAAAGAAGCATGACAAAAGGTGGTCGGATTACATGCTCAGAATTACCACTCCAAAAGAGCATCTGGAATCAATAATTTGCAAGGAACTAGACCTGCCCGTCATCACTATTGGCTTCGGCGATTTACATTGCATGTCTTCTAACTTTTTAGGTAACAATTGACCGCATCATCATGAATATGGCCGAACGTAGCTTTGTGAAGATGGTAGCAGTGTGTTTTCCAGATTGTAACCACCAATCGGTGAGTCGTACCTGTAGCATTATCATTTTCCCAAAGAACCAAAGTGTTAAGCAAATGAGATTGAATAAATATAGGCAATTTATCACTTTTAATTTTTGGTTTCTGTCTCGTCCATTTATATGGAGTGATGGTATCAAGTGAGGTCCAGATCTCCGACGTCCTTGAGCCTATATACTCCTCCACTCCCCTGTCATCAGCCAATGCTTTCCACTCTCTAACCACCCCCACCTTATGATAGCACTCCTCACACAATCCGTCCCTCTCAACGACGATCTACCTCTTTTCTCTCCTACCTTGCTCCTCAGACCTATCCATTCTCTTTGCCATTGCTTTCCTCCATTAACACCGTGTGCAGCCCACTTCAGCCGCTTATCAATCTTCCCATCAAGCTCCATCTGCACACCAATCTCCTCCCTCAATTGGGGTATCGGTCCTCCTTTAATCCACCCTCTTCACTGCCACAATCGCCCCTCACCCAGTTAGTTTGTTCTTGCAGACTGCAGCCTTTGTTGTTGTCCTCTGTCAGTACAATCATTTTGAGACCCGTAAGATAGTCAGCATCACACAAAACCAAAAATTTCCCTTTCAATTATCTTGATATCTTTCTGTCTGCCAATTTTATTTCCATCAACAAGCAAATTCAAAATCAGTGCGAAAAGTTGATGTCGCAAGAAGGTGTGTATTCATGCCTTTATTCCGTGTACAACGAAGCCTAACGTATCCCTGCTCTACATTAAATAGAAACAAAAAATCATATATATATATATATATATATATATATATATTATATATATATTGTTCGGCTGTGGAAATTCGCAGACACGCATATAGGTCCTTAGTCAGTATGCCGATAAGTCCGTGTCAGTTAGATTTCCCCAACCGTTGTTTATGGGAATTATTCGTGTCAACCCGGGCTGTGGAATCTTCAGGTTAGCGTTTTTTCTTTTGCTATGCGTTACTTTGAGCAACCACGACAACCACCTTTTCCACAAGCACCAACCAGAACACCCTCACGACCACCCACTAATCCAACCACGCCAACCATTACAACAACCACGATCACCTCAACCACCAACCACACCACCAAACCACCTTTCACAAGCCGCCAACCACGCCAGCCATTACAACGACCACGATCAACTCAACCACCAACACCACACCACCAATCACCTCTCCACAACCAACGCTACAACCCTCTCTGCATCAAAAACCGTCTCTGCCAATGGGAGAAAGAAGAAGGGTTCGATAACGCACGGATTTTTCCTCTTATTTCTGCGCTTCGGGACGGGGGAGGGGCGAGTGAGGGAGAATAAAGAAGAGCAACCGGAAATGACTGCTACGAAAAACCCGCACCCACGAGGAAAAGCCCCCTTTCTGGAAGTTTCCCGCAGAAGCTGGAAGGAGGCGGGGCGGGAAGCCAAGGGGGATAAAAGCCCACGCTGAAGAGCAAAGGGGGCTGTCGAGCTGTCTTGGTCTATGGGTTGGTTGTTGGTCGGTCGGTGGAGGTCTCGTCTGGGTGAGCAGCGAGTCGTGGAGGTCTCGGAAGTGGTGGAGTTGTGGGCATCCGCGTTCGACCTGGAGTCCCCGCAGTCGGTGAGAGCTGAGAGGGTCCACCGAGGCACCCAACACAAAAAGAATAAAAATCAAGCCACGCGGGTGAAGGTAACTGTGGCGGCCTCTTGGAGTTCTTCGGTCAACCAAGCTCCTTGACATAAGGCCCTACGGGTCAGTCTGACTCCCTTTGTCTGTGAGGGGTCTTTTCTTTGCTTTTCTTTGTGTGATGTGTGGGCGCCGTGTCCATCAAGTAGAAACTGTTAAGTGACTGTATCATTAATAATAGACGGTTGTAGTGCTTTGTCTTGCTCGTGTGTCATCCGCGCATTTCATTGCAGTTTATGTTGGCTTGCACTGTATACGTGCATGTTGGTGTTTGCATGACTGCATGGTTGTTTGTATACGTGCATGTGTGTTGTATAATATATGTGCTTATTTTGGATGACACACGAGCAAGACAAAGCACTACAACCGTCTATTATTAATGCATACAGTCACTTAACAGTTTCTACTTGATGGGACACGGCGCCACATCATTCACACAAAGAAAAGCAAAGAAAAGACCCCCTCACAGACAAGGGAGTCAGTGAAAAGAGCATCAGTGATTGCCCGGGCCACTGATCCACATCTATATATGTTGTTGTTCGTCTTTCGGCTGCTCCCATTAGGGTCGCCACAGCGATCATCCGTTATGATCCGCATACTGATTTGGCACAGGTCTTACGCCGGATGCCCTTCCTGACGCAACCTTGACGCCTCTTACGACACAGGGATAAGGATTGGTTTTGCCATGATTCCAGGCTGCTTCACACCCTCTCATAGCACGGCCCAGCGCAGAGCTCCCGTCCTCAAGTGATCCTCCAACCCAAGCCTCCGAGTAGCCAGATTACAGGCGCACGCCACTACGCCGGTGATCCACATATATATATATATATATATATATTATATATATATATATATATATATATATATATGACCGCCACTGCCTTTTGGCTGACAGGGAATGGGGAGTGCGGCACGCCATTGCTGACGCTCGCGGTCTGGACGTATGGACCTCTAACTTGGGCCCTGCGAGTGTGCGCTCGGTTCCGTGTCCACGTCATATTATGTTATATTACATTATATATATTGTTACGAATTTGCCGCCCACCCAGCGTGCGAACAGCCGCTTTAGCAATGGTGGCCGTCTCACCCACCGGACGGACAGTTCAGTCGCGACTTTCCGGAACAACGCCGAAAAACCAGTCACGGGTGTGCTCCAAGCGCACACCACGGCCTAGTCAACACTCTACCTGCGCGCAACAGGTCAATCGCCGAATTATCGATATACCTAAGTATTCGCGGCGGCAGACTACCGAGAGACCATACCTCAACGAAGGCCTGCTTGGACACGAACCGCTTAAGCGGTTCGTTCCGTTCTGGGATAACCGAGCGGGGTATTATCGCCAGGCCTCGTTGGACCCAATTCTTTTATTGGCTATTAAAAAGCCCGTATTATTCCGAAAAACAATATGGCATTTCAATGGGGAAAATGACACGACGAACGGGTTCACATTCAAATAAGCACATATATTATACAACACACATGCACCTATACAAACAACCATGCAGTCATGCAAAACACCAACATGCACGTATACAGTGAAGCAACATAAATGCAATGAATGCGGGATGACACACGAGCAAGACAAAGCACTACAACCGTCTATTATTAATGCATACAGTCACTTAACAGTTTCTACTTGATGGGACACGGCGCCACATCATTCACACAAAGAAAAGCAAAGAAAAGACCCCTCACAGACAAGGGAGTCAGACTGGACCCGTAGGCCTTTATGTTCAAGGAGCTTGGTTGACCGAAGGAACTCCAAGAGGCCGCCACAGGTTACCTTCACCCGCGTGGTGACTTGGTTGGGTGACCCTCGTGGACCTCTCAAGCTCTCACCGACTGCGGGGACTCCAGGCTCGAACGCGGATGCCCACAACTCCACACTTCCGAGACTCCACCGACTCGCTGCTCCACCCAGACCGAGACCTCCACCGACCCGACCAACAACCAACCATAGACAAGACAGCTCGACAGCCCCCTTTGCTCTTCCAGCGTGGGCTTTTATCCCCTTGGCTTCCCGCCCGCCCTCCTTCCAGCTCCTGCGGGAAACTTCCAGAAAGGGGGCGTTTTCCTCGTGGGTCGGGGTTTTTCGTAGCAGTCATTTCCGGTTGCTCTTCTTTATTCTCCCTCCACTCGCCCCTCCCCCGTCCCGAAGCGCAGGAAAGTAGAGGAAAAATCCGTGCGTTATCGGAACGCCTTCTTCTTTCCTCCATGGCAGAGACGGTTTTTGATGCAGAGAGGGTTGTAGCGTGGTTGTGGAGATGGTGATTGGTGGTGTTGTTGGTGGTTGAGGTGATCGTGGTCGTTGTAATGGTGGCGTGGTTGGCGCTTGTGGAAAAGGTGGTTGGTGGTGTGGTTGGTGGTTGAGGTGATCGTGGTTGTTGTAATGGTGGCGTGGTTGGCATTGTGTGGTGGTCGTGAGGGTGGTCTGGTTGGTGCTTGTGGAAAAGGTGGTTGGTGGGTGGTTGCTCCAAAGTAACGATAGCAAAAGAAAAAACGGCTAACTGAAGATTCACAGCCCGGGTGACACGAATAATTCCCATTAAACAACGGTGGGGAAATCTAACTGAACACGGACTTATCGGCATAACTGAACTAAGGACCTATATGGTGTTCTGCGAATTTCCACAGCCGTAACAATATATATATATATATAATATATATATATATATATATATATGATTTTTTGTTTTCTATTTAATGTAGAGCAGGGATTACGTTGGCTTCGTTGTACACGGAATAAAAG
>CM068957.1:59870473-59898074 GCA_035128595.1 Eptatretus atami | reverse complement strand
GCATGAATACACACCTTCTGCGACATCAACTTTTCGCACTGATTTTGAATTTGCTTTGATGGAATAAAATTGGCAGACAGAAAGATATCAAGATAATTGAAAGGGAAATTTTTGGTTCTTGTGTGATGCTGACCTATCTTTACGGTCTCAAAATGAGGTTGACAGAGACAACAACAAAGGTTGCAGGTCTGCAAGAACAACTAACTGGTGAGGGGATTGTGGCAGTGAAGAGGGTGGATAAAGGGAGGACCGATCAATTGAGGGAGGAGAGGTGTGCAGATGAGCTTGATGGAAGATTGATAAGCCGGCTGAAGTGGGCTGCACACGGTGTAGATGGAGGGAAAAGGATATTGGCAAAGAGAATGGATAGGTTGAGGGAGCAAGGTAGGAGGAAAAGAGGTAGATCGTCGTTGAGAAGGGACGATTGTGTGAGGAGTGCTATCAATAAGGTGGGGGTGTTTAGAGAGTGGAAAGCATTGGCTGATGACAGGGGGAAGTGGAGGAGTATAATGGTCAAGGACGGAGAGATGCTTGGACCTCACTTGAACCTCACTCCATATAAATGGACGAGACAGAAACCAAAGAATAAAAGTGATAAATTGCCTTATTTATTCAATCTACATTTGCTTAACACTTGGTTCCTTTGGAAAATGATAAATGCTACAGGTACGACTCACCGATTGGTGGTTACAATCTGGAAAACACACTGTACCATCTTCACAAAGCTACGTCGGCCATATTCTATGAATGGGTGTCAATTGTTACCTAAAAGTAGGAAGACATTGCAAGTGTAAATCGCGAAGCCAATAGTGATGACCGGGCAGGTCTAGTCCTTGCAAATTATTGATTCCAGATGCTCTTTGATGTGGTGAATTCTGAGCATGTAATCCGACCACCTTTGTCATGCTTCTTTGAAATAATTTAACTAATAAAAGGGGCATTTTAAATTTTGAACTTTTCCTTCGTTCCAAAGTTTATTATTGCACTCAAAAAACAGATGTAAACATGCATTCATACTCTTGTTGTTACTTCTACTTTTCGTACTAACTCTTCAAGATCAACGATGCTCCCCATCCAACTTGACAGAGTTTGAGCAAATTTGCAAGGAAGAATAGGAGAAAATACACAAATCCAGATGTGCAAAGCTGATACAGACATACCAAAGAAGACTCGAAGATGTAATCGCTGCCAAAGGCTCTTATACAAAGTATTGATTCAGGGGGTTGAATATTTTTTGACGCAAAACATTTCAGCTTTTCGTTTTTAATGAATTTGTAAAAATTTCTAAAAACATGTTTTCACTTTGTTATTATGCGGTATTTTGTGTAGATCAGTGACAATTTTTTTTAAAAATTTAATCCTTTTTAAATTCAGGCTGAAACACAACAAAATGTTACAAAACTCAAGGTGAGGGGTGTGAATACTGTGTATGCTGTATATGTAATATATATGTATATTGTATATATCCATATATATATATATATATATATATATATATATATATATATATATATATACATTATACAATCTCCATTATATAAAAGATGTGATTAAACAATTTTGTTTGGAATTATGCTTCCTTCTATATTAGGAAATAAAAAGTTGGTGTATCAGACTTTTGCAAGCATAAAATTCCGATAACTTTATGAATGCCGCTCAAACAAAGCAACAACTTTGTGATTTCAAAGCTCATATTTAATTGGCAAATTATATGGCTAACCAAAACGTGGCATGCAAACAATTGCACAAGTCAACATGCATTACAATTAAATCAGAAATTAACACTTGCAGCCGATGCACTATGGTAATTTGGGAGAAATTCAATTTGCTTTGAATCAAATTCCAACATGACCTATGGAATCGATGCTCGTGTTTTGAAGACTTTATTTATTCATTCCAACTCCCTCCCCTCATCTGGGTTGTCATATGTTCACGAATTTCATACAATTCAGCACCTTTCCTCCCATAGGCATGTTAGCTTGTGTTGCTCATTTGGAAGAGGAACAGATTTCAGTTCAGAAAAAAAGAAACACTTGAAAATTGAGGCAGCACAATCTGGCAATCTATGCAGCTGCTAGTCTAGTCAATTGAAGTGAAGGAAATAGATCGGTCACAAAGCGATAGCACTGGTATTCACCTCTGATTACATCGTGTCATGTTATTGTGGAGTAGAGTGTTAATTTGTATAAGAATCAGGATGATAAGAGCGTGCAAAAAACAAGTTATGATCCATATACTTCCATACAAAGGCTTACAAAAAAAAAAAAATCAACACTGTGGTGTGTGTGACTAATGGCCTCAGATAAATCTGCTGTTAGACAACGTGAGGCACTGCAAAGAACGGAGTGTTGGCTTCTGTGTAAAGTTTGTAATCTTCTCCAGCCAATGATGTTAAATAATTGTTTTTGTCTATGGCTTCTTTTCACACTCTCACCAGAGGAAATGGAAGGTTGAGTAATGTTGAGGAACCATAAATCTTTTTTGAAAATAACAATTTAGAGGGCACCAGGGTGCAAGAGAAGTGCTTCAAAGAAATGATTGAAGAACGATTACGACTCAACCGTTCTATACAAATTATTAATGTCAAGAATATGTATGCACACACGTACATGCACGCATACACGCAAACATATGTGCATGCATGCACGCAAAACACACACGCACATGCACACAAACACATGCACCAAAAGTATTGGGCAAGTAAGGAAATATGCACGAGGTATTCAATTCCTAATCGGATATGTCACTGTTTGGAGCACACTAACAAAATAATATTAGGAGATATCGGCTGAAATTACTCATTACTCATACACCATTCCTCCTCAGAACAAGTGCAAGTCCAGTGCGAGATTGTGCTCTGTTGACTCCGATGTCCCAAAACAGTTTGAGCAGCCTTTGTCGTCGGGCTCTGATCTGGCCACTATTTTCTTCTTCTTCATGCTAGTACATGCAAGAGCCCTGACCATATCATTGCACCAAAATTAGGAGTGCACTGTTTGCCAAATTGTCACAACAAGAAACTTGAAAGCACATGCTGATTGCACATTGTGGGGGAAAACTATCCACTCCACAGATTGGAAGGATTAATTTCAAATTTGGGTGTGCTGTCTCAACACTTTTAGTAACAAAGTGTGTATAAATACATCACCATACATCTTCAAATACATTTTCAAATGGAGATGGAGGATAAATGACGAGATAGGGAGCATACTAACGAATCGAAGAGTTCAAACGAATTTGGAGAATATCAGGAAAGGTTGATGTTAGCTACAGAGATATGCACTCAACAGAGCAAAACCACAGGGAGCATTATCCTACTACTGCTCTAACCAAAGGCTCTGTCAATGTTCTGACCTCAACCTGCATCATGAAAATAAATCTTATATTAGGCTGCTGATTCCTTCCCAATTACCTCTGGCTAATGCACTTACAGCTGCAGAAATTGTGCACAGAGATGCTACTCCATCTGCCTAGCGAACCATGTGGTCTGAGCTCTAGAATCCATGGAGCCCAGGCCACACCCGGGTCTCTTTACTCTCAACCGTAAACACTTGATCTTTGGCCCAGATTTCTGTCCGGTTAGTGCTGTGTACGCAGAGTGCAGAGTGCACCGACCACAACCTGCTGGCTGTGTCTGTGCATCGATATTAGATAAAGGCTTCTTGCATTTACAAAAACAGTACATTTTGTACTCAGCACTATGCCACCGAAGTCGTGGATGTAATGGGAAGAGAAAGGAAAGAAAGAGGTTTCCTGCAAATAGATGGGAATAAAATGAAGGAAGAGAAATTCTGCCACATTTGTGTATGTCATATATAAATAGCACCTCCCACTTTCTTCCCCAAAATGAGCTTCACTAAGACTATGCCTTACCAGAAATCTGAGTCGAGTAGTACGTTGTGACAGAGGGGCCAAAACCTTTGCTGGTGCTTGCTCTTATGGTAAAGGCATAAGTGGTTGCGGGATAAAGTTGCCGGAAAGTGTGCTGAGTTTCATTTGCTGCCTTAAGCACATTTCCTTGGCCTTCGGACAACTTGAAATTAGTATCTTCTGAGTGTACAGCATTGTAAGTCACCTAAAACGGGCAAAAATAAAAACAAAATATAAAATATGGCTGATGGACGTTTTTCATGTATTCGAAGATATTAAAAAAAGATCAACAATGAGACAACGAGTGCAATAAGCCTGGTGTGGGCTTAACGGTTAAGGTGGCTAGCTTAGGATCTTAGGGTCCTGAGTTTCAGCCCCTACGACCGTTGAATTAACACCAGTGTGGGGTTGACTCAGCCTGTCATCCTTCCGAGGTCAGATAAATGAGTACCAATGTACTGGTAATAGAGGGCACTGCATCAGCAGCGCAGCTGTGCCCCAACAAAATGATGCAACCAGCAGCTACAGGCTGCAGACAATAGCTAGCTACAAGTGCAATATACAAGTTCAAGCATGACAGCCTTGCAGTTGTAATTTTGCCATTGGCATTGATTTGTGGATCAAACGAAGGTTCTGTGTCAATTGCACACTCAATCCAATGGGGGTGAAGAACGTGAAATCGTGCCAGAGTGCCGATCACTTTATGTTCCTTGACCAAGTGGGTGTAAAAGCAATGCAGTTCCTGTTAACAAAGCAATCTGCCTCTTCCTTCCATGTGCACAACATACATCCAGCTCAAGTGTCATAAAATGCTCTGCAAATGATTAGCATGATATCAAGAACAGTTCAGAAAATTTTACAGATAGCTTGTCAGTTGGTGGTTCTGCATCATGAAATGTGATATCCTTCACAAGAGACACTAAGCAGGTGAACGCTGATCATCCTGTGGTTACGCCTGGTGTTGGCTTAATAATTAGGGTGGCGGGCTTGGGATCCTCGGGCCCTGAGTTCAAATCCCGCTCAGCTGTTGAATTAATACCAGGTAGGGTTAACTCAACCTGTCATCCTTCCGCGGTTGGCAAAATGAGTGCCAGCTTGCTGGTATACTGTGTCGGAGTGGCGACCCGTCCAGGATTTTGCCCCAATAGCCAATACAAGGAGACTGCTGAGGCAGCACCAACGCTCTGCACAGAGTATGGTCCCAATGGATGGATGGATGGATCCTGTGGTTATTATTTTGTAAAAGTAGAACCTTTGATGAATACAGGTATTGTAAACAACTTTAAATTCCCTGTAACTGGTTGAATGCGCTTCATGGCAGATTGAGTCATCGGACGCTTCCCAGTTTATATTGGTGACGACAGCTAGGTGATGCTCCAGAAATGGTGAGCTTTCAACAACAGTCTCCAGCAGACGAAAGTTTTGAAGGAGGAAAAAAAAAAACAGAGGCTGAAGATAACCTGTATTTTCCTCACTTGTTTGTTGCGAATTGTGGATACCAGCATATGGTCTATTTTGAAAACTCTAAAATACATTGGGAAAGTCAGCATATTCCCTGAAATGAGAGAGGGAAAATGTGCTTCCCAAGCTGGTTAGTACACTGGAATGGGCCGGTAAAATTCCACAAAATTGCAGGTGACAACCAGCTAAAATGGGGGTGGCAAACATTGTTCAACAGACCGCTCAGTGTAGAAAATGGCTGGATTTCAAATTTTCACTGAAGTGCACATTTCAAAAATGTGGCTAAAATAACAGGCTGTTACTGCAAATCACTCCGTATGCCAATACATAGAGAAAAGGTGACTAACAGGAGAATTGTTGGCCAAATTAATATCAGATACACTGAGGTTGCGTTATGAAGGAGGGGGAGATGAGTTGAGAATAGTCGAGGCAAAATGAAAACCGAGATGAGGAAAGTTGAGCAAAATAAGGGCAAGGAGAAAAAGGGGAAAAGAGAAATGTAGTTGAAATGAAGAGGAGAGAAAGAGAAGATTTGGGACCAGAGTTTGGAGTGGGGGAGGAGTTGTGAGAGGAAGGGTGAGATTGGGGGTGAAAAGGGTGAAAATTCATCACTTTTGGGAAACAAATTATATGCAGATGACCCCAAGAGATCAGATACTTTCACAAAGGCGACTTTCAAAGATTATCATCAAAAAGATTGAAGATTAAGTAAAAGTCTTCATGCTTTCTCTGTTTTTAATAACATCATGCACATACCTCGTACAATGTCAGCGCACCATTTGGTTCCTCTGGTTCACCCCACTGCAGAAAAATAGTCTCTTCGGTAGCAGTTCCTTGGACCTTATGAGAGTTCACTGGGCCTGGCACTTGAGTGAAATTAATAAGGAACAAAACAGCAACAGTTGAGGCATCCCAAGTGCTAATCACACAGTCATACATTACAAACTTCTGTACCACAAGCTAAAACAAATATGTCTCCGGCCAACAGGCTGAGGTCATGCTCACATTATTGTGCAGTCAGTTTGGCTACAACTGACGAGTCATTCACAAAATTATTTTCCGTATCCCTATGATAAAGTCTGCAGGATGGCCAGCACATGTGAGAAAACAAATTTGACATTTGTAATCTGTTGATAGTTCATTGTACAGTCGTACAAAACAAAGAAATGAGGGATACGTTATTATGTAGTTTGGAAGGTTGTTCACAAAAAAAAAATCACAAATGATAAAAAAAAACAATAATTTTTAAAGAACCGACATCATGATTAGAATATCAACTCAATCAGGATTTATGACTCAGAAACCACAGTGCTTTACTCACAATCCTCATCGGTAGGTGAGAGTAGCCTGTTGCTTGCCTTGCGACCTTCCGACGTGGCTAAAATGGCCTGGAGACTCAGGTTGCTAAAAGGTGGCAGGCCCAAGAGGAGGAACTTTCTTGCCGCACGCCCAGCATCTTGACATTGTTCTGTGACGTTTTTCTGCTCTTCAACCACTACACCATTTTTCCCAGTCACATGATAGCACACAGTCACATTGTAGGAGTAGCAACGGGTCACATTGTAACCCAGAGGATCCCAGCTGAGAACCAGCTCACGAGAATGCACCACAAGAATGCGCAGGTTCTTGGGCCCATGTTTTGGCTCTGCCGAGAGTGAAACATTGGAAAAGGTGTGAGAAAAGCAGACAGGTGAGCATACAAGTCCAAGTGTTCGTCTCAAATAAAGAAAACCCACAAATTTGAATTTCCTTTGTTGGGATTCAACAATACACTTACAACCTTTCGGAACTTCCGGTTCTGGGTTTGCAGCAACGGCAGATTTCTCTCAGGGGTCTCTGCCGACTTTCTCAAAGCTAAGTTTCCAGTCGTTATCTGTCCCGTTTTAACTCTATTTTCTCACCTACATGTTTCTGTGTGTTCCTAGTTTGGTTTTGCTTCAAAAATCCTGCTATTTTGTGAGTTTTCATCGACCTTGTCTTACCGGGTTCCTTGCGGCCTACCCATCCTTCCCCTCTTGGTGTATGACCCCGGTTAATCCACCCCAAACCCACCTCCTTCAAATTCCCTGCTTTCCTTCCTGATAGTCCCTGTGATGTCCATCTTGTATTCCCCATGTTCCCCGTCCCATCCCTCTCCCTTCCACAGATCTCCTAATGTCTCTTTCCCCACTGTTTTGTCCTTCCCACTCCCGCCCCTCTTGTCTCATGCCTCCGTTGCTGTGCGTTGTGTGTTAGCTCTCATACGAGCCTCGACAAGGATACAAAAAAAACAAAAAAAAACCTTTTTGACACAAATCTCGTCTGATGACCTTTTCATAGAATCTTTAAAGAGTGCTTCTTTTAGCTCATGAAAAAGTTGCGAACCTCTTGCGAGAACGAAGCACCGCCAAGTGGTTTATAATTATAATAGAAAAACAAAAAGACACTTCTCTTTAATGCATTTGTTACAAATAAGAGCTTATGCACCAGTAGGAATTAATAGAAAAATAAATCAGAAAACAAACAGAAAATTCGACAAAAAAAGAAAAAAAAACAATGTGAGAATATCAAAGGGTATTTGAAATCGATCAGTAAGAGGATAAATCAAAATTACATGTCGATAGATCTTGATTCAGCTATCAAATGTATCACTGTGGTGTTTCACATGCAAGGCGATGTATCAAAGAGCGTGCCGTCCATCGGAGGGACATTAAGATGGAGGACCTGCATGAGAGCAGCAGATGTTGGTGAGTGTTAAAAAAAAAAGAAGCCGTAGTGTCTTTTACAAAGAGTTGGCGAGTTATCGGCACATTCTGAACAAATTACTAAATCCTGTACAAATCACCTTCAATCGAACGTCAGGCCTACCCAGGCTGTTCGTGAATGGCTTGGCATGTTCCCTGGCCAATCCCACAACAAGGTGTCCATAATTGTGCCATGAAAAAAAGTAGCAATAAAAAAAAAAGCACGATTCATTAATTTTGACAAACATGAAATCGGTCAACGTGAATTGCCACATTGCATCATGTGGAATGACATGCAAGCATGGAATGACACATGGTAAAAAAGGACAGACTTTTGTGGGAACCTTTTGTGTGATTTTATTTTGAAAGCAAGATAAATTTCAAAACTCCAAAACAATGCTTTACGCATTGTCCTCCCTTTCGTGAACAATTCTTTAAACTCGGGGAGAGGAAGTGTGGATAAAAATCCGACTCTTGATTGCCAATTAAAGCCCAAACTTTCCTTCCTATTTCAATCTCTGAGTGCAGAAAGAGTCAATGCCCCGCAATTACAAAAAAAAAAGAAAGAAAGAATGAATTATACAAGGAATTAGAGTCAAGCTAATTACTTGACAGGATATATTCTCTCAGGTTTTGTGGGCCTCAGTGGTTTTTCCTGGCTTGACAGCACATCGTTTTCTTTTCAGATTTCTAACACCCACATCATCTGTAACATATCAAAGCTGCAGCTCTTTCCAAAACATTTTACAATTCGAAGACGTCAATAAAAGTAAGTCAACAAATTTTGAAAGCTTGTCCATTACCAGGCCCGTTTTCATGGCAGAATGATATCAAAAGCAAAGGCACGTGTGTGTTAGGTTATGTCCAACTGCATCTGGCACTTTCATAAGAAAGGCAAACGTATATTTTATTAAATCACCATTTTGGTTGAAAAAAACGATTCTTGGCCAAATAAGTAGGAAGATTTGAAACTCTTCACTACTCCCCCTACCCCACCGCATTAAAGTCATGGAATGTAGGGAAGTCCGTCATTTCCTGTATGTAATATATATGTATATATATCTGTCTGTTTTTAAAACTTTTTATACAATAAAGGTTGAGGTTCGTGGAATAGCTGATTGACAGGTTTTTGGGGAAAGAAACCATCAATGGAGGAAAATAGGGAGACAGAGGACAGATATGGGTAGGTGGAGTGTTGGGGGAGGGGTTTAAACAAAGAAAAAGTGCTGACTGTACATTGGCGACTTCATGAGATGATGATAGTTGCAATCCCAAAGAAATGGAGGGAAGAGCATGGGAGAACATTTAGGGGATAGAGTCCACAGATGAAGAAAAAAAAAAGAAAGAAGAGGGGGGGGGCGATGATGGAGTAGTACAGGTGAGCCAAATGTTTCAACTTCAAAAGTGAAATAAGTGCTTTAATGTAGACCAACAAATATTTGGCAATGGTAGAAGAGGAAGAAATCCAAAGGGCTAGCAATGACCGGAGCAAGGTTGAGGGGCAAGAAACTCAACCCCTAGAAAGGACAACTTATGAGCTTTTTCAAAAAAAGTCTCTAATAGTCCAACAATACGCCAGGTTTCTCAGGCTTGCCCTGTTTCAACCAATGGCAAAATTGTGAAAGGGGAGTTTCTGATGTCTTAAAATCGTTCTTGAGAGGTGGGTATGACTCTCGATAGCTGTGATGAGGACTATCCCACCGAGGAAAAGCAAAGCTATGGAGTAAAACCAAAGATGTAGGCTGGAGTTTACCAGCTGACCTGGGACAGGACACTTCATAGGTGTGTGGACACTTAACATATGCGTGCTTCCCACATTGTAACTTTTTATTATTAATAAAAATAATGACAAAACAATGGGAAAAATAAAATTTATCTTACCCCAGTTTCACCAACTAAAATATGGAATGGTTCATGTGAACATAAATACCATTTATAGACACTTCAATACTGTCTACATTAGCCATTTTAAAGTTATGAACAATGGGATGATGCAGGTGGTTATCAAACTTTCTACGTCTTTTATAGAGGGTCTGTGGTTGGGGTTAATTATATCAAGGTGTTGCAGGGAGCCTGAGTTCAGCACACTGCATATGAATGTCACACGTGCATGGACGTTGCAAGCTGTTGCATGATGTCAATAAACAGGGCATATCTCTCTGCACCTCAATGATTGCCCGTACTCACCCTCAGGCAAGGGCAATGGATGAAATCAACAGGCAATGGATAGACGCTAAACACCATGGAAAACAAGGAGAAGCTGCTGTTCCAGGCATTAACCCTTTGTTTACACTGACGAAGAGTCAACATCCAAAACGTCAGCTTCTCCTTGCTTCCCACAGTGGTTAGCATACCCCAGTCAATGTCCTGTTGATTTCTTCCATTGTTCTACACATCTGCTGATACAGAGACACACTAGCCTTCACCAGCAAGACAAGTTCTTCTTTCCAGACAGAGGTATCACAAAACATGGAAATTCGTAATATTCGTTCAAATTAGTCCTCAAAGAAAGTCAGGATGGGCATGGTGACTATCTTGCAATGTCGTTCAAGTTCTTTTATGAAATTACCAGCAAATACCAACTGTCGCTTCACTGACGGGAATACCAAGAGAGAGGGGGAGAGCGAGAAGAGGGAGGAGTAAGGGGAGACGAGGAGTGGGTCGATGATGGGGGAACTAAGAAAGTGGTGAACAATGGAACGAGGGTGAGCGAAGTCTCATCACATGTTGCGATACACTCTAGGAGGACAGGGGTGTGAGAGGAAGAGAGAGAGAGAGAGAGAGAGAGAGAGAGAGAGAGAGAGAGAGAGAGAGAGAGAGAGAGAGAGAGAGAGAGAGAGAGAGAGAGAGAGAGAGAGAGGTGTGGGAGGAGAGTTCTGCACTTTATTAAGAGTGGGGAGCGAGGAGGGGATAGAGAGGTGGGAGGAGAGAAAAGAGAGAGAAAGGTGAGGGGGGGGGGGGTAGTTAGCAAAGAGAATGTTATATTTTGCTTTGTGACCACACACACACACACACACACACACACACACACACACACACACACACACACACACACACACACACACACACACACACAGTATTATAGATGAATCCTATAGATTTCACGATAAAATTAAGTTTAAATATGGCTGATCTGTTTGGATCCCCATTCTGCAAATGTGCCACTCAACAGTCAGCTATCGGACATCCGTATTATTGATATTTGATTCAAAACTGTTTGTTGCCCACACCTTGCAATATTCCCCCAGCCAAGCTTATCACACGTACAAGTACACATAATATTTGCTTCCACCAATATGAAAGGAAATTCACATCCCAATCTTAATTGATCTACCATACAAACTTCTCAGTAACAGATAATAAAAAAACTACTTTCTTGTCAATTATGATGGCAGTTTGCAGGGAAAACACAAAAATAGTGTTTCTCTTTACAACCAGCCTCTTTTAATTCGGAAATAGCCACATATCCAATGAGAAACTCAACTCCCACTCCCATTACACACCCCCCTTGTCCCAACAAACATTTGTGCCAAAAATCAAAAATGATTACACAGCAGGATCCTACCTGTTAAACATGTCTTGGTGGAGCAGTGAATTACAACAATATATATTACAACTAGGGGAAAAAAAAAAAATCACCATTGCAACTTGTGTCCATTGTCCAACAAACACTCATCATCCGCAAATGTTTTCACCCGCAATCTTTCACAATGTTGTGGGAACCTTCATTCATTTTCTCCACGCTTTAGCCCACTCCTTACCAATGGTATCGTCCATCTGAAGGTTTTAAATGACTGACCATTCAGCTATTCACTGCAGATCTATAGAAAAGCTCATTTATCATACTTATTGATGGACCATGAGCAATTTTACAGCAGAGCTTTGTTCTTGTTACAGAATGGTACGAAGAAGAATTACTTGATTACATTCTTCTTCGAAATGCTCAGTGTTTAAGTATTTGATAGCACAACAATGTTAGCAATGGAAGACGGAAGCAAATATTTGAATCTCTGCAGAACAGCTGGTAATCTCATATAAAATGTAAGCATAGACGAGTAAACATAATACCTCAATTTACACCAACATTAAAATGATGGAACCTTACAAGTCCCCTCAAAGAATTACTTCAATCTTTCACACAGATCTGAACATCTCAACAGACCACAGAAATGTGTAATCCCACTTCAATCTGATGACGATAATGGACCACCATGTACCACATACTGACCTGCACATTTTGTGCGAGTGATGAGAGGAGGCCCAGGAAGTCCAGTTCCACCTACATTGGGTCTGCTCAGCCTCACACGGATCCCATACACAGTATCAGGCTCCAGATGCCACAACTTGTAGGTGTTGCTATGTGCTGGGTACACTTCCACATCAGGTGCCTCTGCCAAGCGCCACAACACCTCACGCCGAATTATCGGGCCCTCACCCGTAATCGATTTGGCATTCAAGTCAAGCCACAAACTTGTGGGGCCGACACGCATGAGCAGTGGCGGTGCCACTGGTGTGGGTGGTTCTTTGTGGATTGAGAGAAAAGAGCGAGAAACAAGAGTGGAGAGAGGGAAAATGTGATGTTATTTCCAAAACCATACTGATGATTCCAATGGCAATTTTCAATCAGGATATAGTATCACCATGATCACTTCTCAAAATGGAAACAAAAGGCTGCTCATCTCTTCAAGAGAGCTAATCATCAACTTGCGCAACCTCTAATTTTAATTTCTCCACCAAACTTGCAAAATTATACCATTTAAACAGTCCGATAGTCCTTCAAATTGTTACCTGTAGTTCACACTACGGAGAGTGCTCTCCTATGCAACAAAACCTTACATTTGTCGTGTGCAGCCACATTACCACACAAAAGTAAGTTTCACCACATAACAAAAATAAACTTTCTGAAGATCCCAATGTTCTTGGAAACTGAATATTACAATGAAAGTGAATAAACATTATGATTATTGCTGAGCAATCGTGACCTCAATGATGTAACTGTGCCACTTTAAATGCAATGATGACAGTGAATCCACGTGCCACACTTGCTGCAAAGGTCCTGACCAACAGGGGACCCCGCTCCACCATATTTAGGCATCCGTTACACAGTTAATGAGGTTTCTGAGCTGTACCTGGGAAAGAATATCTTAAAGTTGCTGTCTGCCGAGTTGCATTCTGTGAAAGGAATAGAAAAGGCAATTGCAAAACGCGGTGTCGTCCGCTATGGTGCTCCCCATCAGCCTCCTGGCTTTAGAAGCCTTTGTTGGCAATTACAGCTTGCTTTCCCCCTTTGGAAAGAAATCAATCAATGGATGCATTTCTGGCTCACTTCTGCTATCAGGGTGAAGGTGGTTCAGCCACAAGAGCTGAGATAACAAGTCGTCCCGTGAGGTACCATATCTAAAGAGTACCTCTTAAGTCAGGTCAAGACTTGTTGGCAACTCCTGATCTGCTATACAAGTTCAGTCACCATTCCAGTTAAGAGGTGCTCTTTCGAAATAATCCCGCATATGAATAGGCTGGCATTGCCAAAAACAAAGAGGCTGTTAAAGTCTTTCGGCTAACGAACACTGCAGGGAGCAGTGTAGCAGTTGACACCACATTTATCAGGAGGCGGTTCTGTGTTTGTCTTTCACAAGCTACTCTTCCAACTTCTATGAGCCTCACTCTTTGAGGAAAAAAAACAACAAAAGCTCAAATTTTCAGTGACGAGTCAAATATGTTTACTATTGTAAATTGGCAGCCTTGATAAATGTAAGTGAAACAAACTGCTTCAGTAAATAACACGAACGGTGTAATTTTATAGTATCAGTCAATACTTTGCGTGTCCACCCTTTGCCACTTCTTGAGAGCCATCACTCTTTAACCCATCCTTCCTGTATACGACTAAAGCACTCTTCGAGGAATATTGTGCCCAATATCCGGTAGTACATTCCACAGTTCTGTAAGGTTATTTGGGTTCCTCTTGTTCTTCGCCGTTTCCAGGTAATCCCATATGACATCGATGGGACTCACGGCTGCTCTATTGTTTGGCCATTTGAACACTTATTTGGAGTAAAGCAGCTATAAGCTTATTCTCCAAATACTGCTTTCCGACAATGAAAGTGTGTTTTGGATCATACTCTTGTTGGAAAATGAATCCTCTTTCAATTAAACAATTTCCAACAGGAACTGCATGGTGCCGTAGTATCTGCTGGTACTTCTCTTTTTTGCATACAAAGCTCATGGAAGAGTGAGAACAAAGAATGGATCAGAATGCAACAGAACCAAAGGAACAGCAGAAAGAGATGGCGGAAAAACCAACAGGAAGGACGAGGGACAAAATAGATTGAGACTGACGAGCAATGGATGCAGGTAAGAATGCAGGGAAGATGGGAAGATGCAGGGGTGGACCAAATGGATACAGAAGCAAACTCACAGGAAGGAAAAACTGGAAATTTGGAAGGGGGGGGGGCTCCAGGGATTGGGGGAGTAGAGAGTTAATGGGGGTAGAAAAGATCATGGTTTTGGATGGGGGGGGTGATGAAAAAGAACACGTGGGGTACTCATGAGGGAGAAACAATGAAAGTGAAGCATTTCAAAATGATTTTTTAAACCTTTTAAAGGAAGAAGCGTTTCATTCAATAAAGATTAAGTTTGGAGATATTGAGAAAATGGAGAGTTAAAGAATGAAATATAGGAAGTACAGACAGAAGGTAATTCAGGAAGATTGAGATTGTGTTTTGGAGTGAAAAAGTCAGTTTTTTTAAAAGTGAGAAGAGGGAATAGGATAACGTTCAGGCCGCAGAAAGGACAATTTGCATGCTGGCTTTCGGAGGAGTTGGCCTTGAGCAACACAAAAACAAAACCGACAATAGAGTACAACAAGGTACTGATTTAACAATGAAAATTGGGCTAAAACTGCAAACAGCAACATGGATGAAGATATAACAGAAACACACAACGGATCCAGCTCAGAAAACTTAGTTTGGATGCGGTGGAAGGAACAGCTGCAGATTGAACTGAAAGGTGGAGCAAACCAAAACCTAGACATGGAGTTTCAGGATATTTGGCCAATATCAGTACAAAACAAATGCCATACACACACACACACACACACACACACACACCTCCCTTCCCCCATACAAGAGGTCTGCATCGGGAGGCACCTCCTTAGGCCTATATCAAAAGAAAACCCCATTCACTCGCTCCTCTGGTATCAAAAACTGAAGCATTGTATGGTCGCCAAACTATCAGAGTCTATCAGAGAAATAAAAACAACTTGCTTCCAGCATCATGCTGCTGCCAATGAATGACATTGGCATCCTGTTCACAGTCTTAATGTAGTACAAGTGATCACACTGCAATATCTCTGAAGAGGGGTGGTTTAAGCATAATATAATGCACTTGAAAATTTGGTGAATAAAATTACACTTCATCCTCCCTTCCTTCCCCATAAACATAAGGCTACTCAAAATCTTGGCTATCTTGAGGGGATGTTGAGCTCTGTCAAAAAAAATTTTCATCAATCTTTAACAACACGTATCTGAGCCTGATAAAGAGGCAGTTGGAGGCAAAGCTGCACCTTCCATTCATCCACATGAAATACTGAGCCAGTACACTTGAAAGGAACAGTGCCTGTGGAAACCTCGAGGGCAAAGTGTGCTCCTCTTTAATTATTTATTACTGAATGCTTATGTTCACATTCTGCCAAGTTTAAATCAACCCCTTTTCAAATGAGCTGCAATAATGTTTCAAGAACTTCACATGAGCTTGCTATCGTGTTGCAAACACAAAAATATCAACAGAGTGTCTGGGAGATGAAGGGAAAAGGAAAGTTGAGAGGTTGTGCTCTGTTGGAGGTTTTTCATTGTGTTCCTCTCAGAGATCACGTGTATTACAACGGACACGATAGACACAAGCTCTCACCACGCACGGAGAGATTGGCAAAGCTGGAGATAGAAATGCCCTTTGCTGAGTGTGCAATGCAGCGCAGGTGACCAGAGTCACTTTTCTTGTGGGTGGGGAGAGTGAATGTGTAACGGTTTGGTGTCTCCACTGCATCTGTCAAGTCTGCGCCATTTTTCCTCTGCACAAATCACACAGGATGCTTCAAGCAAGCAGGTATTTGTATATAAAATCCATTGCTGTAGTTCAGCCTTACAATTCAGCCATGACACAAAGAAGGCAAACAACACCAGAAATGCTAAATGGATAAAACCATTTTGGAGGGAGAAACAGCAATGAGAACTTAAGTTTACGATACCCAGCAAATAAGTATACGAAGATGGAAAATTAAGATAAAATAAAGCCAAATCCTAGCATACAAAATCATCAAATTGCAAGAAAAGAACAAACAAATGTAACACACACACACACACACACACACACACACACACACACACAACACCCTTCCGGAAATGGGTAAGGCTAATAATAATGAAAGGGCAGATAAAAAGATAATGTATCAAGAAGGAGAAGAAGAAGAAAAGAAAAAAAAGGTAATGAAGATCGAAGTGATTGAATTTTAAACATTGACATTTTTCAGAAAGATATTCACAAATTCTTAAAACACTTGATTCTTCTGATTTACCGAGCTGTTAGAGAGCATCGGTGCTGCTGAAGCAGTTTTTTTAGAGAGGCAAGAGTTATAGGGGGTGCTTTCCAATTGCCTTCCCAGCAGTAGTTAGGGTAGGAATTTGGAATTATGTCAGGGTGCTGGATATAACTTGCCATGAAGGACACCATGGGATCTTTAACGTCCACCAACTAATACCGGCAGACAGGACGCCCAGTTTAACATCCATCAGGTACACACAATGATGAATCACCTTGCCTGTGAAACACCGGGATGACAGTTTATAGCTGGGTCGGGATTCAAACCCAGGCCAGTCAGCTTAGAAGTGAATGTGCGTACCTTTAGGCCATCCTGCCAGCCCACATCTTGATTAGAATCAGATTATTTCCCCCCAAAAAATCCTCACTTGTATCCATATCTTGTCGGGTGATCCAGACCGACCCATCGTAATGCACTGCAGTGTCGCATTTTGTCCTGCGTTCACCTCCGTCTTTGGAACAAGCATCAGGTTTGGAACACCACCTGTAATAAATAAATAAATAAATAAATAAATAAATAAATAAATAAATAACCCACTCTGCTTTCTCCAATTGCACTTGCTCTGCGTGAATATATCTGAGAATGCCTTTTAGTTATCATACAATGAGCGGTGCATAAAAGCTGTATTTCCTTGTGCAAGTCATGTGAAGAGGTGTGTTATATATTTTGGAATAAAAAAAAAATCCAAGTTCATGGAAGCCTAAGATGACAGGAGGGTACATACCATAACGCAAAGCAGTGACAGTGGGACAGTGGAGCCACATCATGCAATGGAATGAACAAACATGAAAAGTGAAGAGAGAGAGAAGAGAAGAGAAGAGAAAAGGAAGTGTGGTTAAAAAAAACGAAGTGGTAAAGGCGAAGTGATAAATAATATTTAATATATCTATTTTTTTTTTTAAGAGCCCACTGATGTGTAAATGACGTCACTTCTGCTCGTACTCATTGATTAGCAACATGCAAAATGGCTAATTGTCACATATCAAGATTGTACAATTGATCAATGTCGAACTGGGCATCAGTCGAGCGTGGTCCAAACTTGATTTTAGATGGATAGGAATAACACAAAGTGACACTTTAATACACCAACACAGCAATGCAGAAAGCATATAAGGTCATTGGCTTTTTCCTCTCCCCTCTACTAACTTTATCTTTTATACTCTCACTCCACAAACTTTCAAGAAAACCCTTCCCCCGAGAAATTACTCAAAAATAACAAATGTTTCCCTCTCCAGAAGCCACTCAAATGTGATTTTTCTATGATAAATAAAATCTAACTTTTAACATGCATTAACACTCGACACATTCTACCTTTCATTGATGTTTACCACTGAGATCTCACCTCAAACATTAAAATTCTGAATAATAAACAATTAATTATGAAGAGAACTGAAAGTATACCCACAATGAACAGTGCACAGAACTACAAAGCTTAACAAAACCGTTCAAAAAAATAAAAAAAATTGTGACAAAAATAAAGCCGAACATTTCAATAGTTTCACCAGAAAATAATTAAGCGAATGAATGAATCACCGAAGGCCTCATCCTTGTTTGTGGAAAAATAAAAATGGATTGTTTGCCAAGACGTGTTCCCTCATGGAAAAAATGAATACCTATGATGAAATGAAACCAAATATGCATTTGTGATGGCATTTCAATAAACTGTAAATTAAACAAAATTAGGCACTCGTTCCACTTTTACTGTGATTTAAATTAAATGAAATTAGCAATAAATATTTGCAAAGAACCGTGACTGAAGATACATTTTTAAGACCAATTTGCACTATTTTGAGTCTCCCATTTATATTTATGCCTGGTGTTGGCTTAATGGTTAGGGCGGTGGGCTTGGGATCCGAGGATCCTAAGTTCAAATCCCACTCGGCTGTTGAATTAATACCAGGTGGGGTTGACTCTGCCTGTCATCTTTCCGAGGTTGGCAAAATGAGTACCAGCAGGCTGGTCTCCTGTGTCGGCGTGGCGACCCGTCCAGGATTGTACCCAATAGCCAAGAAGACTGCTTAGGCAGCACCAACGCTCTGCATAGAGTATGGTCCCAATGGATGAATGGATTTATATTTCATCAGTTTTATGCAGATCATGGATTTGAAAAAAAAATCAAAAAAAATCTCTATATTTGTTCAGTGAGCTCAGCACTGAAAAGCCTGGTGTTGACTTCGTGGTTAGGGTGGATGGCTTTGGATCTTAGGGTCATGAGTCCAAGCCCTGATAGCTGCTGAATTAACACCAGGTGGGGTTAACTCAGCCTGTTATCCCTCCGAGGTTGGTGAAATGAGTACCAGTGTACTGGTATAGGGGCACAGCATCAGTGGCATAGTCACACCCCAACAAAATAATAGCTACCTGCCAGCTAAGCTGCCATATGCAAGAAGAAGAAAAGGAAGAAGAAGCAGCTTGGCATTCAGTTCTCTCTGCATTTATTTTCTGTGGACATTTGTTGCTAAAATTCATCCATTCAGTAAATTGGAGGAATCCACTCCATTTGCTCAATCCACTCCATTTTCTTAACAAAACATTTTTGCGGAATTTCAAGAAATCTTAACCATTGCAAAGTATGAAAGGCCCTCGGATAAAGGAGGGTTTGGATTTGTTTACAGTCTATCATAATCTCTGATTAATCATCATTTTAAATAAATTATCACCAGAAGAAGGTTGAGTACAGTAGCAAAGATATAGATTTTAAAATTCTGTTAATCTTCAAAGCCATACATAAATTGGTTTCCATCTCAAAATCTGACATTATTACACTTACACGCTGCTGTAAGAAAGCTACGGTCGAGCACTTTTTGGTTGTTCCGCGCACCATGATGAAGATTTTTGGTGTTCAAACATGTTTCAGTTATGCTCCAATAATGTGGAACTCTCTATCCCTTTTAAAATCTGCACTGCCTCATCCATCAAAGATTTGAAATCTCTTCAAAGTCATCTTTTTAGAGTTGCTTTGGAATGGTACGATAGCCTAGAGGTATGCACACTCACCTCTGAGCTGTCTAGCCTGGGTTTGAATCTCAACCCAACTATAAACTGCCATGCTGGTGTTTCACAGGCAGGATGAGACAGTGATGTGTGTGTTGGTTTCTTAGAGGAATGTTAAGCTGGTCATCAAATCTGCCAGCATAAGTTGATGGGTGTTAAAAAAAAAATCCCCCAATGTCTTTCACAAAGAGTAAGGCCTAAGTCACATTTGCTCTACGGCGAGGATACGGCAGTCCATAACGCCCCTGCTAATTGACAGAAACGTGCGGCGCCGCAGAGTTTCTGCGGTGGCCTCAGGGTGGCCCTACGCCGTTTGGCTATACTTTACAGGCGTAGGGGTCGTCGTGGAATTATAACGCGGAGTTATAACTTTTTTCATTTCTACGTTCGCCGTAGCAATTCGACAAGCCGAAACAAAAGAACTGGTAAAAAAAAAAGA
Source organism: Eptatretus atami (assembly GCA_035128595.1). Classification (NCBI taxonomy): domain Eukaryota; kingdom Metazoa; phylum Chordata; class Myxini; order Myxiniformes; family Myxinidae; genus Eptatretus; species Eptatretus atami. The sequence goes on along the minus strand of CM068957.1, from coordinate 59,877,994 downwards.
AGAAAAAAAAAAGAACCCACTCGTTACCGTCCGTCTGGCCGCACGTTCGCCTTAGGGCCCCCCTGCGGTCGCCTTGCGGTCACCTTGCGGGCACCTTGCGTCTGCCTTGAAAATTCTATGGCCGCTGCAGGAACGCCCTAAGGTCACCGTGCGACATTAAATCAAAGACTGTACGGCACCCCCACGTTTTCGGTCTCCACAATTTATAAATACCCGTGCGGCTACCCGAAAAATAAAAACATATGTGACTGCTACATTGTGTGACCGTGGAAATACTGCGGCGCCCTATGAATTAGCTAGTGGACGTAGATTTTGTAGACCCCACGGCCGCCGTGGCAAATGTGACTTAGGCCTTAATGAGCCATCACTGGCACCTTGGCCAAATTCCAAATTTCTGCTCAAACCTCCAGGAGGAACTAAATCAGTAGCAGTGCCACATGCCTGTGAGAACTGATGATAATCTGCAGCCAAAAACTGTACACAAACGACGATGAAGATGAAGACAAGTTTCTTTTTCTAATTCTCTACCCTTGTTAATACCACCATTAATTCTCCACTCAAACATCCTTTTTGTTATTGTTGCGAATTCGCGCCCGTCGGCGTGCGATCGCCACGTGACTCGAATCTCGACCGCCTCGCCCACCGGACGGACAATTCAGTCGTGACCCTCCCGGCTAACGCCGGCGTCAGTCACGGGTGGACCTTTTGGCCTCACCACAACCAGTCCGCATTCTACCCGCGCGGAATAGGGTCAATCGCCGAAAGTCGATATACCTAAATACCCGCACGGGTCCTACGAGGGGTTGTACCTCGCACAGGCCGACTTCGGATACGGGCCGCTTAAGCGACCCGTTCCATGCTAACGGGTAAACCGAGCGGTGTTATCGTCGCCTTGACGGTTCAGATTAATTTATCGGGCGTCTCGCGCCCACTCAAACCCTTTACGTGAAACAAGATGGAGACCCAACGAAGGAAGGACGCAGCGAGACGGGAAAATTCAACAAGGACGCATTTATTTATCAGACGGACACAAAGCACACGTATAGCAAATATTTTATAGCAACATAATAATTAAAGAAATGCACATATATCAAATAGAACAAAAGAAATGCACATATAAAAGAGTTAAAACCGACTAACGACACACGGACCACTTATACAGTTACTACCTTACAAGACACGGCGCCAACACGCATTCACACCGAAGCAAAGAAAAGACCCCTCAAAGGCAAGGGAGTCAGACTGGGCCCGTGGGCCTAATGCGCGTGGAACCTGGATGAGCGGCCAGGTCCACGAGACCGAGGGTCCTACCCGCGCCTCGTGGCGAGCCGCAGAATGTCGCTGCACGGCGGTTCCGTGGGCACCTGCTGGTGTAAGTGGGAACGGGGCCTTGTCGCACTCTCTCAGCGCGGGGAAAGGGGGAATTGTGATGCTCTGGGGAGGGAGTATGGCTGGCTTGCTCGACTCAACGCGACCTCGTCGTCCGCTCCTCCAGCTCCTCAGCCGATCGCCCTCCGCAGCCGTTCGCCTCCGCAGCCGTCTGCCCCACCTCTGCTTCGAGCTCCGTCTCCCGACTCGCCCCCGACACTCTCACCGATCTCCTCGAGCTCCGTCTCCAACGACCCAAAACTGACCTCTCACGATCTGCCTACTCGACTCACTCCACGATACTGCTCGCCTTTTTATCGGCTTCGGGAAACCACATATGCAAATTCTCGATCCAAAGACCTCAGGGGCGGAGCCACGCTCGCCGATTGGACGGAGAAAAAGGGGGCGTGTATCATTCCTGATCCTCAAATTTGCATATGCGATTTTCGTCAGGCGCGTCTGGAGGCGGGGCAAGCCGCCCGCGCTTCCTGATTGGGTGGATCAGATGTGGGCGTGTATCATTCCTGATCCGAATTCTCCTCAGAAAACCCGCCATCTGCACTCGCGTCTCGCGTGTATTGCTGAAGACAGCCCGACGCTCGCGTCCACAGGTGTGCGGGAATGGCCGTAGGAGAAGGTGGTGGAGGGTTTTCGGCGGTGTCCGATGGCCATGGAGCTGCCTGGAATGGCGGCGATGTGAGGTTTGCGGCAGCGAGTGGTGAAGGTAGGTTTTGGCTGCTGGCGTTGTTGTTGTTGTTGTATCAAAACAAAGGTAGAACAGAAAAACGCCTAACTCAAAGGATCGCAGCCCGAATGAATCACATTAATTCCCTCTATACAATGGTTTGGGCTAACTACAACATGTACTTAAGAAATATATTCACCTACGGGACCTTTATGGTGTAATGCGAATTTCCACAGCCGTAACATTATTTTTCTATGTTAAGGCCTAAGTCAAATTTGCTCTACGGCGAGGATACGGCGGCCGTACGCCCTCTGAATTGACAGAACGTGCGGCGGCCGCAGAGTTTCTGCGGTGGCCTCAGGGTGGCCCTACGCCGTTTGGCTATATTTTACAGGCCGTAGGGGTCGCTGTGGAATTATAACGCGGAGTTATAACTTTTTTCATTTCTACGTTCGCCGTAGCAATTCGATAAGCCGAAACAAGAACTGGTAAAAAATAAATAAATAAAACCCACTCGTTACCGTCCGTCTAGCCGCACGTTCGCCTTAGGGCCCCACCTGCGGTCCCTGCGTCCCCTGGGTCGCCTTGCGGTCGCCTTGCGGGCACCTTGCGTCTGCCTTGAAAATTCTATGGCCGCCGCAGGAACGCCCCAAGGTCACCGTGCGACATCAAATCAAAGACCGTACGGCACCCCCACGTTTTCGGTCTCCACAATTTATAAATACGCCGTGCGGCTACCCCGAAAAATAAAAAACATGTGACGCTACATTGTGTGACCGTGGAAATACTGCGGCCGCCCTATAATTGCTAGTGGCCGTAGATTTTGTAGACCCCACGGCCGCCGTGGCAAATGTGACAGGCCTAAGCACACATTGAGAATTTGTTTGAAAAAAAAGAAAGCACGATCATACCAAAATGTGGCAATTCTTTGTGGGTATGTACAGTATGTCAGAACCTTGCAGAATCGAAAATGGCTTGGCCAAACATTACAAAATTTTGCACATGTGCTGGGGGTACTCAGGGTCAGGTCATTGGCAATAAATACCCTCTCTCCCACCTGAGTGCGGGCAGACCACTCGTGATTTTTGCCTGTACACGTGGAATAGTAGTGAAAGTTGTTTAACCACTGACTCCTGCCAAAGTGAGGGGGTATCAACACCATAAAATCTGCCCAAATCATCTTCTTCTTCTACTTTTTTTAATACATTCTTGTACTTAAACACCAAAGTAAATATAAATTTCACCCAAAGTCCCATACCACATTTGTTCATCATACACAACACCCTATGTCATCTAAGACTATTGTTATGAAGAAGCATTCCCATGAGTAAAGCATAAACATTTTTTTTCAATCTTTGTTCTTACATTGACGAAGCCAACAAAGTGAAGTTTATAAAGGTCTCATTTAATCAACTGAAAAGTTCAGAAACCAGTCTTGTATCATTTGTGGCCAAGGGCAGACTGAGCAGTCAGGCACCGACTGAGGCCTGTGATCCAAAAAAAAATGTTTACGTTTTCAGAAATAGGAGAGGAAGGCGATTTTAGAATGATCAATACTGTATTTAAACACAGTATATTAATTGTTGAGGGTTGAAAGTCGATTTTGATAGATTCCTGAAAAAAAAAAACAAATGCAGCAAAATCATTTATTGCTGTTAAACATTTTACCTGCTTTAAACAAACAACATTTACTACTGTTGAAGCTACAGTTTCAAACTTTACAGAAAATGGTTATGTAATATGTAAAAAAGAAAGTTTGTTTGTTCATTTGTGCATTCGGACCCTGCAGGAACCAGTGCAACCAAATGTTGCATGGCCTTCTCTTTCATCCAGAGGAAGGTCGAGGGCTATGTTTGGATAAAAAAACAAAAAAGTAGATTTTTAAAATAAATATATATATATATATATCAAATAATTGCCCTTCAGGCCTCGATCGGTTATTGTGCTTACACATGCGTCTGCTATTAAAACCAGTGCTTTACACAGGTTTATGATAACACTTCTGTGTTGAGGCCTTGAGTGAGTATGTTCTTATACATTGCCTGGGATTTCCCCATGAGCGATCAAGTATTATGTATTATGAATATTGTTTGTTGAGGTTGTCGTGATTTATTGTCAACAACACAAATTTAATTATTATAGTGTTTACAAGTGTGCCTGTTATTAAAAAAAGATTGCCTTACACAGGTTTATTAGAACACTTCCATGTTGAGGCCTCAAGTCAGTATGGTCTTAATATACTACCTGGGATTTTACCGGGAGCGATCAAGTATTATGTATTGTGAAGATCATATGTTGAGGTTGTAGTGATTTGTTGTATCGTGTTATAATGGAGCAAACGAAAATGGTTATATATGTATATTTGTGACCTAAACACCTCCTTCTTCTATCCAATTTCTTTACCAAATTTTGCCATGTTGTTTGTATTTATTAAGCAACTTAAGAAACACATTCGTGACTTACCTGTATTCATCAGGACAAATTTTTTTTGTTACTTCACTTGATTCATCGAGATCAGATCGAGATATAGGCAAAAGGAAATATATGACGTAAAAAAACCCGTTTACCGTTTGCCTGGAACATTGCACGAGTTTTGTTTGTGTGTTGTGTGTGTGTGTGTGTGTGTGTGTGTGTGTACCTTGTCGAGGCTCGTATGAGAGTGAACACACAACGCACAGCAAGGAGCAGAGACAAGAGGGGCGGGAGTGGGAAGGACAAAACAGTGGGAACAGAGACATTGAGATCTGTGGAAGGAGAGGGATGGGGGGGAACACGGGAATACAAGATGGACATTCCAGGGACTTTCAGGAAGGAAAGCAGGGAATTTGAAGGAGTGTGGGTTGGATTAACAGGGTAGAAAAGATGGGAGGATTTGGATGGGGGATGATAAGAGGTGGTGGTGAACAGCTGTTTTGAAAGCCTGGAGGGAAGAATAGGATTGAACAGAGAGAGGGAGTTTATTCCAAAGACGGGAAAAAAAGAGGAATGAAAGAGTGAAGGTGAGCAGTGATTCGTGATTTTGGTAGTTTTACCAGATGGGGGTTGTTGGCGGACCTTGAGTGCCCTGCAGAAATATGGTGGGAACAAATCACAGACGAAGCAGGGGGGGGCGAGACCACAGAGGAGACTGTAGAAGACAGAAAGACCACCGACCTGCCTGCGGTGACAGAGTGAGAGAGTGAGTGGTTTTGGACCGTTATATAGGAACTTTACAAAAATGTTTGGATTTGGGGGTCTAATTTAGCTGCTTTTTTGGTAAATGCAGGGGGCTGCTATAACCCCAAGTTCCAATGACAAATCTCTGTCTCTTTGTGGTGTTCATATATGCGTTTGTATGTACATGTGTAAGTGTGCGTGTGTTCGTATTGTTATATCTAGCTTCCGTCTTGGGACTACAGTGTAGTAATTGGTCTATATTTTGATTCTGCATTATGTATCTTCAAAATATCAATTAATGTTTAGCTTAATGTTTTGTTAGCTGTTGATTTTAGCTTTGCACAAATGAAGCATTCAAAACACTATCATGTGTTCAAAATGGAATGTGACGTAACACATTAAAAGCACACCTTTTATCACACAACTGTACAGTACAGCTTCCTCAAGAGTTAGTGCACTTCAGAAAGTGGCCTTCGGCAAACCATCTCAGCTCCATTGAATTCCGTGCATAACGTGACATCTTCCCGTGTCTGTCGATACAACGGCTTGCTATTGGAATATAAGAAAATGTCTGATATGCATTAACAACTCACAGCCTTGGGTGACTGGCAGCCTTGGGTCGTCACGCCTGCCACTTGATATGAAAAATAAATTGTTGCCCCATTTGTCTGTACAAGTTGACAACCCAAGTGTATTTGTGAATTAAATTAACATCATCCTATACTAAGTGACTGAATCATATCCAAAGTGATCAAAACAGATCAAAAGTGCTTCTTATATCTTGTTTGACATTTTAAAGAGATATTTTTTGTAAATTTCACTATCAGCATTATTATAAAGGTAAATAAGTTTGGTAGTTAGGCAGCAACTATACATTTGTACTTGAAAGTAGAGGATTATATTGGTAATTAACATTAGGTTGACCAATCTATCAATGTTCTATGAAGTGCTTGGTGCTGGGAACTATTCACCATCACCACCACAACCACCATAATGGCCACACGAGTTTCCCCTCTCCACATCCACCCATCCCGAGCATCCTCTCTGTACATCCTCACATATCCCTGTCCACATCTCAATTTTATTCTGCCCATTCTCCTTCAAACTATCCATAATCAAAACCGTGCCTGACCACATCCCCTTTCTCCCTCCTGAGAGCATGCCCAACCAACGCAGACATGCTTCCACTGCCTTTTCGCTAAATCATTTTTGCCTCCTTCCTAAAGACCCAGGCCTCCACTTCATACAGGAGAACTGGTCTTGTTAACCATTATGTAAAATCTTCACCCTTTGCTTAACTGGAATATTTTGATCATTAATCATTCTTGAAACTCCTCTTTCACTTTTTCCACCATGCCATCACTCTCTATCACATATCCTTACTGAAACTATCCCCATCATCCAAAGTAGAACCTGGGTACTTTAGTTTTTTTCCACCTGCTTTAACTCCCTGCTGGCATTATCTCAAGTATCCACATCGTCTTCCCTCTCTCTTTCTCACCATCACTTCTGTTTTCCCCATATTTAACCTCAATTCCCCCACTTTGCTGCCACGCAACCATCCTGATTCTGTCCACGTAATCTGACACCACCACATTATCATCTGCTTGGCATTGTTACAGATATTTATTTATTAATACTCATGAGGGAGTTTATACACATCACATGTGAAACAAGGGAGATTAGTTGACAGTGGACAAATAAGCATAGTACATGCTTCGTGAAACTCAAATCCCCAGCATGAGGAATGTGCTCACATGGGAACAACAAACTGATATAATCTTTCAAGATACTGCACTATACAAGTGAACAACAAACAATAAATGTTTTCGTTGTGGCTGAAGGAAGTAAAAAAAAAAGAAGATTAAACAACTGAGAGCATACAGCGCAGTTTCTGAGAGGTAACATCGACAAACATGGAACACTTTGAGTATTCTCAAGTCGAGTCAAAGTTTCATCAAAGCAAACTGTTTAGTAACTTAAAAGATTACATTTTTGTGACCTCATTAAAAAAAGATGATCATTGTGCATCATTTCACTGCGCAGTGAATGCAACTTTACTCAATTACATGCAAAGGGAAAGGATTTATAATAGTGAATACTAATTGCATTATAGCCAAATCCGAACAACTGTAAATTCAAAGTTTTCCTTGTTTGGTGTTTTGAATAGTAAAGATAAATGAGCTATTAAAAGAACAACAACATGTACCATACTCTTTACACAGCGTTGGTGCTGCCGAGCAGTTTATTGGTGGGGTTATTTGCCATATTTAATAATAACTTCACATTATCACAAATGTATGGTATTCTTT
>CM068957.1:59847966-59866891 GCA_035128595.1 Eptatretus atami | reverse complement strand
CTGAGTGACCAACTTCTGCACTTAAAACCTTTCAATCTCCGTCCAGAATGCCAAACCGCTTGCTCATCACCCCTGACATTGACCATCCCCTCATGCTGAAATTTATAATGCATTTTCGAAACCTCCTCTCTGTTATTATCTTGAAATACAAACTTGCATGGCCATAGGATAATGAACACTGAAAAATGATCTATGCTATGACAACAATGATCCTTCAGCACCTCCATGAACCTCCACTATATAAAACAAGGGGTAAGGCAATGCTTTATGGTCGATTTTCTTTTTAACCAAAACTGTACTACTTACTTGACACCATTGTATGATGGTGATTTTCGTGAGTTACACCTTTACTACTGCAAAGTTAATGACTACTTTACTCAAACCCACATTCTAATTGCGTAGCGGTTCCCCACTGTTACTACTAATACAATGGAATACTCATCTCTGTGAAGACTGGTGTTGTCCGCATTGGCGAACAATATAAATAATGCTTTTTATTAACTAAAAGCCCATAAGAGCATGTAAACTGCCGTGGTAAATGTGGTGTGGCTGACATAAAGTACGAGTCCTTGGTCAGAGCAAAAGACAGAAGTGTGGGTGTAGGGATGGCAGGTGTGTTGGGAATAGGTCAAAGATCAAAGACTTGTGCATTTGGTAAGTGGATTACAAGAAGAAAATAACAACTAGATATCTGTGATCACAGAGCGATCATAAAGGGTAAGCCTCCACCAGCTTACCCTTGGTGATCGCCTACGACTTAACCTTGATCCAATGATCCAGTGATCCAATGATGGCCATATTTTTTTTTGAACCGCCACATGACTTTGACCATCAACATTTAAGGATAGAGTGTAAATGAAGAAAATGTGTCTCCATATACAATCTATTCATAAAACTCAACAGGAGTGAAAATCGGAGGAAAATTATTCAAGTTATGATGAAAAAGGTGTTTTTACCTCCACCACCGAAGGTGAAGGAGGCTATGTTTTCACCCCTTTCTTTCTGTTTGTTTGTCTGTTTGTTTGTGGGCACGATATCTCAAAAAGTTGTGGATGGATTCAGGTGAAGGAAGAATTGCGATGAAGGAAGATTCACAAGGAAGAATTGATTCAATTTTGGTGAAGATCCGAATCCAGATTCGGATCTGATAATTTTTACCATTGAGATATAGGGCCAAAAACGATATAGTGCGGTACAGCATGATATTTTAAAAATACGTTGGGCCCGATATGTTCTCATGGATCAGGCATTATGTGGCGAAGCTACGTGCTCTACCAAGTGCCCTTCTCGTTTGTTAATGAGGTCACAATACGTAAAAAGTAAGTCGAGGACACAATCAAATATCAGGTGCATAACTTCAGTACAGGTATGCTAATATGTTGCAAGAACATATTGGAAGGCCAAGCTATCTTTCTGATTCCATATTGACAAGATTGAACAAAGACAAAAAAAAACGCGCTTTTGTTTTAAATATCGCAATTCGACCTTGACCTTTAACTCAGACGGGTATGTTGTAAATGAAGTGTAAATGTGCCTTGCTCGAAGCTATTTAGAAAGGGCAATTGTGTTTCGATCGGACAAACCTCAATTGAGTTATGGTGAAAAATGTTAAAATGTCTATAATTGGGTCATGACCTTAAAATTTAGGTCAAGAACAAAAAGAGTGTCAACCCCACATACTTTAATATTCATATCATTTATGCAAAATTTCATTCCAAAAGTCCCTGGAGGTTCCGATATACAGCTCAGAAATTGATACAGTTTGGAAATTTGGCATGTTGATTGAGAGTGCAGGAAGAAAAAAAAAGTATATATATATATATCTATATCTAATATCTATATATCTATATATCTATATATCTATATATCTATATATATATATATATATATATATATATATATATATATATATATATCTATCATATATCTATCTATATATCTCTTATATCTATCTAATATAAATATATATATATATTATATATATATATAATATATATATATATTTAGGGTGTGTCTAAATTTGAAGTTTGAAATTAATACTGGCCAGGTTGCCATTGTGTGCCATTTGAGAAAAAAATGATATATGCCAATTTATACGAAAATCAGAGTATATTTAGAACTTGCTCAAAGCCCAGAAAGATTTACTACATATAGCAAAATGCGCGATATTGTAGCTTATTTAATTCAATGCTAAAACATCCAAACAATGATATAAAACACACAAAGGGAACAGTCACTGTACAAAATGATATAAAAACAAATAAAAAACAATCACTGATTAAAGTTATCAATTCCCTTCACTTCAGTGGCCTTCACTGATTTCAGGAATTTGTTTCTGTGGTACTCGAGCATTTGTAGTACAAATTGTTTTTCTTCCTCATTGTGGACCACGGCTTCAAAAGGAACAGTCCCTGTTCAAAATGATATAAAAACAAATAAAAACAATCACTGATCAAGTTATCATTCCCTTCAGTGGCCTTCACTGATTTTGGGAATTTGTTTCTGTGGTACTCGACCATTTGTAGTACAAATTGTTTTTCTTCCTCATTGCGGACCAGGCTTCATTGAAGGACTGCATAAGAGCGACTCCTCTCTCTGCCAAATCATTTGTCACTCGTAGGGCAGAAATGATTTTGTTGCCTCATTGTATGATTTGTTTGCCTCCCATTGTTGTGGGTCTTCTTCAAGAAAGGTTTCATCCGTCCCAGGATCTGGAGCAGCTTGATGGTGGAAGTGTAACGAAGTCGGGTAGTGCCATAGTAGATGGATCTTTTATGGGAGGAAGCCTTTTTGGGGGTTCATCAGATCCTGGTTATTGTGCATGTTGTGGACCATGCAGCGCTTTTCATCGACAGTGACGGAGTCACAGAAAGGCTGAGGCCAATCAAGGTCTCCGATAATACCACAGGTGTCTGGAAAATGCAGTCAAAGCAGCATTTGAGACTTCCTTGTCTGGGTAGCTATGCAGTGCCTTCAAGAATGAAGATCATTCCTTGGGCTTCGCCGGCTGATGGACAGGTGAACCAGTATTTAACATAGGTAGTGGTCACAAAAGTGACACTCGAAGTAAGTGCTTCCACACCATGCAAGAGTGGGATTGTACAGATGCCCTCGTTGTGCTCTGGCGCTGTTGGATGTGGAACTGATCTCTGGAAAGCCACATCTTGATGACATAAATGGCACGTGCCATCCAACGCGCACGGTGAACTGGCCCTGGGTACCTGAACCTAATTCCCTTTGGTGAGTAGCTGCTAGGAAGATGACTGTTAACTGCAAGAGCTCTTCGTAGTCATCTCTGGGTGCTTAGTATTCAGTTGCTGCATGGCAAAGGTGATGATACTTTCTCGAATATCATCTACATGCTCTGATGCATCTACTGTACATCATCCAAAGCTGTGCGATACTTTGATTGATCAATGTTTGGCTGAAATCACGGAATGACTGAAGATTTCGATTTTTGGAGACCTAAAAACATCATACAGTGAAAAAACCTTTTCCAAAACAATTCAGACACGTGATGTCGACAGGCAAGGTTCAGAAGATCCTTTCCTAACTCTGTTTCGAGTTTTATGCAAACGCCGCTCTTTATACCTGTATTACTTGCTGTTGTGTCGAAACATAAGGCCCAATTCTGTTCTCCAGTTCCCAGCTCCTTATCTCAGCCATACAGGCCTCTGCCATAATGGCAGCAGTGCCGGAATATAGCTTGGGATGGCAAGAAGCTTGGTTACCTCGTTGCAGACACCATAATAGGAAGTCGATCCACAGACAGTTGTTCAGTTCCTGTGTAATTGGGCATTATCTTGCCATCCAGTGCAATGTTAGTGGAACGAGTGGATGAAAAGATTCACGAATCTCGGTGCTAGAGCTGCACGTTGAACTTTTCTTGCTCGTTGGACTGAAGAAGGACTGATCATCAGTTCCTAACTGGTGCTGTAAACTGATCGGACGTAGCCATGCAGAAAAAATATAAGTAGCATTCCTGCTGCTGGTTTGGTGCGATCTAGCGCTGCTGCAACTTCACGTGTAACTACAGAGATTGAAGGTTCTTTGGTTCTTCTTCTGAGCTATCTGCAGATAATGCTGTTTCCTCAGATGATGAATCAAGCACTACAACATCTGTCACTGCTGCTGAGCTTGCATGATGTGTGTTCCTCCGCACTGCAACTGCTGCTGATCTCGCCAGTGCTCTCTCTTCTTGCTTTGCGAGTTTCACGTCAATTCCTGCAATCGAACCATGTCATCCTTTTTCACGCTGAGCCTTCAAAAACTGCCGATCCTCTTCTATCTTGATCATCGTCATGGCCTGTTCATGTGCAATATCAAAGACATTGTCCAAGAATCCCTGAAAGCATCACGCTTTCCCTCTTCTGTCGCTGACTTCCTTGTGATATTTTTTTTCAGGCCCTGCCATTCCTTGTGAAGACGTCGTAGCTGATCCCAGAGATGATTCTTAGCCCTTGTTGTATCCGTGCTCGTTCCCAAATTTGTAGGATCATTGTGACCGTTCCTCCTTCACACTGTCATTTAGACTATGTTCTTTCTGTATATGAAAATCAAACAGCACCTTGAGCACCTCTCCTCGTGAAGGTAGCTTAGCACAACTGAAGTGATCTTCTGTGCCACCAGTCAACCAAATCTCAGTCTTTTTCCTAGTTAACTTCGCCATTTCACCTGCAACAAGCCAAACAATGGCAAACAGCCAAACATTGAATGGAATAAGCATCACAAAGATTACATCAACAGGCAGTCGAGATAAATAATACAAAGCTGTATGCTGCAGCCATGCCCTGCGATATAAAATTGTGTTACAATTTATTGTGAGCTGTCGGTCGAATGTGTGGGCTGCTTTGCACTGTCAGGCTTCGCAGGCTAGATGTGCTGTGCATTGTGCAGGGCTGTCCTTGGAGAGGGTAACTCAAAAAAAAAACTTAAAATTAATAATATTTATGTTTTATCTATTTTGCTTTGGTGTGTCACCAAAAAAATTATGGGTGGCCACTGGCCACAATGCCAGTAAACACAGCAGTGACCGGCTTTGAGCACAACTGTGTATACCTTGGTCTCGTTGAGCAAGTAGTAAATGTTGTGCTATCAAGTTTTAATTCTGGATATGGTGTTTTTGTATAAGTGGCACACAAATTTTACCTGGCCGATATAAAATATCAAACTTAAATTTTTCATGTAGTCATTAGACACACCCTAATATATATATATATATATATATATATATATATATATATATATATAGATATGGATGGTGAGTCAGAAGTAGCGCCCGATTTCTGTCAGTTGATTGTTTGTTTGCCATTTGTATTACAGTGTATAGAAGGTAGAAATAAATGAATGACATGTTATCTAACCATTTATTCAAGAAAAATTATTAAGGAACTGGACCAAGCAGTTTTACTTGCAATAATGCAAGAATCTGACAGCCGAAAAAACAGAAATCGGGCACTACTTTTGACTCACCCTGTATATATACACATGTATATATATACATATACACATGTATATATATACATATACACATATATACATATACATACATATACATGTACACATATATATATATATATATATATACATATACACACATATATATATATACAATATACATATATATATAATATACATATACATATATATATATATACATATACATATATATTATATATATCATATACACACATATATATACATATACAACACATATATATATAATATACAATATACACACATATATTATACATATACACACATATATATAATATATATATATACATATACACATATATATATATATATATATATATATATATATATATATCACATATATGTGTATATCTCTATTACAATACCAAGCTTGCACACTAAAAACTCGGCTCGCCGTCACCCGATCCTATGAAATTGCTGTGGCACTTAGCAGACATGCCGACAATGTTTGGGAAGTCTTGGCGTTCCATAGTACCACTTGCATTTTGCACTATGCGTATTTTTGCATTCCCCGTGTACGGTCTTTCGTCTGCTACCAGCTATGTTGTTCTGCTATCCCGTGCATGTGCACGGGTATCGCTAGTATATATTGTTACGGCTGTGGAAATTCGCATTACACCATAAAGGGCCCGCAGGTGAGATATCTCGATAGGTACATGTGTAGTTAGCCCAAACCCATTGTATAGAGGGAATTTATGTGATCCATCCGGGCTGCGACGCTTTGAGTTAGTCGTTTTTCTTTTTCTATCTTTATTTCAAACAAACAGCATCTCAACAACCACGCCATCCCCACCACAGCGCCAACCACACTACAACAACACCACCACCTTCGCCTTTACCTTCACAATTCATCCCACATCATCGCTTCTACGGCCATTCCCGCACCACCTGTGAACACTGAACGTCGGGCTGTCTCGGGCCCGTTCGGCGATTGGTGCCGAACGCACCGAGCCGCGAGCGCGAATGGCGGCTTTTCCGAGGGGAAAATTCCGATCAGAAACGTCTTCACGCCCACTTCCCCTCCGTCCAATGGGCGAACGCGAGGCGGCTTGGCCCCGCCTCCAGCGGCGCATAGGTGAGTCCGTTTATGCAAATATGCGGATCCAGGGAGGTTCACGCCCCTTTTTGCCCGACCAATGGCTGAACAAGGGTGGCGTGGCCCCGCCTCCAATCGCGTTTTGATCCGCATATTTGCATATCGGCTTCTCCTGCCGGCTATAAAGGCGCGAGAATTACCAGGTCGAGGGAGTTGCTTTTGGAGAAAAGGAGCGTCGCGTTGGTGGAGTTGAGTCAAGTGCGCGCGGTGGAGCTGCAGGCAAGGGAGCTCGGGTCCGAGGCAAGGAGGACGGCGGTCGGCGATGAGGTTGCGTGTGGGGGATCGCTCGTCTCGTCGCGGGACCCAAGCCAGCCAGCCACTCCCATCCCCCAGGGCATCAACAATTTCCCCTTTCCCCCACGCTGAGATAGTGCAAAAGGGGGCCCGTTCCTCCCCACCCCAACGTGGTGCCAACAAGCATGCCAGGGGCCCGGAGTCGGGGCACAGCGGCACGGACACTTTGCGGCTTGCCCGCCAACGCGTCACGAGGACGCGGGTAAGACCTCCCGTCTCGCGGACCTGGCCACTCCTCTAGGTCCCGCGCACATTTGACCTACGGGCCTGTCTGTCTCCTTGTCTGTGAGGGTGGCTTCTTTCTTTTGCTTTTGTGTAAATGTGTGTTGGCGCCGTCTGTGAAGTAAAACTGTATAAGTGTTGCCGTGTGTGCGCGTAGTCGGTTTTTAACTCTTACATTTGCTTTATGTGCATTTCGATTCTGTATGGCTGTATATACGTGCTTTCCGTGTGCCGCGGAATAAATGCTTGCTTGTTGAACTGTGCCCGTTTCGCTTCGTCTTTTCTCCATTTTGAATCTCCATCCTGCTTCAGTAAGGGTTTGTAGTGGGTGCAACATCCCGGTAAGTAATCGGAACCGTCGAGGCCGACGATAACACCGCTCGGTTATCACTTGTAGCACGGAACGGTCCGCTGAAGCGGTTCGTGTCCGGAGTCGGCCTATGGCGTGGTACGATCGCCCGGTCGACCATTCGCGCAGGTACTTAGGTAGATCGAATTTGGCGAGCAACCCTATCCTGCGCGGGTGGGCAATTGCACGATCGTGGTGAGGTTAAACCCCCACCCGTGACGAGCTCCCGGTTGTTCCGAGAGGGTCACACTGAATTGTCCGTCCGGTGGGCGACGTGCCGCGATTCGAGTTACGTGGCCGTTCGCACGCCGGCGGGCGCGAATTCGCAAATATATTATATTATATATATATATATATATAATATATTATATATATATATTATATATACCAACTTGCACACTAAAATCTCGGCTTGCCGTCACACGATCCCTATGAAATTGCTGTGGCACTTAGCGGACATGCCGACAATGTTTGGGAAGTCTTGGGTTCCATAGTACCACTGCATTTTGCAACATGCGTATTTTTGTCATTCCCCGTGTACGGTCTGTCGTCTGCTACCAGCTATGTTGTACTGCTATCCCATGCATGTGCACGGGTATCGCTAGTATATATATATTATATATATATATATATATATATATATATATATATTATATATATATCTTATGTATTATTTCCGAGTTTGTGGTTTCGTGTCGCGCTATCTTCGACTTTGTTCTGCGCTCGAGTACCGTGATATTCGGCTTACATTATCTCCAAGACCATATGAGGTGCATGGTACAAAAAAAAGGTAAATAAAATGGTTCTGAAACAGTGAAATCGTATTCCACTTACTGCATTAAAGTAAAATTATCACTGATACTCTGCATCAGTTCTTTCTCAAACACCCCACCCCAACATGTCACGCAGAGCGCGGGTTATGCTAGTATATATATATATATATATATATATAATATATATATATATATATATATATATATTATATATATGGTGTTTATACTACTGGGGGTGAAGAACTCTGATGTACCATTACAAATTGGGTGTGCCATTTGTAGAATCAAACTCTACAACAGCAATCAGCCTTCCCGATGCTATGGGGGAGGCTAAATAAATGTACACTCTCAAAAATTTGGCTTCATGTTCATAATAAAACCCTATTCAATGGGGAATCATGATAGGAAACAAATTAGGAGTATTGTGAAAACTAAACAACTTGCGAAAAGTCTGTGTTTAAAAATCCGAGGGCTCAGAGACAAACTTTTGCAGGGAAGACAGAGAATGTCCACGAGTAAATTAAAGAAGAACACCTGTGGTGAGCACTAGTATGGTAAAAATTAAAGTGATAAAGTTGAATCCCCAACCAGGTCGCATCAGAGGCATCCCAGGAAAAGTGATACTTCACTGGGTATAACTCCAATTTGACGGGAAATAGAATTGAGCGCCCCACAAGTTGGCATCCAAAGCTAGCCGCTGACTGAGCTTCCTCCATCGTACAAACTCCTTCCTTGGCACACCTGAACTCCGATCCACCGACAAGGCCTTCATACCACATCTTGATGGAGCACTGCTCTCCCCTTTGGGCTGGCTCCCCTGCCTCATATCTTTCTCAGCTTGATGCCATGGATACCAAGGCTTTCAAGATCATTGGAATCTCCCACAATGAAGCCGAGTCTGTGGGTCTATCACTTCGCCATCACAGACAGGTCAGTGGTCTCTCTGTCTTTGACTTCCTCCTTTCTGGTCTTGCACCCTCTACTCTTTTCATGCTTCATCCCTATCCCAACTCATCCACCCCCCCCCAATGTTTCTGCAGGGCTCACATGGTCCACCAACTCCCCTTCTGCTGAAATTTACCTAAATACAGGATCTGGATCACTGCTGCACCACCACTCATTTATTCTCTTTTTTTCCTGCCTATGGAACCAACTTCCACTTTCTCTCACTCTCATCCTTCCCTCAAGGTCTTCAAGCAGCTGTTCACCCACATGTCAGACCGTCTCCAATCCAAAACCATGATCTTTTCTACCCTCGTTAAATCCACCCCAATCCTCCTCAATTTCCAGTTTTCCCCCCGAGAATTCCCTTCTGTGTCCATGGCTCCTCTCCTGCCCCCCATTCATCCCCATGCCCATTGTTTGTCTGCCTCCCTCTGTATTTGCCTTCAGCTCTGCCGTTTGGTGTATCACCCTCTCTTTACTGTTCCTTTTGTTCTGTTGCGTCCTGATCCATTAATTGCACTAGTACTAGCTCTTCACAACGCTCACTGTGGATGCAATAAAACATGCCGTGAGTCCTTCTGTCCTCTTCGCACTGTCCTTTTCATTGTTCCTATGACGTTATTCTCTTTTGATGAAGATTGGCCATTTTTCCTTCCGAAAACAGGCCAAAGATGGAAAAGCACCAAGATGAATAAAGATGATTGGTTGGTAAAAAACGGTTAAACCACGATCCACGGTAAAACAGTCACATGACTAGAAAAATGGTGTTACAGGTAGAAGGGACTCGAACTAAAATTGATGAAAGCAGCAACAGCTAAAAAATAATAAATGTACATTTTATGACAAATTCTCAAACTCCAAAAAAAAAGTTATGCCATGGACACACGACACACACACACACACACACACACACACACACACACACACACACACACACACACACCACACACACACACAACACACAAACACACAACACACACAGCAATAATGAATAAATAAATGAATGAATGATAAAATAAAAAATAAACACACACACCAACAAAAAAAACACACACACCAACAAAAAGAATGCACACAAAAACCACCACACACAAACAAAATGAAATGCACACACAACGAAAACAAACACAGATACACTCGTATATAAAACAACACACACACTTTCCTGACCACGTGGATCATCAGCTGGGCCATCTTCCTCGAGGTTTTGATCCTTTCATCCCAGAACCTTTCCAAACGGCAGATCCAAACCTGCGGTCATGGATCACACCAGTAGCTCAACACACACACCACACACACACAACAACACACACAACACCACACACACATCACACACACACATACACACACACACACACACTTGCAAATCCCGGTCTTCACTCTGAAGGTTAAAAGTAGAGAAAAGACAACTCTGTCAGAAAAAATAGAGATATGGAAAAAACAGTTCGAATTGCGAACATACCCGTGCGAGTTCATTCGTACAACTCTCAGTGAACGATATCACGGACAGACAGATAGTTTTGAAATTTGGTAAGATTTTCATCACATCAAAAAAGAAACCAGAGACCTCAAGGTGAGGCTAATTTCATATCATCATTTGCGACTTATTTTGCGTTGGCATCGCCCAGTGTATTTCATTATTATTTTTTTAAATAACAATTTTTAAGAAAATGGGCCCGAAAGGGCCGGAATCGCACTTTGGCTCAGTTAAGCCTGGGGAATGGTGTCTAGAATATACCTGTCAAGTTTGGTTCGTTCCGTTTAAGAACAACCATTAAATATTATTTTTTAAATGGACCGAAAGGGCCGTTCCTGGCCCGAAGGGCCATAATCGCACTTTGGGCTCAGTTATCTGCCTACACATATGTATTTTAGATATGCCTGTCAATTTTCATCGAATTCTGTTCATGAATAAAAGGAGAATAGACGTTCAAATGAATGTACACAAGAAAAGAGAGAACGTGAGCGTGTGCTTCGACCACGTGGGGTAAAAACTAATTCCACAAAATACTAGAATGACATAAAATAAAATAATAAATGCTCCTTCTCCAGTTGGGTGCTAATGTACCAATTTGAAAGCAACATACTGTTACGGCTGTGAAATTCGCGTTACACCATAAAGGGCCCTTAGTGAGATATCTCGATAGGTACATGTGTAGTTAGCCAACCCGTTGTATAGAGGAATTTAATGTATCCATCGCGGGCTGCGACGCTTTGAGTCGCTTTTTCTTTCCCTATCTTGATTTCAAAACGAACGAAAACTGCCAACATGCTGGTGGTTTTCCCGCCATTCTTCTCCGCTTTGGTGTAGGGAGGAGAAGGGGGAGGGCAGCTCGCCGCCGATTGTGGATGACCAGCGTGAGGCGGTCGGGTGAGGGAACGCCCCTCTTCGAGAACCCTCTCGAAGGAGGGTGGAGACGAAAATGGGGCGGAGTGAAGGGCGGACCCCGCGATATAAAAGCCGGACACGGGCGGGCGCTCTTCCTCTCTCTCTTCCGGCTCGCTCTTCCTCTTCGTCTCCTCTTCGTGGTGGCCTGGCCTGGTCTTCTGTGGTGCGGCTCCGAGACCCCGCTGCGGGACGAGCGTCTGCCATTCCCCACACACGACCTCAGAGCAACAACGTTTCCCCCCCCTTCTATCCGCGCTGAGATAGCGCCGGAAACCCGTCCGTGGGCGTCGAGCCGGCCAACATGTGCCGGCGCGAGGCACGCCGGAGAGGATCGCCTACCACCAGGGCACGGGTCGCGGCCAGACGCGACCACGCCGACGGACGTGGGAGAGGGACTCGACGGCCCAAAGGGTCACCATTTTCTTTCGGGTTTTTGTATGGATCTTGTGGCGCCGTGTCTTGTAAAGTAGAACTGTTTAAGTGTTGCCGTGTGCTACGCGGATTCGTTATAGCTCTGCATTGTTTCTTTTGTTTAACTGTTATATGTGCATTTTTATTGTGACTTGTAATATACGTGCTTGCTTTGTTCTGTGTCTGTGTGAAATAAGTGCTTGTGTGAACTTGTTCCCGTTTCGCTGCGTCCTTCCCTTTGTTGACTCTCCATCCTGCTTCACGTAAGGGTTCGTAGTGGGTTTAATACGCGCCGGTAATTAATGCGAACCGTCGAGGCCGACGATAAACCGCTCAGTTATCACTGTAGCACGGAACGGACGCTTAAGCGGTTCGTGTCCGAGTCGCCTGTGGCATGGTACGATCGCGCCGGTCGACCATTCGCGAGGTACTTAGGTAGATCTAATTTGGCGAGCAACCCTATCCTGCGGCGGCGTGGCAATTGGCACGATCGTGGTGAGGTTAAACCCCCACCCGTGACTAGCTCCCCGGCGTTGTTCCTAGAGGGTCACGACTGAATTGTCCGTCCGGTGGGCGTACTGCCGCGATTCGAGTTACGTGGCGCGTCGCACGCCGGGCGGGCGCGAATTCGCAACAATACATTACTTTAGATGTCGTGAGTTGCTGTGTTGGAGACAACTTGCATGGAAGGTCTGTTTGGTGGAATACGGGAAGATTGAAGTGCGAGCTTCAAGCTGAAGTGCAAGCGGAAAAGTGAGAGTGACGTTCTGTGACCGCGTTTTGTTATATTTTTTACAATTCAATGGAAATTGTCACCAGTCTTCCCTATCTCACCGTATGTATAGCTCATTACAGAGTGTGGGGTGATATATACATACGTTAGTGACAGTGCAACCAAGTGTTCACTAACTTTGAGGTGGTGGAACAGAGACCGTTTTGAGAAGAAGAAGAAAAAACACTTTGTGAATGCTCAAATGTCAGAGGGATCGGTCCTATTTTTTCAACATAAAGTGTTTGAGGCTCATTGAGGAGCAAAAACACAAAATGGATCAGGATGTAACAGAACAAAAAGATCAATAGACAAAGTGGTGGGGGCATACAA
This sequence comes from Eptatretus atami, assembly GCA_035128595.1. Classification (NCBI taxonomy): domain Eukaryota; kingdom Metazoa; phylum Chordata; class Myxini; order Myxiniformes; family Myxinidae; genus Eptatretus; species Eptatretus atami. The sequence goes on along the minus strand of CM068957.1, from coordinate 59,853,814 downwards.
CTGCAGGTTGAAGGACAAACTAGAGGAGACCTGGAAAAACAAGAGCCACAGGGAAGAATGCAAGCAAGGGGAGGACACAGTGGGTGAACAAAATGCAGGTAGCCAGAGACTCTGAATCACATATGTGGAAGGAAATACTGGACATGGCAGAAAGAGGTGGCTTTGGGAGGTTAATTGGGGTAGAAATATGACGGTTTGTGATTGGGAAATAACTGACATGGTGGTGAATAGCTGTCTTGAGAACCATGGAGGGAATGAGGAACGTCGATTCCACAGGCAAAAGTGAGTACAAATGAGGTGGAGGAGAGGTGTGTGTGTGTCGCGTGTGCGTGTGCGGTGTGGTGTGCGTGTGTGATAGGATTGTATAGTCAGCGGAATGTGAAAAGCATGTTGTGGCGTCATTTATGAAGTTTTTGTTGATTCATCATCTCTGAGCTATCCTGAATCAGAATCAGCCAGGTGCCAGACTCGCACCTTGAGGAATTATTTTCGAGGCGAAAAACAAATGGTGCACCACGACTTTCAATAAATTCTGCTTTGGGCTATATCTTCACTTCTAATGCACTTACACACACATTTTGGTGTCTACTACTATGTTTTTCATGGTAAGGAATCTGATAATGATAAAATTGAAGGTGTGTATATAATATATATATAATAGACCTGTCTCATATTTTCAAGATGGCCACCATTTTAATATGAAAAATGGCTATTTTGCAGTTCCACTGATGACTTCGAGTAACAAATTGAATTTGATGAACCTCAAATATTAATGCTACGTACAATAATAGTCAATGACAGCTGAAAGTAACTACTTGCAATGATCAATGAATTGATGATTATATTGGATATACGATTTTAAACACAAATATATCTGGATACATGTGGATGTTGACTATGACTTTGGTATGTTCTTAAAGTAAGTATTACATGTATATGATTTTGAAATTACCTTTTATTTTTAGGCAAACAAATATTAACTTTGTTGAGGATGCATAGTTGCACATTATGTTCAATCTTCGATCATCGTCGTCGTGAATTAGCAGCTAGCTGCCTTGTCTGTTCGTTACAACAGTCTGATCCAGCATTACAACTGCAAAACACTCGAACATTGACATCTGTGCTGCCACACAACCACACCTCCCGGTGAACATGGCCGGCTGGTGAGCATCCACACTGATCAGCTGCAGAATGGTGACTGTGCACGAGCCACATCAGGTGGAGTGTGGTTGACATGTCACACCGTCCTCATCTTTCTTGCCATCCATACTTGATGGATCAAGTTCGGAGGGTCTGACTGAGTGGCTCGATTTCCATATAATGACATGATGATGAGCGCTGATGTAGAGTGTTTAAGAAAAAGGCATTCATCCGCGATGGGGGCAACGACTTAAATTTCGGAGCAGAGTAATCTTGGAGTTGGCCATCTTAGGACTTCCACAACCGTACCGGTGTGTGGATATATCACCTTCACTTGGAACCATACAGGCAGCAATGAAGGTAGTTGCCTCAGATCTCATCTTTCCGTCGTCTGCTTCCAGCTGACCATATAAGTGGGATGATGGTCCACCATTAGTACTTCAGCGCTGTGGCCTTTCCAATGGCCAAAGCAAATACGAGCACACGTATCGCATCTGGTCAGAGCATGTAGCAGCTAGGCAGATATTTGGCGATGCTTTTGTGTTTCAGTGGGCTGTTTTGAGAATGTCTACGTTGCCCCTTCAGCACACGGACTCTGCCATGCTGACATCCACAGTCATCTTTTTCCTCAAGGTAAAATGAATGCAACCAGGCCAAACACATCTGTATCGTCGCAGACCAACTTGATGTGTGAGTCACCATGACACCTGACACAATTCTAGACTAAGTGATGGCATGATGATGACATTGCTTTCTTCATGGTGTGTTTTCAGATCCTGTCTCTGGAGAGTAGAATTGTTCCATACCTTGTACTGGTGTAGGGATGTTCTTCCAGTGATCACCAGGTTTGGTCGGTTGTCACAATGTGGGTCATCAGATACTGACAGATCAAATTGATCAGTTTGTACTTTGTTTGTCCCGGCTACATTTTAGGAACTTTTTTGCGCTGGGAAATGTTGTGTGTAAGTTGAGTTGAATGTTTCCGACTTGAATCATGACCTGCGCGCTGGATCTCGTCATTTGTTTTCGTGCTGATTTTGATGTACCTGTCGAAATCAGGTATAGCGTTTCACAACACGTCGCAAGGTGGTGATTTTGATGGTCCCATGAAGTTGATCACATAATCCTCAACTATATGCGGCGATTCTGTGGGCACATGCACAGTCCATAACATGGCGTGCATCCATGCGATGATGACCGATGCATCTGGAACACCTTGGATTCGACTTGATTGCTCAACGTTGGAGTTTTCGTCTTCAAGATTGTTTCGACTGAACCCGCATCGCACCGTCTCTCATCAAAAAAAGGAGCTGGGACAGGGGAACAGTTTCGTAAGAGAGAACAATCGTTGATATCAATACCCTGTATTGGTGGAGACATAAAGACTTGGGTGTAGATCAATTTGGTATCAATATACTGGCCTTGCCATCCGCTTGATAGCTCTTTTTTGGTCGAAGTCATAGGGTCACTTTTATCTTGGTTCGTGTCTTGTTGAGCTTGTTGGCCATGCTAGATTCAAATTCCGCCAATTGTTGTCATCCAATCTTGAGGAGAATCATCAACGTTTACCTTGTCTGTCGGGCATGACACACAGTAGCGACACAAAATTGTGTTTGTAGTGCATTAGAAGTGAAGATATAGCCGCAAGAACAAAATTTATCGAAAGTCGGTGGGCATTTTGTTTTTCGCCTCCAAAAAAAATTCCTCAGGGTACGAGTCTGGCACCGGCTTGATTCTGATTCAGGCATAATGATTGCATAAATGCAATAAAAAGCATTATTCCAGGCATCAAACTTCATAATGACGGCTAAAGCATACGCTTTGCCCTGAAATGGGGCCTTGTGTTGGCATCTAGACTATTAGGAATAGTTGTGTGTGAAAAAAACGCGGTGTGGTGTGTGTGTGTGTGTGTCTTGCGTGTGTGGTGTCTGTTGTGTCTGTGTGTCCTGTGTGTCTGTGTGTGTGTCTGTGTGTGTGTCTGTGTGTGGGTGTCTGTGTGTGTCTGTGGTGTGTGTCTGTGTGTGGTGTCTGGTGGGTGTGTCTGTGTGTGTGTCTGTGTGTGTGTCTGTGTGTGTGTCTGGTGTGTTTGTCCAGGTAACATTTTTCACCATTGATGTCTGATTTTTGGGGTTTTCGCACCAAAAGGGTGGGGGGCAGAGCTGATGCAGAGGTGGAAAACCAGAAAGGAGGTGGTTGGTGGGTAAGACGAGGGACGGCTGCACTGAGCATTTTGTAAACGATGTGAAAAGTGATTGGTCAGATTCGGCTTCATCATGGGAGATTAACAATGATTTTGTAGGCCTTGTTTTCCATGGAGTCAAGCCCTGAGCATGGTGTAAGGCAGGAATTGCATGTCCAAGAGGGGAGATAGCAGTGCTCATAAGCTGTGGAGTGAAGACGTGTATTTTTAAAAGTTAAAGATGTCAGGTCAAGTCAGCTATGGGAGCATGTGCGCGGAGCAATGGTCGCTGCGTCCACTTAAAACGCTGTGGTGAGGAAGTTGCCATGAAATGTACTTGTATTCTGTTCCTGGAAGGCAAATCCTGACTATGGCAAAACATGGAAAATGCACGAAAACACAATGCAGCTAGAATGGCAGACTCGGTGAGCAATTTTACTCCGCATGTAATTCCTGACGCCACGAGAAGACATTTCGGGCCCATTGCTTTTTGAAATAGTCATCACTATATAATCGTTTTGAGGCCGCTTATCTTCATTGGTGAAGATGCACTTTAAGATTCTCAGATGCCGTTCCGGATTCAGATTCGGATGTTCACAACCAAATTTAATGCAATTCTTCGTTTAGCATCATCCAATGTGTTCCACGTTCGGCCGGAATCGTCAACAGCTTTTTGAGATAGTTTGTGTTATATATCGTTTTGGCGCCATCTCTTCTCAGTGGTGAAGAATCAATAAACAATTCTAGGTCGTCGGATCGGATCTGAAACTTCACGCAAAATCTAATCAGCTTCGTCCTTGTCACACACCCAACTGCCTAAAAATTTCATCTGGATCGGTCGGTTCAACTTTTTGAGATATCTGCACACTGGTACGACAGTCAAACATGCAGACAAACAGAGAAAAAACAGAGTGGGTGAAAACAATAACCTCCTCACCTTTTTGTGGCAGAGGTTAACAAAGGGATGAAGCAACAAAGAAAGATAATGAATTGGTTACGGCAAACTTAGTTTTGATGAAACTGCAACAGAGGCCGCATCAGCAAACGTCCAACTCATGCTCAAACTCAGAACGAGCATAACGCCAATTTAACCAAGTATTTTAACCATACAAATTTAGGGGCAAATTTGTGTCATTAAGGTGATAAAAGTAGGGCAGGCCAATATGTATATGCTGAGTTATATTCAGAGTAGGTATGTGTCAGGCATATGCATGGATAGTTGAGAGATTAAGATAAGAATGATATAAGATCTCTGTGGGTATAGGCCGGAGTAAAGGGAGGTGAAGTTTCTAGCCGATGGATTTAAAAGAAGACATAGTTATATAGAACATATGGTTATAGTAGAGCTATAATCAGAGAACTCAGAGTGATCTATATAGTTAAATATAGAGATAGATGAACTTAAAATAGAAAATGTTAGTGTATATAATAGATAGTTGTTGAAGTAGAGAAACACGGGTCGAGGTCTGGTGGGTTGACGGTGGCTGTCAGAATGATTGTCGGTGCTTGTTATCTGTCGTTCTGTCATCCTCTGGGCTCCTGTATGTTGGCTGCTGGTTGTGTGTTATGTAATTCGTATAAAGTAGTGATGATAGACGAACAGGGAGTACAAGGAGCAGTAATAGTTTATGATAGAAGTAGGTTTGAAAGAACAGGAAGCTGAGTATGTAATTTAGCAACACCTTGCGTTCCGCCCTCTTTCTCGAGTCTCGCTAGCGCTCCCAACTTGTGGTCGACTCGCTTCTCTACTAGCACGGAGCACCGCGCTCCTCCCTCTTTCCGCCCCAGCCAGCACTTCTTCACTGATCAAAAGGTGACAGCAACAATTGTCTACCTCTGATAGGTATTCAGACAGCCATCGTTTTACTCTTGCGCTCGCGAAGCGAAAAAGGGGCTTAAGTGATCGGTCGCGTATTGTTGCCGTACGTATGTGTCTGAATTTTGAAATTCATTTTCTGAGTTAGCCGTTAGTCTGACGACACAACATTTTCCAAATAGGTGTGCCTCTCCTGCAGAATTTTTTTTAGCTCATATTTATGATGTCTATGGTTCATGGCGGTGCACGGCGGCTATCGTTAGAAAACCCAAAAAACTTTGTACATCTAAATTACGAAAAACGCGCTCCATGGAAAATATTGAACTGGCTGGATTGTCAGGTACTTACTCGCATGTGGAGTAAGCAACGATGTTAATGATGATGTCATCCGTGCGACTTCTTTATGATGTCATAATTTCGAACAAGTGCAACGCTTGATCCGGTCAGTTATGAAAAAAATTTCTCTGCAATTGGTTAAAACGGACTAAACCGATCAATGCAAAACTTTAACCAATTGACACTCCGCATGAAAAATCTGTTTGATAAAAGTGATAATCATCGTGTCACATGGTCTGGCAACGAATATTGGATCAAAGGGAAAAAAAAAAACCTTAAAAAAAAAAGAGTTGTTAAGAATCTGCAGGATAAGTATGTATATGAATACCATTAGTGCTTCATGAAAACAAAGCGGTCTCAAGTTATGGTTCTGGTTC
>CM068957.1:59818200-59840320 GCA_035128595.1 Eptatretus atami | reverse complement strand
GACAGCATCTTTGTTTTTCGCCTCGAAAATAATTCCTCAAGGGTGCGAGTCGGCACCTGGCTGATTCTGATTCAGGATAGCCAGAGATGATGAATCAACAAAAAACTTCATAATGACGCCACAACATGCTTTCACATTTCCGCTGGACTATAACAATCCTATCACACACGCACACGCACACGCCACACGCACCACCAAAAAGGGTGAGGGGCAGACTGCATGCAGAGGGTGGAAAACCAGAAAGGAGGTGGTTGGTGTAAGACAGGGACCTGCACTGAGCAGTTTACGATGTGAAAGTGATTGGTCCAGATTCGGCTTCATCATGGGAGATTACAATGATTTTGTAGGCCTTGGTTTCCATGGAGTCAAGCTGAGCATGGTGTAAGGCAGGAATGCCAGTCCAGAGGGGAGAACAGTGCTCCATAAAGCTGTGGATGAAGACGTGTATTTTTAAAAGTTAAGATGTCAGGTCAAGTCAGCTATGGGAGCATGTGCCGGAGCAATGGGTCGCTGCGTCCACTTAAAACCCTGTGGTGAGGAAGTTGCATGAAATGACTTGTATTCTGTTCCTGGAAGGCAAATCTGACTATGGCAAAACATGGAAAATTGCACGAAAACACAATGCACTAGAATGGCACTCGGTGGAGCACATACCTCCGCCATGTAATTCCTGACCCATGAGAACATATCGGGCCCATTGACTTTTTGAAATATCATACTATATAATCGTTTTTGAGCCCTATCTCTCAATGGTGAAGAATCACTTTAAGAATTCTCAGATCCGGATCCGGATTCAGATTCGGATGTTCACCAAAATTTAATCAATTCTTCCTTGTCACACATCCAATGTGTTCCCACGTTTCGGCCGAATCCGTCCACAACTTTTTGAGATATTGTGTTATATATCGTTTTTGGCCCAATCTCTCAATGGTGAAGAATCAATTAAAAATTCTAGTCATCGGATCCGGATCTGAACCTTCACCAAAATCTAATCAGCTCGTCCTTGTCACACACCCAACCTGCCCACCAAATTTCATCTGGATCGGTCGGCAACTTTTTAAAATATCCTGCACACAGACAGACAAACATGCAGACAAACAGAGAAACAAACAGAGGGGTGAAAACATAACCTCCTTCACCTTTGGTGGCAGAGGTAACAACAGGGATGAAGCAACAAAAGAAAGACAATGGATCTGTTACAGCAACCTTAGTTTTGATGAACTGCACAGAGGCACGCATCAGCAAACGTCCAACATGCTCAAACTCAGAACGAGCACCACCAATTTACCAAGTTATTTTAACCAACAAATTTAGCAAATTTGTGTCATTAGGTGATAAAAGCAGCACCTTTTTCACTTGATCAAAAGGTGATCAGCAACATTGTCTTACCCTCAGGATTAGGTTATCAGCAGCATCGTTTTTACTCTGCGCTCGCGAAGCGAAAAGCGGGCTTAAGTGATCGGTCGCATATGTGTGCCGTACGTATGTGTCTGAATTTTTGAAATTCATTTTCTGAGTTACCGTTAGTCTGACCGACACAACATTTTCCAAATAGGTGTGCCTCCTCCTGCAGAATTTTTTTTAGTCATAATTATGATGTCATGGTTCATGCGGTGCAGGCGCTATCTTAGAAAACCCAAAAAACTTTGTACCTCTATATCTTCGAAACCGCTCCATGGAAAATATTGAAACATGGCTCATTGTCAGGTACTCCCCATGTGGAGTAAGACATGTTAATGATGATGTCATCCGTGCCTTCTTTATGATGTCATAATTCGACAAGTGCAACGCTTGATCCGGTCAGTATGAAAAAAATTTCTCTGCAATTGTTAAAACCACTAACCGATCAATGCAAAACTTTAACCTAATTGAACAACTACCCATGAAAAATATAGTTTGATAAAAGTGATATCATCGGTCACTGGTCTGGCACGATATTGGATCAAAGGGAAAAAAAAACCTTAAAAAAAAAAGAGTTGTCTAAGACTGCAGGATAAGTTTTATATGAATACCATTTAGCTGCTTCATGAAAACAAAGCGTCCTCAAAAGTTAATGGTTCATGGTTCATATACATAATCTCTCCAATAGTCGAGATATAATAAAGCTCAAAATTGTGGGAAAAAAAAGCTTTGTTATATTTGTGAAGAGTCCTCAGTGTTTCAAAGATTTCAGTGAGATTTCTGAACAAGATTCACACAGTGTTACAAAATAATCTACAACAAGCGTATGCCGCACGCTCCTTGAAACATGGCCAAATAGTCATTTCACATCACTTAGATTTGCCAAAGGCTGTAAAGCTAATGGCCTCTCGTGGTAATGCCACTTGGAAACATGGTCAGGACTGCTTCTGTTGTGGCTGAGCCTGATAAAGTTGGAAAGTCAACTCCTTGGATTTGCAACACGCAATGTCATTGGTATCTTTTTCACCATTAGTATGAAACGTGCGTGTCACATTTATTACAAAATTAAACCAAGGTTTTCTTGGGTGTATTTGTTTGGTGAAGTTCAGCTTTTTGGAGTTGCACATGTTAGTCACAAGTCATTGTTCAGCCTAAATAGGTACCGATTTGTAATGAAGGTAATATAATCGCAATGCAAAATGATCAAAAGGTGCAAGGGTGATACATGTTGTAATGTCTCCCTAATATCTCCCGAATGGGTGACGCGACTGCTGGAGATAAATTCCCAAAAGGTTATAGTAATCATTGAATAATACATGTAGATTGTGGTGGTTTCCCACAGGGCAGGTGTATGCGTCTAGTGCTGTAGCAAGGTGAGCTGTGGTTTACCATTCCCGGTTTTTAGCTATGGCCGCAGGATAGCTCTGTGAGCGAAAAGAGGGCAGAGTGTGTAAGTCCTTCCTTCCGGTACATAGCCTCTACCCTCACCAATACTTCCAGACTACCTCCTCATGGTACCCCATGGTAACAGTGCTCTTGAGAGCACTGGCTAAACGTCTGGAGGATTTAGACCTCAAGTTTGTTACACTCAAGGTGTAGTGTGCATGTGATAGTGTCCTCCAGTGTGAGGACATGCGTTTGCACTCACCAACCCAACTTGGGCAAGTGGCGCTCACCAACCCAACCTTAAGATCCCATCATTTTGTTGGAGCATGACTATACCGCTGATGCTATGCCCCTATACCAGCTCGCACTGGTACTCATTTCGCCGACCCCGGAAGGATGACAGGCTGAGTCAACCCCACCTGGTGTTAATTCAGCAAACAATGGGGATTGAACTCAGGACCCTAAGATCCCAAGACACCCACCCTAACAATTAAGTCAACACCAGGCTTGTTGCTGCATTGTCCAGAGGGTACAGGTGAGTGTCTTAACAGGTTGGCACTTATTGCCTGATAGTACAGGAGCCTGAACCCAGTTGTAGCATACTGGGAGGCTGTTCTATCAGCAGGCGAATAATACCCCGTCTGCTTTAGTGCCATGTCGCGCATGGATGGGTGTCCCTGAAGCGGGCTGGGGTGGGTCACCCATGAGGCTACTGGACTGCTGGTGTTACGGCATCAGGTCATGTAAGTGTGCTGATGTTTGGGGTTGCTGTGGCATATACCATGGGGGTTCCCTCACTTTCCTCTTCTTTGAAATATATGGCTGTACAAATTACAAATGAGAGCAAACCTGCCATGCAAAAAGCACCCACTCAGCATGACAAGATAGGTGTTAGAGTTGCTAGTCTGAATGTTGGTACTATATGTGGTAGAGCTGGTGAGATGGTGGAAAAGAGGTGTATAAATATGAATGTGAATGGAAAGAGAGCTAGAGGCCGTCTGAGGAAAACATCGGATGTGTTGTTGAGAGATGATCTTAGAGTTAAAGGGCTGGCAAGGAATTGTGCAGCCTGAAAAGCAGCTATTAGGTGAACCACAGCTTACACATGCAAGCATGGAAACGACCGTAAAACGACGACGATGATGATGATTATGATGACGACGACGACGATGTTAACAAAAACTTATTATACATTATTTTGTGAGCATACTTTTAACAAAATGCAGAATATCATCATCAGGCACCAGCAGACCAGCTAATTATTTGTGCACCTAAATGCATTCATAATGCAGACAACGTCCTTTACCTGATGGCCCCAGGTGAGAGTCGTCGCACAATTATTCCCACGTTCTCGTGGGGTTGGACAGGGGGAAGTTTTTGGCCAAGGTCTTTCATGTATCAACTGGCCAAGCTTGACATTCGACGAATAAGTTATGGAAGGAAACCTTGACATTTGGCTGTGGAGCTGGTGACAACTCACCTACTCTTTCCGAAAGACACTGTGGGATCTTTAACATCCACCAATTAATGTCGCCAGATGGGACACCTACCTAACTTCCATCCGAGGAACGGCACACACACTGATGAATCACCCTGCCTGTGAAACACCGGGACGACAGTTGAAATCTGGGTCGGGATTCAAACCAAGGCTAGGCAGTTGAGAGGCGAGTGTGCATACCTCGATGCCATCCTTCCAGCCTGTTACAAATAATGCCGACAGCAGTTAAATCCACATTATTTTGCGGATCTATTTTCCTGCCTCTCTGCTTTCAGAAGTGCTGTATACTGAAGAACATATTTCTCCAAAAGTTTTTCATAAATAATTGCTCCACAAGTTAAGATTTTTGATTTTGGATGACTTGTTCTAATGTTGCACAATTAACCCCTTCCTTCCTCCCACTCCCCCAACATACCCCACCCTCCATATCTACATCATTACAAGCATGCATATTGTATGATGGTTACCTTAAAAGGAATGCATCCTTTTCACTGAACATATGCTCAAAAATAACCTACTGTATCCAAACAGTGAATAATTCAGCAACTTCACAAAGAGCAAAAATAACCACACACCCTGTGGTGTATACCCCAAGCCTGTATACAACTCAGTTTGGGACAGTCGTCTTTACTTTTAGGGTGCTCTCCTTTACTAGTAACAATCCTTCATTCCCACACTTCTTATCTGTGAAAGTAGCAGTTGGACTTGGACATAGACCAGCGGGGATACGAAACAATAAGAAATCTTGTTTTGCTGAATGTGATTATGCACCTGAAGAGATGTGAACACGGACAGTTTGTGTGCTTAACAAGGAATGACAATATTTACAAAGTTAGCAGTCAATAACTGGATCAAATAAATGAATGAACAAAAGGAGCACTACGTCTCTAACAATCTTTCAACTCCTCGCTTGCAATACATTTATGATAAAATCTGGTCAGAAAAGAAATCAGACATGCCAGTAGGGATTAAAACTTTTTTAGAGAGAGAAAAGTAACGAATTGATCTTGCAAAGACAAGAAAAATCTAAACAAATAAACATCTGCCATATTTAGCAATAATCTTTTTTACCCACATTAACCCTGCCTCGTCTCTTACTGTTACGTTGGTGCTCTCTCCCCCTCTCTCTTATTTTGTTGTGCAATCATTTTTCTCGCTTATTGTGTCAAAGAGTTTCCCCACTGACCCACTAAGTTCATACCTTCAGTAACCTTGCTCTTATATGAGCCTTGATCCTGTAAAGAAAAATAAATTGCAAGCAAGGAATCCTCTATAATGATGTCAGTGTGTGTCTGTCCGTCAGTCTCCTCCATAACTCCAAAACCAAGAAACCTAACAGCCCCAAAAACGTTGCATGCATACTAAGAGAACTCCAAGGTGGTGCACGAATGAAAACTGGGTGTTTGGGTTAATTTAAAAAAAAACCCACTTGAAGATAATTTATGGAGTGCTCATCCCGAAAAACCAAAATTAGCCTTTGTCAGCCCTCTGTCTGCTCCCAAGAGTCATAATTTGCCATTATTTTTGGCCTGCTCAACAATGCCTTGGCTTGGAACAGGCCACAACGATTTCTTAATGATAAAGTTTTTTTTATTCACTTTCCTCCCTTATATCATCAAATGCCTCATCATCATACCTACAAATCGCTGGATACATTGCAATGCTTATAAACACCTGGAGACACCAGAATTTATGGCTTTGTTTAATTTCCACACATCACATAACCTCTAAAATCTCTTAAACCAAGCCGAATTACAAAATTTAAGCTCTTGAATTGAACTTAGCAGCAGTTCCTTCTGCTAAAAGTGTTCATTTGTCCAATTCGGACATCGCCTGGGCATCTTCGGGTGCATGGCGTTTATATGACTGATTGGCAATCGGTAATTGCTTGCCAAGCCAGCCGGTCCTTATTAATCGTTTTGTTGGAGTACTTGCTTGAGTGCTTAAGACACTTGGCGAGCGCTCACAAACATGCTTGGTTCTTCGTTTCAAAGCAACCAGAAGTAAGACCTGTCACTTCATTGATGGGAATACCAATCTTTTCGTTATTGCTAAAAAATAAAAATAAAATAAAACCGAATTCAAATGAAAAATTCACCATTCAAAAATCGTGCAAATAAATTGTTGAAATATCAGCTGCTTTTTCATATCCTTTTCCTACCTGTGTTGCAAGTATAGCAACCTGCTTTGTAATGCTTTAAAAAGTAGTGTATCATCAGTGTTTTCTGAATCTAATCGATATGAAAAACGGGATTGAATGAGACTTACTTTATTATAAGTGAGGAAGAAGATGAATGAGGAAGAGATTTTCCACCCCTTTTTATATAGAACATGGCGGTTAAAAGGAAAACGTTGCTGTTTTGACGCGTTTTATCCTCTAAGCAATGGCCTGGTGTGCTGCCTTCCCATTCCTCCCCCGTCGTGCTGCCTTCCCATTCCTCCCCCGTTCTCGTCGGTGCGCTTCCAGCCCCCCTCGCGGCCTCCATCCTCCCTGCGTCGGCCCGTTCTCCACCTCCTGCGTCGGGCTGCCCCCATTCTCCTCCGCTCACTCTGCCCTCCCCCCTCGGCGCTCTTTCCCCTCTCCTCATGCTGGCTCTTCCCTCCCTCACGTATTCCTGTTACTCCCCTCCGGTCGCGTTCCTCTTTCCCCCTTCCCCACGCGCTCTTTCACTACCCTCTGCGCTTTCCCTCCTCGCGCCTTCTTCCCCTCCGCCGCACGCTGCCTGCTTCCCTCTCCATCTGCGTACCTGCCTTCTCCCTCCTCGTGCCTCTTCTCCCTCCCTCTACTGCTGTCTCGTCCTCCCTCTGCGCCTTTCTTCCTCCCCCGCTGCTTCGCTCTCCGCTCCTTGGCGCTTTGTTCCCTCCCTCTCTCTCTGCTCTCCCCATCCCTTCTCGTGTCGCTCTCCCCCCTCATGCTGCCTTCTCTCCCCACTCTGCCCACCTGCCTCACGCTGCCTTCTTCCTCCCTGCATCGCTGCCCACGCCTGCCCGTTCGGTTCCTCCCCTCCTCGCGTTGCCTTCTTCCCTCTCCCTTCTGTCGCTCTTCCCCCTGCCGTCGTGTCGTGCTCTCTTCCTCGTCCGTCTAGTCGCTTCTCCCCCGCCTCACGCGCCCTTTCTGCCGCTCCCGTCGCGCGCTTTCTTTCCCCCCACTCTTCGTCGTTCCCTGGCCCTCTCTGCCCTGTACGCGCTTCTTCTCTCAGTCCCCTTCTTCTGCTTTTCCCTCCCCTCGACCTGCCTCTCCCCCCTCTCTGTGGCTGCTCCTTCCCTCCCTGTCTGGCTGGCCGGTTCTCCCCCGTCGCCCCAATCTTCCGGCTCACTCCCCTTCGTCGTCTTCGTCCCCATGGCCCGTACGCCTCTCTTCTCCCTGCCCCCGGTTGCGCTGCCTCTTCCTCCCCCCTCGTCCGCCTTCTTCCCTCCCCTCACTGCTTGTCTTCTCCCCCCTCTCTGCTTCCTTTCCCCTCGCTCCCTCACGCTGCTTTTTCCCCTCCCCTCTCTTTCCGGCTCCCCTCGCTGCTCTTCCCATTCCCTCGCCGGCTGCCTTCTCCCCTTCCCTTCAGACGCGGCCTTAACTTCTCTCATCCGCTTCACGCTGCCTTCTTCCCCTCGCCCTCGGCTGCCTCTTCCTTTCCTCACGCTGCCTCTCGCCACCCCCTCATCGCCTCCTCCCCCTCCTCTCACCGTTGCCTTCTTTCCCTCTCCCTCTCTACTGCATTCCCTTTCCCCTCATGCTATCTACACTCCAAACCCCCTCCACCACCATACACTCTCCAGAGTCGAGGAAGAAAGGGTATCAAAGAATGTGGTGAATGTGACAAATAGAGCTTGCTCTTTAAGCAACAGAATGCTGCTCAGATCTATATCCGTAATTTCATCCTCAAGAAAACGTGTGTTTGGCGCTTTTATGCTCCGGAATGCCTGTTCCCCCCCCCTTCACGTGCCTCCCATTTCCCTCTGCTGTCTCCCCTGCCTAGCTGCTGCTCCCTTTTCCGCATTTCCTCCCCTTCCCTCGTGGTGCCTCTTCCCCCTGCCATCACGCTGCCTCCCCCACTCCTCCTGGCGCTTGCTCTCCCCAGCCCGTCGCCGCGTGCCTTCCCCCACCCCTGCGCTGCCTCCCCCTACGCCCTGTTGCGCCGCCTGTCCGCCACCTCGTCCTTTTTCGTGCGCTCCCCCACCCCTCGGTGCGTTCGCCGCCCACCTTCCTCGCCTGGCCTTGCCTACTCCCTACCTTGTCCGTCGGCTGCCGGTACAGCGGCCAGCCGTCCTCGCGGCTGCTCGCCGCCTGTTCTTCTAACCACTGCCTCCCTTCTCACCCCCGCGCTGGCTGATCCCCACGCTGTTTGGTGTTTGTTTGTTCCTGCTGCTGCCTCCCCCCGCTCCCTGCCGCCCTCCCCACTCCCCGCTCCGTCCCCACTCCCTCATGCGGCCTTTTTCCGCCCACGTCCTCGCTCTGCGTTTCCTCCACTCTGCGCTGCGCGCTGCCCGCCATCGTCCTCGCTTCGACCCCCCACCCCTCATTGTTGATGTCTGCCTCCTCCCACTCCTCGCAGTCTGCCTCCTCCCACCCTCGATTGGTGTCTGGGCTCCGCCCACGCCTCGATCTCCTCCCCCACCCCGGACTCTGGCTGTTTCCCACATGCCTCTCGGCTGCTTGCCCCCGTTTTATTGTCCTCCTCTGGCGCTGCTCCCCACCTTCGCGGTCCTAGGGCCCCCACTCCGCTCTGCTCCTCCACCCCCATCGCCTTCTGAGGAAGACGTGTCAAGGAATGTGCGAAATGGACAAAAAAACTGTTTTTTTTTGCAGTCAGAACTGCTGCCGTGATCAATTATGCAATCTCGTCCAGTTGAGAGATCCTGGAGCTTATCGAATATGTGAAATAAGCAAAGGCCCAAACACGATTTAATGAAGAAAAACGCCCTTATCTCCCTCCCCTTCCCTCTGCTTACACCCTCCCAAGTCCGTCCACCCCACACAGACATCTCTGGGTGTTCGCCGGCTTGTTTAGTAAGCCGTTGTACCATGTGCTTATTGTACCCAATTATCTCAATCCGGAACTAATGCCAGCATAGAGGACCATCCCACCCTACTCTCACTTCCCTCAAGTCCCCTATCAAACCCATTCCAGGACACCCCCTCCCCCTTTGCCACACAACGGCCGCTATTCTTCCCCCATTTTTCCGCGCTTTCCTCGGCGCCCTCTCCTATTGATATGTTATATGGTGCGTATTGGCCCGTTGCGGCTCTTCTCCGCTCCTTACTCCTAGTTCCCCACCCTAGTCCTCTGCTGTAGGTGCATATGTGCCGTACTCGACCCCCCTAACACCGCACCTCTGCGCCCGTCCCCCCCGCATGTTAAATGGTGGGTTTGGCTCCGTTTTTCAGTAAGCGACGGGTTGTATTTGCTAGGATCTAATAAATATAATTTGTCGTCCGTCTGTCTGTATGTTTGGGTTATTTGCAAAGATCGCTGGATCGGCAACCACCAAATGTGGTGCACAGACAAAGTCTGACCCGGGGATTATCCTTTGGGTATTTTCATCCACCACTTCAGCCTTTAAAGACCCCGGAAACCCCAAAGACCCTTTAAGATCCCGAAGACACTTAAGACCCTGTCGACCTTTTTGACCCCAAAGTCCCATAAGACCCTGAAGACGCTAAAGACTCATAAGACCTAAAAGACCTGCAAGACCCTTCATGACCTCAAAGACCCTTTAATCACTCCAATACCCTGAAGACCCCAAAGACCCTTTAATCACTCCAATACCCTGAAGACCCCAAAGACCCTTTAAGACCTTGAGAACTTTTGATCCTAAAGACCGTTAAGACTCTGAAGACCTTGAAGACTCTTAAAGACCCCAAAGACCCTCAAGTCCTTTTAGACCTTTAAGGCCCTTTAGGCCCTTCAACCCTTTAAGACTCTTTTAACTCCAAAGACCCTTAAGACCTCTTACACCCTTCAGTGACCATTGGATCATTGACCATTTAGAGCTTTTGACCACTTTGACCTTTTTAGACCCTTTTTATATGCTTGAGAGTTTAGACCATCGAGACCCTTAAGCACACATCACACAAACATCTATTTGCAGTCTTCTTACAAATTACAGACGATACATTTTTCAGCAAGTAATGCACAAACTCGACCCAGCAGGGGGTGGATACTCTGCTATTTATAGTAATTAATTTGTCAGGAGGCCATCATTGAAATTGCCGAGAAATATAGTTTTTTAACTTCTTTTTTTTAAGGGAAGTACATCTACACTTTAACATACACCATGCAAAAAAAATTGCAAATAATGCAAAAAAAATTATGGGAGGAGGGAGGGGAAGGGTGGGAGGTGGGAGGGTGGGAGGAAGGAGGGGAAGGGTGGGGTGGGAGGGTGGGAGGAAGGAGGGGGAAGGGTGGGGTGGGAGGAAGGGAGGGGAAGGGTGGGTGGAGGGTGGGAGGAAGGAGGGGAAGGGTGGGGTGGAGGGTGGGAGGAAGGAGGGGAGGATGGGTGGAGGGTGGGAGGGAGGGGAGGGTGGGGTGGGAGGAAGGAGGGGAAGGGTGGGGTGGGAGGGTGGGAAGGAAGGAGGGGAAGGGTGGGTGGGAGGGTGGGAGGGAGGGGAGGTGGGTGGGAGGGTGGGAGGAAGGAGGGGAAGGGTGGGTGGGTGGGTGGGAGAAGGGGGAAGGTGGGGTGGGAGGGGGGGAGAAGGAGGGGGAAGGGTGGGGTGGGAGGGTGGGAGGAAGGAGGGGAAGGGTGGGGGTGGGAGGGGGGGAGGAAGGAGGGGAAGGGTGGGGTGGGGAGGGTAAGGAGGGGAAGGGTGGGAGAGGGAAGGAGGGGAAGGGTGGGTGGGAGGGGGGAGGAGGGATGGAGTGAGGGGAATGGGTGGTGGGAGGGAAGGAGGGGGTTAGGTGGGTGGGAGGAAGTGAGGGGGCCGAACGGGAAGGTGTGGTGGGAGGTGAAGTGAGGGGAAGGGTGGGGTGGGTGTCCGGAGAGTGGAGGTGTGGTGGGAGGGAGAGGGAAGGGAAGGGGTGGGTGGGAGAAGTTACCTGGTGTTGCACGGCAACACCGAGTACCTTTGCTCGTTTCAAATATATGGAAGGAAATAAAGTGGCTTCGGATTAGAAAGAGGGAAATGGAGTGGAAGAATGGCAGAGAATAAAACAACATAACCCAAATAATACAATGAAATAAATAAGAGGGGAAAAACGTTTTCAAAGGTTTTGTAATTTACAATTTATATGAAATGACCTCTAAACAATGGCAGTTGATACTGTTGCTGGATCAAGAGGAAAAACAAAAGAAGCTAAAATCCACCAATTCACAAGAGATCCGGCATGTCTTAAGAAACTGGGTTTCGAGGATTACCATTTGAAGGTACAAGACCAGGATAGGACCCCACACTTTCAGCAGTAACTTCGTTCCAGTCAAAGTCGTCATCTGATTCCTGAATCAATCCGCAGATTTTGGACGCATCGCCAATCACACATTCACCTGCAAATGCAGAACACCTCCACATTACTCACCCAATTATAAGCATGAAAAACCAAATAGGGAAGTTCTCCAGCTTAAATTATACACACAATTGCCTTTAACAATATGACTGCCTGCTTATTTTCAAAGACGCTGCAGCCATTTTTACAACCTATGCTCCTGCAACTCTCACCAACTTGTTTTTGATGCAGCACATGGCTGCTGGTACCATCATTTGATAGGGCGCAGCTGTGCCCCTGCTGCAGTGCCCCTGCATGTTAGAGCAGGACTCTGGTATTTGGCCAGGGTGCCAGTTATAGCTCGCCTACTCTTCAAAGGACACCATAGGATCTTTCACGTCCAGCAAATAATGCTGGCAGACAGGACACTTAACATCCATCCAAGGGATGGTAAAACAATGATGTATATCCCTGACTGTGAAACACCAGGATGACAGTTTATAGCTGAGCCAAGATTCAAACACAGGTGAGTGTGCATATAAATTAGACGAGTGTGCATACCTCCCAGCTATCCTACCAGCCTCTCATTGACGAACCACCAGGAAAATGGTATTCCTGAATTATATCTCGGGGTGGAGTGTTGCAGTAACATTGTGCCTGCTGTGGAAAAGTACATGGAACCGCATCGTATGGCCTTCAAATGACAGGAATATGCGAGAAAACAAAAGGCTGCACAAATTTTCTCCAAAAGAAATATTTTGGTGCGAAAACTTGATCTTTTACATTTTCCGGACCTACCGGCCTTTGATCACATGAGCAAAACATCAAAAGTCAGCATGAGTAGCCAAACATTCACAAACAAAACACATTGTTTTGCTTATTTTTTTCCTCCTTCAAATCAACTCCCATCACAACTGATTGTGTCGAGTGTTATACTGTCTGACATGACTTGCTTTCTCACTGCAGTCTTTCATCAAATCAAAGTACAGTAACTGAAAGGGATAGGTTAATGAAACAAAAGCTTCCGTCCATGTCACCAAAGTCTTCCAATGGCAGCACACATCAAAAGAATACATTTTTGATTTAACTTGACTACTGAGGGACAGAAGGCATTTGTAATGCCATAAAATGCATCAAAAGCAGACAAACATTTTCTCCACAACATGAAAATAAGTTTTGTGACGATCATCCCTTTATTCTTGGACCCTTGATCATAAATCCCAGAGAAAATAATCACACGACACCAAAGACAATTCTGGACATCCTGATAACATGGCAAAGCTTTGTCAATACTCCAACTCCAACTATTCCTACCTTTTTGTGGAGTTGGCCAGGGAACATTTTTGGTCCAAGCCTTCGACTGAAGGTGATTTGGGGAGGAATATGGAGTTTCTTCGGGCAACTGGCAAAAACTCACATACTTTTTGCGAAAGACACCATGAGATATTTAATGTCCACCAATAAATGCTCACAAATGGGACACCCAACTGAACATCCTTCAAACAGATGGCGCACACATTGATGTATCAATCTGTGAAACACCACAACAGTTTATAGCTGAGTCGAGATTCAAACCCAGGCGAGACGGCTCAGAAGTGAGTGCGCATACCTCTAATCTCGGCCTTTCTCCCAGGCCTCAAAATAAAATGAGCATATATCTTTTGAATGCAAATTTTATGTGCAAAATGACGGTGTCCTTTCTAACAATAATTTGACGCAACAAATTTGATAACCAGTGCACAACTCAAATTCAAAAAGCAATTATGGTTCACTGTGAAAAAAAAAATCCTCGTGCTAAATGGAAATGCACAGCAATCTTGCAACATCACCCCAACAGCAAGGAGAAGTTCAACATCAAAACAAATCAAATGACCTCTGCAACGTAATGCATGTCAATCACAATACCTGCACTACGTAAATATGTCTACAGACGCAAACCAACATAAAAAAACAATTCAAATGACATTCACCACCAATGAGCAATGAACAATAAATTCACACTATTTAATCTAAGGATGTGCTTAGCATATATATAATATATAATATATATTATATAATTATATATAATATATATATATATATATTATATTATTAATAAATTATATATATATACACATATACATATATATTGTTACGGCTGTGGAATTCGCATTACATCACATAAAGGCCCTCAGGTGAGATATCTCTGTAGGTACATGTGTAGTTAGCCCAAACCCGTTGTATAGAGGGAATTTATGTGATCCATCGGGGCTGCGACGCTTTGAGTTAGCCTTTTTCTGTTCTATCTTTTATTTCAACAAACAAAACCACCAACGATGCTTGTGGGCTTTTCCCGCCATTTTTCCCACGCTTGTGTGAGGGAAGGGGGAAGGAAGCTCGCCGCGATTGTGGATGAACAGCGTGAGGCGGTCGGGGTGAGGGAACGCCCCTTCCGGCGGAACCTTCTCGAAGAGGGTGAGCCGAAACGGGGCGGAGCGAAGGGCGGAGCCCCGCGCTATAAGGACGGACATGGGCGGGGCGCGCTCTCTCTCTCTCTCACTCTCTTCTCTCCTCTTCTCTTCGTTGTCTGCAGTGGTGGTCTTTTGTCGCGAGAGCTTTTTGTCGTCCAGAGTCTTGAGTCTCTTCTCGTCTTGACCTCGTCTTCGAGTTCCTGTCGTGTTGGTCCTGCGCTCCCGGTTTGGTGGCGACCTATCCAGAGGCAGGGACGGAGACGCGACAGCGCCGGTTGTGTGGTGGACCGCGCATCCGAACGAGGAGTGCCGGAGAGGGTTCGCACCGACGGAGAGGAGTCGGGGCCAGGTGCGACCACGCCGACGGACGTGGGAGAGGGACTCGACGGCCCACAGGGAAGTCGCCACTTTGCTTTTCCTTTGGGTTTGTGTAAATGACTGTGGGTGGCGCCTGTCTCCGTTAAAGTAGTATTGTTTTAAGTGAGGCCGTGTGTACGCGTATTCGGTTTTAACTCTTTTTTGCTTTTTTATGTGCATTTTTCTTTTGGCTGTGGATAGGCTTTGTCTGTGTGTGTGTGTGTGTGTGAATAAAGTGCATTCATTGTGTGAACTTGTTCCCGTTCGCTGCGTCCTTTCCTTTGTTTGAATTTCCATCTTGCATCACGTAAGGGGTTCGTTGTGGGTTTAAAAGCCGGTAATTAATCGGAACCGTCAAGGCCGACGATAACACCCGTCAGTTTATGTAGCACAGGAACGGACTGCTTAAGCGGTTCGTGTCGGAGTCGGCCTGTGGCGTGGTACGATCGCCCGGTCGACCACTCGCGCAGGTACTTAGGTAGGTCGAATTTGGCGAGCAACCCTATCCGCGCGGTGGGCAATTGACACGATCTGGTGAGGTTAAACCCCACCCGTGACTTGCTCCCGGCGTTGTTCCGAGAGGGTCACGACTGAATTGTCCGTTCGGTGGCGAGGCGGCCGCCATTCGAGTCGAGCGGCCGATCGCACGCCGGCGGGAGCGAATTCGTAACAAATATATTATATATATATATATATATATATATATATTATATATAATATATATTATATATTTAACAGATTCAGCAGTGGCGGGGCTCGGACGAGTGATGTCAATCACCGTCCGTAACCAGTTTGGGTTTTCGCACCCTTCTCTCGACAGCCAAATGTTGAATATTCGGCGTCACTATCCACTGCGTCTCTGGGGTTATAACGCCGGCTGGTTCGGCACAGACCTCGGGTCACGCGCCTCGAATCGCGATACCCACGTAACCTGTGCCTTGCCAGCTGGGGAAATAGCCCCCGGATACAGACTGGATTTGTCAGAGACCGAGCGGAGTCTCCCAGTCCGTAGCCCATTTGGGTTTTATATCCAAATCGAGCGGATCGTTCCTCGGCACGGCACGAACAAACCCAAAGCGGCAACTTCATACGAATCAGCCAGATTTATTTGGGACACACAAGGAACACAACACAAGCAAATCATTTACGACAATGTTATAATTAATCTATAACCCGTTCTTAGCTAGGGAGCTACGGATTACGGGTTTCGAAGGGGACCCTAACGAGATAAACCTTAAACAACATGCAGACAAGACATGGACAGCATGCAGACAAGACACAGGGTACTTGGTGATGCTTCATGGACGAGAGAAAAAGTGTCGGAGGCACGAATGTGGCTCGTGACAAGCCGATGTCGAAGGATTCGAGCGCCCAAGCTCAAACACGCCGCGTGGCAAAATGGCTTCGTCCTTTTTCTTCTCCCGGCACCGCTTGCGCACGCAGCCTCAGCGCGTTCTGACCCCACGTAATGTTGACAGCACAAGACCGTCAGATCGATGGTGGGTTTCAGCTGGTTTCTCACAAGATCCAGTGTGCAAGTCCAGGCCTGGCCTGTTCACCAGACCAGGCCAAATTGAGGTGTTGGGCTCCGCAGGCGGATTGACAAATGTGTCGAAGACCTCCTCATAAGAGTCAATCACCGACTCGACGTGCAGGCAGCCTCTCCCACTGCTAAAATGGCAGACTCGACGTGCAGGTAGCCTCTCCCACTGCCAAAATGGCAGACTCGGCGCGCTCAGGTTCACCAACACCTTCCCGAAGCTCGCCTGCCTCAAAGCCGACTGCTGACTTACACACAGCCAGTTCTATTCAGCTGATCGCGCCACACCGGCGCTCGCAGTCCCACCTTCTGCCGATCGCAGACTCGGGGCTCGCTTCTCAAAGCCGACTGGCTCCTCCCTTCAGTCTCACTTCCTTCTCTAGGCCACTCCCCCTCAGAGCGCTGGGCGGGGACTATTGTCCTGAGAGAGAGGAAGGAAGAAGAAGAACCTCTCGGTCCACCATCAATGTACGAACAATAAACAGCCTCTTACACCTCCCGACACACATGTAACGTCCATTTACCGAACAACCTGGCTAAACGTGCATTTAATGGGGATCTGGGCTAATCCTATATTTAATAACCCACTAAGGGCCATTTCCGCAATAATATATATATATATATATATATATATATATATATATACATGCATATTTATATAACTTTATCAGACATTTAACAACTGTAATTGATGATGATGTGCAAATTTTCAAAAGGCAATGCGTTCCATAGTTATGTGAATATTTGTACAAATGCTCCATCATCAAAAGGCTTCTTCCAAGTTGGAGGAACGATCATGATATTTGCATTGACAGACTAACATTCTTGCAACATTCTTGTAAGATGAGCTCAAGTCAGAAATGTAAGCAGGAGCTAAAAACGGCACTTTTCCTTTCAATAGTTATCAGCAATTGTTTTATTTATATTTATTAATTTGCCAGAATCCTTCGGATTTCGGCAATTATGTTGGTCGGTTGTGTGTGTCATTCTGTGTGTTCTGTCTGTTTGTTTGTGTGTTTGTTTGTTTACCTTGTAGCAGCCACACCGTTTCAGCGATTATGACCAAACTGGGTACAGACGTTGGCCATGGTCCAACTTAGACACTTGTCGTTTTGGTGAATGTTGGTCAAAGGTCAAGGTCACCAAAAACCGAAATTCTTATTTTCACAACAACGTCTACTAAAATGGTCGTATCAACTTCAAACCAATCCAAAATGTGCATCTTCCAATTCTGCATTCAGCCATATGTCTCATTGGGGTGTCACACCAACACCCTTGTTAGCGGTTGGGGTCGAATGTTGGGGGGGGGGGGGGGTCGGGTCAAAAATTTAAAATTGCGATAAAAATGCCATTTCAAGTCCGATTGACTTCCAAGTTATGATCATGACCAAACTAAGTGCTATAACTCATTAACAGTAGCACTATCGACTTATAATAACCAAATTGATTTCCAGGTTTTTGTTTTTTCAGAGATCATGGAGATAATGCAAAGTTATTCCAGCAATTCCTTGCTCAACGAGCAATTTCATTTTTATATTTGGCATACAAGGTGCCAGTTAGGAATTGAGTGATGTGATCAAGTTTCCAAACTTTATCGATAAGACCTTGCTGCCATATCCTGAATAAGTTGCAAGGGCTTGAGAAAAAGAGGCAAGAAAGCCTGCTAACAGCGAGTTGCCTTAATTGACGTGTGATGCTATGAGAGCAAGAATCAAAGTCTCAATAGACATCTGATTGAACTTGAGCACATTTGGGCAGTAATTAAAAAAAAAAAGTAATTTCAATTTTAGAAATACGTGGAACATCGGAAGGAGTGGGCTCCACTTTGACGTCTACATTTGAAACCAGGGAAGCAGAGATCAGATGGCAAATCCAAAATATTACAATCTGATTTCAGATCTTTTTAAGAACTGATGGAGAACCGCAGATCAGCATTAAGTTTGAGAAGCTCACAGGCATCCATGTTTGAATTGCAGAGAGACATGAATTCAAAGTTGCAGAAGAGAGCACGTCAACTTACTGAATGGACAAATAGATATCAGGATAACAATGAAGGTCGAGATTGAAATTCACTACAACAGGTATCATCACTATAACAACTACAGAGTTCATAGAACACCTTACTCCACACAATGTTCAAGTATATAATTCAATTGAAATAAAATAAGGATTTCAAAGCTTGTATAAAAAAAAATCCAGAAGTTTAGCGCAGTTGAAGCAGTTTTATACACCACCTTATTTAATATGTCCAAGCACTGCAAAGCTGGAGGTTTTTGAAAGCAGTAGGAAGGCGATTTGTGTTCTACAGTGTTCAAGTATATCATTCAATTCAAATAAAATAAAGATTGTAAAGGTCATATATAAAATATTAATTCCGGAAGTTTACTGCTGTTTTTCCAGTATCTATTACATCTCCCTATCTAATACATTACATTATTTATTCGTGCCTGTTGTTTGTGTCATTTATGATATCCTTAAAAACATCGAGTTTCCTGTTTGGAATGATTTTCAGTGCTGTTTGACTGCTGGGCAGGCAGGCGGGGAAATTTTTTTTTAACCTCACTCTTCTCTGCGGATGTGCGGTTAGGACAAATTCAGAGCCAAATTACTGCTAAACTACAAGTTTGTTTTCCGATTTGTGTTCAAAATATAACATTCAATTTTAATAAGTTGGCCACAATCATCAGTTTATGATCGAGGAACAACTTAATTTTAAATTTGTGGATGGACGGACGGACAGAAGTGAACCTATTGCTTAACCCAACTTTTTGCTTCGCTTGTGTGGGGTAATGAAGGTCGATATTGAAATTCTGTGAAATTGTACCAACCAGATGCAAATAAAGAGAAACAAGAGTGGACCAAGAACAGGTCCATGGGGACACTGGGTGGATGAAGTGGGTCTGGTGGACAGTCAGAAATGTTTACAGTAATGTATGAATCTGCAAGGGAAGATTGAAGCCATTTGAAAGCAGTTCCAGAGATCCCAAAACAAGAATGAAGATGGTCAAGTAGTACATTATGGTTAACTGTTATAAGCAGCTGATAGGTCCAGAAGTATTTAGATTGTAGCCAATCATTGGTCCGCCTTGTAAAAAAATAACAACTGTCACTTTGCAGAGGGCAATCTCAGTGCAACCAACCATTTGAAACTAGACTGGAAATGTTCTCAAAGAGAATGTTGCTGCAGATATTCTGGGCCCTGATTGGCATGGCACATTCTACAATGTTAAAAATTAAAGGTAAAAAAGAAATGAAAAATAAACTGATATGCAATTTTTAAGACATGTCCAGCAAAGAGGACATTATTATGGTTTGTTTGAATGTGGATGGAATTGCAGACACAATTGAGCAAATTAATATTTTTATTTAAGTTGAGAGTAGAAATGCAAGCAAGGAAACTGTAAAAGACAACAGAACTTGATCGAATAAAGAAGCTGTTTTATTTGACTGCAAAGCATCAAGGCTGACAGGTAAGAAGTGCCTCCGACAGAAAGGAACATGAGACGGGCAGGACTAAAGTGTAGACTCCATAACATGTGGGCAAGTTTCACTGTGAAAACACAATCTTATCCTGAAATGTGAGAGCAAATTGCTCGACTTTTGATGGAGAAGTTTAAACTCAATTTAGAACTTTATAAATGCTGTAAAAAAAAAGGCCTTAGTATTACTCGTCATTCTCAATCAAGCTACACAAATACAAGGCCTTTGCATGAGCAAGTGATTTTGCGCAATGAACCAAAGATCTTTTGAAAGCCATGTGCTGCATAATGTGCAAGTGGATTAAATTTGTTTTCTAATTCGGATGTTATTTTGAGTGAATGCAAATTGGGAACGAACCAGGAAGAGTGATTGTTGGGAAATAGAGTGATAATTGGTGCAAACAGTAATCATCATGAATGTTGAAAATCGCAGATAATCAGCATATTTCCAGTGTAGATGACAGAATTGACAGAAAATCTGAGAAGTCTAGAAATTAAGGCTTTGTTTAAGGGCTCTGTATATAATAATTGCTATTTATAACTGGTTAGGTGAATTGACAGGGTTGTATGAAGTCACAGTCAACTTGGACATGCACGCAGTGTTCTAGTAAAATCGATAACAGAGTAAATCGATAACCATATCAGAAAATTTTCACAAAGGGAGTGATACCATTGATGAGTAAGCACATTATTAAAAGAGAAACTTAGATGTGAGAGGAAGCCAATGATGAGGAAGCCAGTGAAAATTTTAATCGTGAAGAGGTTTGCTCGAACCATGGTGTAGGTAAAACGATCAAGGCGCTTCGTCTCACGATGATTTCCGACGAGTGTTAGTAATATAATATTTCATTCGGTGAAAAGGTGATCAAACAGGTGACAAACTGAAGGGCATTGTTTGCAATGTTTTTCATGATAAAACACACATAGTACAAACACTCAGCTGCAGCATAGGAGGGGGCAAAGAAAGCATAACAAGGCAGCGCTGCAACATACATATCCAGTCCAGATAGGGAAAAAGAAAACTATTATGCAAAATGATAAAAATAATACAGATAGTTAAAAAACCACTAAACTTGATGTTTCGGGTAAAAGTAGGAAATAAAATTAACAATAACAAAGAACAGTGAGAAAGATTAAAACAAAAACACAAGACCGTTCAGAAAAAAACAAACATATGCAAAACTAAGTTTGCAGAACATGCAGGACAGCAAGGGAGGAAATGGAGTGAACTTTCACAGCTACAAACAGCCGAACAGGAGAGCAGGTGAGCGAAGTAGCACAGTCGGCCAATGTCTACACACAGAGCTGCAACGAGTGAAGATCAAGAGCAGGAGGAAGATGTGGCTGGTGCAAGCAGCAGGTGGAGGTGGAGGCATTGTCAGAGAGATGAAAGCAAAGCTAACGCTCCAGTAGAGTTAAGCGAAGCGAGGTGAATTGTACCCCATTACTATTCGCCCAAAGGTTCATGGGTGGGCACCGCAGCAAGCTCAGCTCTCAGAGCTCCAAGGTAAAGCCCCAGGTGAAGGTGGTAATCCGCTGTCATGCAATATTGACTTCAGAGCAGCTCACAAGAGCCACCATCACAAAAAGGTCACCGACGGGAACTTTTGACCAGGCCGTGATGCCACCATTTTGACACACTCATGTTGAAAGCCTCTTGGTTATGACTTTTTTTATTTCTTATCATTGCATGTATGAAGATATATAAGCTCCTTCACTAATGTTCAATGTTGAAATGGTTGAAGATGCACGAAGGACAGTCCGAGACACATTTCTGCAAGTGAAACGAACTAAATACAGATAAGAAGAACAGCAAACACAAGAGCTCCTTTTGATTGAAGTGTCCTGTGAAATGACAAACTTTTAGCACATCTGTTGTCCAGACGAGATGCACTAAATGCCAAATCCATGGCACTGTTGTTACAACGAACATTGTACACATATATAGTCATAATAAAGGCTTCACACATTATGTTTAAAACTCCTTCATTAAACTCCAGAGTCGGTTTTGTCACATGAATTATGGACCTGTTCGTTTTAAATCAACTCATTATTTACTCCAATGACGCACTTGCATAATCCTCTCACGATGCTTGTAAGACACAACATTGCAAGGCTATTCACTTTCATCTCCATTTTTTATTATCTGGCATTAAAGCGAATAATCCATCATAATATTGTGGCTAATATACCATGTGGGTGTGGTAGATCAGTGATATGAGATTAAAGAAGGTCATTTTGAATGGAAAAGGGGTGTGTGTGGGAAGGATGGGGAAGGGAAGGAATGGGTGAGCGGGGAGGTGCAGGTTAAACAATACACTTGTACTTCATACACAATCTATCTATTCATGCCAATGGAGCATGTTTCAGACAACCAAGCAAGACCACAAAGAAGAGATGGATAAAACATTCCCGTTGAATAACTGTGACCTCTGCAACATGGCACCTCAGGCAAAGATGAATCAGGACACAGACTGTTTGGGCCTGATAATTTGAGCCTGGTACTTATGCATGTATCATACACACACCAACTTGGGCATGGTTCACACAAAAGCAACAACAACCAAAAAAATGTAAAGGCCACACATTTATCTACT
>CM068957.1:59757555-59773630 GCA_035128595.1 Eptatretus atami | reverse complement strand
GGATTAAGAATTTGTAAGTTTCAGGCTTGGAAAAGCATTATATACGTAATTCAGTGATATATCAGAGAATCGTAGAAACTATAAGACCCGGTTTGGGTTCTAACAGAGAGAGGCAGGCAAATCAGATTGGCTTAGGTACTGCTGTCAGGGGGAAGCGACACATTGTGTCTATTCTGTAAGAGTTTGGTGTGGTATGGGCCCTAGGGGACGAATGAGTGGGTTCATTTGGAGCTTGTGTGGTTTGATTTGACTCTTCACTCATATGTGCACTGAGTTAAGTCCAGTCTTGCAGCTGTTTATTGGTTTATTATGGGTAATAGGGTGTTGATACCGTCATATGTGCCATTATCTGAGTCCTAAATCCCTAATCTTATTTTGAGAAATTTACAGGAAAACAAAACATATATCTTGTTCATGACATCTATCATTACTTTGTTTTTTTCTTGGAAATTCCTCAATAACAACAGGAAAATTATGAATTACCAAAACTACTGAATCCGCAATTAGGTATTTTTTCATTTTGTGGGGGGCGGGGGGTACATTTGTCTGCTGTCTGAGTCTTAATATAAGCAAAACAATAAATTTAGATTTGGATTTCCTCTATAAATTGCTAAACACATTATTAGTTGTTCAGAACTTTGCTTCCAAGTATACATTTTCCAAGCGAAATTAGACACAGACTTAAGACGGAGGTTTTACTAAATGACTGAATTAAAGTGTCACAGACATACACTTTCAACCGTGGATGTTAGTCACTTATTTGTTAGCAAGAAATTGATCCGGCAAAGGTAGAATGTCAATGTAATGTTTGACTGTTAAAAAAATGTTGTTAGTTGAAGTAGGATGCTTGCATTGTACTGCCATTTCAAAAGTATTTAAGGTAGGCATAATACAACAGGGATATAAACACAAAAGCTACTACGAGTACACAGATCACAATGTTCAACTTAGGGTTGTATACATGCCAAAACATTTTGAGAATTATTCCCACAGAAGGTACTGACACACGCTATCTGGGTCTGGACTTAGGACCGTGCGTTGTCATAAGGAGGTCCGAAAAGTTATAGGAGGGGGCTTGCTGATACATGGAGTCCATCGGTTTTGACATTTGGAATTGGGACGCTTACTTCAGACAAGCATCCTCTCTTCATCACAATAACTCCTCACTATGTACTGCCAGCCGCTTGCAACACCAGGCTGTAGGACCCCAAATACAGTTTGTGTCTCCGCTTTGTTGCCATGTAGCGGTTCCATTATTCTTTTGGCACCAAATATGGGTTTATTTATTTTCACTTGGTAGCATAAGTGGCAGTGTGCCTCCTCGAGTTTGTCTCTTGAGCGCTGGCTCCTCTTCCAGCTTTTTATTATAGTATAGTCGTATCTTCCTACCCGATATGCTAATATCGTTTGAATAACCCATTCACATAACGGCCGTGTTACCACCTTTTGCTTACCGCACATTGTGCACCGCTTCAGTCGCAGTGGAGTGATTATGGGTTCTTGTAATGTAAAGGAAAGTTCATTGAATGCAGTGTGAATTTGTAAGCTGTCATCTCAGGAGTCGCAAATTGTCCTGGCACGTGATGGACAGTGGTCAGCTCCATAACACCGATTATTTTTCCTCCTTTGTTCACCCTGCACCTTGTACATGTCGACAATTTGCCTACTGGTCCTTTATGCCAATGGGCGATTGTTTTACACACTGACCTGCCCAAAACGGTGTCGTGACTCTCAACTGAAGAATTCTCCCATTGGTATATACTCAATCTCTTATCACTACTTTTCACAAGCATAAAGTGAAATCAGTGTCCATTTGTGGACAACTGAAACATTGGTTCTTGCTTAATGTTGACGCAATTGCTTAAATCTTTTTTTGCAAATGCTTGTCTGCATGCCTTCTCCTTTGGATTTGTCAGTTCCAAATTTTCATTTGTGTCCCAGTGGACCATTTACATCTACATGTTTGGGTGATTTCTATTTTTTTTTTATTCCTAGTGAAGTTGGCAATTTACAAGAATCAGAAGCAACACAAGAATCAACCTGTATAGCACTGATGTTCAGTCATGTTTAGAACTGCTTTACCTGGCTGAATCAACTGGAATTCTTCTGTCACCCCCACCCCAATCATCCAGGCTTTTCTTTTTTTTTTGTTGTGTTATGAAGGTTGTTAAATTTGGATGGTCAGTGTAGTTTTACTATGATCTTTGTATATTTTCATGTGTTCATGTGAGATTTTAATAATGTTTTGGTTTCATAAAATGTGGATACACCCCCTTTATAGAATACATGGCATGACTGCTGTCTTTCTCTGTCTTCCCTGGCGTTCCCTGTCGTCTCTCGGCACTCTTGATCAGTTCCTCTCGTTCCTTCAGTCATTTCTCGTCTCTCTGTCTCTCGTCTGTCTTTTTCTCTGTCTTTCTCTGTCTTTCTCTGTCTTTCCTCTGTCTTTCTCATGTCTTCCTGTCTTTCGCGTTCCCGCTTTCTCCTGTTCCTGTCTTTCCTTGTCTTTCCTGTCTTTCGCTGGTCTTGATATCAGATCTCATCTCTCTCTCTCTCGATTCTCTCTTCCCTCTCTTCCCCCCTCTTCCTCTCTCTTCCTCTTCCTCTCTCTTCTCTCCGTTCTTCTCTCTCTCTTCTTCTCTCTCTCCATGAAAATATGCTGTATAAATTGTCCAGATCCACAGGCAGGGTGACAGTGAGCACAGATTGGTGGGGAAGAGCTTGATAACAGAACACAAATTATACGTACACCGCGGCCTAGTGTATGCTTGTCCGAAAAGAAATACTGTAGTTTGTATTTATTTATGGAATTATATGTAACAAAGGTAACACGACTAATTAACTGCTAGTTAACACACGGAAACAGAACTTTAATAATATTGCTGAGATTGCACGGCATGCGACGTCTCACTTGTTACCTTCTATGCAAAGTAAAATTGTGAGTGGTGTGAGTTGATTTGCATGATAAGCTGCAGAATTGTGTCACCCAGCTTTCAGTCGATCTGGACAGATTCCACTGTCAGATGATGGGGAAATTTGTGCAGCAGACATTGACTGAACCCATACCAGTGAGGGGCATTGCTACAAGACAATTGAGGCTTTACCCTCTCCACACCAAGCTGCTTTGGAGGGGGTGGGGAGTGAAGGGGTTGTCAAAATGTCACTGTTGTATACGCTCGCGCACCAAGGAGTGGACGAAAGTTGCTTTCACCTTCGTCTGTCTTGTGAGTTACCGAGTCTCAAAAGGGGTTAGGATTGATTTGAGAGAAAGTTTTTGTGGACAGATCGAGTAGTGTACTAGTCAAATTGTTGAGATTTTGGTGTTGAAGAATGCTGATGGCTGGAATACGAGAGTTTTAAGTGATCGTCTTCACCATTGAGAGATATGGGCAAAAACGATATGAGCATGAATCTCAAAATCGTTGTGGGATGGGTCAGATGAAACTCAGTGGACAGGTTGGGTTTATTTATTTAATTCATATGCAATCGTGCTGCTATGCTCATAATGTTTTCTGGGGTGCAGATTGCTGCGGATATCACAATACCCCTTCTACCAGCACATTGATACACATTTGCAACCTACAGAAGGAGACAGCTTGAGGTCAGACCGCTACTGCTGTAAATTAATCGGTCCAACAGTGGCTTTGACCTCATAGACCCTCGATCTTAAGCAAGCACCCTACAGGTTGACTGTGTGTCGAGGATAATGATTTGATTTTATGGAGATCCGGAAACGAGATTTTTTGTAATTTAAAAAAATGATCTCACCATGTTACATATGGGGAGCAAAATGGGAGGGGGGATATGTACCGATGATATTTCAAAGGTTTGTGGAACAGATAATGTCAAACATTGGGTGGACAGTTGGTAGGTGACAAGAAGCCAATTATTTGTTTAGGTCCGGACCAGACGGCGCCTGTCAGGTAGGATAGCAAAATGTAACTGTTAGGTTCTTGCCAGCAGGAGGATGTGCTCTACCGAGTGCTGTCCCGTACATCGACTAGCATTGATATGTTGGAGCCTGTTAATAAGAACGCAGTATAATAGTTTTAGTTTTTCTTCCAGTTTTATTCAGAGCTGCATTGGTTTATGTTTGTTTTTATTTTTAACGTTTATTCTTGTTACGATGATCAGCAGTTCTTCCAACGCTCTGCTGTCTATCAACACTTGCGATGCTGCACTTAGTCAGGGATATTCGTTAAAATTAACAGTGCTGCATCCTATTGATCTTATCGCACAGTGAACGAGTGCGTTTGTAGAAGGGCAAAGTCACAAACTTAATGAGTATGGATCTGCAGGAATGGTGCAATAGATCTGAAAAAGCTGGCCTAAACAAAGTCAACAGTGTTGCAAACTCTATTTCAAATTTGGAGTGTATTGAAAGTTGATTTTATTTTTTTTTTTTAAATCTTTCGCACTTTTGTTTCGATTATCAAATTATCCTGTCCGGTTTTTCCCTCCTTATTAATATGTTTAGCATTTTTGAACAAGCTATATGCATGGGTTTTTAGCATACTCGGAATTGTGTCGAAACGTTCAAAGGACCTTTAGGTGCATAAGTTAATTTCATGGCTGCAGTCGTTGCCCTGGTAAGTGAGCATTTATTATCAACGGCTTAAACTCTTGTGTGGGAATTTTAATGTTGGGGTCTATAATGTCAAAGTGGGTTCTAGACTGGGTGACTAAAAACCTCCTCTCTGATAGCTCGGTTCGAAAACCAATAAGTTAAGCATCATTCTTCTCTAAGCATCAAGTTGCCTTCCGTATTTATACGACATCAATTTGGCAGTGTGGCCATGGATTGCCAGTCCTCTACAAGATATATCTGAAGATATTGTACTTTCTTTGGAGCTGTTTGGCTAAGTCACATTGCTCTACCAGGCGAGGATACGCGGCCGTCGCCGCTCGTGAATTGCAGAAATGTGCGGGTGGACCGCAGAGTTTCGCGGTGGCCCAAGGGTGGCCTACGGCCATTGCTTCTTTACAGGCCGTAGGGTCGTGCCAGTGGAATTATAAGCGCGAGTATAATTTTTTATATTTCTATGTTCCGCGTCGCAATTCGAGCAAGCGAAAAAAAAAAAAAGAACCCACTCGTATACCGTCTGTCTGGCCGTTGCCTTAGGGCCCTGCGTCGCTGCGGGGACCCTTGAGGGCTACTTGCGTCTGCCTTGACAAGATCTATGTGCTGCCGAGGGCCCCTTAAGTCACCGTGTGCCTCGAAATTAAAACTGTATGGCAACCCACGTTTCGTTCTGCCTACAATTTTAAATCGCCGTGCGGCTACCGAAAAATAACAAACACATGTACTGCTACATTGTGTGACCGGAATATACTGCGGCCCGACGCTTATAATTGCGAGTGCGCGTAGATTTTGGAGACCCCACAGCCGGTGGCCAAACGGTGAACTTAGCTTGTCTTTTCTTGATGCTGAAGTCTGACGATGAAATGTCACCATTGGTGTTCACAGATAGAGGGTGTTGCTCAATAAGGC
Organism: Eptatretus atami; assembly: GCA_035128595.1. Classification (NCBI taxonomy): domain Eukaryota; kingdom Metazoa; phylum Chordata; class Myxini; order Myxiniformes; family Myxinidae; genus Eptatretus; species Eptatretus atami. The sequence continues at coordinate 59,768,139 of CM068957.1, read as the reverse complement.
TGTGCCATTTGTACACAGAGATGTCAAAACAAGAACCGTCTGCTCGAATTTGCTGGCAAGTGGACTTTGAATATCCCATGGGTAATATCTTTCACAAAGGTTGGCAATTGGCTGCAGGCACATGATAATTTACCTCCTGCGTTAAACTAGCTCTGAAGCCAACCCCTGAGTTTTTGCTCTGAACACCATGTTGATAATGGCCACTGGCAAAGCCTGTAACATCGCTGGTAGACGCAGCAGACGAGAAGCAATGCAATAACTAACACAACAACATGGAAGCATACTTCAAGGCATGCTGCTTGTCATGGTCATGTGCTGTAGCAAGCTTGTTAATCAAACCGTGACAAGAACTGAAGCTTAACAACCGATGATTCAGTCAATAAGGTAAATATGATATATAAGTTATTTTGCTTTCAATAAAGAGTTATTCCTTTGAGACATGGTTTTTTTTGATGTGGTCTCATCTCTCTAATGTCCCAGTCGATCTGGAGTGTTCATGCTCATCGGTTGAAACATTCTAACTGACTTGAAAATGGCTTTGCAATAACACCCGAATTAATGCCCAAGGGATTACCGCGCTCTGAGATGCTAAATAGAGACCTTCATTCACGAACGGCACAATGCTATCAAAAATATTTGAATTCCATATGGTTTCACCGTCTCTGGCTTTTGTGGCTACTGATGATGGACGGACTCGACAAAATATGTTCGTCAATGAGAATTGGTTTCCACAGTTAGAATTGCGTATGTGGAATGACACGTTCACCATATATGCACAGGGACATGGTGAGCACCTTTGGAATTGGTTGAGTCTTCCCAGCAGTACTTCAAAAGAAAGTTGAAAAAGAAGAAAAGCAATTTGGCCTTTTTGTGATCGGAGGTTACTGGAATCTGGATGGTCACCGAAGAGCGTCGGTATACATAAAATCAACCAATGGTTATAGGTTTTATACTCTGGCACTCAAACACAGTGTAGCCTGGACCTTTGCAGCTCGGGCATGGTACTCATTTTTAAGTTTGATGCAATTATGAAATAAAAGATAGAGTATTGCTGGCTAATAATGGTACAGCATAAATACCCACAGTCAAATAACCTAGGAATGGCAGAATGGAAGGAACCCAGACACGCTTGGACCACTGTGGTCTGCGGCCGTACTATCTGGGAATTTTGAAAGGATTGGCAAGAATAGTATGTCAGGCACACACGATCATATGCACGATTGGATGTATTTCTAAGCTAAAGACAGCATTCAACTGGTGACAAATAAGGAGTAGTTTTCAATTTCAACATGCAAGACTGTAACCGAGATCACATGATGAAAGGGAATCAAAAACCAAGGCTAGATGATCTTGATAGAGAAATTAAGCTTGGGAAGATGACACGTCAGCCATAGATGTCATAGTCTGTATCTGGCCACAAATTTCACTTGGGATGGGACTGTCATAGGAGACGATCAACAGCGGACAAATTGATCCTGGAGCATAGAACGTCAGTAACGAGAGGGCGGCTAACTGGGGAGACGTGGAATCCCAACAAGAACTGACTTGATAGAAATGTAAGAATTAATGATCAAACAATGGACAGGGTGGACAAAAAATACAACTGTTACCACACATGCGGGAACAGGCACACATACACACGCACAACTCCACTGCAGCCGCACGGTACCACACCACGCGAATGAAGAAGCTTGTTATACCCTAAAAAACAAAAACAAGAAATAACATGCACATTTTCTCATCCATACATACAACCCAGATCATGAGTGATAACAATAAACAGAGCAGCCATCGATGATTGTTATTGGCAGGGGATGTTTTGCTTAGGTCGGCCAATAAAACACTCCTCCAATTAACACCCTCACATAGCAGTGAACTGAATCGAATTGTCATGCACTGCGACATAAAAGTGGAGCATGTGCTAAGGTTGGGGTCTTTAGCTGCAGGACGTCGCTGGGAGGCAGTGAAATGTACCTGAAGACAATTCCGTTCTGTCTTTTTTTATTATTACAACAAGATCAGCATGGTAGATCTAGTTTACTTTTGGATGGATGTGCCTTTTTTCTTTCAAAAGGATGGCACAATCCCAACTCATATATCTATACTAATAAAAGGGTGTGGGTGTGTTGTGTGTTGTGTGTGTTGTGTGTGTGTGTGTGTGTTGTGTGTGTGTTCCTCCATAATGCAAACAATAAAACTTAGCACTTGAAACTTTGCATGGATATAAGCAAACTCAAGCTAGTGTAAGAGTGAAAATTGGGTGTTTGGTTTATTAACACCCATTTGAAGATAATTAATGGCCTATTTAATTAAATGCTTTCACAGGCGACTTTGGCCACCTCGCTCCGTGGGGTCTGAAGCCGCATGTTTTGTGGGCCTGCTCAACCCTGCTAGGTTGGAACAGGCCCGCACGATTTCTTAATGAAGTTTTTTTTTTTTTCGAGCTTTCCTCACTCATATTAATGAATGCCTGTTATCATAGCTACGAATTGCTGGTACATGCAATGCTTTAAACGCCAGCGGACAACAGCGTCGTTGGCTGCATATTTCATTTCCACACATGTTGATCCTGCAAACCGGGGCGAGTGCGTGCGCTGTAATCCGCTATCGGAGGCTTGGTTTGGAGGATCGCTTGAGGACGGGAGCTCTGCACTGGGCTCGCGCTGATGAGAGGGTGTAGGGCAGCCCGGAATCCATGGGCGAAACCGCAATTCTTACCCTGTGTCGTAAGAGGCGACCAGGGTTGCCGTCAGGAAGGGATCCGGCATAAACCTGTGCAAATCAGTAGCGGATCATAACGGATGATCCGCTGTGGCGACCCCTCAAATGGAGCACTGGAAAGAAGACGACACAACATGTGTCACTGCAAGTATCTCTTAAATAATGAGGAATACAAATGTGAACGTGCAAGTTTTCTGCTTCCTGTTCTCCACATTTGGTGTGGTTTCAGTGTGGCGAAAGGGGAGACTACGTGTGTGTGTGTGTCGGTGTGCGTGTGTGGTGGTGTGTGTGTGTGATGTGGCATTGAGTTGGTATCTTCATTCGGTTTCAGTAATTGGAATGGAGTCCTCCTCAGGGGGCTCAAAGGTATCCACCTCATTTCGTAGAGGTAAGGGGTCACGATTCATGGACCAAGCTGTGACGTTTTGTGTTCTCAAAGTTTTGTGCCGAGGGCTTCTCTTCAGGATCGTCGCTGAGCTCCGGGCAGCTTCGAACCACAGTTCGTTTGTTGTAATATTCCCAGGGATGGTTTTTATTATATCTGTGAGGTTGTTCATTGTCATTCCCTTGGCTCAAATCACTCGTACAACTTTGGCATTCTTCAGCTTCCTGGATCTTTTCACTTCATTCTTGAGGTCTTGGTATTTGGTCATTTTCTTGATTTCTGCATTGTTTCGTCCAAAATCACTGGTATCAACAACTCACTTAGCAATGCCTTCTTCTCTCTTTTCTACCAAAGTATGATATATGGTCGCAATGCTTTCTTTTCGATGTTCACGCTCAACGGGATCATTAGGTTGTACCTGAGCTGTACTTCCATATTTTCAGTGATTACTTTTGGCTCATGTTACCACAAATTCTCTGGAACTGGAATGTAAAATTTTTTGCAGATGTGCCAGCAGATTACTTTACAAACTCTGTTGTGTCGTTGTGTGTACAGTTGTTCTGACACGAGTTATTATTATTATTTTTTTGTGTTCGGTCATTAAGCATAACATGTCATTCCTTTGCTAATGCCACCTCCACCCCTCACCTTTCGCTACTTTTTCCCCCCTCTTCCCCCCCCCCCCCAATCGGTCTATTCCTCTCTATCCCCTCCTCACTCCCCCTTCAAATACAGTACTCTCTCAGTGATAAAATCAGTGATTTTGGAGTAAACATGCAGAAATCAAGAAAATGACTACTTACCAAACCTCAAAATGAACTGAAAAGATCCTGGAAGCTGAATAATACCAAAGTTGAACCAGTGATACTTGGAGCTATGGGAATGAGGAACAAATAACTTCACAGCTATATTAAAAACCATCCCTGGGATATTCCTACAAATGAACTACAGTTGGAAGCTGTCTGGGGCTCAGTGATGATCCTTAAGAGAGCCCTCGGCACAAACTTGGAGAACAGAAAACTTCACAGCCTGGTCCATGATCGTGACCCCTTACCGAAATAAGGTGGATACTTTGAGCCCACCATTGGAGGACTCTATTCCACATTCTGAAGCCTGCATATGTAGATACCAATCAATGACACACACACACACACACCACACACACACACACACACACACACCACACACACTTTGAGACCTGGGGTGGGATCATTAATACCCTCATTATCTTCCTCGCAAAGGTCTGCTACATGCATGCTTGCACATGCAGTGACCTTTGCACCTCACCGGTCCGACTCACTCTGAATGTGATTCGTACATGCTACAGCCCTCAAAGAGGAGGATGGGGGAGGAGCATGGGAATGTTGGGAGGGAGAGGGGAGTGGTCAGGGAGAGGGAGAGCGGTGGGAGAAGGGGGTAGGTTTGGGAGGGAGAGAGAGAGAGCGAGTGGTGGGTAGGGATGAGAGAGGCCTAGGGTGAGTGAGGAGGGAGAGGTAGTGGGGAGAGGAGATCCGGCAAATGATTCCAAGTTTATAATCGCATCCGAGAGACAGCATACACTTTGATGAATCACCCTGTCTGTGAAACACCAAGATGAAAGTTTATAGCTGGTTCGGGATTCAAATCCAGGCTACACAGAGTGAATATGCATACCTCTCGGCTTTTCTGCCATGATGTGTTGATTCATTACTTAATAACTGAAAGCATTTTTCCTCGTGATCATATAATTTATTTTGCCAATTAATCTTGAAGAATACTTGCAAAGAGGCTTTACCAAGCAATCCACAAAACGGTTGAAGAAACTTAAAAAAAAAAGAAACGTTTAATTGTACCTTGTATTTATCGATGCCGAAATGATGGGTCATATAATGGAAGAACGCACAAAAGGGGGAAATGTTGTGGGAAATAAAATTTCATATTTTTAGTGAGCCAGCCACTGCCAGTTGCACCGCAAAACAACACATGGCCAACACATGCAAGTGGACCCTGAACTTTGTTCAAGTCAATCGAGATAGTAATCAGTGACTGCGAATATTGTAGAGCGCTTGCTTGCCAAGTGGCTTAAGCACTCCATCAAAATGGTTGATAAGAAACGGCTCACTGGGCATGCGATTATCAATTATTATCGAACAGTCAGATTAAACGTACACCTCCTGGAGACACCCGAAATGTCAAATATGTTCGACTTGGACAAATGAACACTTTCGTTAGGAGTAGGAACTGCTTCTAAGTTCAATACTGGAGCTTAAATTTTGTAATTCCACTTAGTTTAAGAGATTCTCGAAGTTATCACATGTGCGGAAATGAAATAAACCACGAACGTTGCCGTCTCCAGGTGTTTATAAGCGTTGCAATGTACCCAGCCATTCGTAGCTATGATGAACAGGCATTCAATAATATGAGTGAGTAAAGTGAAAAAAATTTTTTATCATGAAGAAATCATTGCGTCCTGTTCCTATCAAGATATGGTTAAGCAGGCCAAAAAACATGGTGGCTTCAGACTCCAGCGAGGTTACCAAGAATACACCTTTAGACACCATAGAGAGCGGTGGCCGAGGATCTTCTAAAGGGGTGTTTTAATTAACCCAAACACCCAATTTTCAGTCGTGCACTTCCATGGAGTTTTCTTCGTATACATGCAAAGTTTAAGGCTGCTAGGTTTCATGGTTTTGGAGTTATGGAGGACACACACGCACACACACAAGCACACGCAAATGCACATACATTGACATTTATTTGTGCATATATATATGATACAATGAAGAAAGTTTGTTTGTTTATTTGTTTATTTTGCATTTGCAGCCTTTAGGAACTGGTGCAACCAAACTTTGAATGGTCAGCAACACAAATTTAATTATTATAGCTGTTTACATGTGTGCCCATTATTAAAAACATTGCTTTGCACAGGTTTTTTGTAACACCTCCATTTTCAGGCCTCTAGTGAGGATAGTGCTTACACATTGCTGTGATTGAGTAATATGTATTGTGAAGATCATATGTTGCGGTCATATTGTCTACGGGGTCGTTAACCAAAAGATGCTTGGAAATCAAATTTTGTGGCACCCGGATGGGAATTAAATTATGATTAGCATTTCTTCATGAAAATGATGTGCTGATTATGAATCTGAACTTCCACAAGCGATATTCCATACCAAACGTGCTACAATTTACCTTTAATCGATATTCTCTGAAGAGGCATTGCAACACACACACACACACACACGGTGGATTGTTCCTGTTTGTTTCTGTAATTATATATATTGAAATGTGTGCAAATTATGTGCTGACAGAGTAGCAAAGCAAACTTGATTTGTAACTATAAATTTGCACAAGAACAAAAATGATTAATTATCCAGTGAGAAAGAATTTACATAGAAAAAAACAATAAATGCATCCCCTGGCTTCTCAAAGTTTATTGCAAAGTAAACTTTCCTCAAACCATAGCTAAACTTTACTTCAGTAAACTTTATTGAAACAGTTGCTCGGCTTGATAAACTTAAATAATTTCATTGCTGAAGAGGGAGAATTGAAAAATATCAGATGCAAATGGAGAAATAAAAGTACAATATTGAGACTGATTGCCTAGTTTAGCTCGATGTCGGGCATTTCGCTTGGCAAAAGTGCCAACTTGTCTGTTACTGCAATCTACACAGTCAGAAACGTCAGTGCATGGGATTCCGTTGCACTTACAGGAACATTGTTTATTTATTTATCTTTTTTTGCACCCTGTTTTCACACATTTACAATGCACAACATGAATCGATGTTTGGAGGATGGGATCTTTCAGTTCGCAGACGAAACATTCAAGTGATTCCCTCAAATGAGTTAGGGAGTGAAACTTTGGTCAAATCTGGATAACTTCTTTTCAATATTCTGGATGAGTCAAACATCAGCTTCAATGGTCGTATTTACCTTCCCCCGAAAGCAGGCTAGTCGTGTCACATCCTGAAAACACAAAAACTGAAACCACGCGGACGGAGCGGAGAAGCCACAAAACGCACGTTCCAGCTTTCTCGCGTCCGGGTTTTGGCAGGACCAATCAAGGACAGTTGCCACTGCGCTAGAAACATTGAGTGGCTCAAGGCCGCCTTCAACTATGATCCTTCTCTTGAGGATTACGGCCAGCATAAAGCCTTCCTTCCATAAATCTGAGGATAAAAATAACCCTTCCTAATTTTCTCCATACAACTAATGCCTCAGTCTTTACTAGCGTGAGGAAAATAGGGCAAATTTCCCGGGTATTAACCGGCTACAATTCAGCTAGTATATAATATATTGTGTATGTATCTAAATGGTGTGTATTTACATATTATATATATATATATATATATATATATATATATATATATTATATATAATATATTAATTTGGGTCGCGCGAAATAGTGGACCCCTTATTGTCAGTAATTCTGTCTGTTTGTTTGGATGTTTGTTCGTTTTTGTCATCAGCATAATTGGTAGTAAACGTGGGCGGAGTTTGACAAATTCGGCGTGGTAGCTGGTACATCTTTATGACCTTGGTTGCTTTGGAAATGTTGATGGTGCTAGGGGACGCTTTGGTTCCCTAGCAAACAACCGAAAAACCTTTCAAAATCATTTGAAAGGCTTATCCCACGGAGGTAATGAAATTTGCACGACATATCTACGGGTTGATGCCGCATTCAAATATATTCCGTTTTTGTGATATATGGAATACTTTACCCGCAGCGCCCCTACAATTAGCGGGTATGCCGAGCGAAATTGGCAAAAATTGAACCCCACCCTAGCGACAGCTGTGAGTGCATCGGATACGAATGAAACTTTGCAGGTTCATCGCGTACTCAATGAGTACTACAACTTTGCCTCGACAATTGACACGATTTAGCTCTAGGGTCAGGGGTCAAAGGTCAAGTAGTGCCAAAATCGATTAATATGCAGGCAGATGTTTTTGCTTGGAGGTGTCTTCGCGCCAAATGCTACTCCTGAGGGTTATGTGGAGAATGGTCATGAAATTCACCTAATCGTCTGGCGAATACATTGCGCACAAACTATCGAGCCGGATTTTCGAAATTTTAGATCTTTGTTCCACCCACAGCACCCCCTCGAACTTTGGGGGATTTTTTTTTTTTTTTCCTTTTTTTGATTTTAAAAACGCATTTTCCGTACTTTTATTCAAATGGGATACGAAGGTAGTTATCAGTAGATGGAACTGGAGAGATTGTATGCATAATCTCCGTAAGGTATTCCCTATCACGCTTTTTCTATGTGTTTTTTTCCTATGACATCCATTTTGCTCCTATATCTTATAGTTTCCATTGCTCGGCGCATCCGCCCCCGCCTCCGGCTTATTATTGTATGTGTGTGTATTTATATAATAATATTATATATATATGGTAATATGTATACTAGTACCGGCCCGTAGGGCGGATGCCGTAGCGTGTCATCGTGGTTATACAATCTCATGAAAACGTCTCCAAAACATGGCACGATTTTTACCAGAATTTGCGCACAACCGAGTGTTAAGCGTGCCTAAAGCGTCGCAAAAAACGAAGACAAAATTAAAAATCGGAATTTAAAACGAACTCGTAACGGTCGACGAAGCGAAAATGACTCCATTTCTCACATGGAGATTTACGGAATTATGCTGTTGACCTCACTGTGACCTTGAGCCTTTGACCGATTCGAAGGTTGACCATAAGTCATATCGGCTCTAGCCATCACCCTCCTGAGATCACGTTGGTGTAATTTGACATTGGTAGCTTCTTCCGCTTTCGAAGTATATCGTAAAACCGATGCACTGAAGATCCTGACAAACAAACACACAAACACACACAAAACAAACAAACAAACACACACAAACAGAGGACGGAAGTCTTATCGAAATATACTTACGAAATCTAAAGATTCGTAGAGTAACAACAAACAGACAGCGGTGAAAACAGGTAACCTCCGTCCATCTTCGATTGGCGGAGGTTAACTTAGAAAGAACATCAGGAGATTGCGACCCTCGCCAGGACTTGTTTTGTGTGGTGTTTGTGGTATTGTGGCTTATTCATTTAGGATCGGACACACCGTATTCATAAATGCCATAACTTTGGGAAACACCTGGAAACAATATAGGTCTCCAGCATCAATGTGATGTCATATCAATTGAGAAGGAATTGTGACGCCCCCTCTCTCTCCCCTCCTCTCCTCCCACTCCCTCTCTTCGCCCCGCTCTCTCGCCCACACTCTCACCCCCCCCCTCTCACCCCCCCTCTCTCTCCCCCTCTCTTGGGGAATTGTGACGCCGTCTCTCTCACCCCCCTCTTTCCCCCTGCTATTGCTACATAATGAGACAAATTTAATACATTCTCCAATTCCACATATATTAATATGTCTCCAATACGCTTAAATCTTAGTAGACAGTCACACTCCAATTTGTTATGTATTTGATAGATATACTTACGTATATACACAATAGTACTAATAGATGTAACACACCATTTCAATTGTACATAATTAATAGACTACTCCGGTTTCCATTGCTTGGCATATTAATGGTCGTTACTCAGGTTTCCAACTGGACCTGCTCACTCTACATTCCCCCCTCTCTTTCGCCCCCCATCTTTCCCCCCTTTTCCCCGCCCCCCTCTTTCCCCGCCCTCTTTTCCCCCCCCTTTCCCCCCCTCTTTCTCCCCTCCCCCCTCTATTTCCCCCCCTCTTCCCCCCTCTGTCTTTTCCCCCCCCCCTCTTCCCCCCCTCTTCCCCCTCTTTTTTCCTGTCCCCTCTTTCCCCCCTCTTTCCCCCCTTTTCCCCCCTCTTCCCCCTCTATTTCCCCTCTATCCCCCCCCTCTTCTTTCCCCCCCTCCTCCCTTCGCCCCCTCTCCCTCCCCCCATCTACTCCCCCTCAGTCTCGCCCCCCTCTCTCCCTCTCATGTCATTTAATATGCACCCCCTCTCTCTCGCCCCTACTCTTCGACACTTCTACCCCTATCTACATCGACCCTCCTCATCTCGCCTCCCTCACTCTCTTCATCATGCCTCCCCTCACTCCTGTCTCCTCCTCTCTCACCCCTTGTCCTCTTCTTTTCATCTATCATCTATCATATTATATCTACCTCAATAATAGCTGCTCGTGCGTTCGTCTCTCTCTGCTCGCTACAAGGCAGCTCCCCTCCTCTCTCCCCCTCCTCTCTCGCCCCTCTCGCTACCCCTCTCTCGCCCCTTCTCCCTCGCCCTCTCTGCTAAGCCCCCTCTCACACCCCCCCTTTCACACCCCGCTCTCCCGTCCCCCTCTCTCGCTCTCTCTCTTGTCCCCACTCCCACCCCCCTCTCTCTTCCCCCTCTTCCTGCCCCTGTCTCCCCCCTAGTCTCGCCCTTCCTCTCTCACCCCTCCTCCCTCGCCCCTCTCTCTCGCCCCCACTCTCATCCCCCCCTCTGCCCGTTCCGCCTCCCCCTCTCTTCGCAGATAATTTGGTCGCAGATAAATGGCCGTTCACTTTTTGGAAAACCGCTCGG
>CM068957.1:59731612-59745493 GCA_035128595.1 Eptatretus atami | reverse complement strand
ATAACAACCCAAGTTGTCAGCGAGATTAAACAGAGTCCTGCAAAAATCAGCATGCAGATCGATGAAACAACTGATGTTTCAAACCACAGTCAATTGCTTGTATTTGTACGCTATGCACATGAAAAGAACATCAAGAAAGAGTTTTTATTTTGTGAACGACTCGAAACAACAACCAAAGCAGTTGATGTATTCAAGCTGATCCAGTCGTTCTTGGATCGCCATGAGTTGGGATGGGATTTGGTTGGGTCTATTTGTACGGATGGAGCTCCTGCCATGATTGGCAAAAAATCTGGATTTGTTGCTATGGTCAAGGAGAAAGCTCCACATGTGCTCGCCACACACTGTGTTCCTCATCGCCAAGCTTTGGCATCCAAAACATTGCCAAAGAAAGTTAAAGAAGTGATGGGAATAGTTGTGCAAACAGCCAACTTTATTCATGGATGTGCATTGAATAATCGGCTATTCCAAAAATTCTGTGATGAGATTGGAGCAGAACATAATGTATCATTGTACCACACAGAGGTACGTTGGCTGAGTCGTGGCCGTGTTTTCAAACGTGTAGTGGAAATTTGGGATAAAATTTTCGAATTCCTCAAGCATCAACAATCCCCCCTTGCAAATTATTTTGAAGATGAACATTTTATTGTTAGCCTGGGATATTTGGCTGATATTTTTAGTCTCCTCAATGATTGAACAATGTCAATGCAAGGAAGGATGTGGACATTATTCAGCCAGGGGAAAAGTTGTCGCATTTACAAGGAAATTACCTATTTGGAGTCGCCGTGTTGAAAGGCGGAAACTGGCAAACTTTCCATCCTTACAATATTCTTATTGGATGGTAATTCATTCCTGTAGATACTTAAGAAGTCAAGAACCATTTGGAGTCCTATGAACAAATTTTGAAGGTTACTTCTCAGATATTGATGATCTTAGACTCGAATCTGTTTGGATCCAAAACCCTTTCTCGTTTGATATATCGAGATTGAGTGACAACGAATTCAGCAAAGGATGATTTCATTGCTTCCAAGAAGACCCAAGAAAGAAAGCTGATTTTGAAAGGGCTGGGATGGAGTCAAGCAGTTTTGGTGTGAGCAAATCGCAGCTTACCCAAACTTGGCTATGAGGGCAATGAATGTTTTGGTTCCCTTCACAACTACTACCTTTGTGAAACAGGATTCTCTGCATTATTAAATCTGAAATCAAAGTGGAGAAATCGACTTGATGTATCAGATGACATGCGAGTAGCATTCGCAGTACACTGTACCCCGATTCCATATTTTGATTGCACAAAAACAACATCAAATATCTCACTAGATTAGTAAGAGTGTGTGTTATGTGTCGAGATATTGAAAAACTTGCACATTCAAGTTTGTTTTCTTCTTTTGTGTAATAAAACTCAACTAAGAAGTAAAGTTGCTGATTTATAATCTGAAATAGGTGAATCAAAGTTATATTGTAAAATACTTGTAGCTGTTTGTATATTTGTAATTTTCGTTTTTTTTTTTTTGTAAAATATATAATAAATGCTTATGATTGCTTTCATGTTCTATTCCTAGCTATCCATATCTAAAATAAATTCAAGCTATTGACACTTTGGAATTCATATGTTCAACTAATAGGACTGGTGATGATGAATGATTTGACAGTCCAAGTTTGAAGGGGGTATGGGACCATGTTGGGCAATCCATTGGGGGTCTGGAATCATCAAAAGGTTAAGAACCCCTGATCTAATCAATTCATCCTTGTCACACACCCAACCTGTCCATCATGTTTCGTCCGAATCCAACCATAACGTTTTGAGATATCCTGCTCACAGACAAACAGACAGGGGTGAAAATATAACCTCTGTCCACCTTCGGCAGCGGAGGTAATATAATAAGAAATATTATTATTACCGCATGTCATATTGAAACAAACTTGGTGAATCAGACATGTTTGCAAATGGAATTTTCTTGTGCAATTTAACACGTGCAAAAATAATAGCTCTGTAGAACACTCAATTACTAGTTGTCTAATTTGGCTTGGTGCCTGACAGAATAGGATCCGACGAAAAACAATTTGGTGATCAGCTGGCAGGAAGTTGCATCTTCAACTGCACCATTCTTTTTGAGGGGACATTGAGTCAGCTTTTTCATATGCTCATGGTCAACTTTTTGGGGGGAGAGTGGGGCAAATGAGGAGGCCATTATGTGATTGCACCTTGACCAAATTTAAATTATAAGCCTACACCAAATCAACTGGGAAATCAAACCATACATTCTCTATTCTCAGCCCAAGAACCATTAAACTTTGGCAACACCTACTCTCCTATCAACTATCCACATCTGCTATGTACCAGGGATCAGATTTCAACTGGACAAGAGGAAGGGAATAAAAAAAGCTAAGTTAGTGTTTGAACCATCGGTCAACCTTCATCTGGTCTTTGTAAAGTCTACAAAGAGAAAATATTTATAAACAGTCCTGATAAAATTACATCCAGGTTATTTGGAATCGTATTTTTAACACAAAAATAACTTTTCAAATATCTCCGTACATGACATACAATGCGTCCTCGTAAGCTACTGTAGTTGTTGCTCGGGCTCTGTTGTAAGTCCCTTTACAAACCTCAAGTTGTTTTATTTCAGTGTATGCATGACACAGCGTATTACAGCTCGCAAAAGTTGTATTACAGACCGTGAATATACAAGCAGCAGCTGTCAGAATTTTTTTTTCCAATCCTCAGAGCATGAAGGCCCTGTCTGCCATTATGGCAAAATGCTCGTGAGAAGAAGCAATAACACAGGTTGGAGAATTGACCGCAAAGAGGCAGGCTGCAGAAAATTAAATAAAATTGAATATCCTCAAGGTATTACAGCACTCAATTTGAGAAAAACTACAAACTATTTCGTTCAAATGCAATTAGTACATCTGTGTATAGATTTGATATTCCATGTGCAACGACCTTTGCAGATTCAGATGGTGAAGTTCCGGTAAACTCAAACGCTATGGTGAAGCGGTTTCAACTAGAGCCAAAATCAAGTGGATTATGCCATATGCATCAAGGGAAAACAACTTCCGCTTCACCTGATGACAATTACAACTTTTAATTAAGATTAAATACACAGAAGCTGTCAAATGAGTTTCACAAATTTAGTTTTGTGCTATTTTCCAATTGCTGACGCTGCTGCTTTGGGAATCACAGTTTTGACTTTCCAAATGCAGTTGAGGCTACGTTGAGTGAATAGATCCACACGAATAAAATTTTCTACAATCAGCAGTTTTTATAACAGAATTACAATTTCAACAGCCTGTGGGAGGGAGTACCGTCAGTGCAAGGCAGGAGTTATTATTCAACCTGTATTCCCCATGCAATCATATTCTCAGGAACAGGAAAAAAAAAAAAAAAAATCCTGAGATCATTGAAATGCTAAAGGGATGGATCAACAAAGTGAAAAGCTTATGAAAACAAATGAAACCTTCCCCTACACAGATGAATCATTTGTCAACTGCACAGTTTTCCCTTGCATCAGCTCACACGATCTCCCACACACTTCTCTCAGCGAATAGAGGAGAAAGGAATAAAACAAAATAAAACAACAATTAAAATTCTAAGGGGGTGGGTGGGTGGTGTCACAACGACCATGCACAATTCATCTTTGAACTCGTTTCTGGAAGTGGTCTTCACAGTGCAGAAAGTTTTATCAACCGTTATCGTATGACCACGCAAACTGTTACTTTCTGATGTGTGGTATTAGGGAGTAGAATGTGTCCAAAGTATTTGGAACCAGTGGAAAATGGTTTTGTTTGGGAATTTTAGGAACCTCAAAGTGAATTAGAGAAAAATAGATTGTCCCATCATGCTTACACAGAATCAACTTCACACAAATCCACTCCATCATACTGACCCGGGACACGATTACGTAGAACAACCCGAGGTCATGGGCATGTCACTTGATAGGAAAGACATGTCACAATGCATAAGTTTTTAAAAAATATAATTTAGCTGAAATAAGAGAGGGGATTTGGGGGAGGGGGGGGGGGGTTGGAGGAAAATAGGGTGGGGGGCAAGCATAGACTCACCAGGATGTTAATATATAAGCAAACACACACACACTCGTGTTTATGAGGTGGAGAGAGGGGGATGAAGCAGTTTGCTGGGTGATGAATGCACAACAAAAGCACCTTCACCTTTTGACGAGACCCTCTCGGCTCTCACACATCACAATCAGTAAACATGTGTTCAATCACCTATCCACAGCCAAGCAACCTACCATTCCTACCAATGTCCATGTACCCCTCTACCCCCAAAGTTGACCCACAGTAATTGTTATCAGCTGGCAGGAAGTTGCATCTTCAACTGCACCATTCTTTTTGAGGGGACATTGAGTCAGCTTTTTCATATGCTCATGGTCAACTTTTTGAGGGGAGAGTGGGGCAAATGAGGAGGCCAATATGTGATTGCACCTTGACCAAATTTAAATTATAAGCCTACACCAAATTATAAGCCAACACCTACAAAAAAATATGAGCCGGAACATACCGATTCCGTGGGGAACAAAAAACAAAAAACGTGTGGGATCAATTACAGAGAAACCCTTTTGGTTGCTTTGTCTGGTTTGGCCAGTGGGATTGTGGAAGAGCTTTAGAATGACACTATGTGCAGAAATTTGAATCCTCTCATGACACGTGCGAGCGACATCTCACAAGCAAAGGAGCTCAGTCATCGCTAATTTGATGAGAAACGTTAATGATCACTTAAGTATACCTAAGCAAATATGGAATGAAGGAATATGTTTTCAGACAATGGCATCATCATGTGTTTTGGAATTTCCACTCATAGAAACAGATGCTCGTCTTTCTATTATGTGAAAGACTCAAACAGTTACAATTGTGGACACCATGGCAAAAACGTTGTGCATCAAAATCATCAGTAATCCCCAGACAATGAATGGAATTTCATTCACAGGGAGAAAGTACGTGGAGATGGACAAACAAGGGAAGCAGGTAATGATAAGGGGTAAGGGAACATGCAAAGGGTGGACAATATGGATACATAAGTAAAATGGTGGGAGTTGTGCGAGGTTGTTTAACAGGTGCAGAAAAGATCATGGTTTTGGATGGGGGATGACTTCAGATGGTGGTGAAAAGCTGTCTTGAAGACCAGAAGGGAAGAATGAGATTGAATAGAGTGGGGAAAGTGGTTCCACAGGTGGGGGAAAAAAAGAGGAAGAAATGAGTGGAGGTGAGCAGTCATTTGGAATTGAGGTAGTTTCATGAGGAGGAGGTTGGTATGGACCATACGCATTCTGCGGATACCCAGAGAGGATGAAGCACAGAGAGGGCAAAGAATGCAAGTCCAGAAATGAGGTGGAAGAAGACAGAGAGTCTACAGACCTGTCGGCGATAGGGAAGTGATTGGCCTATAGATTCAGCTTCATCGTGAGACATTCCAATGATAATGAAGGCCTTTGTTTTCACGGCCTCAAGTTGAGCAAGATGTGAGGCAGGGGAACCAGCCCAGAGGGGAGAGCAGTACTCCATCGAGCCGTGGATGAAAGCCTTGCATGTGGATAGGAGCTCAGGTGTGCCAAGGAAGGACTTCGCTCGACGGAGGATGCCCAGTCAACATCTGGCTTTGAAGGCCAATTTAGAAATGTGGCTTTCCCAAGAGAGATCATGGCTGAGAGTGAGACATAAGAGTTTGAGTGAGTGAACCTCTTTGAGAAGACTGTTGAGAAAGTAGATGGAAGTGTTTGCGGTACAGTCCTTTCAGAAAGAGAGTGAGTGTGTATGAGGGATTTCTCAGCAATGAAAGACATGTTTCAAGTGTGTGACCAGAATGTGACTTTGTCAAGGACTCTGGAGAGGAAAGGGGCTGCTGCTTGTCTGCACCAGCCTTGACAGGGAGAGGAGATGAAAGGGTTCTGTTGAGAGCCACATCTGGACTACAAGAGGGGAGGAAGTCAGTAATCCAAGTTTGGAGTTGGCCTTGGATTCCACAGGCAGAGAGTTTGGCTAGCAGGGCAGGATGCCAGACTGTATCAAAAGCTCGAGGTATGTCCAGAGAGACAGCCCTGATCTCATGTCTGATATTGAGGGCCTCTAGATTCCCAGATTCCATTGTTGGGAGAGTAGAAGCAGCATGTGCAAGGTATTTTGACCAGGTCTGAATCCGAATTGAGGATCTCAGTCAGCTAATTGGGCTGTAGTTCAGAGGATCCGTTTTTGCACATTTTTATGTAATTGTGTGATGTTGGCTGATTTTCAAGCAGATGGAAGATGACATATAGTATGGTGAATGACAGGGTGAAAAGGAAAGAAAGAGGAAGTGCAAGAGCAGCAAAGCAGGTTTTTAGGACATGTGAGATGATGCCCAGTTGGTACCAACAGGCCAATTGTGTGATGCGTCCACTCTCCCATGGACATGCTGTTTCTACTCTTCCAACGATGGTGGAGGCCCTCAATGTCAGACACGAGTTCAGGGCCATCTGTCTGGACGTATCTTGAGCTTTTGATACAGTCTGGCATTCTGGCTTGATCTCCAAACTGTCTGCCGATAAAATCCAAGGCCAACTCCACTCTTGGATTACTAACTTCCTCCACTCTCGTAAATATTTGTGGCTCCCAATGGAACCCTTTCTGGAGAACTTTTCAGAGGAACATTTCAAAGCTGGAGTACCCCAAGGCAGAGTTCTAGGCCCCATATTATTCCTTCATCATTGATCTCACTTACTCTGGAAAATCCTCTTTATTCACGTTAACCCTGAAAAATATTCTGATTTCTCCACTCTCTGCCGTGACATTTCTCAACCTTATGACAGAGAAGCAGCAGCCTCTTCCCTCTCCTCAGACCATGACAAAATCACAAACTGGTCAAACACAATTTTGATTATGCATCCATATTGTCCACCCTTTGCATTCTCCCTTACCCCTCATCGTTACCTGCATCCCTTGTTTCTCCATCTCTGACTACTTTCCCATCTGCCCTACTGTTGTTGTTTCCCCCTTCTCCTGCTGTTCCCTTTGTTATGGTGTGTCCTGATTTGTTCCGTCTAATCGTTATTCTAAGAGCCTCGACCGTGTTAAAAAAAAATATATATATTTTAAACAATGCAGATATTCACGACAATTTTCAGGAACCTATCCTCCGTGAATAGTGGAGTCTGGCAGTAAAGCGCAATACCTCAAAATGTTATGGATGGATTTGGACAAAACTTGGTGGACAGGTTGGGTGTGTGACAAGGTCGAATCAATTAAACGTTGGTGAAGATCCGAATCCGGATCTGGATTCGACAATTATTTAATTTTTCCTGTAAGTGATTCTTTACCATTGAGACGAGGATAAAAACGATATTGCATGACGTCTGAAAAAGTTGCATACTGATTGGGATGAAACTTGGAGGACAGGTCAGGTGTGTGACAACGCCAAATCAATCCAATTTTGGTGAAGATCCGAATCCGGATCTGGATACGATAATTATTTGATTTTTAAGTGATCCTTCACAATTGAGAGAAGGGTCAAAAACAATGTACAACACAATATCTTAAAAAGTTGTGGAGGACATGTGACAAAACTAGGTGGATGAATTGGTCAGGCGACAAGAACAAGCTGATTAGGTTTTGGTTAAGGTCCGGATTCAGATCCGACCCATCAGTGGGATACAAAATGTTAACTATTCAGCCTGGTAGAGATATGTGCTCTTACAAGTGCTGTTCCGTTTTGCCGAGTGTCACTCTATGAGTGATTTTTTTCATTTATTTTTTTCCATAAGATTGTGTGCCCCATCGTCCCCGTTTGTGTCTGTCAACCACTCGGTTTATATCATTCTATTTGTAGCATTTTTGTCTCCCCTCATCCCCTTTATCATCTTTTAAATAAAACATTTTAATTCTAAGAGTGTTCCTGACGCCTTTCATTCCCTCCCGCACGTTTCACCCAGAGGTTTGCCCTAATTGGGTGCTTAGGGAATATTACTTGAATATTGAACACATTAACTTAAAGATTGTTTCGGAATTTGGGAGGCCTTTATAAGACCTTCGCCTCAGTCGGTCTGTGTCAACGGAGCAATTAAAAAAAAAATATATATATATATATTGTTGCGGGCCGGGGTCTGGTGGCGAGAACGACCGCTAGGTGGGAGGTTACGTCGTCTCCCACCAGACTCCCCGGAATTGTAGACCGTCGCTCCGGATAATTCCGTGAGGCGCGGTCGCTTAACCGACTGTGGGCGCCAATATCTCAACCGCGTAGCGTAGGTCTTTTTGTCGAGAACCAATTTACCTAATTAACTACGCGATTTTGACTACCGGGAAACCACGCCCTCAGCACGTCTTGCTCGAACCGGGTCACTCTACGACTGCGGTAGATTCCAATTACCGACTACCAACTCCGGTTCGGTGCAGTTGAGCGGAACTGCCAAAGCCGTGCCGGCTAGGATGAACGGATTATCGGGTATAAGAACCTGGCTAAAACTCAGATCCGAACCATGCTGGACCAATGAAAGAAAGACGGAAACGAACTGGGAACATTTCTACAGTAATTATTTACAATAAAGAAGACACAGAGCAAGACTTATCGCGGAATATACAAGCAAGAATTTACAATGTTCAAAACACTTACACAGTTTCCACTTACAAGATGGACCCACACACTCAGATGATATATTAAAAGACCCCCGCAGCCAGAGAGGGAGAGACGAGCTGGGGGTCGCAGTTCGCTTGGTACCTGCACGTTGAAGGGAGGGGGTGCTCCCCAGTGCGGCACCTGCTAAGGCGTGCGCGCTCGCCCACATCACACGCGTGGGGCTCGCCCATGGAGAACCCGAGCGGAGCAGTCGGAGTTCCAGGGCGGAGATCAGGGTCGCGGACGGGACCCAGGAAAACTCCAACGAACACCAGCCAGATGCAGAACCCCACTCGAACGCCCCAGCTACCGGCTCAACCCGCACGATGCACACCAACCAACTCAACTCCTCCAAAAAAAACTACACTCTGAGGATCGCGTCATATTTTTATGGACCTCCCCGAACGGGCGGGGGCTCGGTGAAAAGACATCACCGTCCACCCCGATTGGACAGGGTCTTCATGGGCTTTATGGGCGGGGCCTCAGCCAAACCAGGAGCCCCCCCCCCTCCACGCGTGTGGACTCATCAAGGGGAAGATCCAACGTTGAAAAGGAACGTTTGTAGAAGCGCAAAGGAATGGCGACTGGACGTTTTGCCCCGTATGCTGTGGCCAGCGAGGCGAGGGTTGCAAGCACTGGAAGGTACCGTGGTTGGTTGTTGGATGGTCTGTTGGATGATTTGGAGGGTTCGTTGGATGTTTGTTCGATGGTCTGTGGATGGTTTATTGATGGTCATTAAATGGTTTGTTGGATGGTCGTTAGATGTAATAACCTACCTAAAAGGACATCGCAACGCACACCTTGATTCTCCCACTAGACAACAGGAAGGGACCTGTCTCACATGTACTTAACGGAATAACTGACTCTTGGGACATCTGTATGTTTGAATGCATATGGTTCCAGATCCGTAACTATATATACAATAGTACAAAAACTGTATTTGTCTCAATCAAGTCATTGTCAAAAATGCATACTTTACCTATAAATAGTTGTATTATTGATAAATGTAACAGTTCTGAATAATTTTCTTGCTCTTGCTATGATTTGGAAAAATGTATCAGTACTAAACTTTTTTTTTCATGTGTGTATACAACTCTTGGTAATAAATGCCACATCCTAATGGAACCAAGACTGTGTGAGCTGGCCAGGCACTAGTTGGATCATAAATGCTGAATGCAAAGCGAAATCTCTCTTTCCCTTCCCTCTCTTTCTCTGTCTGTCTGTCTCTGTCTCTCTCTCTGTCTCTCTCTCTCCTCTTCATGGCCATTCTGCTTGGCATAATACCATGAGATAAGTTACACCAAGGAAATCCAAGACGAGAAAGCAAGAACAATACAGGGGGTTTCAAAAGTCTTGGTCCGATTTGGATTGTGTCTGTATTGAACATTATTGATTGTAATTATGGGAACAAGCATACAAATGCTTGGTCTCCTATTGCTATCGGCATTTGCATTATTATTAATCTTTCCAGCGAATTTTAGTCCCAGTTGTAGCATCAGCACTACTGCTCCGATTAAGTTGAAACGTCATGGGAATGTCGGGGCGAATGGGAACTGATGCATATTGTTTCCACGTTTTGATTTTGCAATCACCATGGCAACCAGCTTGGATTTAACCAAAATATTCAAAAATCTTCTTCTCCGAACCTGCAAATGCTTTCAATTCGATACTTGGCAGGTTATAATTGACTACGCATGGGACATAAAAGTTTTTTAAGATGAAGTCATCAATTATGTCGTTTGGCTGCCATGTTGTATTAAAGGTGAACACTTGTTTTAAAATCTTCTTCTTCAAAACTGTTCCACCAATTGATGTGAAACTTGGCACACATGATCAACTTAACATGTGATATAACGTGTGAAAATTGTGACATCATAGGTCACGTGGTTTGGCCATAATGTTTGATTAAAAGTGAACCTCTTAAAAATCTTCTTCTTCAAAAGCGTTTAACCGACCGGTGTGAAACTTTGGCACATATGATAGAGTACCCCTGGGGAATGTATATGCTGTTAACGATGACGTCAAGGTCAGGTGGTTTGAAATTGCCTCGTATTGGACAAGTGTTGCTTGGACCCCTGCATTGCTGCTTGCAGTTTTAATTGTTATTTGTATTTTAGATTATATGTTCTATGATGTTGGGAAATTGTCTCCATCAAGTTTCATTTGTTCGGAGTAAATATGTCATACATGGCACAATAATAAAGTAAAATGGTAGAATGGTACCTTGAGACGAAGTCTGTGATCAAGACCCGGCGGCTTTATGGCAAACGTTTCAAAGTGAGAGTCCCACCCAACAAGAACTGTATTCTTCACAATGTCAAGGAGTTCAAGAAAGAAGGAACTGGTCACAATCTTCAGAAATCATGGAGAAAAGACCAGGCATTCAGAAGATAAGATCGAGGCGGAAAGACAATCTGTCACTCTAAAGACAAGGCAGAGAAGTTTGAAGACAGGGACATCTCCTTCAAGACAGAGCATATCTGTTCTCCCCATTCCCGAGACCTCATCCCACTGTACTTTTTATGTGGGACCTCACAAAGGACAACATTTATATAGACAACCCTCGTAGCATTCAGCAGCTCAAGAGAGCCATTGAAGAGTGTGTAAGATCCATCTCACCCTGACATGCAAGAAGGTGACACAGAACTTTGCTGTCAGAGTGAATGCTTCCCCGGCATGCTGTGGCAGTCTCATCAAACACATGTGTCATTCACACCATTCCATCGTTGTAAATTCACACCATTTCACCATTGTAAATCAGTGCCAAACAATCTCCCAAGTCCCTACCTTTTTTCCCCCTCTCCTTTATATGTTTCTACGGAGAGGTGAACTCTTGCAAATTGTTTTTGTAAGGCGCACCTGGCTGCTCCTGCGTGGGTTTGAGGGTAGAGAATTAGCAGCTGAAACCTGAATCCTATCCAGGTTGCTTCTGATAACTCCATTGCTGTATTTAGTCTTTTATTTGATTATGATGGATGATTATTAATTTTTAATCTTGTATACCTTTTTCAAAATAAAGCATTGAAATAGCACCAAGACTTTTAAAAAAGTTTGTACCCACAGGTTGGCATCGACTTCGTGAAAATGGTGAGAGCCTTTGCTTGGTTATAGATGTGCAAAGAGGCAAACTCAGAAATACCACTTAAACATTCTAACAATGAGAAATTTCGTAAAATAAGTAAAACTTGAAAATATCTCTCAACCATGATAGCATAATGATTAGAGCATTCACTCTGTGAGGTTGATGGTTCAATTCTAACCCTGGCCAAGTCATTCCAAAGACAAATATATATGCATGCTGTCCACTTGCTTGACGACAGCATTTATAGGAGAGAATACCGATAAACCCCTTCGGTGAGCATCGATGGAAAGGGGGAAATTTCTCCTTAATTGCCTGGCAAATTTTAGATGCAATTTTTTTCACAAGCCCTGGACCCTGTCGAATTTAAAACAAACACTGCGATTAATTACATGAAATGTCCCATCCTCAGCCAAAAGTTGGTTGAATTGTTCGGTATGACCAAAAGAAGGTAAACAAGAAAAAGAGCAATCAGAGATTGCAGACGCTCACCAGGACTTGTTTTGTGTGGTGTTTGTGTGTTTTGTGTGGTGTTTATGTACTGGTGTGTTATGTAATTAATAACAGACATAACTGGAACTGCCACTTTATAACTGCTGGCAGTGATGACCGGGTACCAAGACGACCCGCTTTGCTGCAACCCCACTTTGATCGGACACCTGACCCGGACCCGTGACGTTTATTATTATTCAATTGAATTCTAAATGGGATTAAAATGAATTCAATTCAAATCAAATGGAACACCAAATAGGTACAGTCCTACATTGGAGTAATCAGAAGGAACTCGAACAAGCAAAAAGCAAAGATTAAGTCATCAGGAGGAACATGGATAGGAAATGCATTTCAGCTGCTACTCCTCTACCCTTAAACCCATCGAGGCACAGCCAAGTGAACCTTGTTCAAAAAAAGAAAAAAAAATCAAAAAGAACCCAGATTAAAAAACTTAATAATTCTGGCTGCCAGACCATGTGTCCGATCAGGTTGAAATTTAAAACATGTATTCCACATCACCACTTAATCATAAGTGTGAAGTTTCATGCCAATTCAAGATAAATATATTTTTAAAGACATTCCTTCAATCCAATATAACTGACAGACCATGTGACCTATCAATTATTGCTGAACACCCTGGTATCCTGAAGGCTTGGGGAACGTGTGTGTGAAGTTTTCCCTCGATCTGTCCAGCTATTCTGGAGGAGAAGATTTTTAAGGGTTTCAGGGTAAATCCAATACGGCTGCCGAACCATGTGACCGATGATGTTATAGGTGGGAATGTTTTGTTCCTCATGGATAGGCGGTTATAGCTGAAAGGATTTGCCTCAATCTGTTGAGCTGTTTCAGTGAAAAAGATTTTTGAAGGTTTAAGAAAAAAAAAACATATGGCTGCCGTGACCGATAACGTCAACGTTTTTCTGTAGACTAATTAATCCCAAGATGACCCTCAAAATTTTTCATACCAATAGGGTGTAGCATTCTACGTATGCAACGATGACGGCATAACGAAGGCACTTATGACGTCATTCAAAAAAAGAAATCACACTTAATCCCCATGTCGAGTATTTCACATGTGCCAAGTTTCAATTTTTGACTTGGTGTGGTTTCAAAGATGCAGAGGTCCAAAAGTTTTCCTTTTTCCAACATGACTGCCACACCACATGACCTATGACATCATAATTATCATTAAAGCTTTCTACACGAGGAGTTGCTCCTTTGGTGAAAGTTTCGTGTCAATCCGATAAGTAGTTGGAGAGAAAAACCGTACTCACGTTCTGTGTAGACAAAAACAGACAAACAGACCCAAATGCAATACCCTCTCCTCTGGTGAGGGTAAATATCATCTGCGATTTTTGACTCGTGGGATCTCTGTCAGGTGACTTAAAGTGTTGGAACTTGACAAAGTAATGCAATTCAGAGTTCAAAAGCAAACAAATGGATTTGTGCGTTTCCTTTTCATCTTGTGCCGAAATGAAAATATATTCATGGTAAACATCGGAAAAGAAACAGTTCCAATTGGTGAGTGCCAGCACAAGGGTGAGAAGCAAAATAGAGCTCGAGTTGCTTGTTATAGGACCAAAACTATCCATGGCCCACTCCTAAGAACAACCTCACTGTGGCCCTCAAAAGAAAAACAACTAGCATCCGTTGAAGACAAAGTCTTCGATATCTCCCGCCATAGTAAATGAGGATTAACAAACTTATA
>CM068957.1:59717051-59731594 GCA_035128595.1 Eptatretus atami | reverse complement strand
TATGTATGTGAAGTTTCCCCTTGATCTGACCAGCCGTTCTGGAGAAGAAGATGTTTGAAGGTTTTAGGGTCAATTCAATATGGCCACCAAACCATGTGACCTATCAATTGGAAATTAACAAACTTCTGAAAGGATGTCTTGGGGAAAGTGTATGTGAAATTTTGCCTCAATCTGTCCATCCGTTCTGGAGAAGAAGATTTTTAAAATTTATTAATTTTCAATCCAAGATGGCTGACGAACCATGTGACCTATGACATCATAAATTTACATTCTGCCTCCAATCCTCCAGTGGAATACGTGTGTGAATTTCGTGCTAATCGGATGAGGTGTGTTTTTCTATCCAAGATGGCCGCCAAACCATGTGACTTGTGACGTCATAATTTTTACTATGTATGCAGACATGATGGAAGATGATAGTTGCAATTTTCGCTTCGTTAGGTCATGATTCCAGAGAAAACATTATTTAATATTTTTCTTGAATCCAACATGGCTGCCAAACCATGTGACCTATCAATTAGAAAATATCAAAAGGAACCAGTTCACCACTTGCTTGATATGTGTACCATTTCGTAAAATATATCTTGAGGGGATTTGTAGTTAAGCTCCGGAAACGAAATGTGACGGACGGATGGATGGACGGAACCCATGAAGTTGGCGGGGGATAAAAACAAAGGATAACACAGAATCAAACCACTGGTATTAGCAGAATGCTTTTGCTGTCGAAAGCCATGTTTAGCCATCTGTGAAGGGGCTGTCACACCTTGACGATTTAGCCAGCGTATGCCGATTTATGAAAAATTTGTCTAAAAACGCTGGCACACGTCGAATACGTATGGGTACGTTTTGTGTACGTTAAGAGCACGCTGAAAAACACTACCATAGGTCGTATTACGCTGGTTTAAAACGTTGTACTTTTTGGTGTCCAAAAAATTTTGCATGCTTGAAATTTTACGACGTACTTGGCGTTTGGCTCACACGTTCCGCTACGCTGGCCATAAGTTGTAGGCACGTTAGCGATCGTTGACACACGTTAATTGTATGTTACTCATAAGTCGAAACACGTAGAGGTAACATTCGCGTACCCGAAACTTATTTCTAACCTATGAGTAACGTTTTGTAAGCACGCTACACGAATGTTGTTCACACTTCGCAACACGCTACTTGAAAGTTCCTCATACGTCGAAACACATCAAAGTAATGTTTAGGGTACCCGTGACTTATTTATAACCTATGAATAACGTGCTTGGGAATTATTACGCTATGCATACGCTAGACTATCGTTGGGCATAGGTTGTGGACGACTAAAACACGATAAACAATCGTTGGTATAACTTATCTTTAAGTATCGAAGCGTTCTGTGTTCATTACTAGTACATTATGCATTTGTCAAAGTCGTTTTTAATACTTTAAAAAGTAAAACAAAGAAATATTTCATCGTGGGAATGAGGAAAAAAAATTAGCCGAAAAGAACATCGAACAATGGTGCAAAGTAGTCTCCTATTCGTGGACGATAAGAGGATCCATCATCACCCACACCCTCCCCATCACGCTCACCTACTACTACTGACATGGACCTACTACTACTACTACTGACATAGACATACTACTACTACTACTACTACTACTACTACTACTGACATAGACATACTACTACTACTACTACTGACATAGACATACTACTACTACTACTACTGACATAGACATACTACTACTACACTACTGACATAGACATACTACACTACTACACTACTACTACTGACATAGAATACTACTACTACTACTACTGACATAGACATAGTACTACTACTACTACTACTGCTGACAGACATACTACTACTACCAATGCTACTAGTACAACTACTACTACTATTACTACTGTCACGCACACCAACTACTGCTAATAGTATTACTACTACTGATACTACTGGCATTGACATCTACTCAACATGGAGTCTGGAACAATGATGGGTTCCTCTTGTGAAGCCCATTTGTATATAGCAATTCCCCTTAACGCTGCCAATACGCCATTACACGGTAGATGTAAGTTAGAAACACGTTCAGTAAGTGCTGTGGTCGTCCGGAAGACGTCAATCTAATTCGTCTACATACGACAATGTGCGTTTGAGATACGTTACACATAGGTTCATAGCATTTTACTCAAAGGTTAGAAGCACGTTATACTTAGGTTCAAAGCAGCTACACATAGGTTAAATGCACGTTACTCATAGGTTCATAGCACGCTAGATGCATTGGTTCAAGGCAAGTTACAAATAGGTTCAATGCACATTACTCATAGGTTTCAAGCACGTTAAACATAGGTTCAGAGCACGCTACTCATAGGTTAAAAGGACGTTACCCATTGGTTGAAAATTAGGTTGCGGGTATGTTAAATATTACCTTGACGTGTTTCGACTTATGAGTAACCTACAAGTAACGTGTGTCCGTCGTGTGTAAACGATCGCGGAGCGTTCCAGGAACATATGACAACGATGCGGAACGTGTTAGCCATACGCCGAGTACGTCGTAAAATTTTCAGCATGCTTGAAATTTCACGACGTATTACACGTACCACGTAATATGACGGCATACTTCATTGTTTTCCAGCCTACTCTTAACGTATACACAACTTACTATACCGTATTGACGTGTGCCAGCGTTGTAAACATTTTTCATAGGCCGGCATACGCTGGCAAAATCTGCAAGGTGTGACTGCGATGTTGACACTTCAAATTCTCAGGCGGTTATGATTTAAATCGGCGTGCGGCAGGTTCTTAACAGGCTACGCCACGAGTTCGCCGGCGATACGTTTAGCGCGCTATGCGTAAGTTAAACTATCGTTGGGCATAGGTTGTGAACGCCGACAACAGGCTAAGCATTCGTTGGTAAAAGTTATTAATAACACAACGAAACGTTCTGTGCCCGTTACTAATATGTTATGCATACGACCAACACGTTATGAATACGCCCAAAACTTTAAAAAAAAAACATCAAAATTTCAGCGTACGCCAACGTTTACATACATTTTTATACGTTGCCATTGCTGGTAAAACGTCAAGGTGTGACAGGGCCCTGAACAAGGAAGGTGCTGATGAGTGATAATATTGTGAGATCGTTCAAAGAAAATGATCCATTTTTAATGTCCGACAAAATTAAATTATTTAATCCAGTGGAGAACCTGCTTTAACATTTCATGTCCGTTTTTTCTGAGAAGACCAATATCTTTTCAGATCGGACGGAGTTGACATACCACTCGGAAAAGTAAGTCAAAAAGAAGCCATCTCACTTTTTTTTCCCCTTGCACTCGTTTCAAGTAAATGAGACAAATTCTTTGTCTCTGATATTTTATCTCACACACAAACACACACGCACATCTGCAAGGTGAATTTGTGTTTCTTATCGCAGGATAAGGGAATTTATTTAGATAATGAGTGCATTTAAAATGGACATCCCTCTCCAGTCCTCCCTCGCACCTCCCCACCCCTCTACCCACCTGGAATAAACCCCTTCATTCATGAGGGACTACATTTCAAGAAACAGAGTTACTTAAGACAGACAAAAATTATAATTATTGAACTCCAAGCTCGATAGGTATTGACTGTTTCCAATAAAAAATAAATAAATACAAAACAACAACTCGAACGACACTCTGCAGAGTGCATACCTCCACAGGCTGAGCAGCTTACGTTTTATATCCCACTGGTAGAGTGGATCTGCATCCGTATCTGCTTGTTCTTGTCACCTACCCAACTCATCCACCAAGTTTTGTCATAATCCGTCCATAACTTCAGACATTGTATTATAAATCGTTTTTGTTCCTATCTCTCAATGGTGAAGAATCACTTTTTTAAAAATTCTCGTATCCTGATCCGGATCCGGATCCGGATCCAGATCTTCACCAAAATCTAATCAATTCATCCTCGTCACACACCCAACTTGTCCAGGATTTTTTCCGAATCCGTCCATAACTTTTGAGATATCCTGATGTATATCATTTGGTACTATCTCTCAATAAAACTATAACGGCACTCGGTAGAGAACATACCTCCGCCAGGCTGAACAGTTTACGTTTTGAAGTTCACTGGTAGGCCGCATCTGCATTCAGACCTTAACAAAACTCTAATCGGCTTGTTCTTGTTAAACACCCAACCTGTCCACCAAATTTCGCCCGAATCCATCCACAGCATTTCTAGATACCTGCGACATATCGTTTTTGTCCTCATCTCTCAAAGGTGAAGAATCATTTGAAGATTAAAAAATTATCTTGTCCAATTCCGGATCTTCACCAAAATTCGTCCATAACTTTCTGAGATATCT
This sequence comes from Eptatretus atami, assembly GCA_035128595.1. NCBI lineage: Eukaryota > Metazoa > Chordata > Myxini > Myxiniformes > Myxinidae > Eptatretus > Eptatretus atami. The sequence continues at coordinate 59,727,280 of CM068957.1, read as the reverse complement.
TGCTCACAGATAGATAGACAGCCACAGACAGACAGACGTGGAATCATAACCACCGTCCACCTTAGATGGTGGAGGTAACAACCCCACACACACGTATACCATTTTCTAAGAATTATTCACTGTTGATCCCTGCAAGTTATAATTCGTTCAGCACCAAGCTGCTGGTTGCATCATTTATGGGTGCGGATGTGTCGAGGCGGTGCTCCATCTTGGTTAATGCAGGAATTTGTCACATCATTCAGAGTGCCGGCGATAACCCACCCACTTTTCACCAAAGACACCATGAAATCTTTAACGTGGTCCAGTGACCAGTGCTGGCAGATAGGTCCTCCAGCTTCACATCCCTCTGATGGACAGTACATATTCTTTGCGCTGCATGTAAAACACAATGAGTGTCACATCATAGTTCAGTTGAGATTCAAAGGTGAGGCATCTCAAAAGTTAGCAGGCATAGCTCTCGGCTATGCCTGCGGCCAGGTTGAAGTTGTGTTTTATTTTCTTATCCCACTAGGCATCTTATCACAGCTGGAACAAGTGTAACATGCATAAGGATTGCAAATAGTTGTTCGACAGTGTGTTTGGCTTCGGTAGATAATTGCAATGCACAAATCAGAGGGGGCAGTCAATTGTCAATTTTGCATTCCAAAGCCTTTCCTACGAGAATAGTGACAGACAAGGCCAAATTGACTTCCACAAACAAGCTTCCACCATCCCAGCGTGATTGATCCCCCTCCCTCGCCCATTTGCTTCCTCATCACACAGCTTCAAATTTGTTCAATATCAATGATAACTTTGTCAAGCACACCGATTTATCTGAAACAAAGTTATCCAACAACAGGATCAGCCATCCTTTAACGTCAACGACACTTGTGCATCATGCATCGTGTTAACCATCATGCACGCTTACTCGGGCGATGGTGATGTTACCATTCCCATGGTCCGGGACTCATTTTGATCACCACTGTCAGTACTGAAGGCAGCATGTGGAGAATTTGCAAAGCTGGATCATTAGTCATGCACAGCGATCCTCGGACATCATCATTTTATATCCCAATTTCACCTCCAGCCTGTTGAACAATTAGAGGGGTCGGAAGCACCTCGACGCATGTGCGCAAATGCATGGCAGTTCATGAAGCAACTTTAACGGGGATGAGGCAAGTTAACCAGAGAGTATTGCACTGGACTGTGGCACGAATAGCTAAACCCCTACACACCAGAATGTTGCGTATGTCCACATGCACTCAGGCAGCAAACAAAGCATGCAGATGGGCAACCAGAGGAAGCATCTCATCTGTAAAAAAAAAAACAATATGCTGGAACCATGTGCATTACTTTTGATGGAGTGGGGGATTAAAAAAAAAAGAAAAAAAGAAGTAACAAATAATAGAATAGCATTTACACCACCATTCTAGCTCATGTAAAGGATCAAATGAAAGTGCATGCATTGCCAAATTTAACTGCATGTAAATTGGCACAGATTTCCCGCACGGACTGCGGTGTGCTTCGGGGATTCTTAAACTTGTAAATGTGGGATGGCTTGGGATCTGATTGTTGACAACAAATGGAGGAGTTCACAAAGGGCATTGTGGTGCGGTTGGCAACAATCTGAGACGTGCTTTTGGTGCCATGTAAGGAGGGGAATGGGGGTCTTGGGTAAAACCTCAGGGTAAAGATCATCCGAGTTTAACCAATGCAGACAATCAGGGCAGAACAGACATTTCCCTTGGAAAGGAAGTCAATTGTTCTGCCGTAAACACAGTAGCAGCAAGAGGCCTAAAACAATTGGTGGCAAGCTCTTAATCAGCCAGCTTGTGAGTAATTTCCTGCCAGACTCTGCACTGCAGCACTAAGCATCATGTGAACAAATCCTCCCGCCGGCTTCCTGCCACCAGCCAGTAGTTTCCGTCAAATCTATACTTTGCGACATGTTCCTCCAGTCAGCCTGAACCGAAAGTAGCATTCAAGGCAATTTCTGTTTTAAAGTAAAAATAAAAAAAGGGTGGTTACATCAATTTTTTTTATGCAATGTACATAATGCACTTCTTTATTCTCCTTCCCCCAATCCGTTTCAAAATGATGCAAGAGCTGCAACACAAGCACGGTACAGCTATAGTTGCCAATTCTCCCACTATTTTAATTTCTGTTGTGATATTTCTTCTCATAAAAGACAGGAGCAGAATTTGTCCAAAAACATTTCCTCACAATCTGAAAGGTAAAACCGATGAACTGCGAGGATTACACAGACTGTGCAGATAAACAAAAGGGCCATTTTAGAGTTTCTGAATCGAGGTCATGTCGATTTCTCATTACCGTGTCAATTTCATTAAAGATAATTTTTTTTTTTTACCATTTGGCACAAGCATCCTGATGTTGGCTTAGTGGTTAAAGTGGCTGACTTGGGACCTGAGGGTCCTGAGTTTGAGCCCCTGTCATTCCGCTGAATTAACACCAGGTGAGTTAATTCAGCCAGTCAAAATTCCGAGGTCGGTATGAGTACCAGCTTACTGGGGTAATAACCATTTGGGGTAACCTGCGTCGGAGTGGCGACCCGGCCAGGACCGTACTCCCTGCCAATGAAACTGCCTCGGCAGCCCTGTGCACCTTTACGACACGAAAGGAATGGAATTATTATTATCATTTGGCACAAGCAGATGTTATCCAGTTCCCAATCCCAATAGAGTATCAACATAACAAGACAATACCAATCAATTACAATGACTTATCATAAGAAGTTTTTTAAATATCTATCAAGACCATTCAAATCTTCAAAACAAGACACAGTGTGACAGAAGGAACGCTGCTGAGAGAGCACACTCGCCTTTGGACTGTCAAATATATGTTCTATCCACGACAACTACAAACTGTCGGATTGGTGCTTTGCAGGCAGCGCATGCTGCAGTAAGTGCACCGACCCTTGGATGAACATTAATCTGGGTTAGCTGGTGGATGTTATCGTCTGTTAGCATTAGCTATTGCATGTTAAAGTTTCCTTGCACGGTGTCTTTCGCAAAAAGTAGGCAACTTAGCGCTGACACCCTGAACACATTTCAAATTGCTGCTCTAATTACTGTTGAGATGACAAATGCAAACCAAATCCTTGCAGTGGGGTGGTGCTTTGACAGCACCGTCCCTATCTTTGGGCCGAACTCCACAGAAGGAAGATTAAAGAGGCAGCAGAAAAACAAATGCAAACAATCCTTTTGAATTCAAGTATAATGTCATATGGACCCTGCACCTATTTGCTGACTGGGCTGCATACGAACCACTGGCTGAGCCTCCATGCCCAACGTGCACCAATTAGCGGGCGTAGTGTGACCAGCATAGAAGCCACAACAATGCAAAAGGTTAATAAATTCAAGTTGGTAAACCCTTTGCCCAACCCAAACAGCAAAGTTGGCCATAACATTGCACCATAGGCCAACTTTAGCATTGAAGGGAAAGCATTTTTACATTCACATAGTTGCAGATGGGACAGGCAGCTCAGCATGCTTGAGAGAATCGCACGTGAAGGCCAATAATAAATATAGCCATCAGAGATGGGGAATCCCCCGCCATTGAATGAAAAAGGTCATACATATTCCAGATAATGAGGGAGGTGAATTGGAAACAGACACCATTTTGTCATCATCTCGAAAAAGTTCCCAGGGGTGAGGAACGTAGTAACCAAAAATAATTGAAATCAGATAAGAGTTTTCCATTTATTACAAAAACATTTTTTTTCTAGATGGCCGCCCCAGTCGGCCATCTTGGATCCGGCCACGCCCAAAATCAATAGGGTTCTTCCTTTTCAGGTGATACATGTGTGACCCAAATTTCAAATCGATATGGCGAACAGTTTATGAGTTATCGCACTCACAGCTATAAATGTTGACGCCGCGACGGACGGACGGACGGACGACCACCCCAGTCGGCCATCTTGGATCCGGCCGCGCCGAAAATCAATAGGGTTCTTCCTTTTCAGGTGATACATGTGTGACCCAAATTTCAAATCGATATGGCGAACAGTTTATGAGTTATCGCACTCAAAGCTATAAATGTTGACGCCCGGACGGACGGACAGCCGGACGGACGACCCGGGTGACAACAATATCCCCCTTCCGCCACGCGGCGGGGGATAAAAACAAAACCCAAAACAATAGGTAATGTTTTTCAGATGCAATACTGAATTGTCTAAAAAATTCAAAATTTGATTGATTGGAGCTTTTTCCTCTGCTAATGCCCTTTTCTAAAAGAAGGAATATATTATCAATAAACAAGCACAGAGGAAGCTGCAGGTGCTAAGTGGCTGAGTCTCACTAGTGGACAGCAGTTATGTCAGCTCATTGTAATCCTGCATCTCTTGGATCATCAGACAGGAGATTAACTCAACCAGCTGAAACAATACCGAACCCCCATAATGGAGTGTAGGTAGAGCAGCAGCCTTTGGGTACGGCATTTTTGGGAGAGGGGGAAACATCTCTGTGGTTGCTACAAATGTATGAGTTTCTGGGCACACAAGTACAATCCACAATTTCAACGGTTGCCTTGTCAAAGGCTCTCCCTTTATGCTAGCTACAAATTTATGGCATGAAAAAAAAAGAAAGCTGGAGGTTCCACTCCATTAGGCTGATACGTGTACCTGCCATTTGCAGTGATGTGTTTGCGTTCCACAAAATACCTGCCTGGAAGTTTCATGTTATTCCAGGTGTAATCTGCACAACCTCGGTGTTCAATATGCTTGATGTGCGGAATAGTTATACCATTCAAAATGTTCGAGAATATGATACGAGTCATGCATGGGGGAAACAAAACTAGCACATTAGCTTTTACATCGCTGGTTAACTGACCAGAGTTCAGCTTAAATCACGACATATCAGCTTTTTATAGTTTTAAAGTAAGGACATTATAAATGACATTTCAATTTCCATCATAAGTACGTGGACTAATATCACACCATATATCAAACACAAGACAAAGGCATTAAAAACAAGAACACACTCGATGAAGACATGACTCACGCCTTTTGGTTTCCCTTTGTGCAATACTGCCCCAGAGGGTGTGAATCTGCATGGTCACAGTGTGGGTAAGTATAGACCCCCACTAAATTTCATTTTATATTTTTCTTTGTCAGCTCAAAGTTGAACTCACCTGAGACATTCACAATATGAAGCTTTGCGCCACATTTGGTGATTCTAGCTGTCTTTAGATTCCAGCTGCTGATTCTAACTGATTCTGGGAAAGAGCTTCTGCTCCTTGCCGACGAGGGCCAACAAGCCAGAAACACGTGTCCGTGGATGTTCCCTCTCCAGGATGGACTGATCGATGAAACTGAGAATTTAATTCTCTTCTCAGTATTGGCTGTAGTACAATCCAACAGATATGTAGGGTGGCTGTAGGTCTGCTAAGCTCATGCCGAAAATAGGCACTTCCCCAGCACATCATGACTTTTGACACAGTTATGCCAGGTGTGGAATGGGAATTGATATAAGCTGCAGAATGGAAAGTTACACGTAGATAGATCAACATCAGGGAAGTTACAAAATGTAAGGAGGGTGGCAGGGAGACTGGGCTTAAACATAAACACTCATGTAGGAGAGAATATGAGCTTCTGACTTTGTTATATTGGCTTAGTTACCTTTATGTAGAAAAGGCTTTTTCACAGCAACTTGCCCATGGAGACCATTTGGAGAGAGACCTTATGACAGGAGACCTTATGACCAGAGACCTCACTTGAACTCCTGATGTCTGTGAACACCCGCGATGGGTCAAACCCCGCGATATTTGAGGGTTTACTGTACCTGTTTTGTGGGATATTTTTCTATGGAGTAGAACCGTCTTGCTATGGAACTATAAATTTGAGTCTTGTTGAGTTTGATAATTATATTATTTAGCCAAATGTATGTTGTGGGTTTATATTACCTGCAAGAAAGAATTACAAATTTATGGAAACAAAAATGTGGTGGCCAAGGCGTTTGGATTACTTGGACAGAAGTAAAAATAAACAAACAAAACATTTTTTAAACGATGAATCAAGGGAAACTGTGCAGAATGTATAGAACAATCTCCCAATGGAAATTTTTCCAGAAATTGTAAGAAAGCATTCCAAAATGGACGTCTGCTGTTTTCAATGAAAAGGCGGTCACACACCAAATATTGAAATTTCATGCATTAACATTGTATAATACAATTCACTTTTGTTTTTTTTCAATAAAACATGATCATTATAATACCTTTTATTTACCCAAATATGCTAATGGGACAATAAACTGTAAACATGTATATACATAACTGTATGCATGTATATTTGTGGATGTAATATATAAAGCTCTTTCTAATCACTCACTCACTCACTGATGATTATTACCTTCAATGTGGGGTAAAAAGCTGAAATTTTGCACACTGATGCAACCGAAAGCCAACATCCCAGGAAAAAATCACAGAAACAGACAGAAAATTTCCGTGAACGAAGATACCCCCCCCCCCCCCAAAAAAAAAGATGGCTGGTGCAGCCTTGGTCTTCTCACTGTGGGTCAAGTGATCAAAGACAATGGAGCTTACACTGGAACTGGTTGCTCGGCAACACTTACAGTACCTGCACCTCTTCTTTCACACTTTTGCCATATTTACATGAAATACCAGAATGTCACTTGGTGGAGCACATACCTCTGCCAGGCTGAACAGTTTACGTGTTGTATACCACTGATAGGCCGGATCTGCATCTGGACTTTAACCAAAATCGAATTAGTGTGTTCTTGTCGTCTACCCAACTCATCCACCAAGTTGTCATAACCCATCCACAACGTTTTGAAATGCCGTGCTATGTATCATTTTTGACCAGTAAGCGAGGCTGCACCCATTGAGATGTCCTTGGTGTCATCAAGGATCATACCGGGACCCGGGGTGTTTGAGGCGGACCCTGTTGGTCATCCTCGATGTCCAATCATTGACCTGTCACACATGGGGTGTTTGCTGTCAGCCATTGGATGGGGGACAAGGGAAAGTTATAGCACCATGAGAAAGACCAGTTTATCATGGGAAGGTGTCAGATTGAGCCCCAATTGGATTTTGATGGTTGCTTTTGCTGAAGGAGGAGTTGAATCTTGAGCAGCTGGTCGCTCGTGGCATTGGGGAAGAATTTGAAGAGCTGGTACATGGACCAAGTGGAAGGGTAAAGGTTATTATATGCCTTGTGTGTGAATGAAAGGAACCATCATTGATTGTGGTTGTTTATTTTGCTGTATTGGCAATTTAGCATGTGTGCATGCCAAGGCAGATAAGAACACATTCTTTTGTGTGCACTGCATGTGCAGGTAGAATTAATGGCAGCTCTAGAGGGAACATTGTGTGTAAGGTTCATGGGTGGGGAAGTGGTTCACATTCCCCACTGATAAGCTCTTGGAGAGAGGATGAGTACTGCAGCCCCTCACCATGCCTCTCCCTGGGTTGCCCAGCATGTGACTTGGAATTGGAGAAACCACCGGAAGGAGGGTCGGATCGGTTGGTCATGGGGCAGAGGACACCTGGCGACCATGTGTAGTTCAACGTGTGTCATATGGGTGACCCCTCCCCACCCCCAAGTGGGGTATACAGCAGAAAGAGCTGTTGTGGTGCTGTCGGGCAGGGGGTCAAGGGAGGGCCCCGAGAAAATCAATTACTTGGAAACTTTTCTTTACTGATTCCACGCACACTTTGATACACCCCACCACATTATAGGACCTCCCCACTGCCGGGTTGAGGCCACACCTGCAGGTCATTGTGATGCCACGGCCTTGCAGGCAATGAATAGAAATGGTTATTGATGTGTTGTGATGATAGGGATGTTACACTCGGTCAGGTGCGACTTGATTTGTGCTATGTATGGCAGGTAGCCCGTGAAATTGGTGAGGTAAATTTCAAATTTGGTATTTGGGCTCAGCTGACAGCTGGAGTAGGTGATATTCACCAGGGGATGGAGTCAATTACATGGGATTTTTAAATTGAATCAAGTAAAAATTGTGGTTAAGTTCAGCCTGTATTTTTGGTTGCTTGTTTTTTGCCTTCTCTTACCATCCAAAGGACACAATGTTGGACAAGGTAGTGTAATAAGTTTATGTATTTTACGAGGGCCTGACCGAAAGTTATGAGGACGTTTATTGTGCAAGAAAACAAAAACAAAGGTACATGTAAGAAAACTGATATTGTCAATCATAACTGGACATGCCATATTACTTTTCTATAAAATTTCCAGAACAACCGACACATTCCTGCTGGCGCTGCACGAGCTTAAACATCCCACTGTGGTAAAAGTCCGTTCTAACACTTCAGAACCAGCTACGCACGGCTGTCTGGACTGCCTCATCATTTTCATAGTGGCCTCCCACATGATCTTTCAAGGATGGTGGTCGAAGGGGGCCAAGTCCTGACTGGGGAGCACTTCCCAGCCATTATTTAAGATTTCATCCAATGCCAGATGCGCAGTGTGAGATCGAGCATTATCATTAGCCCATGCCCCATACAGCAGAAGACAGGGTTTTGCAATCACTTCTGTGTATCTGTCCGGGCCGTGACTTTTTTTTTTAACCATTTGAACTTTTGTCATCAAATTTTCAACAAAGCTTTATCATGAGAATATGGAGGAGACAAATGAATAATTTTGGTAAAATAATTTTCTTTTTTATTATTGTTATTCGACCCTGTTTTTGTTGTATTATTTTTTTACTACCGAACCCGTCACAGACGGATTCCGTTCCATGAGCCCAATATGACAACCAGTGGCGGCTCTTGTAAGAGCCGGATCCCAGTCGATGTACTCCATGGCCTTACCTAATGAGGCCTACAAAACGTCCTTGTACACGACATTTTTGGTGTACACTACTCCTTGTGAAGAAGTCCCCTAGATTTGTGCACGTGTCTACTTTGACGTACAAACACCGTGTCAAACTTCTCAGGTCACAGTACCGAGAAAAACGTGACGTGACCGCTAGGAGGAGCACAAAATTGGTCCTTCAGTATTAATATATAGATTTCAGCAACCACTTGTCAGATTGATACAAAATTGTCATTATAGAAGTGACCCCCCCCCCCCCCCATGGAGAATCGTTTAATTATAATTGTGATGGCATAGGTCATGTGTGTATGAAGGCACCTTGGATTAAACGCAAAATAACAAAACACTAGATCTCTGAAACCGCTGATCGGAAAAAGTTGAAACTTGGCACTTCTCATTCTACTCACAATGGAGAATAAAGGATTTGCAAGGATGACGTCACCAATGAAGTGGTAGACCAGCCATAAATGCATCCAAATCATGGTTTACCATTGAGATTCAGTGTGTATGTCCAGGCCGTAACATTTTTACCAATTGAGCTTTTGTCATAAAATCTTCAACAAACCTTTATCATGAGATTGTGGAAAACACAAGTTAATAAAATGTACAATTTTTTTTAACTGTTGTTTTTGTCAAGTTTAGTTTGAGTACAAAGCAGACACGGCCAGGCTTTGCATTTTTAAGATGCTTTCTCGGTATTCTTTTTATTTATTTATATGCAGCCTTTGGATGCTTGGCTGCATCATTTCCTTGGATGCGGCTGTGCCACTAATGCAATGCCCCTGTCACCAACATGCTGGTACTTATTTTGCCAACCTTGGAAGGATGATAAGCTGAGTCAACCCAACCTGGTGTTAGTTCCACATCCCAACAGTAACTTGAACTCAAGAACCAAAGGATCTTAAGCCAGCCAGCTTAACCGTTAAGCCAACACCAGGCCTGGCGTTATCATATTGAAAGACAGATTTTTTTTTTCATCGGCTGCTTTTCCCGAAGTGCAGATTTCAGTTTCTTGAATGTCTGAATGTAGCGAGCCACATTGATGGTTTCCCCGCTGGGCAGGAAATCAGCCAGTATGCATACCTCAGTATCCCAGAAGACGGTCCTCATAACTTTGCTGGTGGAGGGTACTCTTTGAACCTTCTCTTTTGAAAATGTGGAGTGATGCCATTCCATGCTTTGCCGCTTGGTTTCTAGGTTGAAATGGTTAACCAGCTTTCATCACCAGCCACAATGCGGAAGAGGAAGTCATCGCCCTCAGCAGTATGTTCTTGAAGCAACTGTGATGACACGTCAATGTGTGTGATTTTGTGCTCCTCCAGAAGCAAATGGGGAACCCAACGGGAACAAATTTTATATCCCAAGGTCAATATCATCTCCTGTATGGCATGGTGTCCCATGCCAAGCTCTGCTGTGACCTCCCTATCCATCACCCTTCTGTCTT
>CM068957.1:59672131-59691631 GCA_035128595.1 Eptatretus atami | reverse complement strand
GAGAGAGATTTGACTAGAACGTGGCGGTGCCGCAGAGTTTCTGTGTTGGCCTCAGGTGGCCCTACCGCGTTTGGGCTTAATCTGATCTTTTAACAGGCCGTATGGGGTCGCCGTGGAATTATAAACGCGGAGGTTAATAACTTTTTTCAATATTCTACGTTCGCTAGCAAATTCCACAAGAAACCCAAAATAAAAAAATGGGTAAAAAAAAAACAAAACAAAATTCAACGCCATATCGTATACCGGTCCGTACTGGCCGCGACGTTCGGCCAAAATTAGGGCCACCCTGCGGTCGCGGATGAGGCACCTTGGCGTCTGCCTTGAAATTCTATGGCCGGCACGCAGAGTGCCCCCTATAAGGTCCACCAGTGCGAAAACATCAATCAAAGACCGTACGGCACCCCACAGTTTTCGGTCTCCACAATTTTAAATAACGCCGTGCGGCTCCCGAAAAATAAAAAATATGTGACTGCTCATTGTGTGACGGTGGAAATACTGCGGCAGCGTATAATTGTTGTGGCCGCAGATGATTTTGGAGACCCCACGGCCGCCGTGGCAAATGTGAACTCGGCCTTAACGAGCACAAAAATGCCTCCCTGCTCCCTAAAATGTTCCAAGCATGTTCACTCGGATTGACCTCCAGAGATCAAGCAGAACAGTACATGCGAGTGATGCTGTAGTAAGGAAGTACAACATTGACCAAATGTGCATGTTATGAACAGGTACTGTCATCCATAAAGATGAAGTTGTGACTTTGCTGTTGGACATGAGGGACGACTACAAGCATAACTAGAAGGACACTCGGTAGAGCGCATAGCTTTGCCACGTAATGCCTGATCCATGAGAACATATCGGGCCCAATACATTTTTGAAATATCATGCTTTACATACAGCACTACATCATTTTTGGCCCTATCTCTCAATGGTGAAGAATCACTTTAAAATTAAATAATTGTCGTATCCAAATCCGGATTCGGATCTTCACCAAAATTGAATCAGTTCTTCCTTGCCACACACCCAACCGGTCCACCAAGTTTCGTCTGAATCCGTCCAGAACTTTTTGAGACATCGTCATATGTATCATTTTTAGCTCTACTGACATCATATGCTCAATGTTGGTGAAGCATCACTCAACGATCTCTCAATGGTGAAGCATCACTTAAGAAATTCTAGTCGTGTCCGGATCCGGATCTTCACCAAAATCGAATCAATTCTTCATTTTCACACACCTAACATGTCCACCAAGTTTCATCCGAATCAGTCAACAACTTTTTGAGATATCGTGCTATATATAATTTTTGGCCCTATCTCTCAATGGTGAAGAATCATTTTAAAATTGTAGTGGTCGGATCCAGATGCGGATCTTCACCAAAATCGAATTACTTTGTCCTCGTCACACATCAAAATCTGTCCAAAACTTTTGGAGATATCCTGTACACAAACAGACAAACAGACAGACAAAAAGGGGTGAAACATAACCTCCTTCACCTTTGGTGGCAGAGGTAAAAATATCATCCTTGTATCTGACATTAGTCATTTGTAGAATGGTGACCACATCAGTTTTTTTGGCAAACTTTCTCTCCAGACTTTTGCATGTGCATCGCCTAAGTCTGAGGAATATCTAGGACAGATCAGTGAAAATAGCAGCACCAACAGTTCACCCTCCAATTGTGATGTCGTGTTGCCCATTACATTTACTGCTGTCGACAATGCTTTGCTGGAGGGATGAGGAGCAGGGGTCTTCCGCATCTCATATCATGAGCCTGAAGCTTGTTCTGAACAGTCGGAGTTGAAATTTGATGGTGATTGCTCTTTGCAGGTCATTCTGGATCGACCGTGCGATTGAAAAAGCAGACTTTGCTTCTTGCAATAATGCAATGGTAACAAGATAATCAATAAAAGGGGTTGTTAACCCTCGAGTGACATGAACGATGTCTATACATGAACTTTCCAGTCTTGTGTTACCCTGTCAGTGCCTGAGACATGATAATTGTGATGACGATTTCAGTACTGGGGCTACAAGAGCACGAGTCATTCTCCTTTTAATCATCCTGATGGCACGAGCAAATTCGTTTAACGTGAGATGACGCCAAGTCATTCCTAAACTGACTTGGACAGGATTGTCAGCAAAATTAGAAGATAGACACAGGTTGTTTGGAGACAGGTCCACAGATTCCTTGCGAGACATAAATTGTATGCATATTGTCAGGATCTCCAGACTTCAGGAGAGTATAATTTTAACAGTACATGTTCCAGGTCCAATTTTCAATTTCTTTTGTTTCTTCAATTGCCATGATTTGTACACATGTGACTAAGACATTTCTGAACTGTGAATTCAGCGTTGAAAAGTCGGTGTTAATTTTTTGTTTGTCATTCGTATAATTCATACAATTCATATAAAAGGTGTGCAAATGTCCTTGCCCTGCATATGATTTGTTCAAGCGCCTTCATAAGCCTCAGTCAAGGTTAAAAAAAAAAAAAATCCTTCTTGATGGCTCATCCAACAAGAAGAGAATCTTATACGTGAAATAGACAAGTCTTGTAATCGTGTTCCTACAATCCCTCCACGTTGACAATGTATTCCACCATCGAGGTTGCATTTAACCAAAATCAAACAATGTCCTTGAATGTGTGCTCTTAATTCCCCTCATTATCTTAACTGTTTCAATAAGGTGCCCACACAGTTTCTTCTTTTGCAGCGTCGACAGCCTTGCCTTTTCTAACCTTTTCTTTTAATTAAGCTGAGCAAACCATGGTTCAACTGTCTCCATTTCAAAATGGAGAACCTGCACAAAATGCAGCATTGGCTTTCCTACCATATGGTAACTACAACAGATCTGTCTGAATGTATTAGGCATATTGTCGTCTAATTAAGACAAATAGTCTTTGAGACAAGCTTGTCCACAAGAAAAGAATAATTTTCTCCATTTCCTTTCCAAATAAATTAGTCACACAGACTAATTGAAATGAAACTGTGTGTATGTATGGATGCGTATATTTTTATATATATTTATCTCTGAAAAATTAAGAGACCACTGCAAAATTATCAGTTTTTCTGGTTTTACTATTTATAGGTATGTGTTTGAGTAAAATGACACTTTTGTTTTATTCTATAAACTACTGACAACATTTCTCCCAAACGACCGAATAAAAATATTGTCATTTAGAGCATTTATTTGCATAAAATGACAACTGGTCAAAAAACAACAAAGATTCAGTGTTTTCAGACCTCAAATAATACAAACAAAACAAGTTCATATTCATTTTTAAACAACACAATACTAATGTTTTAACTTAGGAAGAGTTCACAATCAATATTTTGTGAATAACCCTGATTTTCAATCACAGCTTTCATGCGTCTTGGCATGCTCTCCACCAGTCTTTCACATTGCTGTTGGGTGACTTTATGCCACTCCTGGCACAAAAAATTCAAGCAGCTCGGCTTTGTTTGATGGCTTGTGACCGACCATCATCTTCCTCTTGATCACATTCCAGAGGTTTTAATGGGGTTCAGGTCTGGAGATTGGGCTGGCCATGACAGGGTCTTGATCTGATGGTCCTCCATCCACACCTTGATTGACCTGGCTGTGTGGCATGGAACATTGTCCTGCTGGAAAAACCAATCCTCAGAGTTGGGGAACATTGTCAGGCAGAAGAGAAGCAAGTGTTCTTTCCGGGCAACCTTGTACGTGGCCTTGATTCAGGAGTCCTTCACAAGACAAATCTGCCCGATTCCAGCCTTGCTGAAGCACCCCAGATCATCACTGATCCTCACCAAATTTCACAGTCGGTGTGAGACACTGTGGCTTGTAGGCCTCTCCAGGTCTCCCTCTAACCATTAGACGACCAGGTGTTGGGCAAAGCTGAAAATTGGACTCATCAGAGAAGATGACCTTACTCCAGTCCTCATGGTCTTTTGCAAACCTCAGCCTGGCTCTTCTTTGCTTCTCATTGATGAAGGGCTTTTTTCTAGCTTTGCACGACTTCAGCCCTGCCCCGAGGAGCCTGTTTCGAACCAGCCTCGCCGTGCACTTCACCCCAGCTGCCATTTGCATTCTTTTGTAGGTCACTTGTGTCATCTCCGGTTGTTGAGTGACATTCGAAATGAGTTGGCAGATCGGTCTCATGCCGGTCAGTGGAAAGTCGTATTCACCCTCTGCCAGTCTGTAGCTTTGTTGTCCCCAAGGTCTGCTGCTCGACCTTGTTCTTATGTACCGCCGTCTTTGAAATTTTAAAGATGGAAGCAACGTGACGCTCACTGTATCCCTCTGCCAGTAAAGCCAGAATTGAACCCTTCTTTTCCTCCTCAAAACTTTTTTTTCAACTCTTTTGGCATGGTCAATAGTTATTTTTTTGATTCCAATCCTTTTGAGGTTTACTAGCACTGTTTTGCCATCCAGCTGGTCCTATTGCAAGTGGATAGTGATGACCACAGCAGTGGTTTTTATACTTTTCCTTGTTAAATAAGATTCGGTTCAGGTGATCACCTAATCAGTACCTCACGAAGTAGAATGAGGTGTGCCTGTGTTGGAATTCAACAGACAATGGAATGGAATGGCTGCCATACATGTAGAGATGCCGATTTAAATTTTTTTGGAGTGATCTCTTATTTTTTTCCAGAGCTGTGTATTATTATAATATATATGTATAATATATACACACATAGATACATATATTCTATCAATAATTCCAGCAATCTCTGTGTGTGTGGTCTGTCTGTTTGTCTGTCTGTCTGTCTGTCTGTCTGCGACCGCCGTTTCTCGACGACCGCCGGTCCGATCTCATTGAAACTTGCCAGGAATATTGCCGGGCGCCCCGCGGATGTGCCTTTTCGAGGTTTGATATCGATCGGACGAGCGGTTCCAAGTTAGGCCATTTTACTGCTTTTTCAGTGTTGAAAAGTGTATATACGGCAGCTGAGGTGTCGTTCCACCTTCTCACCTTATCATGCCAATTTTTCCCAAATTATTAATAACCGGACGATCACCGGTCCGATCGGATTGAAACTTGCCAGGAATATTGCCGGGGGACCCTGCGGATGTGCCTTTTCGAGGTTTTGATATCGATCGGTACGAGCGGTTTCCAAGTTATGGCCACTTATCTGTCGACCAATGACAGGACACGGTGCAATGACGTCACGAATGAGCGTCACAATTAATGTTTATTTATTTATTTATTATTTATAAATTTTTTTGCACGATGACGGTCCGATCTGATTGAAACTTGCAGGAATATTGCTGGGACCCGTGATGGCCTTTTCAAGTTTGATATAATTCGGATAAGCAGTTCCCAAGTTACGGCCATTTATCTGTCGACCAATGACAAGACACGGTGCTATGACATCACGAATGAACGTCTACAATTAATGTTTATTTATGTATTTATTATTAATTTTTTGTTTTGCACGATTGACGGTCCGATCTGATTGAAACTTGCCAGGAATATGCTGGGGACCGCGGATGTGCTTTTCGAGGTTTGATATTGATCGGACGAGCGGTTTCCAAGTTACGGCCATTTATCTGTCGACCAATATCTGCGAGAGAGGGGGACGGGAGAGGGGGGGATGAGAGTGGGGGCGAGAGAGAGGGGCGAGGGAGGAGGGGTGAGAGAGGAAGGGCGAGACTAGGGGGAGACAGGGGGCAGGAGAGGGGGGAGAGAGAGGGGTGGGAGTGGGGACAAGAGAGAGAGCGAGAGAGGGGGACGGGAGAGGGGGTGTGAAAGGGGGGTGTTGAGAGGGGGCGAGAGAGAGGGCGAGGGAGAAGGGTGAAGAGAGGACGAGAGAGGGGGCGAGAGAGGAGGGGGGAGAGAGGAGGGGGGGAGAGAGGAGGGGGGGAGAGAGGAGGGGGAGAGAGGAGAGGGGAGAGAGGAGGGGAGAGAGGAGGGCGTGACTAGGGGTGAGAGAGGGGGGAGGAGAGGGGGGGAGAGAGAGGGGGAGAGAGGGGGGAGGAGAGGGGGGAGAGAGGGGGAGAGAGGGGGGAGAAAGGGGAGAGAGAGGGGGGAAAGAGGGGGAAGAGGGGGGAAGAAGAGAGGGGGAAAGAGGGGGGAAGGGGGGAAAGCAGGGGGGAAAGAGGGGGGAAAGGAGGGGGGAAGAGGGGGGGAAAGGGCGGAGAGGGGGAAGAGGGGGAAAGAGGGGGGAAAGAGGGGGGGCAAAGAGGGGGGGAAAGATGGGGGGAAAGAGGGGGAAAGAGGGGGGTAAGAGAGGGTGGGAAAGAGAGGGGCGGGAGAGAGGGGAGGAAGAGGGGAAAGAGTGGGGGGTGAGAGAGAGGGGCGTCACAATTTTTCAATGGAGGAGAGGAGAGAGGAGAGGGGGTGAGAGAGGGGGAGGTGAGAGTGGTGGGCGGAGAGAGAGGGCGAGAGAGGCAGTGGGAGAGAGGAGGGGCGAGGAAGAGGTGGCGTCACAATTCTTCTTCGATTTGATATGACATCACATTATGCTGGAGACTGAATATGTTTCCCAGGTGTTTCCCAAGTTATGGCCATTTATGATACGTGCGTTGTCCGATCTAAATGAAATAATGCCCCAATTCCAGTCATCGTTTACGCACCTACGGGCCCGCCCACTGCGGCCCGTACAGTATCACATAAATTACATATATATAATATTATATATATATACACACACTACATAAAATAAGCCGCGGTAGGCGGCGATGGGTCGCCGAGCATGGAAACTATAAGATATAGAGCAAAATGGATGTCATTATAGCGGATAGGAATCACCTTAAGATTATGCATATCAAATCTCATCCAGTTCCATCTACTGATAACTACTCGGTATCATTTGAATGAAAAGTACGGAAAATGCGTTTTAAATCGGAAATCCCAAAGTTCGAAGGGTGCTGTGGGTGAACAAAATACTAAATCGAAAATCCGGCTCGATAGTTTGTGCGCAATGTATTCCAGACGATTAGTGTGAATTTTCATGACCATCCGACCATAACCTAGGAGTAGCATTTGGCGCGAAGACACCTTCCAGCTCTCGCATATTATCGATTTTTGCACTACTTGACCTTTGACCCTGACCTAAGCAAATCGGTCAATAGTTCTGAGGCAAAGTTGTAGTACTCATTGAGTACCATGAACCTGCCAAGTTTCATTCGTATCGATGCACTCCACCTGGTCGCTAGGGGGGTTCAATTTTTGCCAATTTTCGCGCATACCCCAATTGTAGGGGGCGCTGCGGGTAAAGTATTCCATATATCACAAAAACCGGAATATATTTGAGAGCATACGTAGATCATTCGTGCCAAATTTCATTACCCTACGTGGATAACTGCCTTTCAGAATTGATTTGAAGGTTTTTCGGTTGTTGCTAGGGAACCAAAGGCGTCCCTAGCAACCATCACAATTTCCAAAGCACAGGTCATAAGATGTACCTACCACCCGAATTTGGTCAAAATCCGCCCACGTTTACTACCAATTATGCTGATGACAACGAACAACATCCAAAAAACAGACAGAATTACTGACAATAAGGGTCAACCTATTCGGCGACCCAATCATACTATATATAATATACTATATTAACTTATAATATATATATATATTAATAATAATTATATATATGTTATATACACACATAGATACATAACATTATATTATTATACTAGCTGACCAGTACCGTAATACCCGGGAAATTTGCCCTATTTTCCTCACGCTAGTAAGACTGAGCATTAGTTGTTATGGAGAAATTAGGAAGGCTTATTTTATTCCTCAGATTTATGGAAGGAAGGCTTTATGCTGCGTAATCCTCAGAGAGGTCATAGTTGAAGGGCGGCTTGAGCCACTCATGTTTCTAGCAGCAGTGGCAACTGTCCTTGATGTCCTGCCAAAACCCGGACAGAAAGCTGGAACAGTGGTTTTGTGCTTCTCTCGCCCGTCGGTTCAGTTTTGTGTTTCAGGTGTGACACGACTACGCTGCTTTGGCGGGGAACGGTAAAAAACGACCATTTGAACGATGTTGACCTCTCCAGCATATATCTGAAGTATTCCAGGATTTGACCAAAGTTTCACTTCCCAACTCATTTGAGGGAATCACTTGAATGTTTTGTCTGCGAACTGAAAGATCCCATCCTCCAAACATCGATTCTATGTTGTGCATTGTAAATGTGTGAAAACAGGGTGCAAAAAAAGATATAATAAATAAACAAATGTTCCTGTAAGTGCAACGGAATCCCATGCACTGACGTTTCTGACTGCTGTGTAGATTGCAGTAACAGACAAGTGGCACTTTTGCCAAGCGAAATGCCCGACATCGATCTAAACTAGGCAATCAGTCTCAAATTGTCTTTTTCTCCATTTGCATCTGATATTTTCAATTCTTCCCTCTTCAGCAATGAAATTATTTAAGTTTATCAAGCCGAGCAACTGTTTCAATAAAGTTTACTGAAGTAAAGTTTAGCTATGGTTTGAGGAAAGTTTACTTTGCAATAAACTTTGAGACCAGGGGATGCATTTATTGTTTTTTCTATGTAAATTCTTTTCTCACTGGTAATTAATCATTTTTGTTCTTGTGCAAATTTATAGTTACAAATCAAGTTTGCTTTGCTACTCTGTCAGCACATAATTTGCACACATTTCAATATATATAATTTACAGAAACAAACAGGAACAATCCACCGTGTGTGTGTGTGTGTGTGTTTGCAATGCCTTTCAGAGAATATCGATTAAAGGTAAATTGTAGCACGTTTGGTATGGAATATCGCTTGTGGAAGTTCAGATTCATAATCAGCACATCATTTTCATGAAGAAATGCTAATCATAATTTAAATTCCCATCCGGGTGCCACAAAATTTGATTTCAAGCATCTTTTGTGTTAACGACCCGTAGACAATATGACCGCAACATATGAATCTTCACAATACATATTACTCAATCACAGCATGTGTAAGCACTACCTCACTAGAGGCCTGAAAATGGAGGTGTTACAAAAAACCTGTGCAAAGCAATGTTTTTAATATGGGCACACATGTAAACAGCTATAATAATTAAATTTGTTGTTGCTGACCATTCAAAGTTTGGTTGCACCAGTTTCCTAAAGGCTGCAAATGCAAAATAAACAAATAAAACAAACAAACTCTTCTTCATTGTATCTATCATATATATATATGCACAAATAAATGTTCAATGTATGTGCATTTGCGTGTGCTTGTGTTGTGCGTGTGTCCTCCATAACTCCAAAACCATGAAACCTAGCAGCCTAAACTTTGCATGTATACGAAGAAAACTCCATGAAGTGCACGACTGAAAATTGGGTGTTTGGGTTAATTAAAACACCCCTTTAGAAGCATCTCTGGCCACGCTCTCTATGGTGTCTAAAGGTGTATTCTTGGTACCTCGCTGGAGTCTGAAGCCACCATGTTTTTGGCCTGCTTAACCATTTTGAATGAACAGGACGCAATATTTCTTCAGATAAAAATTTTTTTCACTTTACTCACTCATATTATTGAATGCTGTTCATCATAGCTACGAATGGCTGGGTACATTGCAACGCTTATAAACACCTGGAGACGCAAGTTCTGGTTTATTTCATTTCCGCACATGTGATAACTTCGAGAATCTCTTAAACTAAGTGGAATTACAAAATTTAAGCTCCGATTGAACTTAGAAGCAGTTCCTACTCCTAACGAAAGTGTTCATTTGTCCAAGTCGAACATATTTGACATTTCGGGTGTCTCCAGGAGGTGTACTTTAATCTGACTGTTCGATAAAAGTTGATAATCGCATGCCCAGTGAGCCTTTCTTATCAACCATTTTGATGGAGTGCTTAAGCCACTTGCGAGCAGCGCTCTACAATATTCGCAGTCACTGATTACTATCTCGATTGACTTGAACAAATTCAGGGGTCCACTTGCATGTGTTGGCCATGTGTTGTTTTGCGGTTGCAACTGGCAGTGGCTGGCTCACTAAAAATATGAAATTTTATTTCCCACAACATTTCCCCCTTTTGTGCGTTCTTCCATTATATGACCTGTTCATTTCGGCATCGATAAATACAAGGTACAATTAAACGTTTCATTTTTTTTTAAGTTTCTTCAACCGTTTGTGGATTGCTTGGTAAAGCCTCTTTGCAAGTATTCTTCAAGATTAATTGGCAAAATAAATTATATGATCACGAGGAAAAATGCTTTCAGTTATTAAGTAATGAATCAACACATCATGGCAGAAAAGCCGAGAGGTATGCATATTCACTCTGTTGTAGCCTGGATTTGAATCCCGAACCAGCTATAAACTTTCATCTTGGTGTTTCACAGACAGGTGTGATTCATCAAAGTGTATGCTGTCTCTCGGATGGAGTTAAAACTGGGAATCATTGCCGGAATCTCACTCCACTCACTCACCCTAGGCCTCTCTCATCCTATCCACCACTCGCTCTCTCTCTCCCTCCCAAACCTACCCCCTTCTCCCACCGCCTCTCCTCTCCCTGACACTCCCCTCTCCCTCCCAACATTCCATGCTCCTCCACCCATTCCTCCTTTGAGGGGCTGTAGCATGTACGAATCACATTCAGAGTGATCGACCGGTGAGGTGCAAAGGTCACTGCATGTGCAAGCATGCATGTAGGCAGACCTTTGCGAGGAAGATAATGAGGGTATTAAATGATCCCACCCCAGGTCTCAAAGTGTGTGTGTGTGTGTGTGTGTGTGTGTGTGTGTGTGTGTGTGTGTGTGTGTGTCATTGATTGGTATCTACAATGCAGGCTTCAGAATGTGTGGAATAGAGTCCTCCAATGGGGCTCAAAGTATCCACCTTTATTTCGGTAAGGGTCACGATCAGGACCAGGCTGTGAAGTTTCTGTTCTCAAAGTTTTGTGCCGAGGGCTCTCTTAAGGATCATCACTGAGCCCCAGACAGCTTCCAACTGTAGTTCATTTGTAGGAATATTCCCAGGGATGGTTTTATATAATCACTGTGAAGTTATTGTCCTCATTCCACTAGCTCCAAGTATCACTGGTTCCACTTTGGTATTATTCAGCTTCCAGGATCTTTTCAGTTCATTTTGAGTTTGGTAAGTAGTCATTTTCTTGATTTCTGCATTGTTTACTCCAAAATCACTGATTTATCACTGAGAGAGTACTGTATTTGAAGGGGGAGTGAGGAGGGGATAGAGAGGAATAGACCGATTTGGCGGGGGGGGGGGGGAAGAGGGGGGAAAAAATAGCGAAAGGTGAGGGGTGGAGGTGGCATTAGCAAAGAGAATGACATTTTTGCTTAATGACCGAACACAAAAAAATAATATAATAACTCGTGTCAGAACAACTGTACACACAACGACACAACAGAGTTTGTAAAGTAATCTGCTGGCACATCTGCAAAAAATTTTACATTCCAGTTCCAGAGATTTGTGGAACATGAGCCAAAAGTAATCACTGAAAATATGGAAGTACAGCTCAGGTACAACCTAATGATCCCTTGAGCGTGAACATCGAAAAGAAAGCATTGCGACCATATATTATACTTTGGTAGAAAAGAGAGAAGAAGGCATTGCTAAGTGAGTTGTTGATACCAGTGATTTTGGACGAAACAATGCAGAAATCAAGAAAATGACCAAATACCAAGACCTCAAGAATGAAGTGAAAAGATCCAGGAAGCTGAAGAATGCCAAAGTTTACCAGTGATTTGAGCCAAGGGAATGACAATGAACAACTCACAGATAATAAAAAACCATCCCTGGAATATTACAACAAACGAACTGTGGTTCGAAGCTGCCCGGAGCTCAGCGACGATCCTGAAGAGAGCCCTCGGCACAAAACTTTGAGAACACAAAACGTCACAGCTTGGTCCATGAATCGTGACCCCTTACGAGAATGAAGGTGGATACTTTGAGCCTGCCTGAGAGGACTCCATTCCACATTCTGAAAACGCGCATATGAAGATACCAATCAATGCAATACAGCACACACACACACACACACACACACACACACACCACACACACACACACACACACACACGGTAGGTCTCCTTTCGCCAACTGAAACCACACCAAATGTGGAGATAGCAGGAAGCAGAAACTTGCACGTTCACATTTGTAATTCTCATTATTTTAAGAGATACTTGCAGTGATCACATTTGTGTTTGTTCTTCTTTCAGCTGCTTCCGTTGGGGTCGCCACAGGCGGATCATCGTTATGATCCGCATACGTGATTTGGCACAGGTTTTATGCCGGATGCCCTTCCTGACGCAACCCTGGTCGCCTCTTACGACACAGGGATAAGGATTGGTTTCGCCATGATTCCGGGCTGCCCCTACACCCTCTCATAGCAGCGCGGCCCAGTGCAGAGCTCCCGTCCTCAAGCGATCTCCAACCCAAGCCTCCGAGTAGCCGGATTACAGGCGCACGCACTACGCCCGGTTTGCAGTGATCACATGTGTGTGAAATGAAATATAGCAAACGAACGCTGATGTCCGCTGGCTTTATAAGCATTGCAATGTACCAGCAATTCGTAGCTATGATGAGACAGGCATTCGATAATATGAGTGAGGAAAGTGAAAAAAAACTTTATCATTTAAGAAATCGTTGCGGCCTGTTCCAACTGAAGGCAGGGTTGAGCAGGCCACAAAACATGGCGGCTTCAGACCCCAGAGAGCGAGGTGGCCAAAGATCGCCTGATGAAGCATTTAATTAAATAAGGCCATTAATTATCTTCAAATGGGGTGTTTTAATAAACCAAAACACCCAATTTTCACTCTTCCACTAGCTTGGAGTTTTCTTAGTATCCATGCAAAGTTTCAAGCTGCTAAGTTTTATGGTTTTGGCGTTATGGAGGACGCACACGCACACGCACACGCACACGCACACACACACGCACACACACACACACCCACACCCTTTTATTAGTATAGATATATGGTTGGGATTGTGCATCCTTTTGAAAGAAAAAGGCACATCCAAACCAAAAAGTAACTAGATCTACCACGCTGATCTTGTTGTAATAATAAAAAAAGACAAGAACGGATTTGTTTCAGGTGACATTTCACCTGCCTCCCAGCGAGCGTCCTCAGGCTAAAAGACCCCAAGCCTTAGCACATGTCCACTTTTATTCCAGTGGCATGACAATTAGTTTCCGGTCACGTGCTGATGTGAGGGGTTAATTGAGGAGTGTTTTTATTGTGCCGACCTTAAGCAAAACATGCCAATAACATCATTGATGGTCTGCTCTGTTATTGTTATTCACTCATGATCTGGTGTTGTATGTATGGGGATGAGAAAATGTGCATGTTATTTCTTGTTTTTGTGTTTTTAGGGTATGAACAAGGCTGTCTTCATGTCCGGGTTGGATGTGGTGACACGCGGGCTGCGAGATTTGTGGAGGTTTTGTTGAATGTTGTGCCTGTGTCGGCATGGTGTTGGGGGTCAAGCAGTTGTTGTATTTTTTGGTCACCTTGTCCAGCTGTTTGCATCATCAAGTTTTTGTCATTTCTATCAAAGGATCAGTTCATTGTGTGGGTATGTCCACGGTCTCCCCAGTTAGACCGCCCTCTCGGCTTATGACGTGTCATGCCTCCAGGATCAATTTGTGTCACTTGTTGGATGTTTCTCTTATGACATGTCCCATCCAAGTGAAATTTGTGGCCAGATTACAGAGATTGACATACTATGGCTGACTGTGTCACCTTCCCAAGCTTAATTTCTCTATCAAGATCATCTAGCCTTTGTTTTGAATTCCACTTTCATCAATGTAGAATCGGTTACAGTCTCTGCATGTTGAATGATAAACTACTCCTGATTTGTCACCAGTTGAGATGCTGTCTTTTAGCTTAGAAATTACATTCCGAATCGTGCATAGATGATCGTATGTGCCCTACATACTATCTTGCCAATCCTTTCGGAAATTCCCAGATAGTACGGCAGCACACAGTGTCCAAGCGTGTCTGGGTTCCTTCCATTCTGCCATTCTAGGTTATTTTGGACTGTGGAGTATTCTATTGCTGTACCCATTATTAGCAGCAATACTCTATCTAATCTTATTTCATTAATTGCATCAGACTTAAAAGATGAGTCCATGCCCGAGCTGCAAAGGTCCAGGCTACACTGTGTTTGAGTTGCCAGAGTATAAACCCAGTAATCCATTGGTTGATTTTATGTATACCGACGTCTTCCGGTGACCATCAGATTTCCAGTAAACCTCCGCATCCAAAAAGGCCAATTTGCTTTTCTTTCTTTTTTTCAAACTTATTTTATGAAGCTACTGCTGGGAAAGACTCAACCAAATTTCCAAAGGTGCTCGACCATGTCCCTGTGCATAGTGGTGAAAGTGTCATCCACATACGCATTCTAGTACTGTGGAAACCAATTCTCATTAGACTTGAACATATTTTGCTCGAGTTCCTCCATCATCAGGTTAGCCACAAAAGCAGAGACCGGTGAAACCATAGGTATTCCAAATATTTGTTGATAGCATGTGCCGTTGTGAATGAAGGTCATGCTATTTAGACATCTCCAGCAGGCGAGTAACATCCTTTGGCATTAATTGGGTGTTATGACAAGCCATTTTCAAGTCGTTAGAATGTTTCAACCGATTGAGCATGACACACTGCCCGATCGACTGGGACATTAGTGAAGAGTGAGACCACATCAAAATAAACCAGTCTCAAAGGAATAACTTCTTTATGAAAGCAAAATAACCTTTAATCATTATATTTACCTTATTGACTGAATCGATCGTGTGTTAAGCTTCGATTTCTGTCACGGTTTGATTAAACAAAGCTTGCATGCACATGGAAGCCATGAAAGAGCAGCCTGTGAAGTATGCTTCCATGTTGTTGTGTAGTTATCATTGCTTCTGCTGCTGCTGCTGCTTATCCCAGCGATGTTACAGGCTTTGCCATGGGCCATTGATCCAATAATGTGGTGTCAGAGGCAAAACTCAGGGGTTGGCTGTCATAGAGCTAGTTTAAGCAGGGATGTGAAAATTAATCATGGTGCCTGCAGCAATTGCCGACCCTTTGTGAAAGATATACCATGGGATATTCAAAGTCCACTTGCAGCAAATTCGAGCAGACGGGTTCTTGGTTTGACATCTCTGTCTGACAAATGGCACACTTATTGATGCAACACCCTGCTGTGCAACACCAAGGTGACAGTTCATCGTCAGATTCAGCATCAAGAAAAGACTAAGGCCTAAGTCACGTTTGCCACGGCGGCTGTGGGTCTCCAAAACTACGGACATTAGCAATTATACGGGGGCGCAGTATTTCCACGGCACACAATGTAGCAGTCACATGTGTTTTTATTTTTCGGGTAGCCGCACGGCGTATTTAGAAATTGTGGAGTACCGAAAACGTGGGGTTGCCATACAGTCTTTGATTTGATGGCACACGGTGACCTTAAGGGGGCCTCTGCGGCAGCCATAGAATTTTCAAGGCAGACGCAAGGTAGCCTCAAGGTGCCCGCAAGGCGACCGCAGGGGGCCCTAAGGCAAACGTGCGGCCAGACAGACGGTAACGAGTGGGTTCTTTTTTTTTTTTTTCGGCTTGTCGAATTGCTACGGCGAACATAGAAATGAAAAAAGTTATAACTCCGCGTTATAATTCACGGCGACCCCTACGGCCTGTAAAGATAGCCAAATGGCGTAGGGCCACCCTGGGCCACCGCAGAAACTCTGCGGCACCGCACATTTCTGTCAATTCAGAGGGCGTACGGCCGCCGTATCCTCGCCGTAGAGCAAATGTGACTTAGGCCTAAACAGCTCAAAAGAAAGTACAATATCTCAGTATCATCTTGTTAGAGGACTGCAATGCCATGGCCACAACTGCCAAATTGATGTCTATAATAGGAAAGGCAATTTGATGCTTGAGAAGGAAAATTTGCTGCTTAACTTAACTTGTGTTTGACACCCGAGGCTAGTCAGAGGGAGGCTTTTTAGTCACCCAGTCTGAACTCACTTGTGGACATTATAGACCCCAAATTAAATTCCCACACAAGAGTTAAGCCGTTGACTAATAAATGTCAATACCAGAGGCAACGACTGCAGCATGAAATTACTGTTGCACCTAAAAGGTCCTTTTGAACGTTTCGACAATTCCGAGTATGCTAAAAACCATGGCCTATTATAGGCTTGTTCAAAAATGCTAACACATTTAATAAGGGAGGGAAAAAACCGACATGGAATAATTTGAATAGATCGAAACAAAAGTGCGAAAGATTTAAAAAAAAAAAATAAAACAACTTTCAAACACCTACACAAATTTTGAAAATAGAGTTTGACACACTGTGTACTTTGTTTAGGCCAGCTTTTTCAGATGCTGATGTGCACACATTTCCTGCAGCATCCATACTCATTAAGTTTGTTGACTTTGCCCTTCTACAAACGGCATCTCGTTTCCAAGTGTGGATAAGATCAAAATAGGATGTCAGCATGTTAATTTTAACGAGATATCCTACTAATGTGCAGCATGCAAGCTTTTGATAGACAGCAGAGCTGTTAGGAAAAACTGATGATCATCGTAACAAGAATAAACGTTTAAAAATAAAAAAGCAAACATAAAACAATTGCAGCTTCGAATAAAACTGGAAAAACCTAAACATTATACTGCTGTCTTATTCAGGCTCCAACATATCAATGCTAGTACAGTACGGGAACAGCACTCGGTAGAGCACATACCTCTGCTGGGAAGAACCTGAACAGTTCACATTTTGTATCCTACTGACAGGCCGGATCTGGATCCGGACCTAAACAAAAATGTAATTGGCTTCTTGTCACCTACTCAACTCGTCCACCAAGTCTTGACATAATCTGTCCACAACCTTTTGAAATATCATGGTACATATCGTTTTGGCCCCATATGTCAATGGTGAAGAATCATTTTTTTAAATTACAAAAAAAATCTCGTTTCCGGATCTTCCATAAAATCAAATCAATTCATCCTCGACACACAGTCAACCTGTAAGGTGCTTGGCTTAAGAATCGAGGGTCTTGAGGTCAAAGCCACTGTTGGACCGTATAATTTACAGCAGATAGGGTTGACTCAGCCTGTCATCCTTCTGAGGTTGGCAAATGAGTATCAATGTGCTGGTAAGAGGGGTATTGTTGAATCAGCAGCACATCTGCACCCCCAGAAAATTATGCAGCATAGCAGCCACAGATTGCATATGAATAAATAAATAAACCCAACCTGTCCACTGAGTTTCATCTGAATCCATCCACAACGTTTTGAGATATCATGCTCCATATCGTTTTTTGCCATATCTCTCAATGGTAAAGAATCACTTTAAAAACTCTCGTATCCAGATCCAGATCTTCAACAAAATCTCAACAATTTGTCCTAGTAACATACCCGATCTGTCCACAAAAATTTCATCCAAATCAATCCATAACCTTTTGAGATATCGGACTCACAGACAGACAGACAGGGGTGAAAGCAACTTTCGTCCACCTTTGGTGGCGGAGGTAACAACATAGTGACATTTTGCAACCCCTTCAACCTCCCCACCCCCTCCAAAGCAGCTTGGTGGTGGAGAGGGTAAAGCCTCAAATTGTCTTGTAGCAATGCCCTCACTGGTATGGGTTCAAGTTCAATGTCTGCTCACCAGACATTTCCCCATCATCTGACAGTGGGAATCTGTCCAGGATCGACTGAAAGCTGGTGAAACATCTGCAGCTTAGTCATGCAATCAACACACACACTCACATTTTACTTTGCATAAGGTAACAAGTGAGACGTCGCATGCGTGCAAACTAAGCAATATTATTAAAGTTTGTTTCCGTGTGTGTAACTAGTTAAATTAGGTCGTGTTACCTTTGTTACGATAATTCCATAAATAATACAAATACAGTATTACTTTTGGACAAGCAGTACGAGCTAGCCAGCAGGTGGTAATACATTTTGTAGTTCGTTATCAAGTCTTTACCCCACCATCTGTGCTCACTGTCACCCTGCCTGTGGATTGGACAATTTATACATGCATATTTCCATGGAGAGAGAGAGAGAGAGAGAGAGAGAGAGCCGAGAGAGAGAGAGAGAGAGAGAGAGAGAGGGAGAGGAAGGAGGGGGAAGGAGGGGGAGAGAGAGATCGAGAGAGAGAGAGATTGAGATCGAGATCGAAAGACAGGGAAAGACAGGGAAAGACAGGAAGACAGGAAAACAGGGAAAGACAGGGAAGACAGGGAAAGACAGGGAAGACAGAGAAGACAGAGAAGACAGAGAAAGACAGAGAAAGACAGAGAAGACAGAGAGAGACAGAAAGAGACAGAGAGAGACTGAGAGAGACTGAGAGAGACTGATCGAGAGATCGAGAGAAAGACAGGAAAGCCAGGAAAGACAGAGAAGACGAGAGTCATGCAGTTATCTATGAAAGGGGGTGTTTATCCACATTTTATGAGAAACCAAACATTATTAAAATACAACATGAACACATGAATATACCAAAGATCATAAGTAAACACTAACTGACCATCACAAATTTTAAACAAACATCATCAAACACAAAAAAAAAAAAGTAAAAGCCTGCGAATGATTGGGGTGGGAGTGACAGAAGAATTCCAGTTTGATTCAGCCCAGGTAAAGAGTTTTAAACATGACTGAAACATCAGTGCTATACAGGTTGTTCTGTAGTCGTGACTTCTGAGTCTTGTAAATTGCCAACTTCACCTGGGAAATTAAAAAAATATATAGAAATCACCAAAACTGGTAGATGATAAATGGTCCACTGGGACCAAAAATGAAAATTGTGGAAACTGAAAACAAAGGAAAGGCATGCAGACAGCATTTGCAAAAAAAGAGGTTAAGCAATTGCATTCAACATAAGCAAGAACCAATGTTTCAGTTTGTCCACAAAATGGACACTGTTCACTTATTGCTTGTGAAAAGTAGTGATTAAGAGAATTTGTGAGTAATATCCAATGGAGAATTCTCCATTGGAGTTCACCGACACGTTTTGGTCCAGGTAGTTTGTAAAAACAATCCCCAATTTGGGCATAAAGGACAGGTAAGTGGCAGAATTGTCGACCACTTACAAGGTGCAGGGGTGAACAAAGGAGGAAAAAGTAATCGTGTTTATGGAGCTGACCAATGTCACTCATCGTGCCAGGAAATTTTGCGACTCCTGAAGATTGACAAGCTTACAAAATTCACACTGCATTCAATGAACTGTTCTTTACCATTACAAAACCCCAATAATCACTCCAATCTGCGACTGAACCGGGTGGCACAATGTGCGGGAAGCAAAAGGTGGGTAAACGCCGCTTATGGTTAAAATGGGGTATATTCAAAGAAGTATATGCATAAGGGTAGGCAAGAGTACACTATAATAATAATAAAAAAGCGGTAAAGACCAGGCGCTCAAAGGACAAACTCGAAGGGAGGCACATGCACTTATGTACAATGAAAATAAATAACCCACTATGGTGCCAAATAGAAATAATGGGACTCGCTCAACAATGGGAAACAAGCGAGGACACAAACTGTTTTTGGGGTCCTACAAGCCTGGTGTTGCACAGGGCTGGAGTACAGTGATGAGGAGAGTTATTGTGATGAAGAGAGGGATGCTGTCTGAAAG
>CM068957.1:59635386-59647885 GCA_035128595.1 Eptatretus atami | reverse complement strand
TTGTTGGGTGGTCGCTAGAGTACCCTTATTTTCACTTTTTCCGTCTGTCTGTATGTTTGTATGTTTGTATTTTGGGTGGTCGCTAGAGTACCCGATACCGGAAAAAGTACCGGAAAAGATCATGGAAATAGGTACTGTACCCCATGATAAGCAACCACATAATGACGAGGAAGTCAGTACCAAGCCACTCAGGTAAAGCACAATGGGTGCGGCTACTTAAGATAAACTTGAAGTGGTTGCAGTAAAACTGTGCTATATATATATATATATATATATATATATTGTTACGCCGGGGGTCTCGGCGCAACCGACCGCTCTGAACGGAGCCGCAAGTCGAGTCGGCCCGACCGATCGCCCGGAATATAGATCGCGCCCGGATAACTCCGAGCGACGGTCCTTGTACAAGAACGAATATACGCCATCGCAGATCACGTGGGGTAGGGTCGATTGCCAATCTTCAATGTACTAAATTACCCACGTGATCCAACTCCGGGGTATTCACCCTCGACGGATCTCGTACGGAACAAACCGCTGAGGCGAGCTTGTCCGTGCACGATTCCGAGGCGTAATCGCCGAGAACCGTCGTCCAAATGTCCCCCTATTACGGCAAACCAACGGCTTTCTAACTCCCAACACACGAAATGTTCAGTCAATGAGGGAATGGACGAAGGAGCAGGTTTACATTTACACAAGACATTTATTAATATAAACACGTATGCAATTAACAAGCAACAAAAACACACCTGTCTATAAGCAATATTAATACAGTCACTTACACAGTTTTACTTACGGGACTCGGCGCCACAAACATTCATTCGAAAGAAAAGCAGGAAAAAGACCCATCAAAGGCAATGGGTCAGACTGGACCTCTTGTCTTTATGGCGTGGGACTTGCAGACCGAACGAGTCCCACGGAGACCGTTGCAGGTTACCTGCACCTCGTGGTGTCTGGCTTGGGCGACCCACGATGCCTCCTTCCCCACAGCAGCTAGCGTAGCACGGTCGAGCTCGGGCCTTCCGTTGGCAGGCGAGCTCTCTCCGGCTCTCTCCACACGAAGGCGCGGTTGCGCGACACAGCAGGCAAGGCTGCGCCCCCAGCTCGCGTCTCTTGCGACGCCCGGACTCCACACAGCTCCGGCCTCTGGTCTCCTCCCGACTCCCCCAACTGCCGAAGCAAAAAGCTTACTCCTCACGGGACTCAGCACACGAACTTCTGCACGGGACTCCCACGAACTCAGCCCTACCACGGGACTTTTCCACAAACTCTCTTTACGAACTCTTTTGGGATTCTTCTCACGGGACTCACGACAACTTTCCACCAACTCTTTTTGGATTCTCTGACAAAGAAAAGATGTCCTCTTTATCCTTTTGCACCCCTCCCCGCACCGGCGTGACTCATGCCCTCGTGATCCACCCCGCTCAACCACGGGTGGAGGGAGTTTGTTGCTCCCGCAGGTTCTTCTCCTCTTCGCAGAAGAGGGGGAGGGACGTCTCCATTGTTTCTTTCCCTAACTATTAAATCGATCCGCAGCACATCTAATCGATTTCAAACATTTAAACAATGGGAGGTGAGCTATCTAGGGAAACATGCACTATTCGACATAGCTGACTAAGGGAACCTGTATTGGTTGCGATTGAATTCCAAATTCGTAACACTACCCCCTCCCCTTTTTACAGACTCGTCCCGAGTCGTCAAATTTTCGTGTGACCAGCATGTGTAAGTTTTCCCTAGTACTGTTCTACTTCGGATCCTTGATGCGACATTTCTTTATACGTGTCCCAAAATAAATAACCTAATGCGCTGCGTAACTAACTAACAAACTCTCACAGACTCATTCGGACAACTTAACTAAAATTGCCGGCGCTAAAAAAACATGTGCAGGCGGTGTCCACGTATTTACAATTTTCACTCAACTTAACCTAGCTTATAAATTTACACTAAACCATGGCCCAGGACTTGTAATCTGTGAAAGGGGAAAGGGGAAAGGCAAAAGTCGTTGCAAAGTCTTTGGTGCAGGGAATGGATGAGATGGCCGCAAAACACAAAAATGGACTGGATGCACAGGCTGCCTGCAGGGCATCCTCACAAAACTGGATGTTCCTGGCACACTGGTGATGGATGGACACAGGGGCAAACGCAAACAAGGGCCAGCAGGCATGGGTCATGGCAGAGGCAGGCAAACGAGGCATGGCAAGGTAAGTCCATGCAGAACAGGCAGCTGCAGCACAACAGGCCGGCAGGTGAAGCTGGCCGGCCTCTGGTGTGGTTCCATCAGGTTTGGAGGGAGTGTGGTGGTGCGGCCGCTTTGAAGGCGGCGCGGACCTAGCCTACTGTCTCCCCTCACTCTATCGCCTTTGCCTGTCTCTGTCCTACCCACTCCTTAATTTGTAAAACCCAATTTAGCCCAAACTATTTTTTTTGTTGTTTTTATTTTCACTTCCACACTATAATTTCGTCCCCTAACCCCTTTACTGTCCTTGTTCGGCTAACCTATCTCGTCCCCTAGCCTTACAACCCCTACGTTCCCTTCCGGAGGGGAATGAGGGAGAGCTAGCGTCATGTGTTGAGGCCCAATTCAAGCCTCAGGATGGCCTCCCCAGAGTTCAGCGATCTAAACCCAAAGTGGGTCCAGCGGCCCACAACGTGAGCGAAGGGATTGATGGTGCGGAGGGGTACACTTCCTATCTACCCTATCCATTTAATTGTTAAACTACCCGGGGCTTTCACAAGCACTCTTCGCTTAAGCTATCGTTCTAACAACCAAGATTCCCGTCGCCTGTGTTGGTGTCCTCTCAAATTTCGGGCCTCGCCCCCCCCAATTTCTTTCCGTGCCCTCACACGGCTCATGGCTGGGAGCGTGGCTCCCTTGGCAGGCACGACCCTCTGCCGATTCTCCAGCTATGGCACCCCCGGCACGACACTGCCTCCGAGCCTACCAGCTCCCTAAACACCGGGGAGTCCCCCTGGCAACTCCCCTGAAACGCACACGTGGCAGGCTGGCTTCCCGGGCCTCTTTCCGAGGGTCACCCGTGCCCACAACACTGCCCAGCGGCTAACGGCGCCCCGGGCCTCCGCATCATGCGGGCGCACCCGTGCCCACTAGCTATCCCGGCCCCCATGGGCCCTTGGCCTACTACGGCGACTAGCCCGGTGCCCGGGGTACCCACTCAGCGATACCCACCTTTCGTAGCCACGCTCCCAGCCCGTCAACAGGGCTCCTGCACCCCTCCAAATAGGTATGAGCCTACACTCCACACCAACAGCAAAACGACCTCCATTTTTCAATTTCGCTAACCCACTAACTCACTCTACACTGACCCCGGGTCCTTGGGCAGGAGGCACTCCTCCCCAAATCACTCATCGCACCATGCATTCCACATTCGCTCCATAACACAGACCCGCTGGCCTCACTCACTCACCAAGTACATTTCCATTCCATACTCTACAACTCACACACCGCTGAACTCTGCCATCCTTCTGACTACTTCCCTAACTAACTCGTGCTCCCACGTCGTCCTTACACTATAGCACGTTCCTTTAAAACACTACGTAGCTAAGCTACGTCCTCTACACATCCACAGCTTGTCACTGTCCCCAAAAAAAATCATTTTCCCAACCTAAATCTTACTAACATCCTCTACCTAATCCATTCCACGGGCCCCATGAGGACTTACCCCTGCCCATGAAGCCGGTCTAGCTAAACTAACCTTCCCCCTAACTAGTGCCATCCTGTGCCCAGGCAAGGGGTCTTCCACCTCTACCTGGGACTCATGTCCACTCGAAGTGGCGAGGCTCGCTTTACTTCTTTTTTCTTCTTTCTTCTTGCGCACACCAGCAGCGGCAACTCACAGCCTGCGCTCTTTTCCGTGACGTCATGGCAGCTGCTTGCGCCCCCGCACACCTCGTCCCTCTTGGAGGGTACCATCCGCAGGAATTCCCTTCTGCCGGATTCCAACACACGTGCAGCCATGACGTCACTCTGCGCATCTCAAAGCAAGCCCCGCATTTCGAGGGGTTCCCATGTGAACACATGTGCTCTGCTCCTCGGAGCTTTACAAAAACGCTGCGCTGTGAGAACCATCAGGTCCAAATTCCGAATCCAGCCTAGCTTCTGTCCGTCCGCGGGATCGCTAACATCCACCGCTGGCGTTTCTGGACCGGGTTCACCTGCGCAGCTGCGCACGTGGCGGCCTTGTGCGTAGCACAGCATGGACCCCACGCTCGCTGCTGTGCAAACCCGGCACGGTTCCCAATTCAGCTACGGCCGCTACTCGCCCTTGTCCTTCATCTGGTCCCGTCGTCGTCGGCGTTCAACGCACACACTCCTGCGTGCCACGACGCTCACACACTCCACCATGGCACTCGGACACGGGATGCGGTTGCGTTCTCCCGCATACAGACTGTCATCTCCGTTACACACAGCGACCTCACACACGCTGTCTCTCTCACATACCGTGCTTCACTCACTCGTGCCGTTTCACTCACACGTGCCGTTTCCTCGCACACTGGTTCCACTCACACACGGTACGTCACTCATACACGGGCTTCCACTCGCAGAGGGGGTTTCACGCACAACGTCATTCCTTCCACACGTGTGCTTCTTCCACACACGGAGTGCTGGAAGCACGCACCCCGGCACACTCGTGACCACACCACTCACACACGGGGTCTCTTCCACACACGGTGCGCGTTTCAACACGCCCGCTGCACTCACACCTTTCACACACACAACCGGGCCAATCACAACTGGGGATCGTGCACCACAAGGTTCCCGCATACCCCCAAGCTCCTCGTGCACCCGTCAACAGCACTTGCCCCTCTAACTCGCTCGGACGACGACGACTCACCTGGTCGTGATTCGCTTCAAGGAAGAATAGCGTCTCCCTCCATTCCTGAAGGAGGCATCCAGCTGCTCGCACCGGGTCAACAAAACATTCTGCCAGCTTCCCCTCATGGTCCTCCACTACTCCGTGTGTGTGTGCTCGTGTTTTGTTTCTTTCACTTCCCCCTATCTCCCGTGTCCCTGTACATTTTTATTCCGTCACCGGCGTTCGTTATCTCCCTCGCTTCTACGCGATGATCATACGTCCCATTTAATTTTTCCCTCTGTTCACCGTCACTGTTGCTTTCTCTGTCACGACTTTCGCCCAACACGTCTCCGAATTATTTTGTCCTCACAGCGGGCCGCACACGACACTCACAGCTGCCACGTGTGCCAAACACTGCACGCAATTGCCTTCATGCCCGCCTGCAGGCCTCGCCCCATGCTCTGCATCTCACCCCGCAGCGTTTGCAATTCTCAACCATTTGTTGCGCATTCGTATCCATTTTTTATTCATGCCCTTCATCTCGTTTTCCATCCTGCACGATTTTCATTTATGTTGTTTTTCATTTGTTGCGCATTTTCATTTATGTTGTTTATTGCCTGCAGCACCCCGCGCAAGCATTTCCCACTTGGCTGATCTCAGCCAACCCGCCGAAGCCGAACCGCCTCGGTCGGTCGCGGATCCGCCGGGACCGGGGAGGGATCCTGACGGAGGGGGGAGGAGGGGTGTCATCCACCACGGCCTCTTGCCGCTGTGCCCATTTCGGATTCTGGGTTCGATTGTGGGGGAATTGCTCTGCACATGAGCATTTCCTGCTCGGGATCTCATCCTGGACCATGGATTTACTATTTCTACATCATTCCTAATCCTAATCCCTCCTGCTCCTGCTCGCCTTGGCTGAACATTTTACGTGCTGGGAATAAAATTTATAACGCTCGTAATTTGGGGACACGGGGGGGTTTGCTCCGTATACCCTGATCCGACTCCGTGATTTTTCTACGGAGGAGGAGGGGGCCGAATCGCACTCCTGACAACCAGTTGTTACTGGCGGGGGTCTCGCCGCCAACCGACCGCTCTGAACGGAGCTGCAAGTCGAGTCGGCCGACCGATCGCCCGGAATATAGATCGCCGCCCGGATAACTCCGAGCGACGGGTCCTTGTACAAGAACCGAAATACGCCAATCGGCAGTCACGTGGGGTAGGGTCGATTGCCAATCTTCAATGTACCTAATACCCACGTGATCCAACAGGGGTATTCCACCCTCGACGGATCTCGTACGGAACAAACCGCCGAGGCGAGCTTGTCCGTGCGCGATTCCGAGCGGCGTAATCGCCGAGAACCGTCGGTCCAAATGTCCCCTATTACGGCAAACCAACGGCTTTCTAACTCCCAACACACGAAATGTTCATTCAATGAGGGAATGGACGAGGCGAGCAGGTTTACATTTACACAAGGACATTTATTATAATAAACACGTATGCAATTAACAAGCAACAAAAGAACTACAACGTCTATAAGCAATTATTAATGTACAGTCACTTACACAGTTTTACTTACGGGACTCGGCGCCACAAACATTCATTCGAAAGAAAAGCAGGAAAAAGACCCCATCAAAGGCAATGGGGTCAGACTGACGCTCTTGGGTCTTTATGGCGTGGGACTTGGCAGACCGAACGAGTCCACGAGACCGTTGCAGGTTACCTGCACCCTTGTGGTGTCTGGCTTGGGCGACCCACGATGCTCTTTCCCACAGCAGCTAGCGTAGCCGCGGTCGAGTTTCGGGCCTTCCGTGTGGCAGGCGAGCTCTCTCCGGCTCTCTCCACACGAACACGCTTGGGCGACCCGCGATGCTCTTCCCACGGCAGCTAGCGTAGCCGCGGTCGAGCTCGAGCCCCGTGTGGCAGGCGAGCTCTCTCCGGCTCTCTCCACACGAACGCGCGGTTTGCGCGACACAGCAGGCAAGGCTGCGCCCCAGCTCGCGTCTCCTTCGCGACGCCCGGACCTCCACGCAGCTCCCCGGCCTCTGGTCTCCTCCGACTCCCCAACTGCCGAAGCAAAAAGCTTCCTCCCACGGGACTCAGCACACGAACTCTGCCACGGGACCCACGAACTCAGCCCTACCACGGGACTCTTTCCACAAACTCTCTTTACGAACTCTTTTGGGATTCTTCTCACGGAACTCCCACGAACTCTTTCCACCAACTCTTTTTGGATTCTCCCTGAACAAAGAAAAGATGT
Source organism: Eptatretus atami (assembly GCA_035128595.1). Taxonomy (NCBI): domain Eukaryota; kingdom Metazoa; phylum Chordata; class Myxini; order Myxiniformes; family Myxinidae; genus Eptatretus; species Eptatretus atami. The sequence goes on along the minus strand of CM068957.1, from coordinate 59,640,820 downwards.
CTCTTTTATCCTTTTGCACCCCTCCCCCGCACCGGCGTGACTCATGCCCTCGTGATCCACCCCCCGCTCAACCACGGGTGGAGGGAGTTGTTGACGTCACCGCAGGGTTCTTCTTCCTCTTCGCAGAAGAGGGGGAGGGACGTCTCCATTGTTTCTTTCCCACTATTAAATCGATCCGCAGCGCATCTAATCGGTTTCAAAACATTTAAACAATGGGAGTGAGCTATCTAGGGAAACATGCACTTATCGACATAGCTGACTAAGGGAACTGTATGTTGTGTGCGATTGAATTCCAAATTCGTAACAATATATATATTTATATATATATATATATATATATATATATATATATATATGAGGCCCCACGAGGAGTGATGTAAGCGACATTTTTTATGATATGATGATGATAGGCTCGGATGATAGGGTAAGGGTTAAATAGTGCTATATGGCATTAACTCCAAAATGGCCAATGTGTCCTTACATAACTCCTCCTCGCAGCGCTATATATATATATATATCAATAAAGTCAACAATATGAACCTGCCAACAAAACAACAGGTAGGCATGGCTCATAAATCAGAAAGAAAGGGCCAGTTGATAAATGTTTTCAAAATAGTTTTGCAAGAACAAACATGTTACAAGGCTAGTTTTCATGCATGAATCATTTTCAAGTAATACGCCCTTCCATCAAGTTAATAACCGGTGGGGGTGGGGGGGGGGGGTAAAACATTGAAGCAAGGATCATCTGCTTTAAAATGTTTAGCGAAAGTTGCAAACAGATATCATTTCACATTCATAGGTCTTTGGTGCTCATGTTCCCAAGCCAGATAATTTTGCATCGACAGTTATTGGGTTTATTTTACTTATTTTTCATATACATTGTCGATGCTCGTATGAGAGCCAACACACAGAATGCACAGTAAGGGGGGCATGACATGAGAGGGTGGGAGAGAGAAGGATAAAACAGTGGGGAACAGAGACATTAGGAGATCTGTGTAAGGGAGAGGGATGGGGCAGGAAACACGGGGTAAACAAGATGGACACTAGAGAGACTTTCAGATCTTACAGACGACTTGAGCACCCTGCGGCATTATTGGGGGGATATAACTCGAGACAGAGCTTGGGGGGGGGGGGGCAAGACCTGAGAGGAACTTTCGGGAAGGAAAGCAGGTAACTTGAAGGAGGTGGGTTTGGGGTGGATTAACAGGGGTAGAAAAGATCGTGGTTTTGGATGGGGGAAGATAAAGGTAGTGGTGAACAGCTGTTTTGAAGACCTGGAGAGAAGAGTGGGATTGAAGAGAGTATGGGAGTTTGTTCCAAAGGCAGGAAGATGTAACAAAGGAAACGCTTGAATCACCTGTAGTTCTCACGATGGAGATTGCATTGAGCAAAGTAGGCAAGTCCCTGTGCTCCAATGGAAATAGGTACTGCACCCCATGATAAGCAACCACATAATGACGAGGAAGTCAGAACCACGCCACTCAGGTAAAGCACAATGGTGCGCTACTTAAGATAAAGCTTGAAGTGGTTGCAGTATAACTGTGCTAATGGTGACTTAAGAAGGTTGTCTTTCCACACAGACATTTAGCTGTGACCATTATAAAGGCAGAAAATGTCCAATTACATCCGTCATTATCCAGGACATCATAATTCAGGTTGTCATGGAGAAATATAATTAAAGCCAGAGTAAAACGATTTCTTTGTTGAGCTGGAGCATTTTAGCAACATTATACATTTCTGTAATGTTACATACTGTAAATGCAAAATGTAGCAGAAGGAAAGGAGATTTAGAGATTGAATGGCCAAAAAGGTGTCTTTTATACAATAGTTTTATATTTTGTCACCTTAAAATACTCTGAATTCACAAAAACATTTGGGGGGCATTGCTCTATAGCAGGGCAAAGCAAAAAAATAAAAAATGTTTTAAAAAAATCATTGGTTTATAAAACTTAAGCAGCTGTTACATATGTAAGGGAATTTGCTATACTGCTCATAATTTCCCTGCATGTGAAACTCCATGACGACAGTTTATAGCTGGGTTGAGATTGAAACCCAGGATAGACAGCTCAGAGGCAAGTGTGCATACCTCTAGGGGCTCGGCTATCCTGCCAGCCCTGTACATATAATTACTCAGAATTTTTTTCCGAAGATCACATATTCAAAAGATTTTTTAAAAGCTCGCATTTTTTGGGGGCTATTGCATCTTGTTTCAAAGAGGAAGCGTCTTTGATGGCTACAATTATTCCCACTTCGGGGGGTTGGCCGGGGAACATTTTTGTCCCAAGTCTTTCGCGAACTGGCTGGCCCGGCCGAGTTTCAAATTTTTTTTAAATGGCCCTCGTAATATATGCTGGGGAGATGGAGAGGGTGGCATAAAATGAGTGAGTTAAGGAAAGTATTGGAAGGAGAGGGTGAAGGGGAAGGAAGGAAAATAAGAAAATAGAGAGAATAAGGGGGAAAAGGGAAGGAGCAGCATCAGGTGGTTAAGAAATTTCTGCCATTTTTGCATACACATTATGTAGATAACCTCCAAGGAATTTTGTTCCTCAAATATAAAAAAAATGCAAAGGCCAGCAAAGGGTTTTCACCAAACTGTTCTTCAAAAATGCCTTTGAATGTGTTAGCATTGTAATCTGTAACAGTATACCTCTTGCAATACGTTATACCACAAAATCCATCTGTTTTCTCAAAATAAGATGGAACTTTCTAAATAGCCAAAATGTTGTTGAAAGTGGTACACTGGAGGATCAACGTGTGATGTGCTGTGTGCCAATTGCCATCCACGAAGGTCTCGGATGCAATAAGAGTTACAACCGTTCTCCAGAATACCATTCAAAGGTGGGTACATTTTTTGATAGAAAGCTCTACCTGTTCAGTTGCATGTAGTTTTTTTCAGTCCAGTACTCCGATACCTTTATAGCAACACCACAAAAGCACTGGCAAATCAAACATTTGGTCTTTCTTGCTGTGTCATCTCAGAGAGTCGTGTGGGCCGACCAATGTTGGAATAGAAACCAAACACCGTGCAAATCCAATTCACATGGTGCAAACAGCACGACCATTGTTAAACGATTTTGAAACACAATTCCTTGTACAGTTCATTGAAGCAAGACATTGGCCTTGTTTTGTGAAAATATGAAGCAATTTGCACACCTCATCCGATTCCATCAACATCAAAACGAATCAGAGACCGACTTCAACTCGTGTCGATTCACCATGGGATTCAGAAGTACACCTGCCTTATCCAAGTAAAGCAGACCGTTGAACATTGTGTTGAACCAGAGCGAAAAGCATAAAATTCTTCATTAAGAATGTTCCCTCATCCAGTTACATGGCGGCCACTGCCGATTCAACAAAAGATGGAACAGGCGACCACAGTAAAAGGTCAGCTATAAAAAAAAAAACACCAAAAAATAAAAATGAAATAAAAACCCAGCGGTGGCAAGTGGCAACACTGTGAAACGCAACGTGATAAGAGTCCAAATCGAATTTCTTTCTACATTAATCACAGCCGATTGAATGTTCCCAAGATCAGTCCCACACTCCCAGAGCAGCTACAATACACACTTTCCAATTCCTTTGCACAACGTGGCTTTTCCAACTCCAACACGTACCACCTTCCCTACCCCTCCCTCCCCACCAACAAAGCAGCAGCTTTTGATTGCTGAAATAACACAATTGAATGATAGTTTACTGAGAATACAGGACCCTATTTGGCCTAACTTGCCGATGGTAACATTAGTCAGTGCAGGTATCAAAAATATTATGGGGAGATCTAAGCAGCCACCGATTTATTTGACGAAAGCAAACCTCTTGTTCAATGATTGCATACTTCGATACGGTCTCTCCGTTGCATCAGGATATTGAGAGCAACGCCGATAACGTAGCTCTGTGGCTGGGAAAAAAAAAAAATCAGGATGCACTCTGCATGTTTGGTTTCCTCTCGCAAGTTTCGCAACGTGCCCGCACGTGAAGCCGCATTCAGGGTCAAATTGTGAGGAATCGGCTGAACGGACCTTGGCCATGAACCTGCCTCCTGTCGTTCTCAAACAGTCTCACCTCAAAAGTGTCATTGCACTTGCCTAGTGAAGGCCATCAAGCTCTTTAGCGATGGTGGCCTTGTTGTCAGGCTACACCAAGAATATAAATAAAGTGGATCACAAACGGCCATTGCTCGTGAGCTATAAAACTCTGAAAAATTAACTTTTATACATTATGGTCCAGCATTGCAGCACAGGTGCAGTTGTTGCCAAGACAACAGTCACTGCTTCAGTTTTTACAAAAACATAGTGCTACTCAAACCAAATACGGTAAGAAAATGGAGTTTTTTGTTGGTTTTGTTGCATGCAAAGTTGAGGCTCGTGGAGGAGCTAAAACATAGAACAGATCAGGATGTCACAGAACAAAAGGAATAGTACAACGGCATTGGGGAAACACAAACAGCAGGGTTGAAGGACAAAATAGAGGGAGACTTGGACAAATAAGGGATGTGAGGGATAAAGAGGGGTAGGGAGGATGCAATGGGGTAGAAAAGATGAATGCAGAAACAAACTCCCAGGAAGGAAAAACTGGAAATTTGGAAGGAGGTGGGCTTGGCACAGTTAATGGGGGTAGAAAAGATCGTGGTTTTGGATGGGGGATGATGGTAAACAGTTCTATTGAAGACTTGGAGGGAAGAATGAGATTGAAGACGATCTGAAAGTTGCGGTTCCACAGGTTGGAAAAAAAACAAAAAGGAATGAATCAGAAGAAGTGAGCAGTAATTATGGATTTTGGAGTTTTACCACTTGGCCGTGGGGGGGGGGGGGGGGGGGCGGGCAAAAACCCTGAAAGAGGAGACTGTGCAAGATCAAAATTTTTCTGCATTTTCGATTGTGGTCAGGCAGTAGAGGAGCTCTAATAACCGAGTCTTCGTTCGGCTTGCCTTCTATGATGCTTAGTGACAACAGAAGTGTACTTGGTTGTTGCCACAGCAATCAGTGCTTCCTAGTTTAGAAAAACACACATCTCTATTCAAAACTCGAAGGAGGTGAAATTCGTCCAACAATTATCACACAAGCCTTGCTCATATATGGATGATATTACAACACATCATGTTGGATAATATGACCAAATCAGTCTCCGGCTTTTGTGCCCAACTAATTGGGACACTGAACTTCAGCTCTGTTAGTCCTCGTTGCATACAGATAAATTCGGAACTCGCTCGTGGAGACAAAGCGTCAAATTTCTTCATGCTGGAGTCGACTGCCCCCTTTTCTGTCTGCAGAGTGCACACTCATAACTGTCAATGAAGTGATAACAACATCTTGAATACAAGAGCAAGATTTGAAAACTGTTCCATTTTGTTTATCATATTGTATTATGTGACATCTTTATGCTGTCACATGAAGAACGCATGCCAATAGCACAAGATTCAATGAAAAAATATGGGGGA
>CM068957.1:59611422-59623065 GCA_035128595.1 Eptatretus atami | reverse complement strand
CAGGCGCACACGCGCATGCCCCACTGCGCAAAAATCCTCCCAGCCAAACAAAAGAGTGGTCACACAGAACAGTCGAGCATCCGAAAAGTGAGTGGGGAGCGTTGACTGAATTCTGGCAAAGAAAGCCGGTGAGTCTTACCGCATCACAGCACAATGTGAGGGTGCAATTCAAGATTTTCCTGAAACAAATCTGCACATAAATCATACAGCCTAAATCCCCACAGACTTCTCTTACCACTAGAAACATTCATTACGACTTGTCACATTAACACAGCCCCTCCCCCTCCCTCCAATGCTGATGCACGGTTATATCAAATTCTGCCATGTTCGCCAGAAAAAGTAGAGTGCAAGTGCAAGCCATGCTTTCCAGCTGTATTCACAGCTCAAAAAACAGGAAAAACCCACAAAGTCAAAGGATTGTACAGGACGTGGAAACTCAACTGGTAAGTGCACACACTCCACCGATACTTTTTCCATAAACCCCACAAGAGACGGAATGCATTGCAACTCTGCATGCAACAAATTAAATTAATTGCCAGTGCTTGGGGCGACAAGCCAGCCAGAGATCAAATGGGGCATCAATGATGCAATCAGTCACTTGCTGGGATGAAATGCAGATTTACACAGTCATCATTACGTCATGATTATCCACCAGAGGGTTTGCAGGTCGATTGATGAGCTGTATGATATTACTCGCTGGTGATGCAACTGTCCATAAGGACTTGCTATGCAGTTTGTGTGATGCGTTGAAGCTGGATAAATACTTGATTGATTGTGCAGTGCCACCACCACATTATGTTATGCAGGAAAGAGGGTGTTCAAATTGACCTGCTTTGTATATAAAAGGCAGAGCAACGAATGTAGGTTAACAATTTTGAGAGAATCGGGCTGATTGCATTGGCAACCATTCCCAAATCACATTCCCCACTTTAGTAACACAGGCTGAAATCAAGATTGCTGTAAAAGAGATAGCAAGAAGTGTGTTTCCATTGTGCTCGATAGTTCATCTTGGGTTGGCCGCTTGAGAATCAAAAGAAGAACTTTCAACTCTCGTTTGCGCCAACCCGGTCGGAACCATGCGCCGTTCCCAACGCCTAAACGAAGGAGCACACAACAAGACTCACGAGACTGTCATCATTACGACCAAGCACTTGTCATGACACTTAGCTTCTGATGAGAAAGGCAAGATGTCAAGCAAGAATGAGGATAAACGCTCACCACATAAACGCTATCCAAGCAGGCCTAATCAATCTCACTTGCCACAGTTATGCTCAGCTGATTGGAGCAATGTCAACGCACCGAAAGAGGGTGGAACAGCTAATAATATTTATTTTCCTGTCAACATAAACTAAAAAGCCCATTGATATTGATTGGTGATGGCTGCGCATTGGGCTGATTGCCTGTCAAGGACATCTGTATTAAGGAGCACCTCAGTGGCAAGTGTTTGATGAACAAGACGATGAAGAATTACTTCCTGACAAGCGCTGTGCATGTCCCAAATAATTCCATTCTGATGCCATACAAAAGCCAATATTCCAATGAAGATAAGTGTGTGTCCAAAGTCAGAGAATACCTTTCAAAGTGATCAAGTATCATTTTTGTGATATACAACTGATTTTTCGAATAAACAGTGGCAATGCAAAATTTCCAAACATTTGTACTGACAATGTACAAAATATTTGGAGAACATTTTCATTGATGCCAGTTCATCTGCCGTGATGAGCACCCCAGCTTCCAATGAAGTCCCTCGATAACTGCATGAATGCAAAAGTTAAAGTCTGCGTCCTTGCATGTACATGCATGCTACACACTCAGAGGATCGGATAATGAAAACGACAATTGAATCAAGACAAGCTGATAAGCACGCTTGGTGGAAGACCACTGCATGGTAGCAAAAGAGTCGCACAATTTCACAGCTGATATTGCAATAACACTTTGTACTTTCAGGTACGTCGCCAATGCCAAAAACAATATGCAACCCATGCTCATTTATTACAACCAGCGAAAGAACAATTACATACAATTTATTGCAAGAATCAGCAGAAACAGCTCTCCACATGGTTAGCTCAAGTAATCCAAGTTCAAATCTGTTACAACCTCCATCACAGCAAGTCATCTGCCCAGTGAAATGCCAAGGGCAAAATGCTTCCTCGGCAAACATGCCGTCATCACTAACGATAAGATAATGAGGGAGGTTTAATATTATGCATGAGCATGCAGTCCGGCTTGTGGTGGAACAGGGCAGGAGGGGTGCGGAGGGGAGGGGGAATGTGTCAATGTCATGTGCCACGTGCAACTGACAATCTGTTCTGCACAAATTTCAGTACTGCCACCTTGATCAAATGACGTCACATGTGCACAGAGCTTACAATGTTTTGTACTCGGTATATAGAGGTACTTTAAAAAACAAAAGTGTCATTAAAACCACAATCTAATTGGTTTTTGTAGGTTTGTTGGTTTTGTCATGAGGGAATTACAAAATAATTTTTATTTTTGGATTTTTTCATCTTCACACTGCCAATGGAGGATTGGTGTGCAGATGAGCCTGACAGAGGAATGGTAAAGAGCTGGCTGAAGTGGGCAGGAAACCTGGTGTGGATGGAGAAAGCTAGACTTTGGAAGAGAGCAGATGTGTTGAAAGAGTGAGGCAGGAGAAAAAGGGTAATCGCGATCGAGATTGAGATTGTGTGAATATGGATTTCAGAAAGGTGGCGGATGTTGATGCAGAGTGGAAAGAGATGGTTGGTGAAATTAGGTGGTGAATATTGTGGACAGAGCAAAACCCATATAATGGGATTTTGAGGAATAACCAGAGTTTATCTTCACAGTTCAAAAGGTGATCAAAAATTATTCAATGAGGTACAGAACGAGCATAGAGGGTGGGCACAGATGGTGATTTTTGCAAATGGACATGTTGCACACCATCGCCCTCTGCCTCTGCCTCTGCCTCTGAAGAAAGGTCCTTTTCAAGCCATCTGAACAGAGCTTAGCTGCTGCCAAGCGATTTGAAAGAGCCGTTCCAAAGCTCTGCCCTGTGCTACCTTCCATGAAATGTAAACGTAGCGATGCCTCCACAGTCAGATTGTCGATCAATTACCGCCAGCAGAGGGATTATTGAATGAGCAATGCGCGGTGGAATATAAATGCCATTATTTGGACGAGTTATTTCAGAAAAAGCGAAGAGCCAAGCAAATTTGCAACCCTGTGCTCGTGCACCCCCTTGGGCTTGCCGTGATAACGTGCGCGTGTTTCACAATTTACAGCTGTGTCCCAGCTAACGCTCTGAAAATTACTGGCCGCGATAGAGAACCGCTGTCACTGCCAATGCATCTGCAACCTTGGCCCATGAGGCCGAGCGCGTGAGAGGCAGGAGGGACCTGTCGGCGACACGACGTATATCTGCACACAAGCTCGGGTAAGCAGTACAAGGGCTGGGGTTTCAAAGGACACTGGAATTGATCTGTGAGCATCGTGGAGATGAAAAAAAAAGGATTTGATTTTTTTTTGTGGGGTCAACCAAGCACAAACCCTGGTAGTTAAACGAGTTGTCCTCATGCCTAATACAATCCAAACCACAATGGTACTCGGTAGAGCTCACACTGCTGCCAGGCTGAACAGTTGATGTTTTGTATTCCACTGAAGGCTGGATCTGAATCCAGATCTGAACCAAATCAAATCGGCTTGTTCTTGTCACCAAAGCAACTCATCACCTAGTTTTGTCATAACTTGTCCACAGCGTTTTGAGATATCCGTTTACAGACAGACAGACAAAAAAAAAAGACAGAAAAACAGACAGACAGACAGACATGGGTGAAAACATAAACTCTGTCCACCTTCAGTGATGGAGGTAATAAGCATTTTGTACTTGCATGTGAAAAAATATGTCGTCGGTGGTGGCTCGACGACTGGAAGGAGAGGAAACCCAAATGCATTTTTCGTGATACTGACATGCTCATTACACAAGTCATTTTTCTTATTTCTCTATCTGCAAGAGCACCTGAACTCAATGGTTCAGCACCTGAACTCAATTTATGAGTCAGCACCTGAACTCAATTTATGACTTTGAGGATGGTTCAGATGGTCATGGGTGAGCAAAGCTAAACTGCATTGTGATTGTGGGTCAACAAGTTGGCACAACCAGCAAAGTCATAAATGAAGAGAGTAACACACAGAGAGAGGAGAAGAGAGACAGAGAGACAGAGAGACAGAGAGACAGAGAGACAGAGAGACAGAGAGACAGAGAGACAGAGAGACAGAGAGACAGAGAGACAGAGAGACAGAGAGACAAGAGAAGCAGAACACTGAAATCAGCAAATGAGGGTTGTTTAGGAAGGGTCAGTACATGTAATAAAGATCATGGCTCAGGGTGAGGGGGATGACACAAGGTAGCGGTGCATTACCTGCTTGAATCTCTGGAAGGAAGAGTGGGAAGAACATCTAGGGAGGATGGTCCATAGATGGAGAAGTGAGGAACTTGTATAAGAAATTAAAATAAAATTGGTGCGAGAGTATTTGCCTCTTCTTTTATATAATTGAGGCAGCCATGATGTCATTGATCTCACAATGTTGGAGAGGAGAAAAAAAAGATGGGGTGTAGTTTGGAAAAGGAATGTGTAAGGAAACAAAAAAAGGTGGACCCAATCACCCAACCAAGCAAGAAATTCGTTGTGAGGATAAAAGTCCATCGATAGGTCCATCGATGGTTTGGTCTGCGAATGGACGACGCATGACATTCGCAAAGCCTTAAACACTCCTTTAGAGGAAGGAGGAGGGTGAGTAATGGAGGGGAGCAATGTGGAGGTGGGTTAGGGGAAGAATCGTATGCAAGGAGAGATGAGATAGGAGGAAGGGAGGCATGAGTCGACAAACTTAAAGTCCGTGTCTGGAGGATTTCGTTTTTCAGCCCCCGAGACAGCGCTACCCCATCACCTGAAAAGAGATCTTGAAACTCTACTTGGAAGCCTGGCGTTGGCTTAGCGTTAGGGTGTGGCTTGGGATCGGCTTAAGCGGTTATGGTCCTGAGTTTGAGCCCCGTTTTCGCTGAATCAACACCAGGGGTCGACTCAGCCTTCCATCCTTCCGAGGTGGTGAATGACCACCAGAGTACCGGTAATTGGAACACTGCATCAGCGCATAGCTGTCCAATAACCAATGATGCACCAAGCAGCAAAAAGGGCTACAGACGATCGGTACTTGGATAAAAGGTGAAAAGTCTGTGATAAAGTGGATAATGCAGGTCGATTTGGGCTTCTTTCAAACCAGGGAGTTAAGTTTAACCAACCTTATAAAACTAAACAAGCCGTAGGCGCCATGGGTGGTCGCATATAATTGCATACTAGTCATAGTTTTTGACGGATCGGGCTGAAATTTTTTGACAAGGAGGTTGATTATAGTGCGCATAAAAGCGCTGAAGCAGATTTTTGATTTCGAAAAAAAAAAAAACAATTCGGATTTTTTTCAAAATTTCAAAGTCCCGTTGCTAGGCAACGGTGGCGACCATAGCAACGGTGCTCAAAAGCATAGAACAAGATCCTGGTATGAACCTACCAGTCAAGTTTCATCAAAATCGGTTGACTCCTCTGGACTCCAGAGCTGTCCATTACATACAAACGAACAGACAGACGGACAACCTGAGAATAACGGTAATCTCGCGACCACTTTGTTCCAGTTGTTCAAGAATAAAAGAAATGTTGGCCCAGAGGATGGTTTGTAAAATATAAAATACGCGCCAATAATATCGTCATCGCTCGCACAACAACAAGCGACGAGGGTGACACGCCCTTCACCGGACTCTTTTCTTCTTCTTTCTTCGGCAAAAATGTGAAGCCAGTGCAAACGGCATCGACGCCCTCTAACGCCGTGACGCGCAAACAGTCGCGAAACGAGCGTCTCAAACACGGAACATCAATTCCTCCTAACCCCCCCCCCGTCCCGACTTGGCAGAGGAGCCTTCGTAACCATGACGTTTCTCATGGACGTGACGTAACACGGTCAGGGCTCGGCTGTCCAATGTATTTGTCGAAGTGATCCGTGCAGGTTTCGCGCGTCCGCAAAAAAAAAAAAAACACGCGCAGAACTTTCCACGAAACACTCTCACTCCCGTGAGTCTCACATTTCCCTTTGCAAGTGATGTCCTCCTAATACCGGGTGAAAATCGAAGCAATTATCACTTTGGTATTCGTTGTTATAAAAGGGAAGATAAACATTGGGAGAACTCCACTATTCAGCACACACCTGTGTGTATACCTGTGTGTGTACATTATATATATATGATCTATCGCTAAAAGAAGAGTGAGAGTTCTCCGAACCGTCTCAGCCCAAGGCGCAGCCTCTGATTTGCACGTGTTTCGAGTCGCTCACCTGATTCAAGGTGTGCTCGTGTTCTCGGCACCCCAACACAAAGAGCACGGGCCATCAGGCTCAAAGCAACAGAGTGCAGCAGAAGCGCATGACGAGTGAGGAGTGAGGAGTGACGAGTGAGGAGTGAGGAGGATCAGCCTCTCGACGCGAGGCACGAAGAGGAGCGGCCGAACGGAGCCCCGTTCCGCACGAGTACGAAGAAAGTTTCGCAGCTGTTTTGGCAGCTCTCGGAAAGCCGCGGCTCAGTACTTACATAACGGAGCGCGTGGCGCGCGCAGGGTGTCCGCGAGAGCGAGCGCGCCGTGCCCGCCATGGGAAACCTCGGCGAGGAGGCTCCGCCCTCGCTCCTCCCCGTCCTCACGATCATCCGCTCTTGCCCCGCCATTACCCCTCCCCAACCTCATCCTCTCCCTCCCCTCCACACCCCTGACGAACCACCTCCCACGCACGTAAACGCGCACATCACCACTTAAGCTTATCGCCACACAACGGCGGCGGCGCAGCCCGCAGGTGAATTCAACCCACGAATTATTGTCCTTATCAAGTATCGCGCTTGTTGCTTGAATTACAAACGAGTTAATTCTTCTTATAAATTATGAATGCATTTTTAATCCACGTGTTAAATTATGAATAAAAAGTTCATCTCTTTTTTTTTTTTTGTCTGTCAAAAGCGACGTTTAGCTGGATGGACGGTTTTGGAGTGGGGGGAGCTTCAAAGGAAACTTTACAATACAATTCGTGAGATGTGAGATGTCAACCAAAAGTGAGATATTTTACACATTGTTGACAAAAAGTGCAATTTAAATAAAGCTAATGCAAGCAAGCAAGATAACCGGCTTCGGCACCTGTCAATCGCTTTGTAGTTGTAAGTGAGGTATGAAACGAATGTGTGGAGCGAGAGAATTCGTCAGATGTGAGTTGCACTAAAATGGAATACAATCCGACACAAGAAAAAGAGCAATCAGAGATTGCAGACCCTCACCAGGACTTGTTTTGTGTGGTGTTTGTGTTATTTTTGTGTGGTGTTTTGTGTATTGTGTTGACGTAATTAATCAGAGACATAACTAGAACTGCCACTTTATAACTGCTGACAGTGATGACCGGGTACCAGACGTCCCGCTTTGATGCAACCCCGCTTTGATTGGACACCTGATCCTGACCCATGACGTTTATTATTATTCAATTGAATTCAGAATAGAATTAAAAAATTAAATTCAAATCAAATGGAAGACAAATAGGTACAAGTCCTGCATTGGAGTCATCAGAAGGAACCCGAACAAACAAAAAGCAAAGATGAAGTCATCAGGAGGAACCTGGTTAGGATTCACATTTCAGCTGCTACTCCTCTACCTTCAAACTCATCCAGGCACAGCCAAGTAAGTGACCCTTGTTCAAACATAAATAAATAAATAAAATGATCAAAAATTCAAAAAATAACCCAGATCAAAAAATTAAATAATTCTGACTGCAACCATATATACAATCCAATAAGTTGAAATTTGAAACACATATTGCCTCATCATGACTAGATCATAATGTGAAGTTTCACATCGATTGATTAAGTGGTTCAAGAGAAAATAAAAATTAAGTTTTCTCAATCCAATATGGCTGCCACAAATGTGACATCAATTATTCGTGAATATCTGGTATCCCCAAGTTTTGGGGAACATTTGTGTGAATTTCCCCTAATCTGTCCAGCCGTTCTGGAGAAGAAGATTTTTTTATTGTTTTAGGGTAAATCAATATGCTGCAAAACCAGTGACCGATGATGTCATATGTGTGAACCTTTTGTTCCTCATGGATAGGCGGTCACACGTGTAAAGTTTCGCCTCGATCTGTTCAGCCGTTTCATAGAAGATTTTTGAAGATTTTATTTTCATCAAATTCATTTTTTCTTTGTAGACAATTTATCCAGAGATGACCCACAAATTTTTCATACTGAGCAGATGTAGCATTCTATATATACATATATATATATATGCAATTATGACGTCATAATTATCAATAAACTTTCGACATGAGTCGTCGCTCCAATGGTGAAAATTTAATTTCAATCCGCCAAGCTGTTGCGGAGAAAACACTAAAGTTCTGTGCAGACAAACAAACACAAACAGACAAACAAACAGACCCAAATGCAATACCCTCTCCTTCTTTGGCGAGGTAACTCGGGAGTTCATACACATATCACCTCATTCCATGCTGTCTTGAGAAAGGAAATGGGCGGGGGGTCTATGAGTGGTAATTTGATTGGTCATGATGATGTAAAACACGTAATTTTGTCCAAGTACTGCTAAATGGAAGGGTTTTGAAAGTGCAAAAAGGGGATGTGAGTCATCGTGTTCAAGTATTTAATTAAATGAAATTAAATAAGATTTTTCAGGTTGGAGAAAGAAAAAAACCCAGAAGTTTACCATTGTTGATGCAGTGTCTTAACACACCTTGTATAACGCGTCACATTAGTTATTCATGCCTGTTGTTTTGTATCCTTATAATGTCTTAAAAACAATAAGTGTCCAGTTTGAATGATTTTCAATTAAGTTTGACTCCAGGCAAGTGGCATCGTTAAAAATATTACCTCACTCCTCTCTGCGCATGTGCGATCAGGACGAATCCAGAGCCAAAGTACTGCCAATCAATAGGTTTGCTTTCCAATTCACGTTCCGATATGTGCTTCACAAATATTCCGTCATTCAAATGATGAAGTTGTTCCTCAATCAATCAAGGAAAGGGGCTATCTACACAATAATAAGATGATGTAAGTTGTCCTCAATCAATCAAGGAAAGGGGCTATCCACACGTATAATAATGGAATAACTGTCTTGGGTCACTATCTGTTTTATGCATGCGGTTCCGAGAACCGCAACACTACCCCCTCCCTTTTGCTAGACTGACCCGAGTCGTTTAACGTTTGTGTGGCATGCAGGTGTAGGTTCCCTCGTACATTTTACCTACGGATCCATGAGTGCGACATTTCGAATACATGTCCCAAAAATAAATAACCTAGTGGTTGCATAACAAACTAAAAGACTCATACGGACAACTTATCGACATTGCCGGAAATTTGAAACTAAAGAAACAAACAGGTGGGTTAGAACTATATACATTTTTAATACTTACATTACCATGGCCCAGGAGTCAGGACCTGTGACTTCAGAGAGAAACAATAAAGGCAACAATCGGGGATGAGTGTAGCAGCAGGCAATCAATGATTAGGCGTCTTCAGGGCCTCAATGGTCCTTTGTTTGGTTGTTTGTTTTTTTTGTTTTTTCCTGGCTGCTGAAGGCAACTCACCCGAACACGGTAGGCCACACGCCGTCTCACAGTCCATTTGAACTGGCCTTTATAAACAACAAGGAGATGTCCGGGCTGCACAAATGCAGTCCCCTGTACCGCGGCTGCCTGCAGGGCAGTCCTTGCAAACACTTTCACAAAGATGGTCCTGGCAACATGGTAAAGTTGAGTGATATGGCAAGGCAAATAAAGGCATGGGCAGGTATGGCAAATGGAGTCAAGGCAAAGGCAGATAAAGGCATGGCAAATGCAGACCAGGTAAGGTGCGACAGCACAACAGGTCGGCACATGAGCTGGCCAGCCCTCGGTGTGGTCTCGTGAGGTTATGAAGGAGTGTGGTAGCGTTGGCCGGTCGAAGACGGGTCGGTCCTACCCTCGGTCTCCCCCCAACCTATTGCGTATGCCTGTCCTTGTCTCCCCACCCCCATTCGGTTGTCACAAAAAAAATACTTATTTTTCTTTTTTTTTTATAATTACGTGTGTGCCTAACCCCCTTATCGTCTTTGTTCGGCTAACCTGTCTTAACTTGTCTATTCCCAATCCCTAGATCCCTTTTGAAAGGATTGAGGAAGAGACAAGTGAATCTGCCTCGAGGCCCAATGCAGCCTCGAATAGCTCCACAGGTTTCAGAAATTTCCAAGGCGAGTCCGGCGGCCTACAAACAGTGAAAGGGATGGATGGTGCGAAGGGTACATGTTGGCTATCTATCCTTGCGATTTATTAAACTTTAATCTATCCCTGGGGCTTTTCAACACGCCTGTATCTTTAAACTATCGTTTAGCAAACCATTCCCATTGCCTGTGTTGTGTTCATTATTAATTTGGGCCTGGCCGCAAATTTTCCCGTGCTCTTGCACAATTTCGTGGCTGGGCAGCGTGGCTCCATGGCAGGTCTACCCACCTCCGAACTCGATCTTCAGCACCCCCGGGTCGCTGAGGCTGTCTCCAAGCCTATGAACGTGGGAATGCCCTTCCTGGCATTTTCCCATCGGGCATTTTGGCACTTCGGGTCCCCTCCCTTGGGCACCCATGCCCATTACACTAACTCAGTCGCTTGGACCCATGGCCTATTCTGGCAGACTACTTCGTGCCTGGGGTGCCCTCTACTCAGTACACATATTTCACCAGCCACGCTCCCAGCCGGTCAATAGTCTCCTGCACCGACAAAAGTTTCATGCCTTTGTTCAACACCAACACCAAACTGCATCCTTTTGGTGATTTAACTAACCCGCTATTACTAAACGAACCCCGGGTTCCATTGGGTGGATTCACTCCTCCCCCCCCCCCCCAATCATTCATTTGCACCATGCGTTCCACATTCACTCCATTCCACTCGGCCCGCTGACCCATATTCACTCATTATATAATATATATTTTTTTTCACACCAAACTGACACTCTACTAACTACGTCCACCTAACGAACTCGTGCCTCCCGTCATCCTTATTCTAATGAGCGTTCTATTTAACTCTATCGCTGAGCTATGTCCCCACTACACGTTCCATGTCTGTCCATGTCTCCAATCCATTTCTAATTTTTTTTTTTACCGAAATTCCCCCAAGCTGTTACTGGGCCCCATGGAGGACGACTCATAATGCCTCCATGAGGCCGGTCTATCGAATGCTAAACCCTTCCCCTAACTAATGCTCCTTTGCCCCGGGGAGTGGTGAGGGGGTGTCGGGGGCCGGCTAGTCCAGTCTGCCCGGGGCGGAGTTGGTGGTCTGGTGGGTCGGGGTCTCTCCCTGCATGGGGCCTGCACTCCCGCGACAGGTGGCCCACTCGTCCACAGTTATTGCACTTAACCGGGTATGGTGCATGCTTCCAATGTTCCAAATTGCACCCCCTTTGTTCCGAATTGGGGTATTTACTAATGGCCCACCAAGTGTCCTCCTGCGAGCCACTTGCCATGGTCCTGATCCTGCCAACCGGCGGTCGACCATGTCCCAGACCATTCCCTCGAGCTCCGCTCGGGTGCCAAGACCAGTCCCGGCTCC
>CM068957.1:59543680-59590927 GCA_035128595.1 Eptatretus atami | reverse complement strand
AGAACAGATCTCTCCCGACTTACCTGGAGTGACCTCACCTCGTGAGGGTCATCCAGAGTGAGGTCGGTGCAGTCATTCCGGGTATTATTAGTGTGCCGCACCACATACCACATCACAGCTGAACGTTGTCTGGTATCCATCATGTTGGTATGGAAAATAAATAACCACGGTGGTAAAATAGATCGTCCACAGATCGTCCACCGGTCAATAAGCCTTAAAAAGTCTTGATTGAATCTGGAAACTGCCGTCCTGGTAAAGTGTGTAAAGTACTCGGTCCTTCGGAAGGGACGTTAAGCAAGATTATGGATCTCCATCCACCGGGGACGTCAAAAGGTGGTCTCAAGGGACGTTCGTAACATTTATAGGGTGGGCAAAGACCAAGACTACGAGTCAATCAATCAAGACTGCATCTACTAGTCAATCAAATGGGAAAGCCGTGTGGCACCTGCAAATGGAGATATGCTCTGCGTTGTTCGTAATAAGTAGATATAATCAAAGTCGAATCGAAGGTCCTTATCACGAAATAAGTTTTCATCAGAGTTTGTTCCAAAGACCCCTTCCTACGCCAGTTTGCTTCGATGTATGAGTGGGACGTCGCAATTGCCACCATGATTCCACGTACAAAGATTTACAATATTATTTCAAAGAGCCCCAATTATGTGTCGGATAAAACTGCGGCATGAAGACGTAGTCTTGCTGATGTCGATCTGCGTCGGTGGATATGCAGAAGCAGAACGATGGAACAAAAATCAACAAGACGTCGATTGAGGTAATGCGAACCACTGTGGGAAGCAAAGGCAGCAGACGTTCTTGAGATTGACCCTCCGTCGGAGTAAAAAAGCAGCACATAGATCAAATCCGACTGTCTGAACAAAGTTCCGCTTTCCCAGGTTGAACAGTGAACGAGCCAAAGGGAAACGTTGAATACCAAAAACAATTTGTGCAGGGACGTCATTCCAAACAAAACTTTCGCGCGTGGCATATCTGGGTATGTAACGACGGCCGTCTGGTCTGGACCC
This sequence comes from Eptatretus atami, assembly GCA_035128595.1. Lineage (NCBI taxonomy): Eukaryota > Metazoa > Chordata > Myxini > Myxiniformes > Myxinidae > Eptatretus > Eptatretus atami. The sequence goes on along the minus strand of CM068957.1, from coordinate 59,589,908 downwards.
GTCCAACATGGCAGAGTGAACCGGTGTGGCACAAAGATAAAATGCCTGCACATTTTCAGGTGGTTAAATCATTATTTTATGAGTTCCTATTCTTTACCTCCTCAAACCTTTTACATACACCTGCACATACTAGAACCAGTGGACTTTGCTCTTGCACCTGCTCATTGCTTGCAGAGCGCATCCCAAGGTTGCGAACACACGAGGCGAGCAAACGGAGCGGCCCGGTTATATCTGAGCGACCGTAAATAAAGGTCTGCAAAGTGCCAGGTGAGAAGATACATGTCTCACGCTTTGTTGCGAGAAGCAAAAGGCTTGCTTTTGGAGTCGTGGTTAATGCTGCGTGCCTGGGAGACAGATTCAGCATGTCTGAGGTTCACTCCCTCTCGTTGCGTGCCCCGAGCTGTGAACTGAGGACGTGCATTGTTGGAGGAATGGCGCCCTCTAACAGAATCGGTGGATATTGCGATTGGATGAACAGTTTGGAAATTCAAAGCAGATCTGAAATCATCAGGAATTTTCATACTCAATATGGTGTTGGCGAAGCTTGGAGATCAAGGGTGAAATGGCAACAGTGAGGGAGTTGAACGTAAGTGTTCACCAAATGACAAAATGGATAGAATCTTGAGATATCGATTCTCCTAGAGTTTGTAGGTTTTATGAAGGTCAACATGTCGGTCGAGTGTCAGTGTAATGCAATCCCTACAGCGAACTGCTTCCTACCGCTCATTTTCTAAGAGAGAGAAAAAAAATCAATCCCCATCTGATTGTGATGTTGTTGTCCTGTTGTGATTTATCTCTTCACCCCTGCTACAACCCCCTCCTCCCCCCCCCCATTTCCCTTCCGGTTGAGAGGATGTCAGGTTAGATGGGATTTGTATGAGTCATGAAGAGTGAGTAGGTTTGTGGAGTCATGATTGGTTTCAGGTTGAGCTGAAAGACAGGTGTTTTTCGTTTGGGGGGGGGGGGGGTGCACGGACAAGGATATATGCCTATTATCCTCTTGTCCAAATACCTTGTAAAACAATTGGCAAGGACCCATTTGGAGTAATATGATAATGTTGGTTCTGGCCACTCCACCAAAATGAAATGATTTTATTATCAAGCAATTAAATAATGTTGTTGGTTGATTCTGACCCCACTCCAAAAAATGAATTAAATAATTTGATTACCTTATTAAACAATAAAATAATTTAATAATTCTGTTGGTTGGTTCTGATCCCTCTACCAAAATTAATTAAACAATTCACCACTACGCTGTTTAATAACCAGTTTATGGACAAACTCTTCTGAAGATTACCAGTTTATAAGACACTAAATAATTAACACTTTTTCCGAGACAACAATAAGATGAATTTAAAAAGTATCACAATTCGATCCCCAAAATACAAATTCTGAATGAGTCAAGAACCTTTACATTAAAATGACCATGAACTAAAAAAATATTTAAAATAATCTATAAATCCGAAAAACAAAGCAAAATATTTACACCTTGTAGAAAAAAAACAATTAAAGAGTTATGGAACACCAATATGGCAACAAAGAGGGCATGTCCCTGTCATGTAAGGACCTGAAAGTCCCGAGAGTGTAAGAACCTGAAAGTCCCTGTAGTGTAAGGACCTTGAAAGTCCCTGTCATGTAAGGATCTGAAAGTCCCTGGAGTGTAAGGACATGAAAATCCCTGTTTGTGCAAGTACATGAAAGTCCCTGTTGTGTAAGGACCTGAAAGTCCCTGTTGTGTAAGGACCTGAAAGTCCGTCATGTAAGGATCCTGAAAGCCCCTGTCGTGTAAGGACCTGAAAGTTCCTGGAGTGTAAGGACCTGAAAGTCCCTGGAGTGTCATCTTGTTTACCCCATGTTCCCCGCCCCATCCTTCTCCCTCCACAGATCTCATGTCTCTGTTCCCCACTGTTTTGTCCTTCCCTCTCCCACGCCCTCTTGTCTCCTGCTCCCCTTGTTGCACGTTCTGTGTGTTGACTCTCATACGAGCCTCAACATTGTATTAAAAAAAAAAAGAAAAAAAAAAAGAAGAGAAGAGAAGAGGCAAAATATTACATAAGGAATGCACGATAAACCTATAAGAAATATAATAGACAAAATGAATAATTAATGATCACAAATAAAAAAATTCTTTCTAATAATGGAAAAAATCATTTGAAATAGTACAAAATGCACAATTGTTATGCTAAGTTGCCCCACCAGTGGGGCAACTTAGCTAAATGTAGCATAAACACTGTGCATTTTGATGAAAAGCACCAAATTTGGCACAATAGTAGCCTATCATATTATGAACAGATTTGGATATTGGCCATCTCAAATTCAGCCGCTGATGGCTGTGGCACCATTTTCCACTGCCATCAAAAAATTTTGATATGGCCCAATATCCAAATCTGTCATAATGATAGCTACTTTGGCCAATTTGGTGCTTTCCTCACAAAATGCACAAGTGTTATGCTAAGTTGCCCCACTATGAGGGCGCAGGGTAGGTTCGAGCAGGGCTCTGGAATTTGTTCACGGTGCCGGCGATAACTCGACTACTCCGCGAAGGACACCGTGAGATCTCTAACATCCACCAACGAATGCTGGCACCAACGTGTTTTACATCCCACCGAGAGACGGCACACACATTGGTGAATCACCCTGCCAGTGAAACACGAGAATGGCAGTTTATAGCTGGGTCAGGATTCAAACCCAGACTGCACAGCTTAGAAACTAGTTGGCGTACCTTTAGGCTACCGTGTCATCCCGATGTCTGTAATAATGAAGACAAAAGGACAACACACACCTTTGTTCTCGTAAACACAAAATCAACATTGGAGAAATCCAACCCCCTAACAACCTTACACGCTGTGATATTTGAGATAAAGATTAATTTTTTAATTTGACATGAACAAACACACAACTCACAAACACAAAATAAACATTGAGGAAATCAAACTTACCCACAAAACAATATACTGTGACATCTCCAACAAAAATATGAGGAAATTTAACTTCAAGACACACTTAGACACCAAAAAAAAACATGAAAAAAACCCTTGAAATAGAAGAAAATTACAATGAGAGTGCCTATAGTGGGAATGTTAAAGCAATGCTCTATTTTATCCCCCAAACCCCATAATCCAACTTCTGCACACTGCAGTAAAAGCTAGCCCATACATAGAAAAATAAATAAAAAAGAACCTGGTCTATCTCAGCCTCTGGTCTATCTCAGACAATTTTGTATAATGTTGTAGTCACCGGACTGGCCCGGTTGCCCAGTTTGAATCCGGTGAATCGTGTAAAAATGACCGCAACAGTCCCCCGTTTCATAGACCTCCCACTGGATCCCCATGCCCACAGCCGCGTTACCGTACAGATTGAGGTCTTTGAAGCGAGCGAGTGCCATGTTGATAGGCAATCACGTGGTCAATATTATTAGGGCCGAGCAGACCCGGACCACGTGACGTGAAACTCTGGAGCAATTTACCTTCAACAGATTTATGGAGCTACCAGACGAAACCGTCAGAATGAACACGATCTAGCCAGAGACCAAGTCAGCTTTGTATATTTTATTTGTAACAAAAGCACAAGGGTCAGGGATGTAAAAGAAGCAATGCACAATGGATCCAATTCTATTTAATAAATCCCCTTTTAACTCTTAATAATATGTGCCAAATTAACAGACCAAGCGACACTCTTAGAAAGACAACCGAGGGCCCACAGCCATTCGAGAGTAGTGAAAAGGAGTAACGGGACATGACAGAAGAGGCACTCAGAGTCTGCCCTGGGTAGGTCTCTGATGGACCCTGCCGACTTGTCCAAGGAGCATGTCTGCAATCACCCGGATATGCTACGGCGGAGGTCTGGCTGCAGTGTTGGAACTGCAATGTTGAAAGCTCTTTTATGAACTGTACCGACCACCGAGCTAGACACACAAAGTCCTCTTTCTCAGTGTAGTGCAATGAGCAGAATGACTTATGACCAGAACCAACAGGGACCAAAGCCACCTGGAGCACAGGAACATCAGGACCCAGGAACCCAGGAACATCAGGACCCAGGAACCCAGGAACACACCAGGAACATCTGTTGTTTAGCAAAGTCAGCCCACAGGAAGGATTTTTAGCTCAACCGTTTTTAATGGCATCTCCTGCTCCACTCACTCGACAGCCCGCTGACGTCACTCTCAGTTCTGCCTCGTCAGTTCCGGTTCATCATGCATTCATTAATATTCACGTAACTCCCAAAAGCACAACATCCGAGGCCACACTGGAACCTCGGCTTGACCATTCCGCTCATCTTTTATCCCCTCTGGCCCCACCTACAGGGTTTTTCTCTACAAAAATGCAAATACAAGGGTGTAGCCAACTCCCAGGATCCTCCTTCAGGCCACATTCATCCTGATTGGCACCTTCAGGCCCTTCAGGTGGTGGGCGAGGGGGGAGGTTCTCCATATTTACATATTTGTATTCTCCATATTCTCAAAATAAAGGTTTCTAAAAGATTTGAAAACAAAAGCTCATTTGGTAAAAATGTTATAGTTTTCACAAACACACTGAAGTTCAATGTTGAATAAATAAAGAAATACAGAAGCAATTTAAAAACCGACCATCTTGCACTGGGCGCACTGCGAACAGGCTGGTAAGGCCTATTTGTACTCATTTTTTTTTTTGCCCTTTGCCCTTTGACATTTTTGACCCATTTATCAATTACTAGCGAGGTCCCCATGCTATGTGTGGGAATGGGCTGGACATACAATACATGAAGTACTTGGGTAAAAAAAACTTTCTGCAGCTGACTCCAACATAAGTAAGTTGGGTAAAATTTCTATGACGTCATGTTGAATCTGCATGCCTGGTGTTGGCTTAATGGTTATGGTGGTGTTATTGGGATCCTAGAATCCTGAGTTCAAATCCCACTCGGCTGTTGACATAACACCAGGCAGGGTTGACTCTGCCTGTCATCCTTCCGAGGTCGGCAAAGATGAGTGCTAGCATGCGGGTATCCTGTGTCGGAGTGGCGACACGTCCAGGATTGTGTCCAATAGCCAATGAGACTGCTTAGGCAGCACCAACGTTCTGCACAGAGTATGTTCGCAATGGATGGATGGATGGTGAATCTGCAAATGCCAAATCCATGTATGTCATGGGTGGAAACCCTCACATAATTTCCTCATTCTCCTTAACACTCAAACTCTCTATATTTTCATTCCAAACAGCATCATTCCAATCACAAATTAATCCAATCACATCCATCCATCCATTGGGACCACACTCTGTGCAGAGCGTTGGTGCTGCCGAAGCAGTCTCCTTGGCTATTGGGCACAATCTTGGACGGGTCGCCACTCCGACACAGGATACCAGCAAGCTGGCACTCATTTTGCCGACCTCGGAAGGATGACAGGCCGAGTTAACCCCACCTGGTATTAATTCAACAGCTGAGCGGGATTTGAACTCAGGACCCTCGGATCCCAAGCCCACCACCCTAACCATTGAGCCAACACCAGGCATACAAATGAATACTATACCATTAATATAACAAAATACAAACACTGGTGAGGTAAACAAATATCGACGCCATTTTCACATGTGAACCAATACGTATGACTCTGCTGACAAGAAAGGGCAAATACAAAACACTTCGTACGTATCGAAAATTGAAATCATAATTGTATTGAGAAATTTATGAAACCTCCCACCAACCTTAGGATGGACAAGTCTGAAGACGACGATGGTTCATGAGCGGTATTTGACGATGTAGATTGTTTCAGAAGTCAAGGATGAGACAATGTGATAATGTTTGACCAAGTTATAAAAATGATCAACATGATGTGGTACGAGTGACAGGTTATTAGCTGCAAAATGTCGAAAACCCGGTTTCGTTCAACAACTTTAAAAATTTGACCTTTGCATAACCTTTAAAGGTCACAAAACAATGTTGTGGACATTAAAATAAGGAAACAGGATACGTGCTATAGCTTATTGGAGTTAGTTCTCGAAGAAGGTCAAAACCCGGTTGATTCCCACAACTTTGAAAATTTGACCTTGTGAACTTTAAAGGTCAAAGGTCAAGGATTATGACCTTTGGTGCAAAACTTCCTCTGGAACATTCCAGGACAATAAACGTCATATAGGCTATATGGCATTTCGCACTCCTCGGATTATCCATACTTTGATGAAATCAGCGTAAAAACAAACTTGAAGGGGGCGCCACGGGCAAGGTGTTTGAGATAGAGAAAATGGTTTCAAGACTTTAGGTGGGGAATGACCTCAAGATTATGCGTAAAAAATATTGTCATCTAGCTCTCAAAGTTTGGGCGGTCGTATGATTTTTATGTCAAAATTCGCAATTTTCTAAATTCGGACCTTGGGACGAAAATAAAAAATCAGCTCTGGGGCTATGCAGGTGCCATTGGGCTAACAAATACCGAAACCCTGCCAGATTCGCAAACCCCTCGGAGAAGATGGATTTTTATGTCAAAATTCGCAATTTTCTAAGTTCGTGACCTTGTGACGTAACGAAAATGAAAAATCGAGCTCCGTGGGCTATGCAGGTGCCATTGGGCTAACCAAATACCGAAACCCTGTCAGATTCGACAAACCCCTAGGAGAAGATGCAAATTGAAATCGGCTACCCCTAAAAACACATGCTTTTTGGGCGTGGCTCCGCCCATATGGGCGCAGCATGCCCATTCTCAGGAAAACACAACTAGACATTGATATAAACCTCCCACCAAAATTTTATCAGATCAGATCAAAACCCACGGAGCTATGCTCGGGAAAGACAGACAGACAGACAGACAAGCCAGTAGGCAACGAGGATCCGCAGGATCGAAGCGCTGGATACGATGCTTTTCATTCTGACTGATCCACCGCCGAAGATTCATTGCCAAGACGTATTGGTTCACATACAATTGTTCCTCTGCCTGGCAGAGTTTCCTATTGCGTATTTTGCCAATGGCGCTCCTCATAAAAAATGACGGTAAATAAACACCCTATTTTTGAAGGACTACCATTTGAAAAATAATTTTCGGTTTGCTGGTTTGTGCTGGAGCCTCACGTTGCGCACACACACACACACACACACGGAAACCCGATAAACTTCTCTCAATGCTCTTGTTTGACTACACCTCCTGAGCCACACAATATTTTTTATAGCCACGCCCACTTTCCTACGTGCCACTGCCCACTTTCCCTAAGCTCCGCCCACTTTCCTAAGCCCCTCATAAAAAATGACGGTAAATAGACACCCGATTTTTGAAGGACTACCATTTGAAAAATAAAACCTCAATCAAAAATCGGCTCAAGTAAAATTTTCTAAATATCTCGAAGTGTTTAATTCCGAAGTCTCGTTTCTCTACATTCAAAACTGAAGGACAAGTATTGAAAATACTGTACACGGTTTTTCGGCCGCTGCACAGCAACGGGTGTTTGCTAGGCAACGAAATTCAAACGCGCACATTCCCAGACCATATTGCACATGTTGGCAAAGTTTCATCGAAATCGGTTTGCTGGTTCGTGCTGTGAGCCTCGCGTTGCAGACACACATACATCACACACACACACACACGGAAAACCCAACAATAAGGGATATCTAGCATATATAGCGAATCCAACAGACAGACAGACAAACAATAACGAATATAGTGGTCACTTATTTTTTTCGTGAAAATATTTTTTCGTGAACCAATAAAAGCGGGGTCATTCGGGTGGAAACTCAAAATCACAATTCTATTGAGATATTCTCAAACCAGCGAATGTTTCTGCCGAACCCATGATTGTGTTTACTTCTGGATCGGGAGCAGCTTCATACGGATCAAAAGTCAAATTCATAAATCATAATTGTATCGAGGTGTTTATGAAACCTCCCACCCACCATAGGACATCCGCTGGGATCCCAAAACGTTCCACAGAAGTTTTGATGGGCCGAGCCCCAAACCTGAGGGAGTAGTTTGCGACAGACAAACCAACGGACACTCCTGCTTTATAATATATATATATATTCTTAAACATATTCTCATAAGGGATTGTTGAAAATTTGATGACAAAAGCTCAAATGGTAAAAAGTCAGGGCCTGGACAGACAGTCATTAACATTGTCATCAGGTCCCATTATCATTATTGTCGTTATCCCTCTTATAAAGTATCATTATCAGTATCATTTTCATTATCATCGTCATTATAATTATCATTATCTGCATGATCCACATTATCATTACACACCATTATCATTATTTTTGTTATCATTATCAGTACCATTTTCATCATAATTATCCTGTGCACGTGAAGCGAAAAGCAGGGTTGAGCAATTGGTTCATGTCCGTCCATCAGTCTGTTCACAAACATGGCTTGATGATTGAGGAACAACCGATTCAAATTGAATGTTATATTTTGAACACGAATCGGAAAATGAATCGGAAAACAAACCTGCAATTTACCCGAACTTTGTCTATGAATTCATCCCAATGGCATATGCGTAAAAAGGAGTGAGATTTTTTGATTTTTTTTTTTACTCTTTCTGCCTGTCTGGCAGTCAAACAAAATTGAAAATCATTCCAAACAGGAATCTTACTGTTTTTAAGGATGCCATAAAGGACACAAACAAGTCACAAATAACTAATGTAATGTGCTAGATAGGGTGGTGTAATCAATGCTGTGTCAGTGGCAGTGAAACAGAGGTAAATTCGGGATTTAATTTATTTATACCACTTTAACAATCTTTATCAGTTCCCATTGGACTGAGTCCAAAACCTGGCTTATGGATTCGGTGTCGATTTTTAAATTTAAATTGAATTATATACTTGATCATTGTAGAACACAAATCGCCTGCTTTGCACTTTCAAACCCCTTCTGTTTAGCAGTGTTTGGACGTGTTAAATAAGGCAGTGTATAAGGGTGATGTATAAGACTACTTCAATAGCACTAAATTCGATTTTTAGATCCTCGTGGAGGATCTCTAAGTCTTACTCACGTTGTTGCTCTTGTGGACTTTTTTGTTTCACAGCCTACAGTTTTCATCAAACTTCCTGAAACTTGGCATATATATGTAAAAATACCCTGCGCAGACAGTAACCATCTCCGATTTTGAAAATTCCTCCAGAAAAAAAAGTTATGATGTCAAAATATCTCCGCTAATGGAATCGCCTAAAAAATTCTCTCCGAAACTAGGCAAGCTTTTTGAATTCTGTTGCGGGAATCGAACAGGGCATTGCAGAGATGAATTACCGTACATATGATACATCACTATGACGTCATATCAATTTTTATGACGTCATTCCTATTTTTTGACATTTTTTGTTTCACAACCCAGAGTTTTCATCGGATCTTCGTGAAACTTGCCATGTATATGCAGAAAGCCCACGGCAGGCAGTAACCATCTCCGATTTTGGAAATTCTTCCTAGAAAAAAAGTTAACGTCATAATATCACCGCTAATGGAAATCGCCTACACCATTATCTCGGAAACTAGGCAAGCTTTTTGAATTTTTTTTGCGGGAATCAAGCCGGGCATTAGCACAGATAATTTATCGCAAACCTGATACATCACACATGACGTCATATTCGTTTTTATGACGTCATCATTAAGAGGACGAGGATCTTAGCTCATTCGAGCTTGTTTTCAAGTTTAAACGATCTTTGAACTAATTATTATATTTAAATTGAAGTAAAATATACACTCATGTTTGTGGGATAGATGGAGGAATTTCATAGTAAAGATAGGATGATATAGCATAGCATGGTCCGTGGACGAGTATGAGACATCTCGATGTAAATTAAGTATGGAAAACCATAGGCTTAGGATTGTTAAGTGTCACCACATGGGGTGGTGCTGTGTTAACTAAGAAGGGTTTAAGGCTAGTTGTCCCAGTATTTGATTGCCCCCTGTGACCTTTTCCTACGTTTTTGCATTTACAAAGCTGGCTATAAAAAGGAAGTACGTTCTTCCAACAACAACAGAGCCAAACGTTTACGAGTAGGGAAAAACCCCGCCTTCCCGGCTTCGTCCTGTCAGGCCACGCCCTTGAGGGTCATGATTGGTTGGTGTGACGTAAGAGGGAGGATGATAGTGTGGAGACGTTGGTCAGAGCACATAAGGTCTCTCTGGCTTCTCCTTGACATGTTCAAGAAGGCTGCGCGATTCCCGTTAGTCGTGCTGGTGTGAATTCGTTCACATACTGAAATAAGATGCTAGCCATTGACTATTCGGCTGGGCCGTGAAGTTTGTACACTTCTGAGGAGAAGAGAAGGAGAAGAAGAGCGCATCTCTTGGTCTTGTCTCGGAACCGCAGCAATCGCCTTGTTGTATGATCAAGGAGAAAGGCGACAATATTTGGTGTGTGTGGATCTGGAACTTAGAGGGAGCGGCATGGCAATCTCGATCATGAGAAGAAACTGCGCGGCGGTTTGTGGGCCCTGGGGTTGAAGATGGTCTGCGTAAATTACCTCACATATGTGACTGCAGATCGACTTGGCATCATTTTTGGTGTATTTTCCGCATGGTGACTCCGTGGTTCGATGACTGCAAGGCTCCTAAAAGGTCATCTCTGGACACAAGGTGAGTAGCGGCATAAAAGAGGGATTTTCTTTTATTTTTACCTTTCCCTTTGTCTGTTTTTGTGACTGAGTGGAGACGTCTCAAATTAGGTTTTAGCTTACCTCACATTTCATTACCTCATGCTTTGATATATTTTCATTATCACTCATTGAGTTATTCTCATCATGAATCATTGAATTTTTTTTAAATTTACTGTGTTTGTCTACTCGTGGGTTCGATGATAAACCCTTGTGCCTCCATTCTAGTACGCACCTTCGCCGCCCTCCATCCCGCATGCGCCATAATCTCCAAGGATCTCGGTTGTTCGCCTCCAAGTAAAACCATTCGGCTCTCCGTCCAGGCTGGTGTTAACCTGACTGAACACAACAACTGGGTCAGGAGTGGGAAATAACCTAACCCCCTGGACACAACAATACTTAAACACTGAGCAGGGTAATGTGTTCTATCAACTTTCTAGTTATCATTATTATCATCATTAAAATTAACGTTATGCAAGCCTGGTGTTAGCTAAAGATCTTTAGCGTCTTGAGATTGAGCCCCTGTTTTTTCGATTGAATTAACACCAGGTGGGGTTGATTCAGTCTGTCAAAAAAAATTTGACAAAAGCTCAAATGGTAAAAAACATGTTATAGCCTGGATGGACACACACACACACACACACACGTTGGAGTCAGTGTGTTGACTGACAACAGTACGTACTGTACACACTACACAACCCAAAAACCTTGAGTAGCTTTCACCGAAAAACAACGTTGCATTTCTATAGACGTTTCAGGGAGATATTCACAAACATTAATCTTTATAAACAGCTGCATGTGATGGGTGGAAAAACAACTTGGCTCGGTAATTTACAAAATACTTAATACGAAATCGGATGTTATTTCACACCAACTCACTCAGAATGAATGAAGGAGCACAAACCACTCACTCAGGATGATGGAGCACAAACCACTTGCTCACGATGATGGAGCACGAACCATTCGCTCAGGGTGATGGACCACAAACCACAAACTCAAGATGACAGAGCACGAACCACTCGCTCAGGATGACGGAGCACAAACCACTCACCCAGGATGACGGAGCACGAACCACTTGCTCACGATGATGGAGCACGAACCATTTGCTCAGGATGATGGAGCACAAAACCCACTTGCTCACGATGATGGAGCACGAACCATTTGCTCAGGATGATGGAGCACAAACCACTTCGCTCAGGGTGATAGACCACAAACCACTAACTCAAGATGACAGAGCACGAACCACTCGCTCAGGATGATAGACCACAAACCACTAACTCAAGATGACAGAGCACGAACCACTCGCTCAGGGTGATAGACCACAAACCACTAAATCAAGATGACAGAGCACGAACCACCGCTCAGGGTGATAGACCACAAACCACTAACTCAAGATGACAGGCACGAACCACTCGCTCAGGGTGATAGACCACAAACCACTAACTCAAGATGACAGAGCACGAACCACTCGCTCAGGGTGATAGACCACAAACCACTAACTCAAGATGACAGAGCACAGACCACTCGCTCAGGATGATGACCACAAACCACTAACTCAAGATGACAGAGCACGAACCACTCGCTCAGGGTGATAGACCACAAACCACTAACTCAAGATGACAGAGCCAGAACCACTCGCTCAGGATGATGGAGCACAAACCACTCACTCAGGGTGATAGACCAAACCACTAACTCAAGATGACAGAGCACGAACACTCGCTCAGGGTGATAGACCACAAACCACTAACTCAAGATGACAGAGCACGAACCACTCCTCAGGGTGATAGACCACAAACCACTAACTCAAGATGACAGAGCACGAACCACTCGCTCAGGATGATGGAGCACGAACCACTCACCCAGGATGACGGAGCACGAACCACTTGCCGCTGAATGACATGCCACAATAAAAGCATCCACAGTGGGGTGAACTATTTGCTCAGAATGAAGTAGCGCAGTACCGCTATCGACAATGGGCACTCGGTAAGTGGTTTAAGCACTCAAGCAAGCACTCCAATCAAATGGTTGATAATGAACAGCTGGCCAGGCTGTCGCTGCATACCATATAGGATCCCTTTAACTTCAAAGCTGGTCTTCACTGCACACTTAGCAGTTAATTAAGTAAAATGGATTTGTTCAAATAATGACTTTATCCACAAAAGAGTTGTTGCTTAATGTAGAACAACTCTGGAGACATCGCAAAGTTCAATCGCCCATGAAATATACATTGCAAAAAATCTGCCACGTTCCCTGCTTTTCTGTGTATGCATCACATGGTACATCGGTTCAGGGTGCACGCAAGTATTATAACTTTATTTTAAAATGTCAGTTTTTCACCAGATTTGCTTTGATTCCCTGTAGAGCACCTCGCGAAACCTCCGAAAATATAGACACAGCTCTGGCAGACGCTATGGGTAGGCATTCCCTCAGCAGGACAGGGCATGAGGTCAAGCAGTGAATTTATTAAATCATATAGCTCAATGAAGCTGGTTAATTTTGGCACATTCCTAAATCTTTTGTTCACTCAATAAAATTCTCCAAACAGGAGAATAAGGTAAGTTTAATGCTTTAGAAATTTCACATTTTCTTGTGTATCTATGGAGAAAGAGGGAACATGGCCTTGCTTGCTTAAACCATGTAATCTTTGTCTGTTTGATAGAGTTGCCGGGCAGAGGCCTCTGGGTTGGAGGTCACGCTTTGGTGTAGGACTATGTCCAATGGAGATCATGGGAGTGCTCATCACACTCCACATGTTTCGATTTACCCACTGATTTCATCACGTACCTTCTGGTTGAACGGTTTGCATTTGCGGGAACAATCGTCTGGGTGGCAGAAGGACGGTTGTTCTTTGCAGATTATGCGGTTATACCGTGTGTGCGGTTTTACCATGTGAGACATAATCCACGGCGATGCTTACCATAACAGTTGGGAGGTGCATCTGATCACACACACACACACACACACACGCACACACACGAGCCTAGAAATATGCACACTCACTTCTCAGTTAACTAACCCGTGTTTAAGTCTTGTCCCAGCTATAAACTGCCACCCTGGTGTTTCACAGGCAAGGTGTTACATCAATGTGTGTGTTGTGCCTTGACTGGATGATAAACTGGGTGCCCCATCTGCTACATTAGTTAGAGGATGTTAAAGTTCCTTTGATTTGATGGTCAAAATGTATTGATAGCTCTTTTATAATAAGTACAAGACTTTGAAGTGTTGTCGTCGTCCATCAGTCCTCCCCCCCCCCCCCCCCCAACACCACCACCCCCCACCTCATCCCTTAAGTTTAAACTCGAGGTAACATAGTAAAGGTCTTATCGATGACAAGAAGACGTAAACGTCTTGTATTTGCTGCTCGTAATGTTAATATGAATATGTAGATTCAATGCAAACACAAGTCCCTGTGGTCATACGAATGTATGCACATGCTGTCATCCGACCTCATAATAAAATGACACCGACGGGAATGCGCATACAATGCATATCAAACTGTGCCATCACCTCACCAGCTGGAACAAGTGGCTTGTGTTGCTTATTCAAGCGAAAGTGATTGCTCGTGAGATGACCGAGAAGTGCTATTAAAAGTCTTGGCCCAGGAGAACGTGCTCAAGTGTTTGCTTTGGCAATCAGTGAGCACCACAGCTTCCATCTTGTAGACCCGTAGCAGCATTGTTGTGGTCTGCGTAAGTTCCTTGCGCGTTGTGTGGAGCTTCATGAAACACCTGCTCAGTTCAGCTTGTAAATTTTTCCTAATACTATGGTTTTATGGCAAAAAATCTTCGGATAAGACAAGAGACGATTCTTGTGAAGGGACATTTGTAGCTGTTTAGATATTTGGGTTGTTTTTGGGGATACACGTCGTCCATTTGTGCAGTATGGTTTATACAAATAGCCATGAGTCCTGACGTTATGTTATTTTCAACAGTGAGGCCAATTGAGGTGAAAAACAGAGCAGGCCATGCTACCTGAAGGCCTCATTTTGTGAGCAGTTCCACAAGCTTGGAGCGTTCGTGCGACGCGAGACTTTATTCTCCACCGCACATTGATCAGTACGTCGCTGTGTTTTAATGATGTTCGCACTCTATTTCGATGCAAGGGGTTGCAAGTCATGCCGAAATGATTAAAACTTCACATCAATCACATCTGGGTCAGATGAACTACTGTGTCTTATCATGGAAACGTATGACTTCTTTATTTGATGGATCTCAATTGTATTGATCACACAACGCTGATTGATCAACTATTGGATTGTGGTTAAATCAGTGTTTCAGTTTGGAAAAGCAATTGTTTGGAATGGACTCAATGTTGTGAAGATGGTTTAGTTTGGTCTTTCGTTCAGCAGTATATGATCTGTTGATCATCATTTCGTGTGCGGCCTGAGGCTGCTGGTTTACATCGTTGCTGGGAGCGCAGCTGTACCGCTGATGCAGTGCCCTTTGCTGGTGAAGCCAACAATTTGCAATTTGTTCATGGTGCGATAGCTCAACTAAGATGTGATCTTCGCTAAGGACACCGTAGGATCTCTGACGTCCATCAACTAATGCCGGCAGACGGGACACATGCCGATGAACCACCATGCCCGTGAAACACCAGGATGACAGTTTATATCTGGATCGGGATTCAAACGCAGGCTGGACGGCTTAGAGGCGAGTGTGCATACTTCAAGGCCAGTTGCTATAAACTGGGGAAGTCTCTAATATGGAAATGCTTAACCTACACAGGGGATTGGAAGTCTAGCCATGTGATAACTGAGGATATTACAGAATCCTAACGTCCACATTTCATTGGTACAACTGGTTTAGCGATGTGCTCCATGATGCAGTCATTCCTCTTTGCTGACATTTCATCTGACAGAATTCATTCGGGAAAAGATACTGCTCAGAGTAATATTCTTCCACCTCGGGGTGGAATTTATTTAATTTTTTTTTCAAAACTGAAGTGAGAAACATTTAAAAATCCCGATGTGTGTTGCAATTCATCACTGCGTCCGGAATGTATTGTCTTTTCATGACATCACTCATTATGTCAGGTTTTGGAGGTGGCATGATATAGCTCAGTTGAGCTCTTCGTTGAGGTGTCTAGTCCTGGTTCAATCCATGACGATGTTGACTTTATAAAAAAAACACTCCATTGCTCGTCAAAAGCAAGAGCACAGCGTCTCTGAGCATGCTATCCTTCTGATGTGGGCGTAAAGCCAATTAGGTTGTCAATGTCTGTGATCCCATGGTATCTTTCAAAAGGACCAAGCTGTCTGTGCTGGTAACTTCGCCAAATTCCCTGTGTTGGGGTTACCTTTGTAATTAGCACTACCTGCACTGGGTACTTGGAGGTTGGTATGGAACAGGCAGGATGAGCCAGCCAAATGATGCGTTAAGTTTCCTTGTATCTTTGTTTTAAGGTTTATCGCTGTTGTTTAAACAAGCTTTTAAAAATCAACAAAACCTGGGAGATTTTCTTTTCAGATTTCCACTCATTACATTTTGCAATTCTTGCAGAGCAAACAATTGTAATGGAAGGTAATAAATTATGCAAACACAACATCCTCATTACCCAGAAAAATCTCACGGCTCCTAAAAAGGATCATTAATATGAACAATGCAATTAGATGAACCCGAAAACTAAATGGCACTCCAAAAGGATCAAAGGTAAGTTGTTGCATAGACTCAGCAAGGGCTGGCCCACACACCCACACACGAGGACGTCAAAAAACACGTTCTTTGGAAGGAAACATTCACGAGAGCATGAAGTCCAAATGGAGTTGGTTGTCAGATTGTGGGGAAATCACACAGGCAATAAAGCAATAACTTATTTTATTACCTGGAAACTAATTTTGTCTGCAATTACTGCACGACTTATAAAGGGAACATAATTTAGCACAGCTGCTAGGTAACGTCATGGCGATGGTGGATCGTCTGATCGATAGTCTTTCACATAAGCACTCATCCTTGCCACCGTGAAGATTTAAGCGACTCTCAATTTGCAGCTTTAAAATCACTCTCTCGGCATCACTCATCAGTCTCGACGGTGTATAGTCTTTGAGACAAGAATGAGTAAATGAGTAGAAGAGTATTAGCAGCGATTTGGAAGTTAGCAAGGAGGTACAAGTTCAAAGGCCTACTCTTCTCAAGTATGTATTTAACACAAAAGACATAAAGAACACAAGGGATGATGGTCATCATCCCTTTTATGGCCTCATTGTCCCCTACAAAGAGTAACTCTATTGTGATAAAGTAACTCCATTGCAAATGTCACACTGATGCCACTGTGCCATACTTGTTCTGTTCTTTTGATGTCACACTACTTTCTTTTGTTGTTCAACAGAGATCAATGATCCTGGAAGACCTCACAATGGAGGTCTGAGAGGTTGACAAGTCAACAATGGAGCAGAGGAGAAAGTGACAGGAAAGGGAGTCAATTTTTTTTTTTTACAAGCAGGGTACATGTGGCAAAAGTACAGAAAAATTGGAGATGAGAGACTAATCATTTTATAGGGAGGTAACCCTGTTCCATTTATTTTGGAAGTCCCACTGCAACTCTGTAGAGGAAGTAAAATACCATAAAAAAAGACTGTAAAGATAAATTCATCCAACTGTAAAACCACCCACCTTACTTTGAACCAATCAATACTCGATCACGTCTGATGATGCTCTTCGGTTAAAGCTCAAAACCAGGCAAGACAACACAAAAGTCAGTGTGCTGTATTATTATTTAGACCCTGACACTGTGTGGTTGTTTTTTAACCTTTATTTTTCAAAAAACAAAACAACGCAATGATATTGCAAGCTTTCATCAAGGACAACTTGTAATCCTCTAAGATTATAGCTCAGCACCATCTGACGTCTCCGACTCTCCGTACATGACATGTCCATAACCTTTTCAAAAAATATTCACATTGATCTTAGTCTTTGTCCTGAGTGCGATTTATCTCCAAGCAGAGCTTGGTGTAAAACATGATGATGTCATGGATCTCTTCGTAAAGATGCATCATATTTTACAAGGTCTCTGGTTGACTGGTTTCCGGCTGAGCCAACTCAGACAGGAACAGGTGGGACAGTAAGACAGCAGTGTGACCACACATATAGCACAATGTCCCACTGCTGAAGCATCAAGGTAAAAGCTCGATTCTGTCTGGATCAAAGCTAGAAAAACTCAGAGGTACGTAGACGACCACTGAACTATCGATATTCTGGCAAATTTGAGTTATGAGTTGGTGTTGGTGAAGCGAGAGGAGAATTGATCTCGATCCGGTGATGAAATTAGTGGGTCATTTTGTGTTGGCGTTCCAGCTTTGGTTGCAGCGCAATCATGAAATGGTTGATTTGATATTCTAACAATCTATCCAAGTGGAATTGGTGCTGTCTTGCCAAGACCAAGTGATAATATTCAATTAGCTTGATTGAAAATGTTGTGAGACAACAGGCTTCAGATTTTACACAGGTGAATATGTAGTCTTCAATTTTGCCAATGTCACTCAGTACGAGAGTAAAACAATAAAATCTCATGTAAACTGGAGTTGCTGGTGTTACAGAGAAGCTGACAGGTCAGTAATGGATACAGGGAAGAAGTCTTCTTTTTCTTCTTCTTTAACAGCCACAATTATTCCTAAGTTCTAGTGGGGTTGACTGGGGGAAGCTTGGCGCAAATCTTTCACAAACTGGCTGGCCAAGCCTGATGTTCGACTCCGGTGAGGGCAGGATTTTGTAATTTCTTCAAGGTGTCAGCGATAGTTCGCCTATTCTTTGCAAAGGCTACCGTGGGATCTTTAACGTCCATCAACTTATGCCAGCAGACGTGACACGTGTTAAACATCCATCCGAGGGATGCCACGCACATTGATGAATCACACTGGCTGTGAAATACTGGGATAACAGTTTATAGCTGGGCCGAGATTCAAACCCAGACAAGACAGCTTCGAGACGAGTGTACGTACCTCTCGGCCATCCTACCAGACCAATACAAGGAAGAAGTCTGACTGATGAAAATTACCTCTTGGGTAGCATGTGGAAGGGTGATGGTGGAAAACAAGTACACCATCCTGGATAACGTGCTACTCAGCCATCAGGAAACACCGACATGCATTGAAGCGCCAAACAGAACAAGAATAAGAACAGAACAGGTAAAAGCTATTTATTTATTTATATGCACAATATTTCGATTTCATTGTGGTTTTTCAAAGAGCATTAGTGTGGCACAGGCTTCAGATGCTGATTGAATTTGAATATCGTTCTGCCAGCAGTGACAGGGAAGGACAGTTTGAGATGTTTTTGGTTGGTGATCATGTAATGAAGGAGAGAACAGAGAGGCTCATGTGGAAAGGAGGACTGAGACCTTGCTTGCAGGAGAAGCCTCATGTGGAATTGACATACGGTGGGATCACCCAGTGTTTTTAGAGGGTTTGGAGGAAGAAGACGGAGGGCAGACCAGGAAGCCTTGCTCTGAAAAGGCCAAAGGGGGCCACATGGCCTGTTTGAAGGCCTACTAATTGCTGGCTCTGCTCGTGGCCATTTGACTCCTGGACACCATTGCTTTGGCTCTCGTCGTGCACCTGGTCTCGAAAACAGGCTGCATTGTGTTGAACTGCATCCACCCTGTGCATCAGAGAAAAGGGAAGACCCGCCTGCATTATTATCATCTTGTAAAAGTGTGATCTGTGGCGCCTAGTAGGTTTGGTTTTGTGGTTTATTTCTCATACATTGTATATAAGATTGCGTATCCCCATTCTCCTTTTTGTGTCTTTTGACTCGCTTGGTTTGTTCCGTTTATCATAGCGTCTTGTCAACCCTCTTCCCTGTGCTTTTCAATACAGTAGAATTTTTTTTTTTTTTTGCAAACAATCCTGTCATATACGAACTGGCCACGAGAGCCCTTGGTGTGAGTTTGCATGCACGCGGCAGAAAGCAATAAATCATCTCAAAGTAACAGGCACGTAGAAGACCTCACCTTTCTCGATATCTTTGTGGGTCAGCCAATGATGAGCTGTTACCAGGCAAATCAGCAGGCAGGGAGGGGGGAAGAAGAAGGACTATAAATATCCCACACAGCGCAGAAGTGGTGTGTGTGTGTGTGGGTGTGTGGGTGTGTGTGTGTGTGTGTGTCCATGCTTTTGTGTCACGATCACTCTGTGTAGTCACTTTACTAGCGTGGGGGTGTATATTGACTTCTGGACACCATCACCTGATGGATCCAGACACCTGAACCATGCTTGACTGCCACCACCATGCTTGACAGTCGGGATGTTTTTGACTTGGTGATTTGCAGTGTTTGGCTTGTGCCAGACATAAAGCTTTGAGTTTAGACCAAACAGTTCAATTTTTGTCTCGTGCGACCACAAAACTTTTCTCCACATGCCTGCATTATCATTAAAATGCTTTTTCGCAAACTCCACATGAGATTCTCTTTCTTGGTCACGCTGTTATTTCTCGCTCATTCTGGCTCCTCATTCTGTCTTTCTCTTTCTCTCATTTTCTTCATTTTACTACACCTCGTTCATTTTGCTTCACTTCATCTCACTTCAATCACTCGTTCAGCGGCTTTCAATTACGTTTTGCATCTTCTCATCTGCACATTCCCATGCACACCCAAAAGCATCTTTTTCAGTAATGGTTTCTTTCTTGCCACCTGTCCATAGAGGCCAGCTTTGTGAAGGGAATGCGATGTTGTTGATTGCTGAACACTGACCCCATCTCAGACATGTATGTCAAAGTCATTGTTGGATTCACAGAAACATCCCAAACCAGTTTTCTGCTTGCACAGCTGCTGCATTTGGATGGGGGACCTAGTCTGGGTAGAGTCTGAGTGCTATGAATCATCTTCCACTTATTAATGATGGATTTCACCGTACTCAAAGGGATAATGAGTGACTTTGAAATCTTCTTATAACCCTCTCCTGAACAGTGCTTCTCCATCACTTTATGTCTGACTTCTTTGGAAAGATCCTCGGTCTTCATGTTTGCCTTGTTTGTTGACCAAGTGAGTTTCACCTTTAAACTCCTTAGATAAAGGGGAAGCTTAATATTTTAAGTTAAGCTGCTGAATACATCCAGGTGAAAACTATTCAAATTATTTTGTAACCTTTCAAATAGTTAATTTGCTCCTGAAGCGATTTAGAGTTAATTAGGCAGAGGTTTGAATACTTATGTAACTGAGAGTCACCTGATTTTCTCTGTTAATTTAACTTATTCACGTTGTATCTGCATTTTTTTTTAGCTTTAGCACTTTGGAGTAGTTTGTGAAGATTCTATATAATAAGTTTGATATGAAAGCATCACAAAATAAGCTCAGGTGGCATCAAAATGTGAAAACTTTGGAGGGGGGAATACTTTTGCAGGCCGCTGTATGTAAACACTCGGATCTTCTTCTCTGAAACTACACACACGATTTTGATGAAACTTGACCACAGTGAGTCAGTCAGTGGTTGCAAAGAGCTTTATATATTAGATATACATACATATACACTCGTAGGGTATATGCACTACCCTGCATTGCCTGGGAGAAAGTGGACCGGGATGTGGGGGGAGAGGGGTTATAGGTGCTGCCTGGCTGGAAGAGCTTTTCCCGGCGGTGGTTCCGGTCATCAGAGTAACAAACAAGCACACAAAAAAAAAACACAAACATAATTATTTATAAGATTTCAACGTTTCAATGCACAACATGTGCCAGAATCTCTACTTTGTTTTTTTTTTCTTCCTGTGCAGCACTTTGTGGGAGGGATAGGTTGAGGAGGGGGTTGTACCCATGAGCTGACCTTGGGTACCCAAGCACATTGCAAATATTGGTGGAGATTGGCCCAGCCGTTTTTTTATCTCACCTGGAACGTAATTCAGGTGAGGATGAGCATCGTGTGGTGTCCATCAGTGAGTCAGTCAGTATGTAAACACTCGATCTTTCTTCTCCCAAATTCCACACACGATTTAGATGAAACTTCACCACAACCTTCTTCACCGGTGATGCATTAAAGATTGTTGACAACATAAAAAAAAAAAAATAATGGTCGGAAGTGGTTTAAGGGGGCGAGAGGGTTTTGACCCCCCTCAAAATTGGTATTTGTTTTCTTCTACCAAACTACACACACAATTTTGATGAAACTTGACCACAACCTTCATCACCTGTGATGCTAAAACTAGTAGTCCTATTGTCACCAAACTTTGTCGAAGTTCTGAGAACCAAGGCCTCCTGATGCCTTGCAAATCTAATTTTAAAAATTGCATATTAGATCGGTCAATTTAAAAGTAAAAGGTCATTACGATTCCGGGATCACTACTTTTGACTTCTTCTACAAAAAGTATTCACCCGATTTTGATGTAACTTGCTGGGAATCATCTCTGCATGGTGCTTTCACAAGTTTGTTTAAACTATCGACGAATTTACATATTTTGTGGGTCATCCATGCTGACCAGTGATTCCCGGCTTTACCAGGTGAGCCCAGGGGCATTGCGCCTATTTTTTCTATTATTTTCAGAACTATACAAACATTCAAAGAGAATTTCCTTGAGGGGGGGGGGGATTTTGTGGGAGAGGGGTATATATATATATATCCTTTCACATTCCAAAAGAAACACTCCAAAGTCAGGATAGTTCTGCATGCCTCTGCTCTACAAAATGGAGCCAATTTGAGGTGTTCATTGTGATTAGTGTGTTCATGTGTTCCACTTTTAGACTTGTTTTCTGCAAAAACTGCTTTGGACAATCGAGTGAGAGCTCTATACCCTTTTATCGATACAATTACAGCAGTCGGATCTCTAGTCTTGGGTCTTTCATTGCGTTGCATTTGGTGGTGCCGCGAGTCCAGTCGCGCACACAATTACATCTTTCAAAATGAAACTCTCCACCCTGACCATGAAAGAACAAAAGCCACATCCATCTCCCTTTTGGTTTATTGTGGATTCAATCCCTCCCTGTTGAGATTACCTGAGCATGCTGACATTGTTTATTGAGAAGGAGCCTCAAAAACAACCGAAGCGGTTTTGCATTCAAAGAAGAGATTTATCTTTGGCTGCCTCCATTGGCCTTGCCTGAAGAACGCAAGTTTGAATTTGGCAAATGCCCTGAGACAAAAATTACATTCTTAGTGTGACTTTTATGAAGAGATTTAGGCTGCATGGCTAACTCACCACAGCATTAAATCTGCTCATTTGATGAAGGCATATGTTTACTCTCTTTTTTTTATTTTCTTCTGGAATTCCTTTATTCTCCCTCCAGTCTAACTACAATGACCTTCATGGGATTCAATGAGATGACTTATTGATTGAAATTCGCCGAAAGGGCAAAGACATTTTCTCAGGTGTTTAAGTATTAAGCTGAAATTTGCTTCATGCAAATGTGAAGTATTAGTTTCGTTTAGGCTGAGTTTCTTTTTCATTTTTTTCTCTTACTACAGCATTGCAACAAGTTTAATATTTCCCCCACAGTTTAAGAATGTTTACAGCACAAACTTGCCATATCATCACAAGTCTTCACTGTGGCTTGTTTTTATGGAGGCCATTCCAAATTCCAGGAAAACTTTTCATGCCATAGGCAGGGACGTCGAGTCAGAACAGAAACAAGCTCCTAAACAAAGCAAAATCATAGCAGCAGCCTTTTTAGCTCACACTATGTGCCGAAAAGTAAATGAATAAAGTATAAACAAATCTATTATATAAGTTGAAGTTTGTGTGTGTCCATGCATTGCGGCCGCTTTCGGTGCTGCTTTTGCTTTTCTAGCCTGGGTTTGAATCCTGACCCAGCTATAAACTGTCATCCTGGTGTTTTACAGACTGGGTCATGGTTCATCAATGTGTGTGCCGTCCCTCCGATGGACGTTAAATTGGGCATCCCATCCATTAGTTGGTGGACATTAAAGATCCCACGGTGTCCTTTGCGTAAAGTTGGCAAGCTATTGCCGGTACCCTGGGCTCATTACAAATTGCTGCCCTAACCTTAGTCGAACGTCATGCTTGAACAGCACGGTTAGTGAAAGACTTCAGCCGAACTTCCACTGTCCAACCCCGCAAGAACGTGGGACTTCAAACAAAGCTTAACGTGATCTTCCATCGGTCATGACTTTTCAATCATGTAACTATGAGTAAGTGAGGACGAGCCGATGAGGGGTTTTGCTCTACTGTACTGTTAAAAAAAACCACAACCTTACCGGAGAAGCTCGGACCCCTCAACGGGCCCCGGGGCAGCAACCCTCCCTGATCCCCCCACCTCTCATTGGCCCTTGCCATAGGAAGGCTGCTTTGGCTAAACGTTTGTGATGAAATGACTGAATTTTCTCAAATAATTCATCCGGACCGACGTCTGTGGACTATCATTGTCGAGATGCATAATCTTAGATTAAATTGTTTATATTATCATTTTTGACATTTTACTTTTGAATTAATTCAGCATATTTGTAAGATGATGATTAATTATACAATCGATTCAGCTTAGAATGGTTGTATCTCTTCCTTTTGTGAACTTGCTCTGACAATAGGTAGAGTATCTCGGGAGCAACTGTTTCATGAGGCTCCTTTACATTTGCTACTGTAGTGGGCTCTTTGGCTGCTCCTTCTTTTTCTTGCATGTGGCAGCTTGGCTGCCGGGTAGCTCTCATTTTGTTGGGGCGCGACTATGCCGCTAATCCTATACCAGTACACTGGTTCTCATTTCACAGATCTCAGAAAGTTAACAGGCTGAATCAACCCCACCTGGTGTTAATTCAGTGGCAACGGGGCTCAAACTCAGGACCCTCAGATACCAAGCCAGCCACCCTAACCACGAAGCCAACACCAGGCTGACTGCTACTGTAGAGGGCTCTTTGGCTTAACCTGAACTGAACTGGGAGATTTTGAGCTCTCTCTGATTGGGGAAGGGGGCTACTTAGCCCCCCCCACCCCCCACCCCGTCAAATCTCAGCCAGAGATTGTCCAATGAATTTGAAAATTTGCGTGTGCATACATTATTATGTAGTTAACACAATGGTGTAATGAATTTATTCATAATTTTGTTACGGATTTTAGAATCCAGTCTGATGAATGCGTCCACACATCCAGGTCCTCAGACAGTTATTTCCTTAAATGCATGTTCAGATTAGCCCCATCCCCATGTCTAATGGATTTTAAATGTGATGTGTTGAGAAGGGCAAAGAATAGATCCCCTCTCTTATGGGAAAGCTTTTTTTTCTTTACGACAGACACGTTTACACACATTTATTTCGCGAGCTCTGACGTGCGCCATTTTTTTTCCTCAGCAACGTTATTTCGCGAGCGCCGATGCCCGCCTTTATTGAGAGCACATGGGTCGTCATGGTAACCGTGCGCAAGTGGGGTGGTGTGAGCTTGTGGCGGACTCTGCGCCGCCTAGATGGCCCGCAGATATAAAACGAATTGGAGATCCATTTTGAGGAGAGAGAGGTAAAAGAAAGCCGAAGAGAAAAGTGAGAGGAAAAGGGCGAGAGAAGTGAGAGGAAAAGAGGCGAGAAAAGTAAGAGGCGGCAGAGAGAAGAAAGATAAAGAAAGCCAGAGAGGAAAAGGAGGAGGAAGCGTGCAAGCCAGCAAGTGAGCAAGTGAGCGTGTGGTGCGCGTGTAGGTGTGAGCAGCACCAACGAGTGAGGCACGGGTCGGTCACCAACGTGTGAGGCGCGGGTCAGTCACCGACGGACGTTGTGGGTCACTGGACGTCACAGTTTCGTGAAGTGTGAGGAATGCCCGTGTCGCAGCACCAGGGTCGAAACCCATGACAGACGATCTCGGTGCCCTCCCAGACGTCGACTGACATTCAAGGCTGTTCGCGAGAGGGTGCACGGCAAAGCTGGGTGCTGGCGACGGACTTGACACGCCCACACACATTTTAGGACGTTTTCACTTCACGGACGACTACTCTGGTGAGCGAGACGATTCTCCCCCCCCCCCTCCCCTCCCCCTGAATGATCCGTTGGGTACCCATGTCTGTGTTTAGCTGTAAGTAAGTCAACCCCGATAAGCATCTGCTCTTTGTCTCTTTCCTGGCATTTTGATTGATTTTGCTTTGAAATTTATTCTTGATTCCTCAGAAAATAAAAGGTTATTTCCATTTATTTATTTATTACTAATAAATTATTTATTGACTTCCAACCTGTCCGTGTTTGTCCTTTCTCTCCATTGGTCAAGCATTGTCCGAACCGAGATAGACTGGAGGTAATTCCCACAGATTTGACCAAAAATCGTCGGCACGCACCAGGGTTAAAACGCCGGCCACCCTAATTAAAATCTATTCAGATAATATTGGTGCTTTGCTGAGGGCGCGCTCCCCGCTCAGGTAACCACGTGACCTCTTGTTAAACGGAATAATTAGACGGTGGACACTGGAATCGTGGTTAACTGGGTGGTTTTCATGGTTTTAAACACCCCACCGTACCACAACGTTAATTGTGACGGTGGCCCCAGGTCCGGCTCTACAGAGGACAACCGGGATGAATCCCCCTGAGTGACAAGCCGGTGTCCGGTACCCGTGGCCACAACAATATGTTAATTTTTCTAATTATTACCGAATTATGCAATGTGCTAGTTTTATCATTTTTAGGGAAATCTCCAATTATTTTTATTGCATCCATGAGATTACATGAAAAGTGTATGATATAAAAAATATATACAATGATTCCAAGCTGGAATCATGATGTTCAGGTACTGTAATAATCCTGAAAGTCTATACTTTACTATCAACGAATGTGAAGTCACCATAACCAAATGTAAAGTAATTTGCAGGAATATCATCCTACATAATTTAATTTCCCAACTCGGGGATGGTTATTTCACAACTTATCATGAGAATCAAGTGTAATTGTGACATTTTTCTGATTTCTATCTTTTTCTAAGGAATTTTTTTCATTTCTTATGTATTATATTTGTTTCTGTCATTTAAAAACCTCCGCCACCGACGGTGAGGAGCTTATGTTTTCACCCCTTTCTGTCTGTTTGTTTGTTTGTTGTTTGTCTGTTGTTGTTTGTCTGTTTGTTTGTTTAGCCCCATCGCTCAATGATGAAGAATCAGTTAAAATTAACTAATTGTTGTATCTAGATCTACATTCGGATCTTCATCAAAATTGAATCTAATCTTCACCAAAATTGAATCAATTCTTCCGAGTCGCATTCCCAACATGTTCACTAAGTTTCGTCGGAATCCGTCCTCAACCTTTTGAGATGTCGTGCTACAAATCGTGTTTGGCCCTATCTCTCAATGGTGAAGAATCACTTAATAAAATTATCAGATCTGGATCTGGATTCACATCTTCACCCAAATCTAAACTGTTCATATTTGTCACACACCCAACCCACCCACCAAATTTCATCCAAATCCATCCACAACTTTTTGAGATATTCTGCACACAAACAGACAGACAGACAGAGGTTAAACATAACCTCCTTCCACCTTCAGTGTGGTGGTAATAATTGCAGTTTTCGTGGGACATGTGACAATTAATTGTCATGTGACACATGAACAATAAGTCCGATTTGACATATTTGGTATCAAGATGGCGCAAGACTAAGGGGAAAAAGTCATGAAAGGAGAATTCGAAATCCCTCGCAGTTGCAAAAATGTATAGTGGAGGGGGACACAATATGCCTGACCCCGATG
The DNA here is from genome assembly GCA_035128595.1 of Eptatretus atami. NCBI lineage: Eukaryota > Metazoa > Chordata > Myxini > Myxiniformes > Myxinidae > Eptatretus > Eptatretus atami. The sequence continues at coordinate 59,562,785 of CM068957.1, read as the reverse complement.
CAGTTCAGGTTAAAGGTGTGCATACTTGCCCCTGAACTATCTAGCCTGCGTTCTAATCCTGAACCAGCTGTAAACTGTCATCTTCATGTTTCGTACGTTGGGTGACACATTAGTGTGTGCATGTCCATCGAATGGACATTGACTTTCCCTTGTCATTTATTTTCAGGTGGTACCTCTCGTGTAGTGTGTTATTGTATCCTGTAGGACCCGTCTTTCAGCACTGGGGTCTTTGTGGATGTTAATGACCACACAGTGTATTCTGCAAAGAGGAAGCTGGTGATCACCAAAAGAGGAAGAAAGTTCAGCCCTCAATAAATTACAAGCTCCAGATATAAAGAACAAGGGCACTGCATTCAGCGGCAAAGCAGCATTCCCAGCAATGACGTAAGCCAGCAGCCATGTCCGGATATGAATGAGTGAATATGGCCCATTAAATCATATGCATTATCCATTTTCTCTTTCTCTACAAGAGCAAGGCTCATGGAAGAGAAAGGTTAATTGACAGTGACGTAGGGGATAGCTTTTACTGTATATTATGGACTATTATTTAAGACATGCTCACAATTAACAGCTGCACATTTTCTCTCATTGAGGAGACCTTTGAGTTAAAAGCTTTATTGTGACCAACCAATGAGTAAAGGGAAGTAGTCAACCACCTCTGCTAGTAACGCCATCCACAGAATGAAAAAGCACTCTCTGCTGCTCACTGCAGTCCCTACAGGGTATGTCACACTTCAGCACATTAGGCACGTGTACATTATTACATTGTCGACCTGTACAGGCCGGCTTGCCCTGGCCAGTCTGGTACCCCTCTCCATGGTGATCTGGTCTTACAGGTCGAGAATGTAATAATGTTCTCATGTCAAATGTGCTGCATTGTGACCGAGCCAGACAGCACTGCAGTGATGAGCAGGTTCTCATTAACCTCCGCCATCGAAGATGGATGGAGTTACTGTTTTCACCCCTTTCTGTTGTTTTTTGAACAGTATTACGGAAAAACTCCTTGACGGATTTCGACGAAACTTGGTGGGGGGTTAGGTATGGTCCAAGGATCATGCCATAATTTTGGACTTGGTCCCCCCCCCCCAAAAAAAATTGTTAGAGAAATGTTTTTTTTTTTTTGCATTTTACATGTTTTAAGTGATTTCCAACCCCTCCCCCAAAAAAATTGTTACCCCCCCCCCCCAAAAAAATATAGAACTTTTTTTTTTGGCATTTCTACATGTTTTAAGTGATTCCAACCCCCACCCACAAATTTTTGCATTTCTACATGTTTTAAGTGATTTCCAACTCCCCCCCCCAAAAAAAATTGTTCCCCCCCCAAAAAAAAATTGAGAATTTTTTTTTTTGCATTTCTACATGTTTTAAGTGATTTCCACCCCCCACCCCCCACCAAAAAATTTGAGAAAAAAAATTTTTTGCAACTTTTTTTTCAACAATTTCGATTCTTTTTTTCATTTCTACATGTTTTAAGTGATTCAACCCCCCCCCCCCAAAAAAAATGTTGGAGAAAAGAACTATAACTCTGTCAGCACTGTTGACATCATATTTAATGAACAAAGATATAAGGTTCACTTGAGTGACCAGCAGTAAAGGCGCGGAGGTTTTGCACTCTCCCGAGTGCTCCCCCTCTAGTTTATGCTGTCTTTATACAGCCGGGGGAGTTTGTTTTTCTTTTAATTGTCGCATATTCTTGTATATCTTAGGAACTTCAATTCCACAAGACAAGGAAAACATTCTTTGGACAAGGCTTCTTTGGATGCATAAATTTTGATCGTGTAAATGAATAAAACATTGTCGTCATGCATGAACACAAGAAAACTTTCCACAACAACTACAAACACATCACGTGCTCAATGTGAGTGACCTATGATGTGGAATAATGGATATGCACGTGTACAGTTGTATACTTCTGTAGTTTTGAGGCATTTCCTGCATTACTTAAGGCAAATGTGTTGATCACGTGACCTGGTCATGTGACCCTTGCTTTGCAGACATCATAATGATTCCAGTTATCAAAATGATTACTTTTATGACTCCAATTATCTTCTCCCGAATCTTCACGAGGAGTAAAAATTAAAATAGGATTAAAAAAAGGACAATAAAAAGGTAACGCCTTCCCAGCTCCTGCAAATCCTACTATATAAAACAAGAAAAAGAGCAATCAGAGATTGCAGACCCTCACCAGGACTTCTTTTGAGTGGTGTATTTTTTTAATCAGTTTTAGGGTAAATTCAAGATGGCTGCCAAACCATGTGACCTATGACATCATATGTGAACCTTTTGTTCCTCATGGACAGGCAGTCATACGCATAAAGTTTCACCTCGATCTGTACAGCCACTTCAGAGAAGAAGATTTTTGAAGGTTTAAAAAAAAAACAACAATATGGCTGCCGAATCACGTGACCGATGATATCATCAAATATTTTTCTGTGTACCATTTTATCCCTAGACGACCCTCAAAAATCTTCATACTGATCAGATGCAGTGTTCTACATATGCAACTATGATGTCATAACGAAGGCACCTATGATGTCATTAAAAAATTACTCTCATTTCCCTTGAGGAGTACTTGCTATGTGCCAAGTTTCAATTTTTTTCTTGGTGCAGTTTCAGAGATACAGAGGTCCAAAGTTTTTCCGTTTTCCCAACATAGCTGGCACACCATGTGAGCTATGATGTCGTAATCATCAATAAACCATTCTACATGAGTAATCGCACCAATCGTGAAAATTTCGGCTCAATATGACAAGCGGTTGTGGATAAAAACACAAAATTTCTGTGTGGACAAACAGACAAATGAAAAATTCCTCAGAGAGTGACAACTTGGCGAACAACACAAAGTGGAATGGCACTCCGTAGAGCGCATACCTCTGACAGGTGGAACAGTTCATGTTTTTGATCCCACTGATGGGCTGGATCCGAACCAAATCCAATCCGCTTGTTCTTATCACCTATCCAACTCATCCACCTTGTTTTCTCATAACTCGTCCACAACTTTTTCAGATATAGCGAGATATTTAGTTTTTGCCCCTATCTATCAATTTTTGAAATTAGGCCTGTGTAGACCTTTTGACCTTAAAATTAATTGATAGTTGAATTCAGCTACCGGACATGAAAATGCTCTTCAAATTTCAAGTCAATCGGATGAAAATTGAGGATTTTTGAAATTTGGCCAATGTTGACCTTTTGGTCAATGTTGACCTTTTCATTTATGGTGACCACAGAAGTAATAGGTGGTTGAATTCAGTGACCTGAAATGTAAATCCTTTTCAAATTTCAACTCAATCGGATGAAAATTGAGGATTCAGAAAATTTGGCCCAAATTGGCATTTTGGCCTATTTTGACCTGTTGGCCTAGGTTTACCTCAAAATTAATAGGTGGTTGAATTCATCGACCTGATAGGCAAATCCTGTTCAAATTTCAATCGGTTGAAAATTGAGGATTTTAGAAAATTTTGCCCAAATTGGCCAACCTCGACCTTTTGGCCTATGTTTTCCTTAAAAATTAGGTGTTTGAATTCAGTGACCTGATATCCAAATGCTCTTCAAATTTCAAGTTCATTGGATTAAAATTGAGGATTTTAGAAATTTGGCCTATGTTGACCTTTTGGCCTATGTTTACCTAAAATTTACCCAAAAGGTCTATGTTGACCTTTTGGCCTATGTTTACCTAAAATTAACAGGTGGTTGAATTTGGTGACCTGAGTTGCAAATGCTCTTCAAATTTCAAAGCAATCGGATAAAAATTGACAATTTTAGAATCAATTTACAAATTTGGCTTATTTTGGGTTAACTTTATGGCCTATGTTGACCTTTTGACCTAAGATAACCTCAAAAGTAATAGGTGCTTGAATTATCTGACCTGAACTGCAAATCCTGTTCAAAGTTCAATTCAATCGGAATCAATTTGAGGATTTTAGAAAATCTGGCTCAAATTGGCCTATTGGCCGATGTTAGACATTTTTGCTCGACAAAATATACGAAACTTCAATGTAGGACTGTCGCAGGGTCGGTGACATTAATACCTGAAAATGTTAGAACGATTGGTTGAGCGGTTTGGGCTGGAGGCGAGCAGACAGACAAACAAACAAACATACAAACACACAAACGTGCATACAAACACACAAACAAACATGTCAAAAAAAAAAAAAAACATTTCCCAAGTAACAAAGACAGACAAACAGGGCATAGACAAACAGGGTTTAAATAGGGCATAACTCTATGAAAAATTGATGAAACGCTCTAAAACTCGAACAAGTTCTGTAACTTATCATAATTTAGCCATGTACAAAGTTTCAGTTGGATATATTAAAGGGTATGGGAAAAAAACTCTGAAAAACCACAGGTGGGAAGGACAGACGGACGGAGAGCAAATCTATAGTCCCCTCTAGTTTCACTGGAGCAAGGTGATCCTCTACGTCTGATCTTTATTCAATTAAACGGCTGAGCAAATCTCCACCAAATTTTGCATACATGCCCGAGGTAGCAAGGGTCATGTCTTGGGTATAAAATTGACACCCCTCGCCTCTCCCATGCTCCCTCCTCCCCGGGGAGACGACTTGCGTTTTTTGCCTGCACACGGAGAAGAGTGCAAGTGGTTTAACTGCTGACTCCTGCTGGAAGGAGCGGGTATTGACACTTTTTAATCACTCCCAAAGGGAGCAGGTGCTATTATTTACTCAAAGGAGATGTGTCCATCTGTCACACGGAGAAGAAGTAGGACCTTGAGCTTTAATACAGCGGTTCTGCTGTCGTAGAATAATAAAAACGGTACTGTTGGATAGCTAAAAATCAAATCACTTAAAAAAATCAAATTAAAAATGTTTAATCATAAATATGCCGGTTTTAAAATCCCATCTATCCTGGATTGAAGAAGAAGCAATAGGAATGGGAGCTTAACTACGCCACAACAATAATTACGTTATAAAAGATCATTTTTTCATGTTTCACTTCTTGTATGTATGTAAGTATGTATGTATATCTGAACTTTATAGAATCTAGAACGACTTGGCAAATCTCCATCAAATTTTGTATACATGCTTGGGGTACCAATGATCACTGTCATGGGTACACATACCACTCCCTCTCCCCATGAGGGTGGGGAGACAAATTGCAATTTTCACCTGTACGCGTGCAATTGTGCAAGTGGTTTAAGCACTGATCGCTGCCTGAGACATCAGGTACTGACACCATATTTTGCTCCCAGAAGGAGAGCGGGTATTACTAGTAAAACAAAACAAGGAAACAGAAACAGTGCAAGTTGGTCAGAAGATAATCTGATGGACCTGGACAAATAAAAGCAGTCCAAGTCTGCAGTTCTTTAAATAGATTATCTTCACAACTGGGAAGGGTTTTGGGATTTCTGCCAAGGTACCAACAACACTGTGGTTTAATTTTTTTTAAATAGGTATGATTATTACAATTTGGAATGATAAAAAGTAAAGGCATGCAGATGAGACAAGGGGAATTGTGTTAAATTGGATCAAGGTGGCATACGTTGCCCCTCATCTTTGTGACCTCTTCCGCATTATATCTGCTGTTATCTAGATTCCAGTTCAAGTAAATGGAACGTCTTCAATTCTTTTCGGCCCACGTTCAAATAAACAGTTTTATAATATGGGACGAATATTTGTTTATTTTTTTTTGTTAGCCGTGCCAGAGGAAAGGGTATTGCATTTTGGTCCATTTGTTTGTTCGTCTGTCTCTCTGTCCACGCATACTGTGCTAACACAGGCTACAGACGCCACATGGTGGTAGCCAGTATTACACGTTAGCATTTTTTCAACCATGTCCCTCTATAAAGTATGGATAAGTACAATGCAATGACATGTATAAAGTATGTACTCTTAATAATACGAGTACGTCTATAAAGTACGTGATATCAGGAACGTATTTTTTATATAAAGTATGGACTATTAGGTTGTGTCATGTGTGTACATCGAAAAGGACGTATGTATAAGTGGAACGTGAATCGATGCAATAAAACCAAAAAGGTCTGTTTGACCGCTACATGAACATAAACCTAAGTGATCAATGCATCGTCAACACAGCACACAAACACCACACAAAAACCACACAAACACAACGCAAAACAAGTCCCAGCAAAGATCTGCAATCTCTGATCGATCTTTTGAGTTTGTAGTTAACATTTTCTCGTTTCATGTCGTCCATCTCCATGGAATATCCACAGAGAATCAACTTCAGTTATAATTGGTATTTCTAACGTTACATAACTGTTGACGCAAATTGTGTTTGAACGTCCATTGGTGTTTATGCCAGTCTCAGGATTTGATTCCCAACCAGATGGTAAACCGTCGGATTGGTGCTTTGCAGGAAGACCGTTCCGTCATAAAGATGGATGTTAAGCTCGGTGTCCCGTCTGCTTGCATGAGCTGGTGGGCATTAAAGATCCCAAGGAGAGTCATGAAGATTTTATGAAGGAAAGTCAATTTGATGCTGGCACCCTGAAAAGATTACAAGTTCTTGCCACTCTAACATCAGGCCTGGCCATGCATTTATTGATAGACCTGGGCCACATACTTCCTGGCCAACCCCACAAGAAGGTGGGAATAATTTGGGCCATTAATGAATAAATAGCTTATGCTCTGTCAGGAGCTATTTAACACATTCATTCCAAAAAAAAGCAAAATATACAGATAATAATGAGTAATTTGTCCAGCTAGCAGATACAGGTTGGACCTATAATTTGTGTAATACCAAACGATTGTTTGCTTTGTCGTTGCAAGGGTTAATTTCAAAAAAGGTGTCCATTTCAGACTGCTGATGACATTGGCTCTTGGGTAATCCTTTAAGCAATCCTTTGAAAAGAATTCACATCCAAGTGAGCGACATAATGGATTAGGGGTGATTTATTTATTTATTACATCAACAAATATTGTGCACACATCATCACATGGTGCCCTAACCGTCAACCCTTCCCCACCATATTCATTATGAATTGGAACTTCGGCTCTACATTTAAATGCCAGACAATCCTCTACAATTGTTGAAGCTCAGATGAAACAGAAAATACAGTGGGATACTCGTCTTTGTGACAGCAAGAGTCGTTCTGTGTCCGCCGACAAGATAAACAGCACATTAGATCAACTGCACATTGATAGGAATACAGTATTTATCATCACCCTGGGAAATGAGGTATAACTGACGTTGCAGATCAGTTGCACATCCTTTACCATTGCAGATCAAATATATGTATATACTTTTATTTGATTTAAAAACACAGGAAAGTACTGTATGTTTGACATAACTTTGGAGCCATGATGGCAATCATATCAGGAATTATACTTTTCATTGAAAAACAATTAATTATTTAAAAAATCATTTATATAGCCTACCGTGCCATGCCGGATGCATACAATGTAGCAGACGCAGACCATACACGGGAATGACAAAAATACGCATTGTGCAAAATGCAAGTGTATGGAACGCCAAGACTTCCCAAACATTGTCGCATGTCCGCTAAGTGCCACAGCAATTTCTATGGATAGTGTGACGGCGAGCCGAGTTTTATGTGCAAGCTTGGTATTATAATAGAGATATATACGTATATATGTATATATTATGTCTTATAAAATATTATCTTATTATATTACATTTTTGAGCAATACGTCACAACCTCACGTGCATCTACTACTAAAATGAGACATGTCCGTCTGTCCGTCCGTCCGTGTGTGTGACGCTTCATTCTAAAGGAATCCTGCTGTCAGAGCAATAACCAGAGAGTTGGTGTCAAAGCCACCCAATGCTCGCCTGTTTATACATTTATCGTTTTTCGTTTTTAAAAGACTAGTCTAATAATATTTTTTATAAAGCCATGCAGTGAAGTCTGATCCAAATAATTTTAAAGCAATATATGTATTTGTATATTGTAATCAGTAACTCCACAAGGAATTCAAAACTCACAGAGGGGCGAACTTCTCGCTGCAAAAAGTCAACAAAGGCTTTCTGAGGTAGGAAATGCCGATGGCCCGAACTGGAAGACGAACTTGAAGACTGGTTAACACACAGACAGTGGATGGTTGGGGTGTTTCCACTGTTCAGATTAGACTCAAAGCAAGATCGATCACTTTTTGTGGCTAATTTTTGGACGTTTTTGCGCTTGTTTTTTGTGCAACATTTGCGGCTTATAAACCAGTGTGGCTTGTGTGTGTTTAAATTCCAGATTTTTTTTAATTTAGGGGATGCGGCTTATATAACGATGCGCTCAATGGTCTGAATTTTATGGTACTTGCCTTGCCATGAGAAATGCATCGAAAAGAAAAAGTAATATGTAGTGTTGGGAGTTAGAGTGCGGAAAGGAACGGATGGAAAACAGCATCCTGGTTGCCATGGCAACCACTTTATATGACGAATGATGTCACGACACACCCGTCTCCACAGTCTGTACCTATGTACCAAATATGAAATGTGAAGTTGAAAACTTTGGGAGTTAGAGTGCGGACAGGAACGGACGGACAGACAGACAGACAGACAGACAGACAGACAAGACAGACAGACGATGACCAGTATCACATAATATGCCCCGATATATATAAATATATATTATATATATATATATATATATATATATATATATATATATATATATATATCGGGCATATAAAAAAAATAGTGTGGTAGATAAAAACATTAGAAAGGAAAAAATAACTTGCACCAAAAACTTTAACATTTTCACGCTGACGCTCACGCCGGGGTATCGCTATAGCTCTCTGTTCTTCGAACAGGGAGCTAAAAATGGTATCGTTGGAAAGCTAATAATGTATTTATTTGGAACAAAAAAAATTGTGTCTGTCTATTTATAAAGATTCCCGTTTTAAAAGCCTTGCTTTTATCCTTTTAGCCTGGCATTTAGCCTTTTTAAAAGCCTGGATAGAGGAAGAAGAGAAGAAGAAGAAGAAGAAGAAGAAGAAGCGAGAAGAAGAAGAAGAAGAAGAACGAGAGAAGAAGAAGACACGGGATTGGAAGCCCAATGCAGCACTTTCAATGGTAACATTTATTATTCTATGACAGCACAAACACTTTAGAAAGACAAGGAAGGAGCACACAGACTTGTAATTATATACAGCAATCGCGGGTGTTCCAAAAAGACCTGGACAAATTTGGTTGTTAATATATTTAGTACCACAAAAGATACAATGACACCCTTTGTTTCGTATGATACAGAAACACATAAAGTGTTTTTATATTTTTAGGTCTGGAGGTTTTATGTGAAAAAAAAATGGTGACTCCACAGGAGAAAGTTCAGTGCGTTAAATGGTTCAGAGACGAGATCCGACAAGCAAGTTCAGCGTAATTTCCATTCAAGGTATGGAAGGAATCCACCATTGCATACTCGTATCAGAGAATGGAACAAGAGGTTTATGGAGACGGAAAGTTGTCAGAAATAGAAAAGTACTGGTCAACCAAGCACAAGTGCAGCTGACGTTGAACGAGTGCGTGAATCGTTTCAACAAAGTCCTAGAAAATCAATGTGACGTGCATCCAGAGAAATGTGACTACCAACCACCACTGTACACAGTTTTTTTTTTAATTAAAGAATGAAGCTTTATATCATTAAGGTGCAGATTCTGCAGGAACTCAAACCAAATGATGGACCCAAATGCAAAGCGTTTGGCTTGGAAATGTTAAGTCGCATAGAAGATGATGAAGATTACCTGAAAAAGGTCATGTTCACAAACGAAGCTTGCTTTTATGTATCAGGGAAGGTCAACCGGCACAATATGAGGATCTGGGGCTCTGAAAACCCCCACGTGGTCATTGAACACATTTGCGACAGTCGTTCTTGGATCACAGCTGCATGCGCACTGTTGGACACAACATGCTGAGCCAAACGTGGCAAGAACTCGTGTACCGTCTTGATGTCCTGTGACAAACGTAGCTCATATTGAAGTGTATTGATGGTGTGTGCAAAACCTTATGAGTTTCTGTACCATATCAACCAAACGGTATCGTTGTATCGTTTGTGCTTCTAAACATATTAGCAACCAAAGTTGTCCAGGTCTTTTTGGAACACCCTATACTTCTCGAAGCAAGAGGAAAATATATAATATACTGCACGGAAAGAGCACCAACTACAGCCACCACGACAGCAGCAACAACAACAACAATTACGTGTCATAAAAGATCCTTTTTTCACGTGTTTCACTTCATCTTACAGTCTCCTTGAGATTCACAGACACACGTGCAATATGTTTACGAAGTACAACATGCTGTCTTCTGATGAATCCCATCAGCGAAGCAATGGGTAGGCACGGCTAGTATACAGTAAACGAGAGAAAAATATATAATACATCGACTGATGGTAAATTAATTCACCACTAAATTGTCATTGCAAATCCTGCTTTGAAGTCATTTATTGCTTTGTTGAAGGAAATGTCGAAATACAAATGTGAATTGTAACGTGTGTTGCACTGGAGTGCGACCTTCACAGGTGGTCTGCAGCCTGGAAGCACACCGGTTTGGTCCACAACATTAAAGTGTGGGGGAATCACACAGCACACCTCTTCCCTATCCAAAATGTTTGGAGTGGGAAGAACAAGACGGAAAGTTAATTGAAATACATGTGGTCACCCTATCCTTCCTTTCTTTCGTACTCCATCAGAATTCACAAACTTCATGGTGTGGGCTCATAAATTAAAGCACAGATGGCTCATGGAAGCATTTCATACCTTCACTGACATTATTGATAAACACACCTCCAGACAAAATGAATAAAGGGGTCGAGTCTTGCAGTTAAGCAAACTGTTCACCAAAATGTTTAGGCTGCCCATTTGTGCATGTCTGTATGTTAAAATAAGTTACAACTACTGTATTTGAATTTGTTTGCAATGAGTACATTGGAATGTTATGAAATCAAGTGGTTGTAGGGTGGTCGGGGAGGGTCGGAGAGAGGAAGGAATCGGATGAGGGATGGAGGTGGTTCATTAACAGCAGCTTTCAAATCCACATAGAATCTGCTAAACCACGATGTGTGCACGGTTCATGGTGCTGAAAGATGAAAAACTCGATTAATTTTTACAACCTCTCCAAAGTTTATTTATTTACAAGAAAATTCCACGGCCATTGCAAATCTGTCAAGTTATGGTCCTTACAGGATTGCATGCATTTTAAACAGTTAATTGAAATCATCTACTGCGACATCTACTGCAAGTGCTGAATAATAATGTGATAGCTTCCCAAATACAAGACAAGATTAAAATTAATGTTTGAAATATGAACAACAATAACAACAACAACAACAAAGCAACAAGGAAACTATTACAAATGAAACGTTAATCTTGTGATTTGGATTCATGCACACGTATGTTAAATATCAAACAGCCTGATCTCTGACCATCAGTTTGGGTTCCATCCCAGTCGATGAACTCTGGACATTCTGCTCCTCCTCTCTCAGCAATGGTTTGAGGCCCTAAATCTCAATCAAGAGGTCAGTACCGTCTCCTTGGACGTATCTCAGACAATTGACACAGTCTGGCACCCTGCTCTGATTGTCAAGCTCTCTGCTTGTGACAAACAAGGCCACCATGATACCCGGCTTTCAGACTTCTTCCACTTGCACAGTTGATATGAATGGAACCTTCTCCTCTCCCAGTGGAGACGGGAGTGCCGCAAGGTATCGTGTCTTGAGCCCAGTCTTATTCCTCATCTACATAAACGAACATTCCTATGTTTGAGAAAACCTTCTCTTCATTTTTGCAGACGATTCTAAAGTGTGTCGAACAGTATTCCATCCCACAGACAGGCAGATGGCAGGTGCGTCACTTTCTGCTGTTCTGGAATTGATTAAATGCTGGTTGGAGAAATGGAATTGATCTTTCAATCATGGAATATCTCACAGTGTCACCCTGTCACTCTGGAAGGATCATCAAACAACCCCACCTATTTATTTCCATGGTCAGCGACTGGAAGAGGTTAAGCTTCTTTCACTTCTAAGCCTCACCATCAGTCATGATATTTTTTGGGGCCTACAACAAAGCAAAGCTGGCCTCAAAACCAATCGCAAATTGGACACCCTGTGTCGTTCCAAGTCATTCCATTAAAAAACAAAGTTAGTCAAGGCCTACAAGGCCCTTGTTCAAAGCTTAATGGAGTCCAAGTCATTCCTTCCAAGTCATTCCTCTCCCGTATGGGCTGGCACCCCAGCGTCACATTGGTTTCTCCTGACGTGTGTGGAATATAAAGCTCTCAAAATTATTGGAATGCCCTGTCATGAAGTCGAAGCACAAGGTCTGCCGATTTCACATCACAGACATCTACGACGATGAGGTCAAACCACAAGGCTTTTTGCTCTCACATTTTTACTCCCTCTCCTCTGGTCCAGCTGCGTCAACTATCTCAATCCTGATGTTCCTCTTCTCCTCCAGGAGGCATTTGTTTTTACAGTAACTACCTCATGGTTAAACTCCCAAAATCCCCAAAAAACTGTACATGGTTCCATTCTTCCTTTACTCTCATTTTTAAAACCACTCTGGAGGAGGTTCAATCACACTCTGTCCTCCATGGTTTTAAGCAGGTGGTGCACCACCATATGAAGTCCCATTCCAACCCTACCTGTAATCTTTTCAACCCGCATTAATCTGACCAAACCGACCACTTTCTTGCAGGTTTCTGTGTTTCCTTCCTCTTCCCTCTCCCCTCATCACCTCACTCTTCCCTCAAGCCTCGATTTTGCATACAAAAAAAACAAAATGCATATGCTTCCGGCATTAAAACCACCCCCTTCTTCATCCATACTCAACCGTCAACATATTATCCCACTTGGATTGCTTTTTTTTATTACTCCGTAATTTAATCCTCTGATGAAAAAGTTTATTTTGAAAAAAATTAAACCTTAAACAGTCTGTCAAAAAAAAAAAAACAGAGCTTCACAATGGCATGTGGGGATTTTAAAAGGTTTTCCCTGTAACCATAAATCCATGGTCCTGCACCAACAAAATTCTGCATATGAGGCAGTGGTTTATTTATGCAGTTTCCAGGCAGCGTCACACAGGTGTTTTCCACAGCAGTGGGGAAGTTTCCTAACGCCTCACGAACAGAAGTCATGGATTTGGCTAATAAGGAATAAGGAATCTTTGGCAATAAAGAAAAAAGAAAAACCTTTTTGACTCCCTCTTGTGGATCTGAGCTCTAAAAATGTCTTCCACTTTCTAACACGGATGAGTGATAATAGCCTCTTCCATTTTCATCTCCTGTTTTTTTTTCTTTCATGTTTTCCATTATTATCCAGAATGATACTTCAATTATTACACAAGTTGTGCCTTGCCAAAAGGTGCAATGACAACGAAGCAGCGCTGTGGGTTGCCACACATGGTACCCTCAGGCTTCTCTTCATGCATTTATCCTTTTTCTTTTGCTCATAAATTTCCCCAGCAAGGGTAATACATATAAAACGAGAAGGGCACTCGGTAGAACGCATACCTCTGCACACAATGCCTGATCCACAAGAACATATCGAGCCCAATACATTTTTGAAATATCATGCCATATATCGTTTTTGGCCCAATCTCTCAATGGTGAAGAATCACTTTTAAATTAAATTATTCTCGTATTCGGATTCAGATCTTCACCAAAATCGAATAAATTTGTCCTTATCCCACACCCAACCTGTCCACCAAGTTTCATTCAATCCATCTACAACCTTTTGAGATATCGTGATTATGTATGTGTATATATATATATATATATTATATGTATGTGTATATGTGTACATATATATATACATTTGTATATATATATATATATATACATATATGTACACATACAATATATATGTATATATATGTATATATATATATGTATATATGTATATATGTATATATATATATATATATATGTCTATATATATATATATATATACATATATATATATACATATATATATATATTATATTATATATATATATATATTCATATAATATATATTTAACACCTCTCACACTGCTCTCGCCGAAGCTGCTGCATCAAGCAACAAAAGGAGCCTACACAAGGTAAGCGCTTTGCTGTTTCAAACCCTTCCAGAGTTCCTCCACAGCTATAAAGACATTCACACATCGTACACACATGAGAATCCCAATGCGACACACCCCCATAGCTGCCAGACCGGTTTCATCGCTCTTGGTGAATCATCAGCGATAGCACAGGCAGCAATGCATACCAATGAGGTTCCCAAGCATGCACTATGTGCAAATATCAAAAGCAGTCACTATATAAATAAGAAGAAAACCACCCATATCTCTCACCTGTGAATGGAGGATAGCCAATCAGCTCTCACCTAATTAATTAAACCCAGGTTGCAAGGATTATATAAATAATTAACACCTCCCACACTCCTAAGCTGAAGCTGCTGCATAAAGCAACCCAAGAAGGCCTACACAATGCTTGGGAGCCTCATTGAGATATTTATGAGTATTATATATATATATAAATATATATATATATAATATTATAATATATATATATATATAATATATATAACTTTTGACCCCGATTTCCCCTCCCACCTTAAATTCCTCATACTTATCTGCTCTCTTCTCTCCGTTTGCTCTCAACTCTTCTCTCGCAGCTCCTCACACTCCTCTCTCCCAATCTACTCTCCTTCTTCCAGATTTCTCTACCCTCTCTTCCTCCCCCTCCCCCCTTTCCCAAGTTCAATTTCGCTTTAACTGTCACCTAGCTTCCTCTCCCCATGTGTACTGAATACATAGATGGTCCCTTACCCCTATCTCTTAATATGGAGTGCTAATATTCTTATTGTCACCCCACCCTAACAATATGCTTGCAGAATGCCATCAGAAAACTTCTGTGAGACAGATGATTGGCTCGAACTTGCATCTTAGGATAGATTCAATCAGCAAACATAACAGTTACACAGTAAAACAATGAATTTCCACTGTTAGCTTTGCAGTTTGTTCATGGCTGTAAAACACAATACATGGGCTAATCGGTTTACCTCCATAATAGCAGAACACACTATTCACAAATGAAAAACATTTTAATCTCAATAACCAAACAAATATTGTATAGCAGCTGTTGTCACCGAGCCACAGTGCTCTCATCAAGTCGGTTTCTTCTGATAGAAAACTCCCGGGATAGAAAAATAGCCCTGAGTTGTAGCAATGCCATGCCTGGTGCCTGCTGGCTGGCTGAATAACAGGAGAATGAAGGCAGCTCACAGATTTGTCACTCTAGGCCATACATCACAACAGTTTGTCAGGTGCTGTTAGCAAGCACTTGATTGAGGTCGACTTGGCACGTACGGGTCTGTGTGACAAACATCTCATCTGGGAACCTTTCGCCCTAATACCAGTAAACACCCCGTCCAATTGCCCGATTCGGCTGAGCTATTGAAACCCAGCTCTTTGCTGGAAATTGATGCCATTTGGAAGGCAGAGCATGAAGGCCTGCTGAGATCTTGGGGATAACCCTGAAGGTTTTGGGCTCTGACTCCATGTCAGCTGGCGGTTTGTTGCGCTCCCTCTCTCAACGGCCTCGCAGAAGAGAAAGACTTCAGTTTGATCACTACTAGAAATGAAAAGTGAGAAATCCTCGTGTTCAGCTGCAAAGTCACTCACACACTGTCGATGCCAAAGGCGAGTTGAATTGCCTTGTTGCAGCTTTTCAAGGAGGGACGTGTCCTGACATGATTAATGTTATTCTATCATTTCAAATTAATTTGGAAATTACTGATCGTAATGAGGAATCTTGATTTACACGAATGAAGTCTAATAAATGCTTAACTATAACTCAGGCTTTTTATATGCTGAGTTAGCGTACTCGCAAACAAAAGGAAGCGATAACATACTTTTGTTTCATTGTGACTTTGGCAATATGTAGCTAACTTCCCTCACACTTGCTTCCGACAGCATCCAACTGAAAGTAATTTCTTCATATATGAATGCTCATCTAATATGCCACAAACACATTATATCTGCAAAGGGAGCCTGATGGTTGGCGAGGGGGTCGGACTATTTTTAAGAAATAAAAAGGAAGTTTGAGAACTAAATGAAGTTAAATACTTTGCCTGACCTGGGTTCCAATATATCCATTGGAATAGTTTATGCTGGTAATTGTATCAGTGGTGTATGGAGGAACTTCGATGAATCTATTTGCTTACAAAATCAAATCAAAGGAGTATTATTTACTCTTTGGGGAGGAGGTCAAACTGAATCTATGGGCCCATCACTTTGCCAGCACTGACAGGTCGGTGCTCTCTGTCTTCAAAATCGTTTCTGGTCATGCACCCTCTGCCCTCTCCATGCTTTGCCCCCTCCCTCCCCCCACCCAGGTTTCTGCAATTACTTCTTGTGGGGTTTTCTTAAGGGCAAGGTTTATGTAACTCAACCAGTGAATATTCAAGATATGAAAGGGCGGATTCAAGCAGATTTTGGAGAAATTAGGGTCAGAATGCGACGGAAAATGGTCTTGGAGTATCGCGAAAGGATGCACACTGCTTGAAAATTATGGAAATCACATAGAAATTCATAACTAATTTTGTACACATCTGAATTCAAATAAAAAAAATTTACCACAAAAAACTTGAAATATGTACCTACAGTGTCTACAGAAAGTCAACATGCCCTTTCAAATTTTTCACATTTTGTTGCCTTATAGCCTGGAATTTAATTGCATTAAATCAGACTTTTTCCACCTGTATTTACACATCATAACTCATAACTTCCAAATGAAAAACAAATTCCACAAATTTCAGATATTTAATTAAAAATACAAAACTAGAATGTCTTGGTTGGATACATGTCCACCCCATGAGTTAATACTTGGTGGAAACACCTTTGACAGCAATTACACCTGTGAGTCTGTTGGGATAGCTCTGTAACAACTTTTCACATCTTGATTGGGCAATTTTTGCCCATTCTTCTGCACAAAAGTGTTCAAGCTCAGTCAAGTTGCGTGGGGAGTGTTTATGGACAGCAATCTTCAAGTCATGCGACAAATTTTCGATTGGATTTATGTCGGGGTTCTGACTGGGCCACTCAAGGACTTTTATCTTTTTGTTCCTTAGCCACTCTAGTGTCGCTTTGGCTGTGTGCTTCGGGTCATTGTAATGCTGAAACATGAACTGCCATCCCAATTTCAGCTTTCTTACAGAGGGCAGCAGGTTTTCCTCTGGGATTTTTCTGTATTTTGCTATATCCATTTCCCTTCTATCCTGACTGCCCCAGTCTCTGCTGATGAGAAACATCCCCATAATATATGCTGCCACCACCATTCTTCACTGTATGGATGGTGTTCATTGGGTGATGTGCTGTGTTGGGTTTGCGCCAAACGTAACAATTTGCATTTAGGCCAAAAAGTTCCATCTTGGTTTTGTTAGACCAGAAAATGTTTTGCCACATGGTTTCAGAAGTTCCAGAGTATTTTTTTTTTGGATACCTCAAATGGGGCAAGGTGGGCTTTGTTGATAAATGGCTTCCTTCTTGCCACCCTACCTTGCAGGCCAGACTTGTGGAGTGCTTGAGATATTGTTGTCACATGCACACAGAGACTAGTCTTTTCCATAAAGGCAAGTAGCTCTTTCAAATTGCCGTTGGCCTCTTGGTGGCCTCTCTGATCAGTCTCCTCCTTGCTTAGTCATCCATTTTGGAGGGACGGCCTGATCTAGGCAGGGTCTTGGTAGTATCATATGCCTTCCACTTCTTAATGATCTTCTTGGCTGTGCTCCAAGGGATATTCAAGGCCTTGGAAATATTTTTTACACCCATCCCCTGATCTGTGCCTTTCCACAGTTTTATCCTGGAGGTCTTTTGAAAGCTCTTTGGTGTTCATATGCCTGGTGTTGGCTTCATGGTTAGGGTGGCAGGCTTTGGATCCGAGGGTCCTGAGTTAAAATCCCGCTCAGCTGTTGAATTAACACCGGGTGGGGTTAACTCAGCCTTTCATCCTTCCGAGGTCGGCAAAATGAGTGCCAGCATGCTGATACACTGTGTCAGAGTGGCGACCCATCCAGGATTGTGCCCAATAACCAAGGAGACTGCTTAAGCAGCAACAATGCTCTGCAGAGAGTATGGTCACAATCTCCTCTACTCCTCCTTTGTTCTCATAGTTGAGTCTTTGCTGTGAAATGTACGACCCAGCAGAGTAAACCTACAGGAACAGCTGATTTTATTCTGAAATAACCAGAATCACTACAATTTAACACAGGTCGAGGTCAATTCACTTGGTGTGTGATTTTGACGGTGATTGGTTTCACCTGAAGTAATTTACAATTGCTAGTATAAGGCGGTGGACACTTTTCCAACCAAGATATTATAGTTTTGTATTTTTGACTAATTTTCTGAAATTTGTAGAATTTGTTTTTCACTTGGAAGTTGTGGATTACAATTTGTAAATAAAGGTGGAAAAAGTCTGATTTAATTCCAGGCTATAAGGCAACAAAAGGTGAAAATTTTGAAAGGGGTGTCTGGCGGCATTGTTTTTCCTGTAAAATTTTGTTTGATTTTGTTTCTTAGCAACAGAATTACAGCAATTCAAAACCATAAATAGATATGTAGCCCACCCTGCATGTATATATGCACAACAACACAGATCCTTCAAAAAGGGGGCACGTAAGATGAACGGGAGAAAAAGCCAGGTAGAAAACCACAGCCAGGTGTTGTCGGTCCTGGGGAGGTACTTCAGTTGGCAGAGGAGGTGAGGAAAAGGAGAATGAGATGACGAGGTATGGGAGAAAGAGGGGTTTGGGAGAGGATGGATGGAGTGGTGTGTGGGATGCTTCAGAGTTTGAAAGGAAGGGTGTAGGATATATTGATGAATATGATCAAATAACTGACCAAATACAGCATTGGAGTATCAGGAGGAACAAACAGACAAAAATGGAGACATCAGGAGGAACCTGGATAGGATTCGCGTTTTGGCTGCTACTCCTCCTCTACCCTCAAACCCATCCAGGTGCAGCCAAGTGAACCTTACAAAAACGATTTCCAAGATTCATCCCTCTATAGACCAAGGCAAAGAAAGAAAGAGAGATGGAGAACAGACAGAAAGAAAGATGGAGGACAGAAAAAACACACTCCAACAGAAAACACCCACACTATATACGACAAGAAAGCATCCAAACCACAGACCA
>CM068957.1:59530652-59541762 GCA_035128595.1 Eptatretus atami | reverse complement strand
CTCACGCTGACGCTGACGCTCACGCTGACACTGACGCTCACGCTGACACTGACGCTCACGCCAGTCGTATCGCTATAGCTCTCTGTTCTTCGAACAGGCGAGCTAAAAATTGAAAACATCAACAGATTTAATATTGAGGACTCTAATCCTATTTTAAAACTCCAAAGTGGAACGAATACTCCCGAAAGTGTTAATACCAGAATTCTTACTAATTGCTAAACAATATTTCCTGAATTACTTCACAAGCACTCATAAACCTGAGTTAAACATAACTGACAATTGTTTCAAAGTGCATTGCCTAGCTCCTGCTATAAACCTAAACATATATGGATTTTTGTGAAGCTTAGGGATCCAGCAAATACCGGGAATATATAAATTTACCTCTTAATTTATCTGATGCTCTCAGGGTATTGTAGGAAGAGTTGAAAGAGTTGACAAATACATATATACATATTGTTGCGGCCGGGGGTCGGGGTGAGAAGACCACGAGGGGGGAAGCTATCTCTGGTTCCCACCAGACTCTCCAGAATCGCAGGCCGTCGCACATAGAAAACTCCGTGACGTGGCGGGTCGCTAATCGACCATGAATGCCAATAACTCAACCATGTGACCGAGGGTCCTCCATCTCAACCGGTTACATAATTAATCAAGTGACCTAATTACCAGGGGACACGTCCTCAGCACGCCTTGTCCGAACCGGGTCACCTTACCGGATCAGATGCAGCCGAGCGACACTGCCAAGGACGTACTGGCTAAAATAGCAGATTGTTGGGAATAAAATCCCGACTAGGCTCGGATATGGCCCATGCTGGATCAATGACAGAAAAGACAAAAACGAGCTGGGAACATTTCTACACAATGATTTATTGACAGGTAGGTGAGGAAAAGCATGTGGCACAATGAATAGATTTATTGTTGTGTGTAAGCAGGGACAGTAAGGAATTATTGAGGTGCAACAGCAAGGCAAGCAACTTACAAAAGCATACACAGAGCAGACTTATACCAATATATCTTCTACAATCTTAACTTAAAGCTAGGACTGGTGTCATTGCATACACACACGCACGCACACAAACCCAATAAAGAGGAGTTAATTAGAAGAAAGGAGAAGAGATAAGGCTAAAAGTCTCGTAATACCTTGCACAGTTGACCAACCGCACTACCCAGAACGTTTTGGGGGGACGCTCAGCTGAGCGATCCCTCCTTGAGAGTTGGCACATCGTCTCCTGCTTGGTTATGTCACCGGCGCAGTGCATACACCGGGACAGAGAATGGTCGAGGGTGTCAGGCGTGAGGGAGGACGTTAGGGCAAGCTAGCACGCAAAGTCAAAGGTCGAGAGACAGGCAGATGGAGTAGGCGGATCCAGACGCCGTCTGGTAGACGGCGAATGTTGGGATTCCAGAGAGAGGAAGGCAGAGATCAAGAGCGAGTGGGCGGAGTGGCAGATGGGACTGGCGGAGCAGCAGGCGAATGCAGAGATCGATCCAAGGCCAGACAAAGAGGAAGAGGATGACGATGGATGGCTTCGCGATCCATCCTTTATAGGCCCTGCGGTGCAGGGCGGGGTGCCACCCTGAAGCGATGCGTCATCACCCGAATCGTGCATTCCGATTAGGCGCTGGCCCTGTGCTGCCCGGCTCCCATGGCCGGAAGTGGCCTTATTGGTACATCCAGCGAGACATCGCCAAGCTGCGGAATTGTCTTGCTCCGAACACTTCGACATGAACCGCCCCGCACCGAACTCCCGGGCCATGCTCTCAGCAAGGCCGAGGGCCACGCCTTTCACTGCGCCTGCTTTGTGGCATGCCACGCGGCCCAAGCGGTCTGGGTCATGCATCTGCGCCTCTGCTTGGTGGCGGCTGCATCGAGGTGGAAGTGTGGAAAGATATTTGTGGCCGAGGTGGTGAGCGAAGGTTGATGGTAAGATGCTATTGTAATCAGCGCGCAGACCCGAATGAAGAGGTGCACTATGCATGCCCCGTACTTTGCGATGGTAATTATCACGGGGCTGTGTGCAGATCCACTATCGTGCATGCGGTTATTTATCACAGTGGTGATCCTCACAGGCGGCTGCCTGAGCATAGTGCCGGCCCCGATCTGTGTCATGGATTGAAGGAAAGGATTAGATATAAATCAGGGTTGAAAAGAGCATGCTGTGCACGTCCTGGAGAGCATTGGGATTTAATGTATGGTTCTACTATTCCCTCAGACACAGTGTTCTTGCAGCGGAGGGTTTTTCCATCATGTGGTTGATGCTTCTTTTGTTGGCCTCTGCGTGGACATTCATACGTTCCTACGCGGTGGCCTCTCTGATGGCGGAAAGAAAGAAAGAGATATAATTAGACCTAACTATAAGACCCACACAACGCACTTTGTCCCGTGACCCATTAGACATGAGGGAAAGGTCTAACTGCACGTATATTAATGAAATAACTGTTTGGGGATCACTGTATGTTGGGTGTCATTGCCTTGGAGGCATGCAGTTTTCAGAAGTGCAACACTACCCCCCTCCCTTTGGCTAGACTCGACCAGAGTCATCGAACATTCATGTGGCATATAGGTGCAGTTTCCCCCTAGTAGGCTGTACCTATGGATCCCTGAGTGCGACATTTCAAATACATGTCCCAAAAATAATAAACCTTGTGTGTTGCGTATCTAAGCTTGCAGACTCATACAGACATCCTTCTGCTACATTTCTGGAAATGAACTAAACAAACATGTGGGTTATGACTATATTCATTTCCAATATTTACATTAGCTATGGCCCAGGAGCTGTGAATCAAGGGAAGAAAACACAATAAATGAAACATTTGTGGACGAGTGCAGCAGCAGGTGATCACGCAGCGTGGAATCTTCAGGGCCCTAAATGGTCCTTTGTTTGTTTGGTGTTTTGGGGTTTTTTTGTCCTGACTGCTGGAGGCAACTCACCCTAACACTGCAGGCCACATGCTGTCTCACAGTCCATTCGAGCAGGCCTTTATCAATAAAACTGTCTGGGATGTGCAAATACAATCCCTGGTAATGCAGCTGCCTGAATGGCAGTCCCTGCAAACACTTCCACAGCAGATGGTGCTGGTGCATATGGCAAGGTTCAAGGCGCTGTCACACCTTGACGATTTATCCAGCAATGGCAATGTATAAAAATGTATGTAAAACGTTGGCGTACGCTGAAATTTTGATGTTTTTTAAAATGGCGTGTGGGCGCTAGGGCTAGGCAGTCATTCTTACAATAAAGCCCAGAAATATGCCCATTCATACAATGGACAGACTCCGTACATTACGAAATGCGTCCATTCATACTATGGACAGTCGGTCCGAACATTATGAAATTGCCCATTCATATGATGGACAGACAATCTGTACATTACGAAATACGCCTTTCGTACTATGAACAGACGGTCTGTACATTGTGAAATACGCCCATCCATACTATGGACAGACGGTTCGTACACTACGAAATATGCCATTCATGCTATGGACAGACGGTCCATACATTACGAAATGTGCCCATTCATACTATGGACAGATGGTCCGTACACTACGAAATATGCCATTCATACTATGGACAGACAATCCGTGCATTACGAAATGTGCTCATTCATACTATGGACAGACGGTCCATACATTACGAAATGTGCCCATTCATACTATGGACAGACGGTCCGTACACTACGAAATAGCCATTCATACTATGGACAGACGGTCCATACATTACGAAATGTGCCCATTCATGCTATGGACAGATGGTCCGTACACTACGAAATAATGCCATTCATGCTATGGACAGACGGTCCATTACATTACGAAATGTGCCCATTCATACTATGGACAGGATGGTCCGTACACTACGAAATATGCCATTCATACTATGGACAGACAATCCGTGCATTACGAAATGTGCTCATTCATACTATGGACAGACGGTCCATACATTACGAAATGTGCCCATTCATACATGGACAGACGGTCCGTACACTACGAAATATGCCATTCATGCTATGGACAGACGGTCCATACATTACGAAATGTGCCCATTCATACTATGGACAGATGGTCCGTACACTACGAAATATGCCATTCATACTATGGACAGACAATCCGTGCATTACGAAATGTGCTCATTCATTACTATGGACAGAGTCCATACATTACGAAATGTGCCCATTCATACTATGGACAGACGGTCCGTACACTACGAAATATGCCATTCATACTATGGACAGACGGTCCATACATTACAAATGTGCCCATTCATACTATGCACAGATGGTCCGGTCAACAAATATTTTTGTTCACACTATGGACTAAGTATTGTTACATGTAATGTTTTTATGATAATTGTAAATTCCAGTAATTTGTACGTAACTGATACTATTTGTGAAGCGAATTTTCGCGGACGATCCCAAACGCTTTTAGATGCGCTAGATTTCTGTGCAACAGTCCTTCGGCCCGGCCCTTTTCTGGGCCACCTACAATATTTTCTTGAATCGTGTATAGCATCTTCCAAAAGTCGTGTTTTTTTAGAAATGGAGGTCGGGTGTCGCGTTTGTTGGACCAGGAACTGGTCCCATATCGCTGGTCATAATCGTCTTCTTGTTCTTGGGATCGACTGTTGAAAGAAGCCTTCAGCTCCGTCATTTCGAGTTCAAGTTGGATCGACATGAAACTTCGCAGGGATATTTTTCGAACAATCCGCATCGATTGATGGTTTCCGATTTTCGATATTTTGATGGTATCCAATTTTTGGTAGCGATGACATCACTAATCTGAGTTTTGGTGATTTGGTAGCTTTTCAATCACACGATTTTTGGTAGCGATGACGTGCCAAATCTGAACAATTTTTTTCTCCGATCTTAAGTAAGTTTACATTACCTGGTGAGAGAAATCAAACGATACCAAGTTTGGTGACCTTGACCTTTATGGTCATGGTGAAGGACTTGTCAAAGTTTGAATTTCTCGAAGTTCAAAACTTGAATTCTTCAAGTTTTGTGAGAGTTTTCGCCTGACCGAAACTCTTTTCTCGTCTTTGATAATTCGAGGCTTCACCGGTCCATTGTGGTTTGCCGGTCTTGGGTCATATTATACTAGACAACCCGTGAACCCGTTGTGACAGAGGTTGATGAAAAAAATCATTTCAAGAAAAAAAAAAGATATATAGCTCCGGCGAACTATACTGCTGAGGTTGTTTGCATTGATCAAATACTCCCGAAGATACTTGACTTAATCGGGAATTGATTATTTAATAATTTTTTTCGTTGGCCAATTTGAACGAAACTTGATATTGGGGGTCAATGTGAAAAAAAAAACGAGGAAAAGAAAGTCGAAGAAATTATTGGCATAATCTTCTAAACACAATTTTATTTATTAATGAATACGGAAGTATCAGATCAAAATGACGATGTTTATTTTATGCTTAAAAATAAATCGTTCTTTGTCTATACTAAATGTTTGAGATTTAAAAAAATAAATCATTTCAAGAAAAAAAAGAAGATAGCTCCAGTGAACTATACTGCTGAGGTTGTTTGCATTGATTAAATAATCCCGAAGAGTACTTGACTGATTCGGGAATTATTTTTAAGAATTTTTTTCGTTGCCCGATTTGAACGAAACATGATCCTTCACACCGCAGGAGAATGGTGAGTAAGGTGGCCCTAAAATTTTGCGCTATCATGTACGTTTTGGCTGTATTTCAGGAACATACAACATGAGAGTTTTAGTAATACATATATATATATATATATTATATATGTAGATAGATAGATACACATATACAAAAAATGCAGCCGCCACCAAGCAGAGTAGCAGATGCACGGCCCAGATCGCTCGGGCCGCGTAGCATGTCAATAAGCGGCCGCATTGACCAGCATGACCCTCGGCCTCGCTGAGAGCACAGCCCAGGAGTTCGGTGCGGGGCGGTACATGTTGCGGTGTTCGAGAAAGACAATTCCACAGCCTGGCGATGTCTTGCCGGATGCACCAATGAGGCCGCTTCCGGCCATGGGAGCCGGGCAGCTCAGGGCCAGGGCCCAATCAGAACACACGATTCAGGTGACGACGCATCGCTTTGGGGTGGCGCCCACCCTGCACCGCATGGCCTATAAAGGACGGATGGGAAGCCGTCCGTCTTCGTTCTCTTCCCTTGTCTGGCCTTGGATCGATCTCTGCATTCGACTGCTGCTCTGCCAGTCCGTCTGCCACTCCGCCCACTCGCTCTCCATCTTCGCCTTCCTTTCTCTGGAATCCCTTCATTCACCGTCTGGATCTGCATACTCCATCTGTCTGTCTCTCTACCTTTGACCGCGTGCTGGCTCCACCCAACGTCCTCCCTCATGCCTGACGGCCTCGCCCATTCTCTGGACCAGTGTACGCGCTGCGCCGGCACCGTAACCAAGCAGGAGACGACACGCCAACTCGCAAGGAGGAATCGCTCAACTGAGCATTCCCCAAACATACAGGGTCGTGTGGTCACTCAACCGTGCAAGGTATTACGAGACTATTAGCCTCATCTCTCCCCTTTCTTTAATATTAACAGTCTCTTATCGGTGTGTCTGTGTGTGTGTGTGTGTGTGTGTGTGTGTGTGTGTGTGTGTGTGTGTGTGTGTGTGTGTGTGTGTGTGTGTGTTGGCGCCAATCCTAGCTTTAAGTTAAGACTGTGGAAGATATATCGGTACAAGTCTGCTTTTGTAACTTGCTTGCCTTGCTGTCACACCTCACAAATTCCTCACTGTCCCTGCTTACGCAACAATTAATCTATTCATTGTGCCACATGCTTTTCCTCACCTACCTGTGAATAAATGATTGTGTAGAAAATGTTCCAGGTCGTTTTTGTCTTTTCTGTCATTGATCCAGCATGGTCTGTATCCTAGCCTAGCCGGGATTTTATGTGGCGGTTGAATAAAATAATGGCGGTAAAAAGAGAAGTATGTAAACTCCGACAGGTGGAGATGAAAAACCAGGAATTGGGGGCTGTAAAGAATAAATGAATGAGGTAACAGATACACAAAGACATGGAACGGGTGAATTACATAAAGTAAAATAGGAGCAAACACAAATAGAAGGGAAGGTGAAGGATGTTAACATTGAGCTTGTTGAATGTCTCGAGACCCGATGTAAGAGTCAGGATAACCTCCTTCAGGAACAAAGGGAGACGATACGCTCCCTCGAAGCAGACTGTGAACAGGTGAGTCCAATAAGTCTGTGCGAGGTGGAGTGGGCACATGATGCGAAAGAGTACATACCGAGTTTTTTTTTGGGGGGGGGTAGAAGCCCCAGGATCTCTTGAAGTAACACAAGCCCCCAGTATTATTGTGTCAGAACGTGTGCGGAGCACGAGTAACATGGCATGGATGAGTGCACGGGAGAGAATGGGGCACGCATCGACCCAGACGGGAGTGGCGGTTAGTGTGACGGACGGGAGGGGCGAGCCTTCCTAACGTGATAAAGGTAATTTGGAAATCATGCCGGCTCCACGGGACTCTACATGTGAGGTACAAGAGTGTGCGCGGTCCGTGCTTTGCAAACCACCAAGAGCGGACCATCGGAGGAGCGGCGTTGAAACGCACCGTGCTGGATAAGTTACCGGAGCCGAATGGCTAAAAGGGAAGTGAACAAAGGGATTATGTGGATTTGGAAAAATTATTTTACCAAGTGGCAGCCCATGTCGAGGCCCGACGTGCTGCGCGACGCGAGTGGTGATCGCAAGATGCCCAGCACAAATGTAAACGGCTACGTGACGCCGGACGGCTTGTGTGCGTGTAAGAGTAAGAGTGGGCATAGTGAAGCTCGTGGGGCGGCCGTATACGAGTGACGTCAGTGGAGATTCTGCAGCACGAATGACAGGTGTGTCAAACATGGTGTTTCATGTGGGAGATAGTCTGAAAGCCAGTGCAAGCATTTAATTAAATTAACAGGGCGACTTTACGCCCTCATGGATCGGCCAGACCGAAGGAACGGGTGCACTGCCGACCACCACCCCCCCCCCCCCCAAGGCGAAAGGCTCGCTGCGACTGCTCATTGGAGAACGAAGCCCAGCGAGGATGTGGTGAGCATCCTCGCCCAGGTGAAGGAGCACTTGTTAGGGGAAGGATTTAGCATTAGATAGACCGGCCCATGGGGACATTAGGAGCAGTCCTCCATGTGGGCTCGGGAACACGAGTTAGGGGAAATTTGGATAGCAATTTGAGATGATTAACAACAATGACAGACAAGGAGCGTATGGTGGGATGTATCTTAGCTGCGTAGAGTTAAATGGAATCTGCATTTGAATAAGGGATTCATGAGTTGAGGAGGAGGAGCATGAGTTGGTTAGGGGGACATAGTTAGTAGAGCGTCGGTGTGAGTTGCAAAATGATGAGTGAATGCGGGTCAGCAGGCCCGATGTAAATGGAGTGAATGTGGAATGCATGGTATGAACGAATGATTGGGGGGAGGAGTGAATCCCACCCAGGGAACCCGGGGTTAGAGTAATGTTAGTTAGTGGATAGTCAAATTAACAAAGGGATGCCATTTTGTGGATTGTGTTCAACGAAGGCACGAAACATTAAGCAGGGTGCAGGAGACGATTAACCGGCTGGACCGTGGCTTGTGAAATATGAGATTGAGTAGAGGGCACCCTGGGCACCGGAGTAGGCCGTGGGTCCAAGGGACCGAGGAGTTAGAGTGGGTAATTGGCACGGAAACCAGGGAAAAGGGACCCGGAGTGCCAAAATGCCATGTGGGCATTGAGGGGGAAATGCCAGTGAGGGCATTCCCTACATTAGTGAGGAGTAGGGAGGCTCGGAGACAGCCTCAGCGACCCAGTGTGCTGAAGAATGAGTTTGGCAGGTGGACAGACTTGCCAGTGGAGCCACGTTGCACAGCCACAAAATTGTGCAAGAGCACAGAGGAAAATTTGTGGGCCAGGCCCAAATTAATAATGAACACCAACACAGGCGATGGGAATCGTGTTGCTAGAACTGATAGTTTAAAGAGACAGGCATGTTGAAAATCCCCGGGGATAGTTTAAAGAGTAATAAAGGATAGGACAGATTAGAATATGTGTACCTCTTCGCACCATCCATCCCTTCACTGTTCTCGGCCACTGGACTCATCATGGAAATGTTGAGGCCTGTGGAGTTATTCTGATGCTGCATTGGACCTCTGGACAGGTGTACTTGTCTCTTTCTCAATACTCTTTAAAGGGATATTAGGGATTGGGAATAGACGGTTAGGACAGGTTAGCCGAACACAGACGATAAGAGGGTTAGGCACACATATATTTCGAAAAAAAACATTAAACCTAAATCTGGTTACTTTGTAACAACCTAACGGGGTGGGTATGGACAAGGACAGGCACAGGCAATACGATGGGGGGAAACCGTAGGAAGGACCGAACCCATCTTCGGACAGGTCAATGCCACCACACTCCCTCCACAACTCCACGAGACCACAAGGAGGCTGGCCAGCTTCGTATGCTGACCGATTGCACCTTACCTGGTCTGCATTTGCCATGCCTTTGCTTTGACTCCACTCGCCATACCTTGCCATGCCTTTATTTGCATTGACCTCCTTACCATGCCTTGCCATATCGCTGAAGGCGCTGTCACACCTTGACGATTTAGCCAGCGTATGCCGACTTATGAAAAATTTGTCAAACGCTGGCACACGTCGAATACGTTATGGGTAAGTTTTGATAACATTAAGAGCACGCTGAAAAACACTGCCATACGTCGTAGTACGCTGGCTTTCATCGTTGTACTTTGCGGTTGTCCTCAAATTTTAGCATGCTTGAAATTTTACGACGTATGCCAGCGTATGACTCACACGTTCCACTACGTTGGCCATAAGTTGTAGGCACGTTACGCGATCGTTGACACACGTCGACACACGTTACTTGTAAGTTACTCATAAGTCGAAACACGTCGAGGTAATGATTAGAGTACCCGAAACTTATTTATAACCTATGAGTAACTGTTGTAGGCACGTTACACGATCGTTGACACACGTCGAGGCACGTTACTTGTAAGTTACCCATAAGTCGAAACACGTCGAGGTAATGCTTCGCGTACCCAAAACTTATTTCTAACCTATGTGTAACGTACCTCCAACGCATATTGACGTATGTAGACGTATTTGATTGACGTCTTCCGGATGACCACAGAACTTACTGAACCTGTTTCTAATTTACAGCTACCGTATAATGGCGTATTGGTAGCGTTTAAAAAATAAATAAAAAACAACAACAATAACTTCCGATATTCGTTCACGTGCCGTTACGTCACGTCCGATTGCCTCTTCAGTTTGCTCATGTCTATTCTTAGTTCCTCCTCTGTGAATATTTTCTGTTTGAGGATATTGTCACGTCGACGTCGAAACTTAAAAGCAAATGTCTGAATATATTTTAAAATTCGTGATAGACTAAAAAAAAAATAATAAAAAAACAACAACAACAACAACAACTTCAGATATTTCGTCACGTGCCTTCACGGAGCCAAGGAGAAAAAAGAAAATGTGCCTGGACGGAGAAAATAAGTTTCGGGTATGCTAAACATTACCTCGACGTGTTTCGACTTATGAGTAACTTTCAAGGAACTTGTGTCGACGTGTGTCAACGATCGCATATCGTGCCTACAACTTATTCCCAGTGTAGCGGAACGTGTGAGCCATACGGCGAGTACGTCGTAAATTTTCAGCATGCTTGAAATTTCACGACGTACTAGACGTACCACGAAATATGACGGCGTACTTCATCGTTTTTCAGCATACTCTTAACGTATACACAACTTACCCATAACGTATTCGACGTGTGCCAGCGTTTTAGACACATTTTTCATAGGTCGGCATACGCTGGCTAAATCGTCAAGGTGTGACTGCGTGGTTGACACTTCCAATTCTCAGGCGTTATGATTTAAATCGGCGTGCGGCAGGTTTTTAACAGGCTACGCCACGAGTTCGTCGGCGATACGTGCAGCGTGCTATTGCTAAGTTAAACTATCGTTGGGCATAGGTTGTGAACGCCGACAACAGGCTAAGCATTCGTTGGTATAAGTTATCTATAAGACAACGAAACGTTCTGTCCCGTTACTAATATGTTATGCATACGACCAACACGTTATGAATACGACCAAAACT
>CM068957.1:59486524-59504157 GCA_035128595.1 Eptatretus atami | reverse complement strand
GCAGGGGGTACCAATATGTTGGCATAATTCATGCACAGGTCTCCTGGGCCTAATGTCCATCTCGTGCGCAAGTTCTTTGTAAATCCTTGTAAATACTTCAGAATTATAAACTTTAAGTTTCTTTTGCCCTGATCTGTCAAAAATGTCGGCTTATCTGTCCTCTATTTTCCCCATTGGACCAATTTATTTTTCATTTCCTCAGAGCAGTACTGATAGGTGACCTATGAAGGCCCAATGTGACGGAAATGTCACAAAATTCTGGCACCCAATAACCACTCGACATTGACGATAACTCAATCAGTTCATTACCTTCTCGCATCGTGATCATAATTGACTTTCTTTCTAAAACACATGCTGCTCTGAAGCATGTTTTATAAAGAAAGACAATTGTGAAACGTATGTGGATGTATATTTGGGACGGTCTAAATTATGGATGTCCAGTAAAACTTATTTAGTGGCCCCAATTATTTGTACCTTATTGTGGGGTTAGCAGAGAAAGGTTATTTGCCTGTTTTTCATAAACTGGATATCGAGGCCTGATGTTTGCTTGAAAGAACTTTGTTCAGGGTGCTGGTGGTAACTGACTACTCTCTGTGCATGACCCCATGGGATATTTTATGTCCATCAACTAAGGCTAGCAGATGGAACAACCGGCTTCACGTCCATCTAACGGACGGCAAACATTGTGATGCAATGCCATTGCCTTATGAAACACCAATCTGACAATTTATAGTCAGGTCAAGAATCAAAGGCAGACTTGACAGCACAGAAGTAAGTGCACTACCCTTGCACCAATCTGCTGTTGGCAACATCAAGTCTGGATGTGCTGCTCCAATATTTTTGGTAATCGTGATAAACAATATCGTATGAGGGTATGATTCGAAAATCTTGAACATTCACATGCTTCCAGATAAAAGATTACCAGCTTAATAATCCCTCTGAAAGATATTCTTCACAATGTACAACTGCTGCTGGTGCAAGATAGGATTGTCAGCTTTGTCATGAAGGGGCACTTTGACCTTGTTGGGATTCATTCTGGAATTGCATGCCCATATGCAAGCACATAATCAATGAGGTATCCTGCTATCCAAATTTTTCCACGTCAGGCATAGTTCAACATTATGTGTGCATACGCGTGCCACACACACACACACACACACACACACACACACACACACACACACACACACACACACACACACGTGTGTTATTGTTCCAGGTATATAAGGTGTTTATATAAGGTATGATATGGAATTATTTGCACCTGCACGCTCACACCACTCATGGGGCAACACAACACAGATGTAGGGATCGAGCGTGAATGCTTGAATCAACAGGAAAATTAGGTGTCTGATCCCAAAGCGTGAGCTTGAGAACCTGCACTATATTAGTCGTGTGGTTTGGAAGAAACCAGATGAAGGCTACTCTGGGGTCAAAAAACTTTTAATGGAACAAAAAATTTATATTCTCAAGCATCACGTTCTTCTTCCTTCATGTTCGCTCCATTATTTCAACTCGCAAGTCAAGTCGATTGTGATCTAAAATATCTCATTTTTATCCAAAATTTGCAAGTGTTAGTCATCCTCGAGTTTGAGCTGAGTAAGTCGGTTTTTTTCGGTGATCGGTTTCCAAGACAATCTGAGAGGTAAACATAGATACAGGGCAATAATTCCATACATGGATTTTGGCTGCGATGCCGCAGTGCCAACAGGCGCAGCGATTTTATCCTTCCAAGGAAGGCAAAGGTCCGTGTAACAGCCAGGTATTGAGGGATCGTCCCAACAAGCCATCATTCAAGCTGCGGGGTAATCAACATGAATCACAGATGTGCGACACCCTTTTCTGTTTGACACTATGGGTTGTTATCCCTCCTCCCGTGCTCACACAACCAGTGCAAGCAAGAACAATTGATAAATGGGTTTGGCCCGCTTCAGAAACACGGCCAATATGGAGAATATCCGAGAGTTTCCTCCTCAAATATAGAGCCTGGTGTGGCCATAATAGTGCAACACAGACGCCAATTAGAGATCTTGCTGAGTTTTTGGCAATTTAACAGCAAGCTGGATTTCAATTACCTTTTCTCTTCCAAATGTATAAATTTGCATTTTGTTCTTTGGCAAGTCTGACTTTCTTTCTTTCTTTCTTTCTTTGTTTGTTTGCTATTTATTTATTTTTCACCTCCATCCATTCCATCCATTGGAATCATACTCCATGCAGAGCATTGGTGCTGCCGAAGCAATCTCCTTAGATATTGGACACAATCCTGGAAGGGTCGCCACTCCGACACAGGATACCAGCAAGCTGGCACTCATTTTGCCGACCTCGGAAGGATGCAGGCAGAGTCAACCCCACCTGTTAATAATTCAACAGCCGAGTGGGATTCCAACTCACAGATCCTTGTATCCCAAAGCCACCACCATAACCATTAAGCCAACACCAGGCGTGATTTTCACCTCGAGCAGCATCAATTCAAGCTGTGCCCGAGACCATTTCGATATTTACTATCTCAGCATTGCAACAGAATTATTAAATTCATTTATTTATTTCACATTGTGTCAATTTTAAACATAAAAGATTTTTGATTCCACTTTCAAAGAGCATATATTTTTTGCACTTTTATTGCGTTTTCTTGCCAAGTAAAGGAAATCAATGTTCCTGATTTATCTTCACGATTTCTCTCAAAGATTAAAACGCAATGGCTTTTCGCCCCCAAATAATAATGTCCTGCTGGCAGAGCTTCGGGTTTAATTTGAGCTGGATTTTAGGCAACTCCAAATTTACGTCTCTTAATGCCCGCCCTGCAGCACAGGACTTAATGACCTGAGGCAGAACAAATTATCTCGATCATGTTCCTCCGGGTGTTATAAAGTAGCATGTATCTTCAGCGTTATAGTAACAGCTCTGCCACTGCAGCTTGTTTTGTATCTGAGTCAAGGCCACAGTCATCAAATAATTCAGCCAGCTCGTCTGTTCTTCAAATAATCAATGCTGTTGTACCAAAATTAAACTGAAAGTAAGAATTTAATAAGTATATAAAGTGTTATGCAACACCAGGTTACTACTACTACTACTACTACTACAACTACTTTTATGGCCGCAATGATTCGCACCTTTTTGAGGGGTCTGCTGACTGAGCCTGATTTTCGACCGGAGGCAATTCGGGCATGAATTTGTAATTTGTTCAAGCTGCCTACAATAAATCACCTACTCTTCATGAAAGACATCCTGGGATCTCTTACGTCCAGTAATGGATACTAACAGATGGGACACCCGGTTAATGCGTCTGCCAAAGGGATGGCACACTTTGTCATGCAATGCCCCGCCTGCAAAGCGCCAATCCGACAATTTATAATCGGGTCGGGAATCAACTCTGTGCTCAACAACTCAAATGTAAGTGCGCCACTTCTGCACCATCCTGTCGGATTTGTGTCACACATGAATGCTGGTGGAAATTCATATTACTAGTGCGGGCCTGTAGGTGTGTAAACGACGACTGGATTGGGGCATTATTTCAATTAGATCGGACCAACCGTATCATAAATGGCCATACTTGGGAAACACCTGGGAAACATACTCAGGTCCCCAGCGTCAATTGTGACGTCATATCAAACGAAGAAGAATGTGACGCCCCTCTCTCTCGCCCCCCGCTCCCCCCTAGTCTCGCCCTCCTCTCTCCCCCTCCTCTTCTCGCGCCTCTCTCTCGCCCCCACTCTCACCCCCCTCTCTCCCCCCTCCTCTCTTGAATTGTGATGCCCCTCTCTCTCACCCCCTCTCTCCCTCCCCCTCTGCCCCCTCTCTTGCCCCCTCTCTCCCCCTCTTCTCTCCCCCCTCCTCTCTCGCCCCTCTCTCTAACTGTATTCACAAATGTATTCACAAAAAAACAAAAACAAATAAATAAAATAAACATTAATTGTGACGTCATTCGTGACGTCACAGCACCATGTCCTGTCATTGGCTTGGTAAATAAATGGCCAAAACTTGGGCACCGCTTGTCCGATTAATATCAAACCTTGAAAAGGCACATACTCAGGTCCCAGCGTCGATTGTGACGTCATACCAAACGAAGAAGAAGAATTGTGACGTCAATCGTGGAAAAAATAAATAAATAAATAAATAAACAAACATTAATTGTGACGTCATTCGTGACGTCACAGCACCATGTCCTGTCATTGGCTTGGTAATAAATGGCCAAACTTGGGCACGCTTGTCCGATTATATCAAACCTTGAAAAGGCACATACTCAGGTCACCCAGCCGTCGATTCTGTGACGTCATACCAAACGAAGAAGAAGAATTGTGACGTCAATCGTGGAAAAAAATAAATAAATAAATAAATAAACAAACATTAATTGTGACGTCATTCGTGACGTCACAGCACCATGTCCTGTCATTGGCTTGGTAAATAAATGGCCAAAAACTTGGGAACCGCTCGTCCGATCGATATCAAACCTCGAAAAGGCACATCCGCGGGTCCCCGGCAATATTCCTGGCAAGTTTCAATCAGATCGGACCGGCGGTCGTCGAGAAACGGTGGTCGCACACAGACAGACAGAGGTTGCGGAATTATAGATAGATTTGTTTGTACCTTTTATTGAAGATCATGTCATCTCGAGCCTTTAAGGAGCAGGTATATGTCACATGAGGCATACAGGCATGTCCATCTATAGTCAGGTCAAAAGTGAATGTTCAGCACAAGTTACACGTCGATGATGGTTCACTTCGTTTGGCTCTAGAAATAGGTAAAAGCGAAAAGATGAAATCTGATGTAATTATGCATATCTAGCCTTATGATCAAAGGATACGGTCTTCCTCTCATTTTGCATAACTCATCTTGCAGAACGTTTTTGGTGCAGTTCTGAGGCTCCTCAGCGAACCAATCTTAAAAAAATAAATAAAAAATAAACTCTAGACCTGGATATTTCATTTTCTGAAGTTGTTTATCAAAACACACTTACAACTTAATGATCTCAAGCAAGAAAACATTCCTCACTTGCTTTGGGGCCATATATTTATTTTGTACACAAGACGTACTTTTCTCTCCGCTTACTCCTGTCGCACAGGCTGGCAGGATAGTTTGGGAGGTAAGTGCACTCACCTTTGAGACGTGGAATAAACAATTCCCTTTGCCTTTCCAGTCGTCGTCAGGGTACGAATTTAATTTGTAATATATTCAGGGTTCCGGCGATAACTCAGCTACTCTTCACAAGTTTCTTTTTAAAAAAACACCGTGGAATTTTTTTCTATTAACGAATTAATGCTTCCCGAAGGGATGCCCAGGTAAACATCCAGCGGAGGGACGACGCACTTTATGATGTAACCCCTGCCTGCGAATCACCAATTCGACAGTTTATATTTGGGCCAATAATCAAACCCAGGCTAGACAGGTCAAAGTACCATCCTGTCGGACAACTGTTTGTACATCAATCATGAAAACAAAAATTCCACAGATGGGACACATCCATCCATCCATGAGGACCATACTCTGTGCAGAGCGTTGGTGCTGCCTCAGCAGTCTCCTTGGCTATTGGGCACAATCCTAGACGGGTCGCCACTCCGACACAGTATACCAGCAAGCTAGTACTCATTTTACTGACCTCAGAAGGATGTCAGGCTGAGTTAACCCCACCTGGTATTAATTCAACAGCTGAGCAGGATTTCAACTCAGTACCCTAGGATTCAAAGCCCGCCACCCTCACCATTAAGCCAACACCAGGCATGATGGGAGACATCTGTATAAAAAGAGGAGATCTAAGCAGATATATTAAACTCATGAGAAAGCAACTAAATGACAAGTTAAGGGATATCAATGTGTTGGATTATATGGACAAAGAAAGGTGAAAAACTAAACGTAAACAAAGAAGAAAATACAATTGAAAATCAGATTAAAACCGGAACGATACACGACTCAAACAGCATGCCTGGGATGAGAAAACAACGAAGTTGAACAACAATGGTGAAAAGTCTTTCCCTTGAGCACATCAATGAGATTCAGTTTGACTGCTGAGGGCCAGAGGACACTTCATGGCACAACGTTTAGAAAGGCTTGCTGAAAAAGCTTGGCATAGAAGAGTTCTCCCAGATGGTGTTTGGTTTTGGAAAAGGGAAGAAAAAAAAAAGGATTTCGAGATTCGTCTTCCTCAGGCACATTTTGTCTGGCAGAGAGTGCAGGAGCTTCAGCCACTTAATCTTTAATCCTAAAAGACATCTACGGAATGATCTTTCAAACAAATGAGGATGTTACCGTTCCCTGGAGAAGGTCGGCTGATTTGATTCGGTTGCTACACCAAAGCCATTGAGGATGGGAAATGTAATTTGTCTTGGTGTGTATCAAGTGTAACTGTGTAAGAGATGAACGAATGAGGGAGGTTTCAGTGTTTCATGATAGTTCATGATGAGCTTGCGTGAAGGATTAATTAATTATTCCTTCTTGTCCGTCAAATTCTTCAGATGCAACTGATAGAAACCCAAGTGAAAAGAAAAATTAAAATGGAGCTCATGAATCAACTTGTATTTGCATTCGTTGTCTTCCTATGATGATGAAATTTGTGGAAGTGTATCCAAATTACAACTGCAGCAAGACGGACTAGAACGACACTCGGTAGAGCGCATAACTCTACGAGACTGAACAGTTTGCGTTTTGTTTCCCACTGATAGGCCGGATCTGGATCTGGATTCAGACCTGAACCAAAATCTATGCAGCTTGTTCTTGTCACATACCCAACGTATCCACCAAGTTTTGACATAATCCGTCCACAACGTTTTGAAATATCATGCTAAACATCCTTTTTGGACCCATCTCTCCGTGGTGAAGAATCACTAAGGAAAATGAAATAAATTCTAGTTTCT
Source organism: Eptatretus atami (assembly GCA_035128595.1). NCBI lineage: Eukaryota > Metazoa > Chordata > Myxini > Myxiniformes > Myxinidae > Eptatretus > Eptatretus atami. The sequence goes on along the minus strand of CM068957.1, from coordinate 59,497,312 downwards.
GGATCCGGATCTTCCCCATAATCTAATAAATTCGTCCTTGTCACACACCAAACCTGTCTACCAAGTTTAGTCTGAATCTGTCCACAACATTTTGAGATATCATGCTATATATCGTTTTTGGCCCTCTCAATGGTGAAAAATCACTTTTAAAATTCTAGTATCCGGGCTAGCATCTGTGGGCCCCCCCATTACAGGGTCAATGATTATGGGTAGAACCTTCTTCATTATTCTCTTCCTCATTCTAAACCTTCATTTTCCTACAAACCTCGTTCCCAAGCCCTAATATTCCGACACCTGTACCCAAAACGCCATTCTCAAACCCTTATTTTCTGACAGCAGGACTCGAACCCCCGTTCTCATGCTTCATTATCAAATACACAATTCAAGAAACTAATCGAGGCGAAGGAATTTATGCCGGAGCGGGTTTGTAATATCGACGAGATGGGATTATTCTGGAAGAGGATGCCATCTCGTACCTTCCTCTCATAGCAGAGAAAATCTGCTCCGGATCAAGGTAGGGTGGTTAAGGATCATCTTACCCTTCTCTTATGTGGTGATGTTGCAGGAGACTTTGTCGTCCAGCTAATGCTGCTCTTCCAATTGCTGAATCCCGCTCTCCCTTTCCCGCTCAGCCATCCCTGTTCACCCTTCCTCTGCTACCCCCCTCACCCCTCATCTGCTCAAACAGCATCGGCCTGAGCTAAGTCTTGTGTTTTCCATTTATGGCAGAGTGCAGTGTAAGTGGTAATGTTATTACCCTAACCCATCTTCGCTGTTTTGTCATAAATTTTAATGGTAAATATCTTGTGTTTTTGTTTATTTACCTCCACCACCGAAGGTGAAGCAGGTTATGTTTTCACCCCTTTCTGTCTGTCTGTTTGTCTGTGTGCAGGATGTCTCAAACCAAGCTGTGGATGGATGTGGATGAAATTTTGTGGACAGGATCGGTGTGTGATTAGGACTAACAGATTAGATTTTGGTGAAGATCCGGATCTGGATCCAACTACGAGAATTTTTAAGTGATTCTTCACCATTGAGAGATAGGGCTAAACGAATGTATAGCACGATATCTCAAAACGTTGTGGACGGATTCGGACGAAACTTGGCGGACAGGTTGGATGTGTGACAAGGAAGAATTGTTTCCATTTTGGTGAAAATCTGAATCCGGATCCGGATCTGATAATTATTCAAGTGATTCTTCACCATGGAGAGATAGTGCGAAACCAATATATAGCACGATATCTCAAAAAGTTGTGGACGAATTCGGATGAAACGTGGTGGACAGGTTGGGTGTGTAACAAGGACGAATTGATTCGATTTTGGTGAAGATCCAAATCCAGATCTGGATACGAGAATTATTTAATTTTTAAAGTGATCCTTCACCATTGAGAGATGAGGCCAAAAACGATGTAGTTACTGTATAGCATGATATTTCATAAATGTAATGGGCCCGATATGTTCTCGTGGATCAGGCATTACGTGGCGGAGGTATGTGCTCTACCGAGTGCCCTTCTCGTTGATTCTGTCTTTATTTATTTATCTATATATATTTTTATGATCTGCCTTTCATCTCGGGGTTCGCCATTTTTGTTGTCCTGTGTCTCCTTTCAATGAACTGTCATCCTTGCACACACGTGTTGCCTGATGACCCACCATTATCTTGCACATGCGTGCGTGTTGCCTAATAGCCGTGTCAGCCTGATTTGCTTAACTTTTGGCTGAGACAGAAATGGTTGAAGAGACTGGCAGGACTTTCATCTGACTGAGACAACAATGCCAACCGCTGGAGCACGATTCCCTTTCATTCAGCCATTCACGAAACTGATCGCTTCAGTATTGCAGTTCCGCATTGGCAGACATGTCGAGGTGACAATCCTTTTAGTGCTCTGTGGCTGAAGGAGTTTGTTTGTAAACATGGAGTAGGGTAGGGCATGATGCCCCCTCCCCGCCTCAACAACATCCTCAGTCCTGGTTAGATGTTCAGTATCCTAAACGTCCACACCAGAAGGCTCTCTCGCTGATGGTCGATATGGTGATTTGTCATGGAAATGTTCAGTATACTTGAACAAGAGGACAGAGGAGGAAATACATATAAAGGGGGTTGGGGATGGGGGGAGAGGTGTTACCCCAACGTACCTGATTACATACAGAGCAAGGATGATCGTATACAATGGATAAATCAACATGATATAAGATTTGAACTTGGAATCCCAGTATCATGAGGTAGATGCTCAGATGGGAATGCCACACAGGGGCAACCCATGCACAAATACACAAATAAAGACAAAGCGTACCGACTATGGTGAGCAACATGCTCAGTGGCTAGTCTGCAGCCCTAATAGTAATGCTAGCTCTCATCATATACGGTATTCCTCATGCAAGCAGCTGTGGTCAATAAGTGAGAGTTATTGACAATCATGTGTGAGATGTTTGATTAGATTGGAGTTGCTACAGGTTTCTTATAATCTCGGATTACATTTCAGAAAAGCTGATCTTCCTTTAATAATGAAGCAAATTAAGCCTAGAAGGTTTGATGCGGCGTGACCCTCCTTCATTTAAAAGGCTGTTTCATATGAACAAAAAAGGAAAGACATTAATCATGCAATCTTTGAACTATTGCTGTGATCGCTTGCGCCATATCCAAGGGAAGAACTGCTTTCTCAAATGTCCGATTGTACAACTTCTTCCTCCAGCGAACTATCAAAATGAAACGGAATTAAGAAATATAAAATTTTTGCAATGTTATGGCAACCAAACTTTGTTGGTCATCTTAGTTCGAAGAGAAAAAGACATCTTGACACATTAAGCACAGCAACGAGGGGAATTTAATCTGAGTGTCTGCCACCATACTTGATGATCGTAATTGCTACAAAAGTTGCACGATTGGTTTACTTTCAAGTTTATGAAAAAGAAAATCGGAAAATATGAACTGCCAAATTTGAAATGCTGTGATTAGTCATCGAACCTGAAAAAAGATCATCTGAGATTACACAGTTTCCGCACCTTGGAGGACAACTTAGTAAGAAACATAGCATCACAAAAGACAGGAGAAATAGAGGCTGATACCTTAACTCAGTGCCTAAGGGTAGTTTATTGGGCCATTATGTCAGCAGCACAATCATTAAAGTGACCGATGCTCATCTTTGTTTGAACTGTTTGCTCATGACTTAGTGCACCAGGGTCTCGGCTAGACCCGAAGGGGCATTCAACAATTGGCCGAAAAAGGCCAAAATTGAGCTTCCACATTGAGGCACCTGGGGCAATGAACAGAAACTCAGTGCAGTGCACTTGAGAAAATGCTGCTACACCTGTGAACCTTGAACTTAATGGGCATCAGTGTGTCATGAGTATATATATCTACAGTATATATATACAGTATATATATAGATATATATATGTATTATATATATATATATATATATATATACATATAGGTATACATAATATCCATACATACACACACATGCATACATACATACATACATGCATGCACCAGATGGCCAAAAGTTTGTGGACACCTACTCATCCAACATCTCATTCCAAAATCATGGGCACGAATATGGAGTTGGTTCCCCTCTTTGCTGCTATAACAGCCTCCACTCTTCTGAGAAGCTTTCACTAGATTTGGAACATTGCTTGCGGGGATTTGCTTCCATTCAGCCACAAGAGCATTAGTGAGGTCGGCACTGATGTTGGGTGATGAGGTCTGGCTCGGAGTCGGGGTTCCAATGGTCATCCCAAAGGTGTTCGATGGGGTTGAGATCAGGGCTCTGTGAAGGCCAGTCAAGTTCTTCCACACCCATCTCGCCAAACCATTTCTGTATGGACCTCGCTTTGTGCACAAGGACATTGTCATGCTGAAATAGGAAAGGGCCTTCCCCAAACTGCTGCCACAAGGTTGGAAACACAGAATTGTCTATAATGGCATTTTGTGCTGTAGCATTAAGATTTCCCTTCACTGAAACTAAGGGGCCGAGCCCGAACCATGAAGAACAGCCCAAGACCATTATTCCTCCTCCACAAAACTATACAGTTGACACTGTGCATTCGGGCAGGTAGTGTTCTCCTGGTATCCACCAAACCCAGATTCGTCCGTCAGACTGCCAGAATGGTGAAACATGATTCATCACTCTAGAGAACGCGCTTCCACTACTCCAGAGTCCAACGGTGGTGAGCTTTACACCACTCCAGCCAACGCTTGCCATGCACATTGTGGTATTAGGCTTGTGTGCGGCTGCTCGACCATGGAAATCTGTTTCACGAAGCTCTCGACGAACAGTGTTTGTGCTGGCGTTGCTTCCAGAGTCAGTTTGGAACTCGGTAGTGAGTGTTGCAACCGACAACACGATTTTTCTGCGCTGCACGCTTCAGCACTCGGCGGTCCCGTTCTGTGAGCCTGTGTGGCCTACCACGTCATGGCTGAGCTGCTGTTGCTCCCAGACGTTTCAACTTCACAATAACATCACTTACAGTTGACCAGGGCAGCTCTAGCAAGGCAGAAATCTGATGAAGTGACTTGTTGGGAAGGTGTCATCCTATGACGGTGCCATATTGAAAAAGTCACGCGAGTTCTTCAGTATGGCCCATTTCTACTGCCAATTTTGTCTATGGAGATTGCAGGCAGTGTGCTTGTTTTTATACACTGTCAGCGATGGGTGTGCTAAATAGCCAAATCCACATGCACATACACACAAACATGCACTATATATATATGTGTGTGTGTGTGTGTGTGCTGTGTGTGTGTGTGTGTGTGTGTGTGTGTGTGTGTGTGTGTATACAGGGTGGGCCATAAAATCTGGAAACATAGGAAATATATATTTTTAATGGTTTATTACATTACATTGCAATACATGACGTCAATACATTACATGACATGTTCAATGTTTATGCCTCATAAGAAATGCACAGTTCAATCAACTGATGCACTACAATTGACATGATGTGCAAGTGTTTCTGCATGCATAGAGCAGTCAAGATGAAGAATAATGAAGCTGAAAAAATGCATAATGTAGCATTTCATCAATCCCTGCACAGCATCCGTGATGCGTTGCATCAGATGATTCGTGTCTCTGATTTCACTGAATTAACCTGCACCTTCAGCATTTCCCTAGAAGAAGTAATCAAGGTGGTTCAGATCTGGCGAGCGTGCAGCCCACTTCCTCAGGTGTTCAAGTCATCCAATCCAGTTCGGGAAAAATTATCATCCAACTATTCCCTCACCACTCTGGTTGTAATGGCGTCGTCAGTGTGTGCGCCATCCTGTTGGAACCACTCCGGTGACCTTCCCAAAGCCCAACAAGTGCATTAATTGGTCAAGTAACATGGTCAGATACGTCTCGCTAGTTACGTTATCTTCAAAGAAAAGCGGTCTCAAGACATGTGCTCGCCACAGGCCACACCACACCATCACCTTTGCCGCTCCATGCTGTTTATTTATATATACATCCCAAGCCCAACAAGCGCATTAATTGGTCAAGTAACATGGTTAGATACGTCTCGCTAGTTACGTTATCTTCAAAGAAAAGCGGTCTCAAAACATGTGCTCGCCACAGGCCACACCACACAATCACCTTGCCGCTCCATGCTGTTTGGTAGGGGAGATCCAGTGTGGATTGTCTTATGACCAGTACCGCATGTTTTGCTTGGTCACCTCCCCATTCACATAAAAATTAGCTTCATCACTGAACAGCACACAGTCTTCGGTAAAGCGGGCGTTATTGTCCAGGCGATCCGAGAACCAAGCACACATTTCCATACGACGGTCAGGATCATCCTCGGATAACGTTTGCAGGACTTGCATCTTGGACGGGTGAAAGAGAATCTTTTGGACGGTACTGTGAGGCACCCCCAGTTCCATGGATGTCCAGCGAGTTGACTTCTTCAGGAGTCTATTACCTTCACTATGACAGTTTCCTTCACCTCGTCAGATACAGATGGTTGTCCTTAACGGAGCTTGTCAAACACACTTCCTGTATAGTTGAATTTTTGAACCAGCTTCCACACTGTGCGATAGGAGATGGCAGCTCTTCTGGGATGACATGCGGTGAAGTGCTCTGCTATCGGTCGATATGACCAGCCTTCACGTCCACTCAGCAGTATCACCTCAACGCATTCGTCTTTCGTCAAGGACATCTTCAAACTGGAACAGAATGACATAATATGATCCATGTTTCCAGACTTATGGCCACCCGGCTGATGTATATGTAAGATATTATATATATATAATTATTAATATATATACTATATATATATATTAGTATATATATATATTATATAATATATATATTATATAGACTACCCGGCGCGTAGTGGCGTCACGCGCGCTGTAATCTGGCTACTTCGGAGGCTTGGGTTGGAGGAGTCGCTTGAGGACGGGAGCTCTGCGCTGGGCCACGCTACTGAGAGGGTCTGTAGGGCAGACCCAGAATCAATGGCGAAACCACAATCCTTATCACTGTGTCATAAGAGGCGATCAGGGTTGCGTCAGAAAGGGCATCCGGGCGTAAAAGCCTGTGCCAATCAGTTGCGGATCATCATGGATGATCCTCCTGTGGCGACCCTAACGGGAGCAGTCGACAAGAAAACAACATTATATATATATAATATATATATATATTATATATATTAAAACCAGTCAAACACCCACATTCATCGCGGTTCACCTATCCGCGCCCTCCAGGTTCTCGCGGGTTTCCCTTGGACGTACACTAATTTTTCTGCGGGATTCCCCGGTACTCGGCGTACATTAATGTATAAAATACTAAATTATCGTTAAGCAATAAAATTAAACGCGGTGGTGCTCGACCCAGTCAACCAACGCACGACGACAAAGTTCGGCCTTGTGAACTTCGAATAGTTTTCTACGTTTTTTCTCAAGCCCCACGATGGCGCCCATACGCCCTGCACCTCTCGAAGGTTCTGGCAAGGAACCGAAGCGCCAGAGGAACGGTCCTGGGACGCTCCAGGAGAAGTTAAGGTAAAGGGCTCGAAATATTACTCGGGAAAGGAAAATAGGCTTTGCCGCCGTGAGGAGCATTGCTCATAGCCAGCACTCAAAACCGACCAGACCAGACTAGTCACGATCTCCGGCACCTCAAACCCAATCACTGCCAAACCGACCAGACCAGACAAGATCGATCTCCGCACCTCAAACCCAATCACTGCAAACGACCAGACCAGATGTCGATCTCGGATCAAACCCTCACTGCCAAACCGCCAAACCAAGATCGTCGATCTTCCGGCACCTCAAACCAATCACTGCCAAAACCCCGACCAGACGAGATCAGTCGATGCTCCGGTCACCATCAAACCAATCACGTGCCAAACCGACCAGACAGACCAGTCCGACTTCCGACACCACTCAAACCCACTCATGCAAAAACGACCAGACCAGAATCAGTCGATCTCGCCGGCACTCAACCCAAATCACTGCCAACCGACCCACCGAGAACCAGACAGTCCGATCTCTCGGCACGTCAAACCATAATCACTGCCAAATCGAACCTAGACAGTCGACATCTCCGGCACCTTCAAACCCAATCACTCGACAAACCGACCAGAAAACCAGACAGATCGATCTCCGGCACCTCAAAACCCAATCACTGCAAACCGACCAGCACGAGACGAATCGATTTTTTGGGGAGGCGTCATTATATCGCAGGATTTTTCACTTAGCGCGGCGGAGGCTTTGGAACGTAACCCACCGCGCAGAACACGGGGGATACTCGTATACTATATACATACATATATATATACTATACTAAGATTACATAGTTTGACAAAAATTGCTATATTGATCACCTTGGCATCACTTTGCGGATTCAAAACAGCCTCTGATGCCATGGCCACATAGGCCATGTTACTTCCCTTGCAAAGTTATATCTTATCCCTTGAGTTTGGAGTTTGTAGCCTCTCCCACCCTGGCTGCACGTCTCTTGCTGCTCAAAATATGTTCCATCACTCGATGTCCCCGGCTCCCTCTGGTTTGTTTTTCCCCACTTTGACAGGCCCCTATCTTTGGAGAGAAGGAGAAGGAAAGGAAGACAAATTTCCTGTGCATCGACGCTTTAACCCTTTCCCCCCACCCACATCTCGTTCCCATCCTCATATTCCGCTCCACCCCTCCTTTGCCCTCCATTCGTCCTGATGTTCCTTCCCACTAGAATGTCTCGCACACGAAGACAGGCTTTCACAAAACCCTCCGTTTATTTTTTAATTATTTAATTATTAATTATATTTTTTTGGGGGGGGGGTGGGGAGAAGGTAAGGAGGACAAATTTACCCATGCAATGAGTGTTTTAACCTCAGCGTTGCCAGGTAAAAAAGGAATTGTAATACCCTCTGCCACCACCACCACAAGAGCATTACACGGTACACATTTACATAGAGAATTTATCCCACCCACCCCCACCCCAAGTGAGGCTTGGCCACATAGCCTATGTTACCCCCCACACAAAGTCGTATTTATACCACCGTTTGGAGTTTGTAACTGAAAAGATGTGACTGTGCATGAGGGAGAGAGAGAGAGACAGAGACACAGAGAGACAAATGTGTGTGTGTGTGTGTGTGTGTGTGTGTGTGTGTGTGTGTGTGTGTGTGTGTGTGTGTGTGTGTGTGTCAGTCGTTTGGTGTTCATGGCATTATATCTTACTCGGAGGAGTCCTGAGAGTCATCGGCATTTTAACCAACCTCGATATCTGGCAAGAGGTTTGTCCTTTATCACAATCATGCCAACAGCTGACATGCTGGCTGTGACGTTATACGTAACCGTTTCTAACCAGATTGAACCGTCCATCCATTAAGGTGAGTTGTACGAATAAAACGGTGCGGTGATTGCTTTGTGATTTTCATTCCAAAATTCACAGGAAAGACTTCAGAAAAAAAAATTGGATCATTTGAGAGAGAGAGAGAGAAAAAAAAATACGATGAATCATAGTCAATTTCTCTTGGTGTCAATTAATTCCACCAACCACTTCAGGTGCTTTGGCAATGGTTAACAGCACACCACTCGAATAAAGCTCTACTTCAGGACGTGATTTATAGACAAGTCTCCAATCCTGTTATTCACATCGATTCGAATGGAACCGATCTGCCTTGAGAAGTTATCTAATGAAAATGAACAAAAAATTCTGATGACAGTTGTTTTAAATGTCATGTGAAATCATCGGAAGTTTGTATAAAAGGGACAAGAAGTTTTTTTTTTGTTTTTATTTTAATCCACTTTCCCATCATCCAGATTAAACACCAAGTCACTGTTTTAACATGACATTTGCTGTGTATTTTAAAGGCAAATTGGAAATAGTGGAACAATATTGCATTCACGAGTTTTCCATGACTACAGTTTCTGATTCGATGAATCCACCAAAGCTCTCACATGTGGATTCTGGTTCATCACGTTCCGATGGATGGAATTCGTAAACAGAAAAAGAAGGTGATGGTAAAGTGGCCATCAGTGACCCTCCAAGGCAAGCAAGCAGGTCATAACCTTGACATAAACATAGTCCATTTGGTATTCCCAAGTGGCAGCCTCTCGGTGGTAACATGTTATTGTGCTACAACAGCTTGTTTCAACTTGAGTTCACTCTCACACTCTTTCTGGTTTCAGGTGTTCTGCTCAGCAGAGAGAACCCCAGGGGGTCTTCATGTAAGGTGTATCATATCACGTGTAGTATTTTGCTGATCTCTTGGTAAAAAAATTCCTATTCAGTCAATTTATTTTTAGAGGGGACTTGAGGTTTAACACTGTATTTGAATATCATTACATTCATTTTGTGGTTGATTTTCTACTCGTCGTTCACCAGCGTGTAGTTTGATTTGGATGTATGCCTTGAACAAAGCACTTGTCCAGATGACAGAGAGACACGATTGATCAAAGCCAGTCGTATATATTAAGCATCAATTGAGATATTGGAGAAAAATCTGTTTCACTCTTTTACTGAATTTAAAATGAATTATATACATTTTTTTAACGTATCAAGGCTCAAATAAAAGCTGAAAAATAGAAGGAGGAAGAGCAGAGGCACACCGGGGACGAGCGGGGAACGACGGGAACTGAGGGACGTGAAGAGAGAGAGAGAGACAGAGAGACAGAGAAGGACAGAGAGAGAGAGAAGAGAAGCAGAGCAGAGAAGACAGAGAGAGAGACAGAAGAGAGACAGAGGAGCAGAGACCAGAAGAGAGACAGAGACAGAGACAGAGACAGAGACAGAGACGACAGAACAGAGACAGAGAGGAGAAGAGAGAAGAGGAGAGAGAGAGAGAGAAGCAGAGAGAGAGAGAGACGAGAGAGAGAGAGAGAGAGAGAGAGAGAGAGAGAGAGAAGAGAGAGAGGAGAGAGAGAGAGAGAGAGCAGAGAGCGAGGAGAGAGACAGAGAGAGACAGAAGAGAAGAGAGAGAGGAGAGAGAGAGGAGAGAGAGAGAGAGAGAGAGAGAGAGAGAGAGAGAGAGACAGAGAGAAGAAGAGAGAGACAGACGAGAGAGAGAAGACGAGAGAGACAGAGAGAGACAGAGAGAGACAGAGAGACAGAGAGAGACAGAGAGACAGAGAGAGAGAGAGAGAGAGAGAGAGAGAGAGAGAGAGAGAGAGAATCAACAGGATTAGATGAGCTTGGGGGTATGTATAGGAAAAAGCATGAGGTGGCGACGGGCTCTGATCTTGAAGGAAAGTGATGGAAAAGTACAAAGGACAGACTCAAGGAGTCATTCCACAAGTGAGAGAAGAGTGATACAAACTAGCAGAGGTGGTGAAGCATTACATTTGGGGATGGTGACAAGATGTGTGTTTCTGCA
>CM068957.1:59460060-59480739 GCA_035128595.1 Eptatretus atami | reverse complement strand
TATCGATCCACAGCAAAACTTATGATCCTGATGCTCACCGACTTTGAAGATCAGTCTGTCGAGAATGACCGAACTTCCATGTGGATTGCAAGGAAAAACATCATCGATATGGTGACAGCGCTTTTATACTAAGGTCACACCAGTCTGCTTCTATCGATTAGTCTTCTATAAAGGACGAGGTGTGTGCATGGGCGTCGATTGCTTTTGAAAAGTGGGGGGGACATTGCATGTCCAGACCACGAAGCCCACTTCGTGCCGGCTGGACACAGCCAAAGTCTACCCTCTGCAAATTCTTGTTTGATTACGCTCGTTGACATGCTTGCCTTCTGATACAACAATCCCTTAAATTAATCTGAACCATCTTCGACATCTTTTTATCAAATGTAAGCAGACGGAGCAAAATTAATTAAACATTAATCATACACATTTCAAAGTTTAAGTGTCTCCAAGATCACTATATATATTATATATTATATATATTTATATATATATAACTATATATAATATATATAACTATCTAAGGAATTGTTTATCAGCTCTTCTCACGACCTATCGACAGATATCCACTAAAATAAACTGAAACTAGACTGCCACATACCAATTGATATTACCGAGTACGTCAACTTACTTCAACTTTGCCAAAAATATGACCCTTTGTCTGCCGATCCAGTTAAAAATTTGGATATTGTTCGGACTTTTGCGGACTATTTGGTGGTTTGAATGACCAGACAGGAGCAATTTCACCAAGTCTATACGGCCATGAGGTGTCGTTGAATAGCATGAGTAACTCGTTAACACGTTCTCGGATGCGCTGTCGATGACTTTGAAACTTAAACTCTGTATACCCTCCTCTGCAGAATTTGGCAGTGTATTCCCTGCTGCCTCATAGTCTCGGGTTCGGAAGCTTGCGCTTACGCAGGGAGGGTCACTGGATTAGTATCAGGTAGCTGAGCTATATAGTATCTAGCTACGATTAGACAACTCCTAAATGTCTTGGTCGTACGGAGAGTTGGGAAAGATTCTGGATGCAGTTACGAATTTGCAGCAGTAGATACCAGAGCGGTACTGTGACCCTGAAAGCTGCTTCACTATAGACGGTATCAAGGGATTGGAGAATGGGGCAATGATGCACAGACCAAGAACACTTTCCTGATGCGACAGTTCGAATACCGTGCTGCGAGCTGTGTTCGTATCCAGTCACATTCTTGTTGAAGGGATCCAGTACCGTTCTAGTTACCATTCATTTACGGCGGAAAACGAGTTGAGTGGGCAATTGGTCTCAGCGTGTAAGGCAAGGAGTGTCAGATGTCAGCGGGATATTCACAAGTACAGATGCTTGATTTAGATATTATGTAATGGATAGTATGCTGAGATAATGGACATAATAAGGGTGTCTCTTATGAAGGTGCAGTTTTTGGGCTTTGGGATGTACAATCCTCTATATTTTTATTTTCAAACGCTGCATTTAAATCTCTAATTTAATCATTCTAAATCACGTTAATGAGCCTTATTCTGTCGTCTCTCTTTCGTCTTTGTCCTCGTGCAACGGAAATTATTCGGATGACAATGGCGGAAGAGGAAAATTCTTCGGAACGTTATTTTTTCCTAGAAATTGAAGCCGCGGTTAGCTACGGCTAAGCCTTTTTCTAATCGGATTTTCGAGTAATCTATAACTATAGACTGTATAATCGAGAACAGGATTCAAAATAATTTTCGCGTTCGTTTGTCCGACCGCTTAGGTGAAATTTGTAATCAATTTTCAACGCTACTTTTAAAATCTATAATTTTAATCCTCATAAGTCCGACGCCGAATGTACCTCTCGTTTTGTAGGTCTATACTCCTAATACAATACCGTTGAAAAATTATTTCATTACGCGACAAAAGACGAGTGAATCACGCATTTTATTTTGTTTCCAAGTATTAAGCTAATTTAGTCGCACAAAATACCACTTTCTTCGATATTTCACCCCGGTTCCCTTAACGTGGGGTTTAGGCACCGTTATCGACTGCGATATACGAATACAAAGCATTTTCCGTTTGGTTCGTTGCGAGCGGTAGAGTGGAACCGCGTTCATCTGCACAAGCTCACCATCTCAATCAGCATACCAGGCGCGAAATATTTTATTGCTTATAATCGACGGTGAAAGTCACAAATTAAACACACACATCAACTGCAGTAATATAATCAGGCATCAGGCGATATAAGTTAGCAAGGTGAAATAAACTATTTTGGTCGCTTAAAGGGCCCGGCCGTTGCGGCCTAACACTATCTTGGAGGCGTGGCGCTCCCGGGCCACGAAGCCGCGATATTTTTAAGCACTCATAAAATGAGATAAAAGTCGAAAACGTCAACATACCTCAAAATGGTCAGGTCAGTTCCTGTTAGTGGCGCTGAGCAATCCAACGCTTGGCGAACTCTGCTTCGCAATGATGGAAGAGCCGCACATCGAAGGATCAAAAAAGCGACGTCGTATGGAGCGCTTGGCGGTGGAGAGCATGGCTTGGAAGCACGGATTCTCAATGTGAATTGTTAACCCATCATCTTTAATAGAATCTATACAATAAAAATCAGTTTTTTTCTTTTGTTTTTTTGGCCAAAAGTAAAGATCGAGAGGCTCTGTTTGGCAACCCCCCTCCCCTAATTAACGTGAAATGGTTTGTCCAACTCCAAGCCAAGCAGCGTACGTGCGAGTAGGAGACAATACTGGAACCATTGTCGATTAATTTCAAACCTTGAAAACAGGCACTCTCAGTTTCCCCAGCAATATACCTGGCACGATTTCCAAGTAGACCAGACAGTGGTTGTCAGAGAAACAGCGGTTGCAGACACATGCCAAGACAAACATGCACACGAGATTGCTGGATTATAAGAGAGATAAAATTTAAATTCTTGTTTGAGGAGCATCTCGGCCTGGTTGACTAGAGCAGCTCGTTTTGTGTACGTAACTTAATTCATGAAAAAGGTGGGGGGGGGGGACAATCGATATAGTTGTCCCCCCTTGATAAAAAGTGGGGGGGACATGTCCCCCCCCACCGTCCCCCACCAATCTACGCCCATAACTTCAAGGCTGCCGAGCTCAAGAAGAAAGACACCAATGTACAAGAAGCCATCTTGCTAGAATTGGCAGGGCCGGACTCCCTGACTATTCACAAGACATTTGCCTTCAGCGAGGGTGACGATGCGAATAATAATGAGTTGGTGATATGGAAATTCACAGACTAGTGCAGCCCAAGGAATAAAAATGGTCCACGAGAGGCATCGTTTATGGAAACGTGACCGGCAGGAGGGTGAGACGACAGACCAATGGCTCATTGAACTGAGAACACAAGTAACTATGTGCGAGTTCAGACCCCAAGAAGAACTCATGATTCGAGACAAAATTGTGTTTGATGTGCGAGATGAGAAATCGAAAGAGTGACTTCTTTGGGAGGATGAATTTCATGCTGTAGAAAGCTTTGAACATATGCCAGGCTGCCGAATCAAGCAGGCAGCAACTCGAAGGCACGAAGGGCACAAAGCAAGTCAATGCAGTGGATAAAGAGTGGCGACAACAGCACACCACCTTTCTCAAGCAAGCTAGAGCTATGGCACCAGCTGAGAATCATGAAGGACAACAGGAAAGCTCTACTCAGTGTATGTGTGAGTACCGTGGCAAGAAGCACAGTCCTGGGCCAAAAAGGTGTCCAGCATTTGGCAAAATGTGTGCCAAGTGTGGAGGCGATAATCACAGATCTGCAGTATGCAAGGAAGGAAGCACAAGAAGGGTAAATCTTCTGGATGCAGATGCCGAGAAAGATACTGAAGAGTTTTGACTCATTGGTAACCTGGATTATGACATCACCCAGCCTGCTGGCAGATGGCAAGAACAGCTTGTAGTCGGCCAGAGAATGGTGAATTTCAAGCGAGATACAAATGCACAGGCCAACTTAATTTTGCTTGCTACCCTTTAGTGAGGGTAGGATCCAGCCATTGGAGACAACAGTGTTTCCCTGCAAGCTTAAGGCCTAAGTCACATTTGCTCTACGGCGAGGATACGGCGGCCGTACGCCCTCTGAATTGAACAGAAAGTGCGGCGGCCGCAGAGTTTCTCGGTGGCTCAGGGTGCCCTACGCAGTTGGCTATATTTTACAGGTCGTAAGGCGCCGTGGAATTATAACGCGGAGTTATAACTTTTTTCATTTCATATTCGCCGTAGCAATTCGACAAGCCGAAAAAAAAAAACTGGTAAAAAATAATAAATAAATTAACCCATTCGTTACCGTCCGTCTGGCGCACGTTGCCTTAGGGCCCCTGCGGTCGCCTGCGGCACCTTGAGGCTACCTTGCGTCTGCTTGAAATTCTATGGCCGCCGCAGGGCCCCTTAAGGTCACCGTGCGACAAAATCAAAGTAAGACCGTACGGCAACCCACGTTTCGGTCTCCACAATTTCTAAGACCTAAGGCCTAAGTCACATTTGCTCTACGGCGAGGATACGGCGCCGTACACCCTCTGAATTGACAGAAACGTGCGGCGGCGCAGAGTTTGCAGTGGCCTCAGGGTGGCCTATGCGTTTGGCTATAATTTTACAGGTCGTAAGGTCGCCGTGGAATTATAAACCGGAGTTTATAACTTTTTTCATTTCTACGTTCGCTGTAGCAATCGACAAGCCGAAAAAAAAAACTGGTAAAAAAAAAAAAATTAACCCATTAGTTACCGTCCGTCTGGCCGACGTTTGCCTTAGGCCCCCTGCGGGCCCCTGCGGTCACCTTGCGGTCGCTTGCGGGCACTTGCGTCTGCCTTGAAAATTCTATGGCGCCGCAGGAACGCTTAAGGTCACCGTGCAACATCAAATCAAAGACCGTACGGCAACCCCACGTTTCGGTCTCCACCAATTATAAGACCTAAGGCCTAAGTCACATTTGCTCTACGGCGAGGATACGGCGGCCGTACACTCTGCATTGACAGAAACGTGCGGGGCTGCAGAGTTTCTGAGGTGGCCTCAGGGTGGCCTACCCGTATGGCTATATTTTAAAGGCGTAAGGTCGCCGTGGAATTATAAACCGGAGTTTAACTTTTTTTCATTTCTACGTTCGCTGTAGCAATTCGACAAGCGAAAAAAAAAACTGGTAAAAAAAATAAAAATTAACCCATTAGTTCCGTCCGTCTGGCGCACGTTCGCCTTAGGCCCCCTGCGGTCCCCTGCGGTCACCTTGCGGTGCCTTGCGGGCACCTTGCGTCTGCCTTGAAAATTCTATGCGCCGCAGGAACGCCTTAAGGTCACCGTGCGACATCAAATCAAAGACCGTACGGAAACCCACGTTTCGGTCTCCACAATTTCTCAATACGCCGGTGCAGCCCCGAAAATAAAAACATATGTGACTGCTACATTGTGTGCCCGTGGAAATACTTACGGCCGCCGTATAATTGCTAGTGGCCGTATATTTTGGAGACCCACGGCCGCCGTGGAAATGTGACTTCGGCCTAAATACGCCGTGCGGTCCCGAAAATAAAAACATATGTGACTGCTACATTGTGTACCGTGGATTACTGCGGTCGCCGTATAATTGCTAGTGGCCGTAGCTTTTGGAGACCCACGGCGCCGTGGCAAATGTGACCTAGGCCTAAAGGCAAACAAATAAATACTAAAAACCGGGGAAAACAAAATACACATGACTGAGAAAACCACCATTCCCATACGAGGGCAAAACACATGTGAAAAGTTGGGCCCTATCAGGCATATGGATTCACTGTCTGCTCCACTGATCAAGAAGAGGCTGCTCGAGCAATATGCAGATGTGTTTACGGGCAGTGGTCAGTACTGGCGGGAGTACAGAATAGAACTGAATCCAGATGTCACGCCGACTGTTCAGCCAGCCAGACGCATTTCTTTTGCCAAGTATGAGAAGCTGAAAGACACTCTAGAGCAGCTAGAGACATGCGGTGTAGTTATCAAGGTGGACAAGCCCACCGACTGGGTTAGTAACGTTGTTTTCACCGAAAAAAAGATGGCCACATGAGAATCTGCCCAGACCCAAAACCACTGAACCGTGCAATCAAGCGAGAGAGATACACAATGCCAACACCAAGCGATGTGCAGAGGCAGCTGAACAACAAGAAGCTGTTCAGTGATTGATCTGGCAGATGGCTCTATGGGCATGTGAAGCTAACTGAGAAGTCCTACCTGTGTACATTCAACACACCCTGGGGTAGGATGACATTCTGCCACATGCCTTGCGGCATACTATTAGCCAGTGAAATTATGAACAAGAGGAACCAGGAAGCCTTCGGTGACATTCCTGGTGTCCAGGTCATCAAAGACATTGCTGCTGAGACTGTGGCAGAACATGACCAAATTCTGCACAAGGTCATGCAGAGAGCTTGCCAACACCACCAGGAGATAGTCCCAAGTGCCCAAAGTGCTGTACATGGGCAACAATATCAGTCCAGAGGGATTGACTCCAGACAAATCTAAGGTCCAAGTGATTGCTGGCATGCCTACACCAGTACACAGACCAGCACTTCAGCACCAGTTGGGCATGGTCAAATACCTAGCCCAGTATAAACCAAATGAGTCGAAGATAACAGCACCACTTTGTGCAGTGTTCAAGAAAGACGCAGCCTGGAGTTGAGAATTAGAGCACACACAAAGTCTCAACAAGGTCAAAGCAGCACAGGCAAGAGAAACCGTTCTGAGATATTATGACATCTCCAAGCCAGTGACAGTCCAAGCAGATGCTGGTGAGTGTGGGCTTGGTTGTTGGCTACTCCAGGAGGGACGTCCAGTTCACTACACATCAAGGTCAATGACGGACACTGAAAATAACTATGTGCAGATTGAAAAAGAACTGTTGGCAATCTGCTATGCATGCCACAAGTTCCACCAGTATATGCATGGGAAGTCCCTGAATGTGCAGACAGATCACCGTCATCCAGAGGCAATTTTCAAGAAACGCCTGGGCAATGCGACTCCATGACTGCAGCAAAAGCTCTTGAGATTACAGTGCTACAGTCCACAACTTTTTGAGATATCGTGCTATTTATTGTTTTTCGCCCTATCTCTCAATGGTGAAGAATCACTTTTTAAAATTCTAGTTGTTGGATCCGGATCTTCATCAAAGTCTAAACAGTTCGTCCTTGTCACACACCAAACCTGTACACAAAATTTCATCCGGATCCGTCCACAACTTTTTGAGATATCCTGCACACAAACAAACAAACAAGTAAAGAAACAAACAAACAAACAGACAGAAAGTGGTGAAAACAACCTCCTTCACCTTTGGTGGCGGAGGTAAAAAGACCCTTTATAGCCAAATCACTTGTTCACTGTCCTTTCCAAATATTAGCTTCCGAGCTCAAAAGATGCCTGAGATATTGCCCAAATGAGAAATAAAATAAATAAGTAATTAATACATCGATAATAATTAAGTAATCAATTACTTGATTAATCAAAAAAATTAAAGTACCGTTTCTGGCTCATTGTATTCATGCTTATGTACAAATGATATTTAGTGGTCTGTTGAACTTTTCATGTACTCTGCTAATCCTACAGTCATCGCTCTGTGCACTTGATTGAATTCCATCAGGCTGCCACCTCTTTCTTTCCCCGCCAAGTACATTCTCGGGATGCATTGATTTTTCCAGACCATTTTGTGGAGAATGAGGAGTTTTCTTGTTTTAATATCTAGTTTGTTTTATTTCTGCTTGTGGCCAGTTTACTATTCCGCAGCTGTATTGGAACACCAGTACTGCTAGTTGGTTTATGGCTGATTTTGTTCCTTGGGGAGAGGTATGTTTCCACGATCAGCCTCCTCCTATGCAGGTATTCTTTGGTAATCGTTTTGCACATTTTGTTATGACATATTTGGTGGCCCTCTTTAACTCCAAGGTATATGTAAGATGATTTTTGCCTCGCTCCTGTATTGTTGTATTTATATTGATTTTTATGTTGTCCGTTTTTGTTGGTCTTCCTTGTACGAATGTGCACTTGGCACACTTATCGAGGCCAAATTCCATTTGGATGTCGTCAGAGTACCGCTTCACCAATTTCAGTTGTTCTGCAAATTTTTCATTGTTCACTGCAAAGACTTTTAAATCATCCATCTAAAGTAGATAGATGTGTCACCTTTCTTGTTTCTTTGGACGTTATTTTATTGATTGTTTGGGTGCATCTGTGTCCTTGCACATTAATGAGGTTACTTAGTGGATCCAGAGGCAGGCAAAATGGAGGGGGAAAAGGCTGTCTCCTTCGAAGATCCTGCGTCGTATCTTCACTCCTGGTATTTCGATCTTACTGGGGCTTTCCAAAGGGCAGTGTGATACACCAAACTGGGCGCCATGAGTCCCTACATTGATTAGACCAATGAAAATTTGGTCCAATTAACGACCAGGTCCACTGGTACCATAATGAAATGGAAGACCAAGAAAGAACCCCAAGAAGTAAAGAGCAAAGATGGAGTCATCAGTAGGCACCTGGATAGGCTTCGGCTTTCAGCCGCTACTCCACTTCCCCTCAAATCCATCCAGGCACAGCAAAGTAAGCCATACAGAAAAATTTCTGCAAGATTTCACTTCTCCTGAGAGAGATAGATAAAGAAAGAGATGAAAAGAGAGTAAAAGATAAAAGAGAAGAAAAAGCGAGAATTAGAATGAATAAAGAGAACTGTGAAAAACAAACAAACAAACAAGTAGCGGTACATTCAAAGTACACTGCCCCCATGCCAAATAAATAAATAACAAATACTCCATTGTGTGACATCGCCGGGGCACCTTCGGCTGCCTTTACCTTTGACACCTGGCGATGCCGCCTTGCAACAAATGGAGTCAGAATTGGGAGGGTGCGGTGTACAATAATTGATTAATTGCATGATTAAAATAAGTAAATAATAATAATAAAATAATTAATATCTCAATCAATTGCCGAATAGCATATCTAAACCACCACTGTTTCATCTGAATCTGTAACTTTTTGAAAAATTAAGTAATCGAAAAATGAATCATCAATTAATTGATTAATCAATAAATCAAAAATACCCTTTATAGCCAAATCACGTGTTCACTGTCGTGTCCAAATATCAGCTTCCGAGCTCAAAATATCCAAATATCGGCTTCCGAGCTCAAAATATCCAAATATTCACGCTCCGAGCTCAAAATATCAAATATCCGCTTCCGAGCTCAAAATATCCAAATATCCGCTTCCGAGCTCAAAAATATCCAAATATCGGCTTCCGCGCTCAAAATATCCAAATATCGGCTTCCAGCTCAAAATATCCAAATATCGGCTTCCGAGCTCAAATATCCAAATATCGCTTCCAGAGCTCAAATATCCAAATATCGCTTCCAAGCTCAAAATATCCAAATATCGCTTCCGAGCTCAAAATATCCAAAATCGGCTTCCGGCTCAAATATCCAAATATCGGCTTCCTAGCTCAAAATATCCAAATATCGGCTTCCGAGCTCAAAATATCCAAATATCGGCTTCCGAGCTCAAATATCCAAATATCGGCTTCCAAGCTCAAAATATCCAATATCGCTTCCGACTCAAAAATCCAAATATCGGCTTCCTAGCTCAAAATATCCAAATACGGCTTCCTAGCTCAAAATATCCAATATTGGCTTCCTAGCTCAAAATAATCCAAATATCGCTTCCGAGCTCAAAATATCCAAATATCGGCTTCCGAGCTCAAAATATCCAAAATATCGCTTCCGAGCTCAAAATATCCAAATATCGGCTTCCTAGCTCAAAATATCCAAATATCGGCTTCCGAGCTCAAAATATCCAAATATCAGCTTCCGAGCTCAAAAATATCCAAATATCGGCTTCCGAGCTCAAAATATCCAAATATCGGCTTCCGAGCTCAAAATATCCATATCGTTCCAGCTCAAATATCCAAATATCGGCTTCCTAGCTCAAAATATCCAAATATCGGCTTCCGAGCTCAAAATATCCAAATATCGCTTCGAGCTAAAATATCCAAATATCGTTCCGAGCTCAAAATATCCAAATATCGGCTTCCGATTCAAAATATCCAAATGTCGGCTTCCGAGCTCAAAATATCCAAATGTCGGCTTCCGAGCTCAAATATCCAAATATCGGCTTCCGAGCTCAAAATATCCAAATATCGGCTTCCTAGCTCAAAATATCCAAATATCGCTTCCGAGCTCAAAATATCCAAATATCGGCTTCCGAGCTCAAAAATCCAAATATCGGCTTCCGAGCTCAAAATATCCAAATATCGGCTTCCGAGCTCAAAATATCCAAATATCGGCTTCCGAGCTCAAATATCCAAATATGCTTCCTAGCTCAATATCCAAATTCGCTTCCTAGCTCAAAATATCCAAATATCGGCTTCTGAGCTCAAAATATCCAAATATCGGCTTCCGACTCAAAATATCCAAATATCGGCTTCGAGCTCAAAAATATCCAAATATCAGCTCCTAGCTCAAAATATCAAATATCGGCTTCCTAGCTCAAAATATCCAAATATCGGCTTCCGAGCTCAAATATCCAAATATCGGCTTCCGAGCTCAAAATTCAAATATCGGCTTCCAAGCTCAAAATATCCAAATATCAGCTTCAGCTCAAAATATCCAAATATCGGCTTCCTGTATATTGCCAGGATGATTAAAAAAGATACTTGATAAATCGATAATAATTAAGTAATTAATCAATTAATTGATTAATCAAAAAAAAAATATGGTTTGCCAAAGCATATCGTCACTTTTGTCCCCAAATTTCAGCTTCCTAGCTCCCTCCCTTCTTTTTTGTCCCCCCCCCATGATGAGAACGGTTATTTTGCTTCAAACTTAAACTTGTATTAAAGTGATTTTGTTTTCAAGCGAGATCAGTATTGGTAAGAGCAAGGTCAGAATCGAGATCCATCGCTATCGCCGTTCAGGTACGAGTCCGATCACAGAACGCTGTACCAGTTTGTTCCTACCAGTATGTTCATACCGGTATCGCTTTCATATCTTTATCGTTTTCATATCGGTATCATTCTACCGGTACCGCTTTTTCTTCTTCTTTTTTTACACATTGTCGAGGCTCGTAATGAGAGCTAACACACAATGCACAACAAGGGGGGAGGAGACAAGTGGGTGGAGAGGGAAGGCGAAACAGTGGGAACAGACATCAGGAGATCTGTGGAAGTGGGGCAGGGAACACGGTGTAAAATATGGACATTACAGGACTTTCAGGAAGGAAAGTAGGGAATTTGAAGGAGTGGGTTGGGGTGATTACGGGGGTAGAAAAATCGAGGATTTGGATGGGGAAGATAAGAGGTGGTGGTGAACAGGTGTTTTAAGGCCTGGAGGGAAGAATGGATTGTACAGAGTGAGGAAGTTTATTCCAAAGGCGGGAAAAAGAGAATGAAAGGGTGAAGGTGAAGTGATTCGTGATTTTGGTAGTTTTACCAGAAGGGGGTTGCTGGCTGACCCTGAGCCTCCTGCTGAAATATGAGGGACATATCTAAGACGGAATGAGGAAGGGGGGGGGGGGTGAGAATGAGACCGGAGAGGAGACGGTAGAAGACAGAAAGACCACCGACCTGCCTGCAGTGAGAGAGTGAGAGACCAAGTCTCAGCCTCACCAAGGGAGATACCAATGATCCTAAATGCTTTGTTTCACTGCATGAAGCGAGAAAGGTCAGAGGCAGAGCAGCAGCCCAGAGGGAGAGCAGTACTCCATCATGCTGCAGGCGAAAGGTTTGTATGTGGTCAGGAGCTCAGGTGGGCCCAGGAAGGACTTTGCATGATGGAGGATTCCCAGGCGGCGACTGGCTTTGGAGGCCAGGATGGAAATGTGGCTTTCCCAGGAAAATCATGGCAGATAGTGAGAGCCAGAAGCTGAATGAAAGGACTTCTTCCAGCGGGTTTTGAGAAAGTAGATGGGGAGGGGGGCGGATTCCAAACGATCCTTTCGAGAAATAGTGAGAGTGTGAGATTTGTTAGGATTGAAAGACATGTTCCACATGTTCGACCAGTTTGTGATTTTACCCAGATCTGCAGAGAGTGAAGAGCTGCTGCTTTCCGGTCTGAGGGATAACAGATGGTACGGCAGAGGGTGGAGTCATCAGCAAAGAGATAAAGAGGATTTTCCAGAGATTGGAGAGATCATGATGAAAATCAGAAAAAGAACAGGGCCCAGAAGCTGCCTTGAGGAACCCCAGCCTGGACAGGAAGAGGGGATGAAAAACTCCATTTGGGCCACACGTTGACTGTGACAGGAGAGAAGTCTGCGAGCATGAGTGGAGATGGCCTTGGATACCATAGAAAGAGAGTTTGGTGAGCAGGGTAGGGTGCCAGACCGTATCAAAAGCACGTGATATGTCTAGGGATATGGCTCTGATTTCCTGTCTGGCATTGAGGACCTCCATCCATTGTTGGGAGAGCAGAAGCAGCATATCCAGGGTAAAGTGACCTGGTCTGAAACCAAATTGATGATCGGAAATTAAGCCATTGGTGAAGTGGAAGGATTTAATGTCTGAGGCGATGATTGATTCCATAACCTTGCTTATGATTGGGAGAAGGCTGATTGGTCTGTCGTTGCAGGGATTTGTTTTTGCACCTTCTTTATGCAGGGCGGTAATGTTTTCTGATTTATAAGTAGATGGCAGATGACCTTGAGCAATGAAAGGCTGAATAGAACAGAAAGATGGTATAAACCCACAAAAAAAAACCAAAAAAATTTCTTGAAAATGCCAACAGCATTATAACAGTATCAGGAAACGCCAGATACCCCTGCGAGTTAATCATAAAACTCAAAGCTTTCAAACCACTTTTTTTCCCCCCTCTCAGTGACTGCAGGGTGACGACTCGATTCAGGTAGTGCTGTGTTTTTTCCTGTGCAAGAGTCTAGCAAGTAAAATTGTTGGACTCGTCAAGTTTGCTAACCGATTGTTTTGTATGAGGTTGAATAGCAGAAAAGCTCTGGATACATTTAAATTGAATGATTGAATGAAATTCTGGTTACGCTCAGGCAAGAAACGCAACAGCTGAAACAATAAACACAATCAAAACCACATGAAGAATTTCTCAGCGACCAAGCATGGCATGAACAAGCAATTGCACAAAACTGTCTACGTGGATTTAGTAGTCCAAATTAGAGTGAACAATATCAAACAGCCCCTGTAGCTTCATTGTGATGATGAAGCAAAGTTATTATGGTGCATAACAAGAAAAACTGGAATAGCACTTGGTAGAGTGTATGGTTTTAGCCAGGCTGAACGGTTTTAGCCAGGCTGAACGGTTTTAGCCAGGCTGAACGCAACTGCCAGGCTGAACGGTTTAGTTTTGTCACCCACCAATAGGCCAGAACGGTATCCAGACCTTCACCAAAATCGAATCAGCTTGATATTGTCACATTCCCAACTCATCCACAAAGTTCTGACACAATCCATCCACAACTTTTTGAAACTGCATGCTCTGCATCGTTTTTGGCCCTACCTCTCAATGGTGAAGAATCACTTAAAAAAATTATTTTTAATTATCGGTTCCAGATCAAGACCTTCAACAACATCGAATCACTTTGGCCTTGTTACACACCCAACCTGTCTACCAAGTTTCGTTCAAATCCGTCCATAACTTTTTGAGATATCTGTACTCTCTTGAGAACGAGAGAGATGTACAAGCCACAAAACAAAGAGAACTAGAACAGCACTCGGAAGAGCACATACCTTTGCCCGACTGAACAGTTTACATTTTATATCCCACTGATATGCTGGATCTAGATCTGAACCAGAAACAAATTCTAATCAGCTTGTTCTTGTCACCTAACCAATTCATCCACCAAGTTTTTTTCATAACTCATCCACAACTTTTTTAAATATCGTGCTATATATCGTTTTTGGCACCATCTCTCAATGGTGAAGAATCGCTCAGAAAAACATAAAATTCTCGTATCCGAATTCGGGTCTTCACCAAAATCAAAACGATTCATCCTCGTCAAACACCCAACCTGTCCACCACATTTCGTCTAAATCTGTGTCCAACTTTTTGAGATATCCTGCTCACACAAACACACAGACAAAACAGACAGGGATGAAAACATAACCTCCGTCCACCTTCGGTGGCGGCGGTGAAAATTATCTCACTCCTCTCTGCACATGTGCAATCAGGCCAAATTCAGAGCCAAAGTACTGTTCAACAATAGGTTCGTTTTCTGATTCATGTTCTGATTTGTGTTCAAAATATAACATTCAATTGAAATGAAGTTGTTCCTCAATCGATACAGACAAACTCAACCAACTGCTTAACCCCGCTTTTTGCTTCGCACGTGCGTGGTAAAAATAATGAAAAGGGCCTGTAACTTTTACAGCACTTGTGACTAATAGAAGAATATATTTGCATCTGTTGCCCACAGTTAAAGTGCAAACTTTCACTATTATGTCCAACATGATATAATGTGCAACAATTATGTCATCAGGCAAGCATTTTGTGAAGTGCGACGGAAGCAGCAGACCAGATAAAGTCAGATTCATGGTTTACTTGTGAGAGTTTGAAATGGATAATTCCAGCTCGGGATGCACACAGCTTTCTTTACATGTTCAGAGCTGTTGGAAAACTCAAAAGATATCTCTTTACAATTCATCAACGGACACTGTGGGAATGCTGAAAGCAGCAGATGCTGTACAAATAAAGCTGAATGCTGTACGCAACAATCACATTTCAATGTCCCTTTTGAAAAAGAGACAACATTAACTGAAGATTATGGCAAAGTGAAGTTGAGAATTCCATGAATATTACATAAGCTACCAATATGGAACTGTGGAAGTGCTGCAACTCGTGAAACCGCAATGGAACGTGAGCACTATTGACCATAGTACTTTGAGTATGATGATGCTATAAATCCAAAATCTTTAAAATAATGAAGAATTATAACATGTCGATCTCTGTGTGCACACAGAGAAATAGCGTTGTAAATAGATATTCTGAGCTCAGGCAGGATTCCTGCAAGATGCATTTAATTATGTTTCCACGACAACATCAGCACATATCCATCGTTGAAGCCGCACGGGTATAGCACGCAAAATCATACCGGAAATTAGGAGAAGATCCTCTCAATTTGATCGTCGGTTTTAACACTCAGTCCTGCAACACAACAAACAAACCCATGAATGATTCCTCAGTCACTGAGGAATTCTGAATAAGCTCGATTTGAGCAAATTGGGAAAGGAATTAATTTCCCAATCAGATACAAGGAATAACGTGGGCTGAAATATTTTTGAAACATACTGCCATATTGGTGTTCTGTATTGTTTAAATCAAAACGTGAAAAACCTGGTTTTAGTAATGATGTACTGCATTCGAAATAAAACAAGGTGCTTTACATTACAGAATACCAATATCAACAATATGGACAGAAACATCATGGCCAGGGCGAAGCATGGGGTTGTTGAATTATTTGCGGAAGAACAGCACAGTCATTGGATCGATTTAAATTACAACATGTTTGACTGCCCAAAAAAGTAAGAGTTGAAATGTTGAAACTGATTTTTGTTTTTTTAGTCGACATCTTTTGACAATTCACGTTGATCATAACAGTGACTGTCAGTTTTTAGGCCTATTTATTTCGAATCTGCTACATTGTATCTGTAATGAGGTAATGCCAGATGTGCAACTCTGTTCTCCACTGCTCAGAATAAACAAATTTAAATCAATCAATTCTGTGATTGCGTTACAACATGTCCAGGGTAAATTCTCAGTCACGGAAATGTTTATGAGCAGTTGTGGAAGACCTCATACGCTTGTATAGGTATGGTGCAACCACGTAGCTCATTTAATAACGAAAAGGAGAAAGCCAAAAATAAAAATAAACAAAGGACAGATCAGCCCACAACTAAACCCCAAAATGGGACCTGTAGATTTTTACATCTTGTTACATGGAAGGGGTGGGGAGGATACATAGATAGATCATGTTACGACTTTATTATGGACCTGTGTTTGAGTAGGTTAGATTTATTTTTGTATGAAATATCTGTGGAGGTATGCTATGTGGTAAAACTACACTGAGGAGGTGATGATGGTAAGCCGTAAAGCAGAATCGGGTAAGGTTGGATTGTGTAAATCCTCCTTTAACATGCGATGCCAGGTGGAGGACTTATGGCACCTAACATATTAAAAACGCACATCACGGGCTATTTGGTTGGCAGACTGCAAGTCATGGTGTCGAGGTGACCTGGAGAGCCCTGATTGAGTATGGAACAGCCAGAAAGGAAGTGCCGCCACTGGTATTGAGCGGCCAATGCTGGGACCAGCCACGTACTGGGGAAGACCAGCTGCGTGCACCCAGAGGTGAAGGCCATGGACCAATGGACCATGTATGTCCATGCCAGTTGAGCTTTGGACCTTGGAGAGAAAACATCTTTTTCATTACCTCTGCCATCTCCGATGGATGGAGGTAATGTTTTCACTCCTGTCTGTTTGTCTGTTTGTTACTTGCGAAATCGAAGATTCACAAGTATTATGGTTGGTCTGGTCTGTGATTCTGGCTGTTTGCTTGTTTGTATGTCAATGACCGACAGGTCACAATTTTAAACCGATCTTCAGGAAACTTCACCAAATGGTAGAGTTGGTCATAAGAAAGAAGCTTTTTGTTTTGAGGTCAAAAGGTCAACATAGATCAAAGGTCAACAACTTTGGGGGGATTTCTAAAATCCTCAATTTTCATCCCATTGACTTGAAATTTGAAGAGGAGTTGCATATTTTGTCATTGAATTCAACCACCAATTATTTTTGAGATCAACATGGACCAAAATGTCAACATAGACCAAAAGTCAACATCTTTGGTGGAATTTCTAAACTGCTCAATTTTCATCCCATTGAATTGAAATTTGAAGATGATTTGCATATCAGGTCACTGAATCCAACGAACAAGTATGTTTGAGGTCAACATAGACCAGATTTCTAAAATTGCCAATTTTTATCCAGATCGACTTGAATTTTAAGATGATTTGCATATTGGTCATTGAATTCAACCACAAATTATTTTTAAGGTCAAATTTATTTTATGGATTTTGCAAGTATCGTGATCTGCACATCTTTCTTGTTTGTTTTTTAGTGTGCAGGATATCTCAAAAAACGTTTCAGATGGATTCGGATGAAATTTGGTGGGCAGGTGGGTGTGTGACCGACAAATTGATTCAACTTTGGTGAAGATCCGGCTATGGATCGAGATACTATAATTTTATGCGATTCTTCACTGGTAATTTAAAGGGCTAAAACCAAAATAGAGCACGATATCTCACAAAGTTATGGACGGATTCGGACGAACTTGGTGGACCATTTTGGGTGTGGAACATAGAAGAATCGATTTAATTTTGGTGAAGATCCGAATCCAGACACGAGAATTTTTTTATTTAATAATTGATTCTTCACCATTGATAGATGGAGCCAAAAACGATATAGAGCATGATATTTCAAAAAGTTGTGGATGAGTTGGTAAGGTGACAAAAACAAACCGATTAGATTTTGGTTAAAGTCTGGATCCAGATCCACCCTATCAGTGGGGTACCAAATGTAAACTGTTCAGCCTGGCAGTGGTATGCACTCTACTGAGTGCTGTTCTAGTTACCCTCGCCAAAAGAAAGGGTATTATTGCATTTGGGTCCGCTTGTTTGTTTGTTTATCTGTTTGTCCGCACAGAACTTTAGTGTTTTTCTCCGCAACCGCTTGTCGGATTGAGACAAAATTTCCAGCAAAGGAGCGACCGCTGATGTGGAATGTTTCAATGATAATTATGAAATCATAGGTCACGTGGTGTGGTGTGGCAGCCATGTTGGAAAAAGGAAAAACTTTGGACCTCTGTATCTCTGAAACCGCACAAAGGAAAAAAATTGAACCTTGGCACGTTGGGAAGAAGTGTGACTTTTTATGACGTCATAGGTGTCTGTTATGACGTCAAAATTGCAATTGTAGTGTGTTTGATGCTACACCGATCAGTATGAAAGTTTTTGAGGTTAATCTATGGATAAAATGGTCCACAATTTTTTTTTATGACGTCAATGGCCACGTGATTCGGCAGCCATATATATATATATATGTATTTTTAACCTTCAAAAATCTTCTTCTCTAAAATGGCTGAACAGATCGAGGCAAAACTTTACACGTATGACCGCCTATCCGTGAGGAACAAAAGCTTCACACATGACATATATGTCCCATGTATTGGCAGCCATATTGGATTTACCCGAAAGTCTCTAGAAAATCTTCTCCAGAACGATTGGACAGATCGAGGGGAAACATCACACAAATGTTCCCCAAGCCATGGGGGTACAAGTTCGTTGAGAAATGATTGATACATCACATGGTTTAGCAACCATATTAGATTGAAGAAAATTTTAAATAATGTTTCCCTGGAACTGCTTAATCAATCGAGATGAAAATTCACAATTATGATCTTGTAGTGATGGGGAACAGATGTTGTAAATTTCAACTTGATCGGACACATGGTCTGGCAGCCAGATTTATTTAATTTTTGATCTGGGTTATTTTATTTTTTTTGATTTGATTTTATTTTTTGAACCTGGCTCACTTGGCTGTGCCTGGATGGGTTTGAGGGAAGAGTATTAGCAGCTGAAACCCGAATCGTATCCAGGTTCCACCTGAAACTTCAACTTTGCTTTTTGCATGTTTGGGTTCCTTCTGATTACTCCGTTGTAGGACTGTACCAATTTGTTCTTCCTTTGATTTGAATTGAATTTATTTTAATCCCTTTCTGAATTCAATTGAATAATAATTTTAAAAACGTCATGGGTCAGGCTTAAATGTCCGATGAAAGTGGGGTTGCATCATAGCGGGACATCTTGGTACCTGATCATCACTGCCAGCATTTGCAAAGTGGCAGTTCCAATTATGTCTCTTATTAATTACGTAACACACCAGTACACAAACGTCACACAAAATACACCACACAAAACAAGTCCTGGTGAGGGTCCGCCATCTCTTATTGTTCTTTTTCTTGTTCTCTTTTTTTCTTCTTCGCTTGTCCATTTCTCTTATTCTCAAGAGAGTACAGGCTGTCCCCAAGACGAGAATTAGAGTGATTAGCAGAGACAGAGAAGCTAGCAGGCCCCGTTGTTTGTCAAGTTACCTCTGTGATGTGGGGGGC
The DNA here is from genome assembly GCA_035128595.1 of Eptatretus atami. NCBI lineage: Eukaryota > Metazoa > Chordata > Myxini > Myxiniformes > Myxinidae > Eptatretus > Eptatretus atami. The sequence continues at coordinate 59,461,656 of CM068957.1, read as the reverse complement.
GGCACTCGAAGGTGCCGGTTAGATCCTGCAACAGTCCTTCTGACATGCCTGTGACCGACAGGGTGTGTCACGACGACAGCTCCAGATTATATTTTAGGTACTCGTGTTTGAGCCGGTGAGCCAGCATTCGAGCCTGCTTCATGTGTTCCATTTAAATGGTTGCCCGAACAGTTTAATGAGTAAGTGTATGCAGAGGAGAAAAGACGATGAGTCCACACAACCCAAACAAAGTTTTGTCATGCCTTCCCATACATGACTAATGTATCGGAAGCTACCGCTCACCTGTTTGTTCCATTTTATGTTTGTGTTGCACACAAACCTGAGGCTTACATTCGACGTCGGATGATGCAACCAAAAGACCGATTAAATCAGAGGACAAATCGCCCATTATGGAGAAAATAAATTGCAGCAATTGCTCAGCCCACTATGGAGACCTCGAAGTGACTGAAAACAAGGCCATGTGGACACCAGTTAGCCGTATGCAGAAAGGACCCTCTCTCCAGGTCGCGATACACAGCATTGTACAAGCCCACTGATTTATGTTTCCTGAGGCTGAGGTGATCGGACAAACAGGCAACCAAGCATCCAGTGTTAGTGGATGTTTGTATACATGTTGTATACATTGATGTATACATGTTGTCCGGGAAGTGACATGTCATGGCCACGCCTGAGGGGCATGCGTACTTCTGGGCCACTGGTATTGCTGTGTTATGTACCCACCTCGTGTTGAGTGATTAAAACAGCTCAGTTTTCTCACAAAATGGTCTTGTTTGTGGTTCGATTTGACGGTATGCCTCAGGGGTTAACTACCTAAACTGGCATGGTGGCAGTTGTTCTCGAACCCATTGTTTTAGCCGACAAATGAGTGGCTTTCCCCTGCACTTGCAGTACACTCGAGTTACAACAGGTGACGGACTACTCAGGTCTTATAGAGCCTGGATAAAACAGACTTCAGCGAGCTCCTGTGAGTATAACTTATTTTGTCAATTATGGCGAACACACCGGGCACCGAGATATCGGTATCGAATAAAGCCACCCAGCAGGCACACAACGTTGTTGCAACATCGTTTGCTGGTTCTATCCTGACGTCAGAATTGGGTCAGTGGGAAGTTGTTTTTGCAACACCCATGACGTCAGATTTCAACGTTGTCACAACGTTGAAATCTGACGTCGTTGCAGCGTCGTGTTCTGGTTGTACCTGACATCAGAAGTGGGTCAGTGGGAAATTGTATTTGCAACACCCATGACGTCAGATTTCAACGATGTGACAACGTTGAAATCTGACGTCGTTGCAGCGTCGTGTTCTGGTTGTATCCTGACGTCAGAATTGGGTCAGTGGGAAGTTGTATTTGCAACACCCATGACGTCAGATTTCAACGTTGTCACAACATTGAAGCATGACGTTATTTTTCAACTTTATCACAACGTTCATAAAATGGAGTTTTTGTTTTTACCCTTTTCTTTGCACGACAAAGAAACGAACATTGCAGTGCATGACACCCTTCGGCTTCCAGCTTGATGGAGCCCTCGACCCGTAGGTCTGGGGCCAGCGGAGCACTGCTGTTCCACCAGTGCCATTATCAAAACATTGAAGTT
>CM068957.1:59408698-59446311 GCA_035128595.1 Eptatretus atami | reverse complement strand
CCTGGGAAGTCACCTTCCTTCAAAACATTCAGAACGCTGATCTTCCCCTTCTTGAATGGGTAGGAAACTGTGTCGCAGCCACTCAGTGCATGCATTCCAGGTAACTGGAGACACTTCTACCAGAGCATACGCTCGCGTTGATGTCAATCACTGCCCCCATTCCAGCGTTCACTCTGGATATGCAAACATTGTGCAGCTGCAGGCCACACCAGTACATCAAAGCACAAACATCGTGTCATCGTCAGGATTCGAATCACCACCATACCAGATCGCAGCTGTAGCAGTATGAGATCATCGTGATATCTGCTCACATGTGCAAAGCCACCATCTCTAACTCTCGATCGATATATCAGCACCCATGTTGAATGAGGACAGCACCGTGAAGAGTTCCGCTTGTTGTGCTTGTTCTTAAGAATGGCATACGATTAGGAAGTGGACTGCTGATGGTCAAGTTATAGTCTGTGAACCCTCGCCACATACGTCGCTTCTCTCATGGTCTTTTGCTGAGATATCATTATACCCTGTCAAATACAAATTTCTCGGTACCATCAGGATAACATGAGAGACGACGCTTGATACTCTCAATGAACAATGAGGCATCCCCTCCATGTGGCCATATGATGTGGTAAAGCAGCTGCTGTGCATCTACGATCACGATGTCTGGAGCTGGAGCATCGAGTTGTTTCAACCACAAACGATTGGCAAGAACAGATTTGTTGCCTCTGCGTACAGCCATACTCATCGATGATTGAGGGCGGGAATGCACACAGTTCGTATTGAAAGATGGTGCTAGTTTAGCTGTCATTGTTTCCGACCATCAGAAGGCGGATGAAGATGGCCTCCATGTCAAAGCAGTCTTATCTGCCAATCTTCATGCATCGTTTGAGTTGTCCATCGTCTTGACCTGGCTGAATCTTGCCATGGAAGCCGGATGGCAGAGAGTTGCGGAATGACATGACATCTTTCTCCAATTACACTGCAAATAAAATATATTATACATATAAACTCTTGATGTGGTACACATTTTTAATGCCTTTATCTTAATCTTGACATGAAACATAGGTATAGACACCATTTTCTGTGACATTATCATGTAAAGTTGCAGAGATATTCACGAAGTCGATTTTTCGGTAATGGCGGCAACTAATTTGCATAAAGACAAAATATATGGATGTGGTAACTTTTTTAATGCCTTTATCTAATCTGACATTAAAACATAGGTAAACACCATTTCTGTGCATTATCATGTAATTGCAGAGATATTCAACAAAGGATTTTTCGGTAATGCGGCAACTAATTTGCATAAAGACAATATATGGATGTGGTAACTTTTTTAATACTTCATATTAATCTTGACCATGAAAACATGGGTATAGACACCATTTCTGTGACATTATCATGCAAAGTTGCAGAGATATTCAACAAAATCGATTTTTCGGTAATGGCGGCAACTAATTTGCATAAAGACAAAATATATGGATTGTAACTTTTTTAATGCCTTATCTATCCTTGACCATTAAAACATAGGTATAAAACACCATTTTGTGACATTACATGTAAAGTTGCAGAGATATTCAACAAAATCGATTTTTCAGTAATGGCAGCCCTAATTCGCATATAAAAATGCCCAAAGATTGTCTGAGGACAACCAGCTGGAATACTTTCAGGGACCCGTTAGGATGACAAATCAACCAATACCTTGTACCTTTGACAATTCATAGGTACACTACAGTGAACATAGGAAGGGCAAATGGACTACAATGGGCCGACCACATTCCTCGTGTTGCATCAGCATCTCAAGAAGATGGGGATGTGCCAGGCATCTGCCTGGGTGATGGCCAGATGGAGGCCCCTGGTGTACCGGCGGAAAGTGGACACAGCGACGCGCTGCTCTGGCGCAGGCTGACATACCTGACCTGACCTTCATCATTGAGAGATAGGGCCAAAACGATATATATCATAATACAGTACTTCAAAAATGTATTGGGCACGATGTGTTCTCGTGGATTAGGCATTACATGGCAGAGGTATGCACTCTACTGATCACCCTTCTTGTTTACACTCTATTTGTTTGAGTGAAAATATTGTTAAAAAACAGTGCATGTTTTGAACGTGGCATGTGGGGTGATCACGATATCCATTATGTGAAGCACCAAAAAGTAATAAAGCTCTAAATATTTTACATTGTTGAAAATGGAATTCGTCTCTGCATAAAATTTTAACCACTCAACAGCAGAAACACATTTCTTAATTTTCGACATATATTTTATACTACAAACTAATTGATCAACCTAACCTTTCTGTACATATTGAACCCTTTCAATCCCCAACCACTTTGAAATAATTATTTCTTGAAAATACAGTTTGTAAAAAATGTAAAAGAAATATTTCCGAATGAACATGTGGATAATTCCATGTACCTTTCATTTGTTTATTTTAATGCAAAAATTAAAAACGTTGAAATTCCAAATGGCATCCCAAGCCACTAATTCTGAATTAAAATTTGAGGCTTGACTGCAGTTGGAGTCATTGACAAAGAAATGGAATTATCGAGTCGGATTTTTGTTGGCCTGAGTTTCGTGCTGTGTTCACAGAAATAATTTGTGAAGTACCTTAATCAATGTTAATTAATCGGTATTAAGCTTTTGACGTTCACATGAAATATTTCACATGGTTGAAGTGACAGATGGGAGCGAATTTGTTGGCATGGATTAATTATTATTAAACAAGACCACACTCGGTGGCGGAATGGTTAAAGTATGTGCTCTGAGTCTGGAAATGGTTAGAGCATCTGCTCTGGGTCGGAGAGGTTGGTGGTTCAAACGCTGATCTTGTTCAAAGACGTTTAAAAAAAAAGTACGTGCTGATTCCTTGCCTGATACTCACTCAGCATTTGAAAGGATAGAGCAGGAACAAACAAATATACTGCAAGTTGGCAATAATAACAGGTATTGATGTGCTTTATGGCTTCCTCCTGCATTGAAGTTCCTTGCAAAGGAACTATTATAATAGTTTGGCTAATAATTATTATAAAACAATTCCAGAACAGGTCTCCTCAGCTTCTGAAGACAACCTCTCAGAGCAGATAAGATGGCATCTGGCTGTGCAGGAACCCTGCCGGAACTGCAACCAACTACAGTATGTTGTATGAAGTTCTCATAAGGTATAAATAAATTAATGAATCACTTGTTGTTGTTGAAAAATTAATTAGTAATCCTAACCAGGCTGCTAATACATTATCACTGGCACCTCAAATCAGATTGCTCATAAGAAGTGTGGGACAAATAACAAACGCTGTTGTGATTTTGGGCGTGAGTAAAAGTACGGATTATTCCAATTTGTAAAAAAAAATGTCAGGCATTGCCTTCTATCATACTGTTATGTGTGTGGGGGTAGTTGGAGGAATTTCATAGTAAAGGAAAGATTGTATAGCATAGCATGGTCGGGTACGAGTAGGAGACATCTCGATGTAAATTAAGTTGGGAAAACTGTGAGCTTAAGATTGTTACATTCCACCACACGGGGGTGGTGCTGTGTTAACCTGGGTAGGGTTTAAGGCCAGTTCACCCAGTATGTGATTGCCCCCTGTGACCTTTTCCGACGTTTTTGCATTTAGAAAGCCGGCTATAAAAAGGAACTACGTTCTTCCAACAACAACAACAACAACAACAACAATAACAACAGAGCCAGACGTTTCCGAGCAGGCAAAAAGCCCGTCTTCACGGCTTCGTAATGGCAGGCCACGACCCGAGGCTGATGATTGACCGGGGTGAGGTTAGAGAAGGAAAAGGTGCTCAAGAGATAAGAGGGCAGTTGGAATCAAAGCATGAGGCTCTGGTCCCTCTCAGTACGATGAAATAGCAGTGCAATTCTCGTTGTTTTGTGCTGTGTGAATTTGCTGGCGTGCTGGAACAGGATGCTGGCCATTGTCTGTTTGGCTGAGTCACGAAGTTTGTATGCTTCGAGGGGAAGGAGAGAAGAAGAAGAAGAGTGCATCTCTTGGCCATATCTCAGAGCCTCAGCAATCGTCTTCTTGTATGATCAAGGAGAAAGGTGGCGCCATTTGGTGTGTGTGTGTGGACCTGGAACTTAGAGGGACCGGTGTGGCAATCTTGATCGTGAGAAGAAACTGTATGGCGGTTCGTGGGCCCTGGCATTGAAGACCACTGCATGCATTACCTCACAGACGCGGCCACGAGGAGCGACTCGGTGCCATTTCTGCTGTCCGTTTTCCCATGCAGTGGCTTCGTAGCTCGACGACTGCGAGGCTCCAAAAGGTCGTCTCTGCAAACAAAGCTGAGCACCGGAATAAAAGGGGGATATTTAATTATTATCTTTCCCCTTGTCTTTTTTTTGTGACTTAGTGGAGACATCTCAAATTACGCTTTAGTTACCTCACTTTTCATTAGCTCGCGCTTTGATTTATTTTCACAAAATCTTTGATTATTTATATTTAACCATATTTGTTGCATTTCCTTGTGTTTGTTACTTACGAAATCAGTATATTGATGACTTCCGTCCTCTGTTTGTTTGTTTGTGTGTTTGTTTGTAGGCACGATAACTCGAGAACGGAGAAGAAGCTACTAATGTCAAATTACACACGTGATTCAGGAGGGTGATGGCTAGTGCTGATTAGATTTTGGTCAAAATCGGTCAAAGGTCAAGGTACAGTGAGGTCAAACATTCGATTTTTGATGGTTTGGTACAGAATCATCGTAGAAACTTCTGGTTTGCGTCGCTACCTTCTCTAGAGACAGGTTTTATTAGACAAGGTCAGAGGTCAAGTTGACGATTTCGTAAGTACCAGTCTATGACTGCTTGTTTGTTCGTTGGGGGTTTGAGGATAAACCCATGTGCTTCCATTCTGGTACATGTCTGCCCTTCTGTCCGACGCACACTATAATCTCCAAGGATCTCGGCTGTTGGCCTCCGAGGTTGAACCATTTGGCTATCTGTCCGAGGTCGGTGTTAATCTGCCTGAATACGACATCTGGGTCAGGAGTGGGATATAACCTAACAGCTGTGGACTCAACAACTGTTGATCAGCAGTGGGATTTTTGATTGCATTGGGAATACGACAACTGGTATCAGAGCGGATTTTTCGAACCCCCCCCCCCCCCACACACACACACACACACACCACACACACACACACACACACACACACACACACACCCAACAATTGGCGTCGGGTGGGATATTTTTTCGAACACCTCACAAATAACCATGACAGTTGGTGTCATAAGAGTGGTTGGGCAAATTTGATAGTAAATTGTTCAGGAGAAGAAAATATAATAAATGCTTGGAAATTTGAGGGAAATATTTTCCTTTTCTGGGAGATTGAACATGTGTGGGAAATGGTGGACGTGCATAAGATGGCGTTGTTCAGGCTAGATAGTGAGAAAAGGAAGCAAGCCAGGGGTGGGGCTGGTTGATAAGGATCGGGTAGAAGTTTTCTCCATCCCGAACATCAGTCCCCCCCCCCCCCCCACAATAGCGGGGAATGGGACGCGGGGAGCGGGTGTGTTGGCTATCCGGTTCATGTTGAAATAGTTGAAGGGACAAATTAAAGGAATGAAGCAACAAATTGATGAATAAAGGAAGGAAATAATGGAAAGGAATCAACAATTGAAAGATAAAATTGGAGGGAAAATGATGAGACAAAATGAACGAACTAATAAAATGATGGAACTAATGAATAGTGAATTGAAGAGACAAATAGATGGAATGAAGGGACAAATTAATGGAATGAAGTGACAAATGGATGAACAAAGAAAGGAAATAAGGGAAAGGAATGAACGATTGGAAGACAAAATTAAAGGGAAAATTGGAGAGAAAATAATTGAACTTAAAATGAACACAGGAACAAAATGATGGAAAGAATGAATAGGTAATTGGAGGGACAAATTAATAAACAAAGGAATAACATGAAGGAAATGGAAAAATAAATTTATGAACAAAGGAATAACATGAGGGGAATGGAAAAGAAAATTGTTGAACAAAGGAATAACATGAAGGAAATGGAAAAATAAATTTATGAACAAAGGAATAACATGAAGGGAATGGAAAACAAAATTAATGAACAAAGGAAGGAGAGAGAGGAGATTGGGACGATACTCTGTGCAGAGCGTTGGTGATGCCGAAGCAGTCTCCTTGGCTATTGGGCAAAATCCTGGACGGGTCGCCACTCCAACAGAGTATACCAGCAAGCTGGCACTCATTTTGCCCACCTCGGAAGAATGACAGGTTGAGTTAACCCCACCTGGTATTAATTCAACAGCTGAGCAGGCTTTGAACTCAGGACCCTAGGATCCAAAGCCCACCACCCGAACCATTAAGCCAACACGAGGCATAACAAAGGAAGGAAATAAAGGAAATGAATGAACAAAGGAATGAAATGAGTGAACAAAGGAATGAAATGAGGGAAATTAATGGATGTTTGGAAGGCAAAATTGAAGGGAAAATGGAAGGCATCACTGAGAAAATGAACAAAATTAATAAGGGAATAACACAGGAACTGGGGATACGAATTGGTGGAATAGAGAAAAGAATGGAACTCCAAATGAAGGGCAGACTGGGAGAATTTGAGACGAAATTGGGCACTCAATTTGAGCCTTGAAAATGGAAGAGAAAATCAAGAATTGGCATTGAATATAGAAGAGGGTAAAACCCAGGCTGCTCAAATGTGAGAAAAGTTGCAAGAATAAAATGGGTCAACAAATCAAAGAATTGACAAAGTAAATGGGGACTTGAAAGGCTATCACACCTGTGTTGATGCCAGAATGAAATGGCAGGTAGAAGAATGGGGATTTTGTAATCGTCAGGGTGGTCGTTTTGCTGAAGAGGTGAAAGAGTTGGGGGCCCGTGTAACAGAGCAAGAGTGGGTGTTAGTTGTTAAAGGCTTGTGAGGACCACAATTGACTGGGGAAAGTATGGATGAGATGTTGCAGGAGCGGCTGAACACTTGGGACAATACCATCGAGGGAGAGGTCGCTCGAGTCCAGCAGAGTCTGCGAAATGAGGATACTGTGAGTCACACAAGCTTAAACCAAAAATCTCATGTCAGTGTGCTCTGGCATTCCCCATCTGTTCATCATGTATTGGAAGGGAGCGACAGTAACGATGACATTCCAAGTACCAAAGAAGTGGCTGATCTTGAAACAATCGAAAGTGAGCTTGCTGATGTAAACTCTGGAGGGAGAATTGCCAGATTTGAAAATGTGCAAGGTAGTTCAACAGCCATAGGTGGACTTCAAGAGGAAGAGCAGGATGCTTGTCAAATGGACAAGTGGGAAAGTGATGTTTTTGAAAGGAATTTCCAGGAAAATTCCCAGAGTTCAGATATGGAAAATAAATGTGAAGGCCAATTACTCACCGTTTATGAACCTTGTGGAAGTGATGTCAAGACAGAAGGTTATGACGAGTCTAGTGCTTCTCGCTGTTGTAATGCAGATGGTACAGCTGTAGTTGAGAATGAATCTACAGAAAGGTTTTATGATGATTGTATAGTAGGGCATGACACATTGGATACTCCGAAGAAAAATGACATTGAAGTTGTACAGGTGCTGGGTGAGGAAAGTAATGTTCCTGAAGCTTAGCTTCCTGAACTAGGCACTTACAAGAAGGCAAATATTGAAGTTTATTTTGTTGAGCCAACATTGGAACAATCCCAAGAAAAATGTGTTGAGGAAGAGAGTTGCAACAACGGTAACTCCCTGTTAGTTGAGCAAGAGGCTCGTCTTGAATCGGGCCGGGGTGAGTCGAGTGCAGGCTTTGAAGAGAAAATGCCCCCACTTGGCGTGAATGTAGAGGATTCTAGTGATGAAGATAATGCTCAGCATTTTTCATTGGATGAACTTGCAGCCTCTGATGTACCCCAGGTGTCCTTTCCAGATGTCAGTCTGATAGATTCATGAGCAAGGGTTATTGAGGAGATACAGCTGGATGAATTGCATGATGAAGGTGAATTGCCAAATACTGGACTTGTTGGCAATGAGAACCATGCTGAACTTTATGAAGGGCCTTGTCAGTCTTCTTTCAATCCAATGGTTGAGAAGAATACCCCAGAAATTGTACCACTTGAGAAGGAGTTTGAAGTTGAGGAATGTGTAATGGAGAGTGAACCATTGGATGATTATTGTTGGATTGGAGGCAAGAAGGAGATGGATGAGGAAGATGAGCTTTCTAAGGAATCTCTGTCTGAGATGAACATTTGCCAAGAGGCAAATCAGGAAACAAATTTGGCAGAACCCTTGGTTCTTTTTCTGGCTGATGGATGTGCCCATGGTGAAATGGTACACCACCATGACTGCCAGCCTTTGGTGGCTGGTCCCATCATACCAAATGGACCACCAGTTGAGATGGTTGGCAGACGTAGACCACCGTACCTCAAAATACACGTGGCTCTGATGGTGACAGCCTGGTTGTCTGGTTGAGTTTTGGAATCCTTCTGGACCGATTTTACAGATTCAGCTGGCCCACTCAACAGCTGTGCTCCCAAAAAGTCTGGGTCCAGATCCAAAGGACAGCTATGGTGATGGCGTTTGCATTGGCCATGGTGGATGTTTGTCTGGCTTTTGTCTGTCGTGGATGGTGGAGTGTGGTTGCCAGTGTCCATGTGTACCTGGGAATTATTGTCGTCATACTGGTTGTAATAAGGCCAATCGTGGCTTTGTTCCACCATCATCCTGGTGCACCCAAGAGATACATTTTTAACCTGGTTGCCTGGGCTGTGGGAATGTCTGCCTGGATTTTAGCTGTGGCCACAGTTTTTCTGTGGGTGTATGTGAGAACTTTCGGTCTACCAGATCCTGGAGGAGGATGCAGGCTTCTGGGAGTGGATGTGAGAACTTTGGGTCTACCAGATCCTAGAGGAGGATGCAGGCTTCTGGGAGTGGATGAGAGACCTTTGGGTCTGCCGGATCCTGGAGGATGGTGCAGGCATTGATCTTGCTACCTCTCACAAGAAATCTTGGAGATGCGGTTCCTGTGGCTGACCTGGTTCTCTGGCATCTCCTCATCAAGGTTGTGCTTAAAGTTTACAACTGCACCCAAACATCCGCCAGGTTGGTCTCCAAGGTTTTTGAATAATAGGAAAATTTAGGAGGAAAAATAGTATGGAATCCAGGGAGATTAAAAGCAACAAATCCACAGGGGTAGATTAGAAGGGTGTGGAGAAAACTAGGAGTGGTGGATGACACTCTTGGACCCGACCAACCTGTGATGGCCTGCACTTAGGGTAAGGTGCCTTTTTGCTTACTGTCCCAAGAGTTCAGTTTTGCTCGGATGGGAGCAGGTGAGAGTGACTCATTGGTCAGTAAATGTATCGGTTTAGAAATCAGAATTGTCTTGTCATGTTTCTGTCTGTTATGTGTCAAGGATTGAGTTGTATTTGGTGAATGAATGTGGATTATAACATGTATGCAGGCCACGGCAGTGTCAGAACCCAATCACCATTTTTGCATTGCAGTGTTTGAGAATTGAATGACAGTGGGGGAGGGAATGATGTTAGATTTTGTGGGTTGGGAAGGTGTGTGGGTCCGCAGGAATGGATCAAGCTCTGGAGGAGCAGTGACTGTGCCCCCCACCCCCCCCCCCAAGGTAATTTGTCCCTGGCAGCCGGTGGTGTCTGGAAATTGGGACCCATTGGTGGGGGGTCTGGTTTGGTGACCAACGGTAGGGAGACCATTGGCGACCCAGGGGAGGCTGAGAGAGCCTCGATGGTGTGGAGACCCTCCTTGGTGGGACGTACAGCAAAGGAGCTGTTTGGCTCTCAGGTATGAATGGTTGACGGGAAGGAGGGGGTGGCGAATAAGTCGTAAGACCGGTGACTTGTTTTTGTACTGTGGGCACCACAACCGGTAGAGCCCCCACCATCTTGGTTGGATGGTACCTCCCTGCTGCCGAATTGAGAATCACATATGTGTGTAATAACATTTAAGCCATGGTCTTGCAGGGCTGTAATAAATGATTCATTATTGGGTTTATGTGTGAATGTGTGGGGGAAGATTCACCCGATTCATATCACTAACCTGTACCAGAAGGACAGGGACCACTGCAATTTGGAAAAGGGAAATTGGGATAGCTCCAAAGGTAACGTTGGGTATTGTGGCATCCACTGGGGAATGCAGTCTTTAGAAGGGGGGTGTATAATTGTTAATTAGTTTTTGGTTAAGGCTTTGTCTGTTACAGTAGATTTTTGTGTGTGCTTTCTGACATTTTCTTCCTGCCCCAGGAGTTAGGAGGGCTGGAACTTAGAGGGCGCAGTGTGGTAATCTCAATCGGGAGAAGAAAGAGTATGGCGGTTCATGGGCCCTGGCATTGAAAACCGCCACACGCATTAACTCTCGGACGTGGCCGCGAGGAGCAAGTTGGCACCATTTTGGCTGTGCATTTCCCATGCAGTCTCTTCGAGGCTCGATCACTGTGAGGCTCCAGAAGGTCGGCTGCACACAAAGCTGAGTATCGGAATAAAATGGGGATTTTCTTTTATTTTTATCTTTCCACTCGTCTGTTTTTGTGACTGAGTGGAGACGTCTCAAATTACACTTTAGTTGCCTCACCTTTCATTACCTCACACTTGGATTTATCTTCATTACAAATCTTTGATTATTTTTATTAAGCCATTAGTTGTTGAATTTCTTTGTGTTTGTTTGTTCGTTGGGGGTTTGAGGATAAACCCGTGTTTCTATTCTGGTACGTGCTCTGCTGCCTTCTGTCCCATGTGCGCCATAATCTCCAAGGTCTCGGCTGTTCGCCTCCGAGGTTGAACCGTTCGGCTATCTGTCCAGGTCGGTGTTAATCGGCCTGAACACGACAGTACTTTGAATTTCCTTGGCCCATTAGGCACAAGAACCAGTAGAGGCACAGTGGGAATGTGGCCTCCATTGTAAAGTCAAACTCACTTCTTAAAGGTTATTGATTTCAATTTAACGGCACAGAAAAATGCATGGTGGTGAAGTGAGAGAGGTGTTTTTGGATGGTATTTGGCTCAGTAATAAGTGTGAAGACCCAAGTGTGTAACTTGTGAAGCAGAAATGGTTAATTGCTAGTGAAGTTTCAGACCTGGCACAGAAAATTTGCATTTGCAGACTCTGTGCTCTGAACCACTCCTCCACTGCACGAAGGAAAGGGGATCTATGAAAATCAACCATAGGATGAGACTCAGGGGACAAAGCAAACATCATGAGAAATATCTGAGTACGAATAAATACATTAAAAATAGATGATGCAAGGCGGAGCGACTTCAATTATTATTAATTTTTTTTGGAAAGGTACCATTTGGGCAATGTGTGTATTTAGCATATTACCTTTCCCAAGGAATCAAATGTGAAGGAATATCCCTTTGGCTTTGTAATTTATAAAATTGTGGTATTTCTTCAGGCCTTTTCTTGTTTTGTGCCCAATTCCTTCCTCTTTTGTGAATTTATCCCATACACCTGCTAGCACCACCAGTACTTAACAGGTGAAGCTGGTTGTATATCTGAGCTTAATGCAAATTTCCTTTCTTTAAATAAGTTTTTATTTTTTCTTTAAAACTTGTACTTTAACAATACTCATGTAGAATGATTAACAAACAAACTTCCTGTGATTTCCAACACAGAATGCTAAAAAAAAATTATGCTAAGAAAACACAATATTCATCTGATGTGGATCTCTGTGATAATAATAATAATAATAATAATGATAATAATTGTGTGTGTGTATTATTATGTGCATGGGAAAATTGGGATGGGGAGTGTAGGTACCGAGTGCTCTATGCATCTTAAAGACAAAGCCAATGATTTTGGTCTGTCAGGGATTTGTGGCTACATGAGATCACACAATAATCAAGTGGTTAGAGTTGCATGGAGTCCTGTAGTCCCATCCACCGCCAACCTTGAATGACGACAAAACCCCTCCCCTCAATTCACAATCTACTACCAGGCCCCACATTTCTGTTGAGCCTGGCTCCAACGGCATAGAATTGGTGGTGACTGCTTATGTATGGAAACGTTGTAGCAGGTGGTCTCGACTTCATCCCGCAGGCAAAATATAAAAGTGAATCCCGCAGTGCAAAAGAACATTAATTGGAATATTAGATGATTTATTACTTGACAGAAGGATCTGTATGAAGGACATAAAGGATGAATGAGACATTTTTTGTGGAGGAAAGGGCGCTTACATTTCTCCTCAATTTAACTGTGATTCTGGTCCATAACATTGCTTTTTTACAAAAGGTATTGCTGGATCTTCAAAAGCAGCATGTGTGACATGGACTATAACTGTATATTGAAGAAGTAGCAACCTTGTGTATGCATCACCTCAATGGCTAACAACTTAAGTCAAGTGAACTGAGACAATTTTGTTTTTTAATGGAAATCGCCCCAAACATGGCACAAGGCCACTTGAGGTAATGGGCTGCAGTAAAGTTCGACAAAGAAAGAGGAAAAAAGAAGAAAATATCCAAGGCAGAAAAAAAATTACCAAAATATATTCACAAGAGAAGTGGTGGCAATGCCAAGTCTCACCAGGATGAGCAACCAACTTGAACTACAACACAAACAAGAAAGCATCTTAAAATGCAAAGCCCTTCTATGTCCGCTTTGAAATCAAATTGAACTTGACAGCCAACAGCTACTGGAAGGGCACTCAGTAGAGCACACACCTCTGCCACACAATATCTGATCAACGAGAACATATTGGGCCCAATATATTTTTGAAATATCATTATGTATATCGTTTTTGACCTAATCTCACTATTTTTTGAGATATCCTGCATACAGACAGACAGACAATCAGACAAACAAACAGAGAGACAAATGGGTGAAAACATAACCTCCTTCACCTTCGGTGGCAGAGGCACAAAAAAGGAAATAAAATGCACATTTTATTAATTTAATTAGTGTTTTCCATCGTCTCATAAGAAAGGTTTGTTGAAAATTTGACAACAACAATTCAAATGACAAAAAGGCTATGCCCTGGACACGGGCACAGACACGCACACACATACACACACAAAACCCCATCTCTCGATGCGCAGGCGAACAGGCTATAAATAACAATAAAAACTAGAAGGGCACTCGGTAGAGCACATACCTCCGCCACGTAATGCCTGATCCACGAGAACATATCGGGCCCATTACATTTTTAAAATATCATGCTATATATGGTTTTAACCCTATCTCTCAATGGTGAAGAATCACTTTGACAATTCAATTGTCAAAGTGGGGACTCAATGCAACGTGGTTCGACATAAGGTGGGATTTGCTTTAAGGTGGTTTTCTATGGCTTCTATGAAAGGTGGAAAACACAGGTGTAACTTGTTTAAATGCAATTTCCACAATGTAAGGACACAGCATCAGCGTGATGTAGAGTCCTCACTGAACAGAAGGAAAAGTTTGAAACTGTTCAAAATTCCAATAAAGATCCACGATCAAACCAAACCAGTAACTACAGTTTGTGCAAGTCTAAAAATTTTCGAATACATCATCTGCCAAGATAACGTCCGTTTATCCTGCAGAAACGTTGTAGCAAGAGATGCCTCGGTAAGTCCATTTTTGTTGCAGCTACACACCATTGTACCACATGCATTCCTTGATGTTGATTTGCAGCCGCAACACACAACGTTTAGAATAAACTCTGGTGCAGCATCAACATCAGTCTGGATTGGAATGAGGATATTGTTCTCCAATCTCCATCCCTACTTGGTCAGATCAAGGCAATCTAGGTTCAGCATGGCCCAATGACATACCTGGAGATGCACCCTGGGTGAATGGAAGTACACTGCACGCCCAGTCGGGGCCAGGGCTTCCGGCTTTAGCTTTTTCTTTCCCAGTGCCATCAAATGCCAATTGGCATGAAGCATTTGTGAGTGTATCATCCTCTTCGCCATTGCAGATACTTAGCATAATGGTGTTGCCTGAGTGGCCATAGCTGGCTTCGTGGAATTGGGGGTGCTCAAGTACCTTACGATAGTATCAACTCATAATTAGGGGTGCTCAACGAGCAGGTGAATGGATTTATATATTATTGCAGACCCGGGGTCGGGGGCGAGAAGACCATGAGAGGTGGGAAGCTCCCTCGGGTTCCCACCAGACTCTCCGGAATCGCAGGCCGTCGCACACGAATAACTTTGTAACTTTGCAGGTCGCTAATCGATTGTGAATGCCAATAACTCGACCAAATGACTTAGGATCCTCCATCTAATAAATTCCGTTTACATAATGGTCACATGATCTAATTACTGGGGGATACGACCTCGGTACACCTTGTTCAAACCGGATCACCGTAGCGGATCAGATGCAGCCAAGCGTAACTGCCCAAGGACGTACCGGCTCGAAAAACAGATCGTTGGGGGATAACGTCCGGCTAGGCTAGGATAGGAAGCATGCTGGACCAATGAAGGAAAAGACGAAAACGAGCTGGGAACGTTTCTCCACAAAGCATTTAGTAAATTGGGTTTATTGGTATGTACAGCAGGGCTAGCAAAGAATTTGTGGGGTGTGACAAAAGGCAAGTAATTTACAAAAGTAGACACAGAGCAGACTTATCCCATTAGAACTTCTACAATCTTAACTTATGCTACGACAGGCGCCATCTCACACACACACACACAGGGACTAATGGCCTCGCAATACCTGGTGCGGTCGGCCGACCAATGCAACCCAGCACGCTTCAGGGAGGTGGAGGGAGAAATACTGGTATCTAAGATGTGGGAGTGGGGGTGTGGTGTCGTGCTATGGGGGGTGCGGTGTCGTGCCAGAGGAAACTGTGATTGCGAATCAGTAGGATGCTCTTTTGCACATCCAAAGGGGATGAGATCGACGGGTGGAAAGTGAAAGAGAGAAAGGACAGAAGATGTGTGAGGCGACAGATCCCTAGCCTCATCATGCATATGTCTGTGAGTGTAGCTTGTACCTCCATGAGACGCTCCGCTTGAGAGTGCCCACCTCAAGAGTCGGCATGTTATCTCCTGCTTAGTCACTTTGCCGAGGCTCATGGAAGAGTGTGCTAAAAAGTTGCTGTTATTGTGAAGTGGAACACTGGTCCCAGAACATCTGTCGCACACCAACGCAGTGAAGAAGAGGGCGAAGCAGAGAGGCTAAGGAGAGGGCGAGGCAGACAGGCAAAAAAGAGGGTGGACAGCTCCATGATCCGCCTTCTATAAGCCCCGGGTTAAGGGTAGGGTGACGACCTGAAGCGATGCGCTGCGACCCGAATCCTGCTCCTCTATTGGCACAGCAGTCCTAGCCATGCCTTGCCAGGCTCCTGGGGCCGGATGCGGCCTCATTCACACATCTGGCGTGACACGGCCCGGAGATCCGTACCAAACTCCCAGATTGCTCTTCTCACGACCCCCCCCACCCCCACCACCCTCCCTTGCCGCCTGTCTTGCCATGTTCTGGCGACTGGTTGAGGGTCGTATCAATCCCGCATGCTCATTCGGGGCACTCCCGGTGAGATGTGGTTGGTGCTGCTAACGTCCGTTGCTTGTCCCCCATCACGTGGTCCGAGTACCCTGAGCCGTGCAGCACGCCTCTGTTTAGTGGCAAATTGTATCGATGCAGAGGTACGAGGAGGCGCGGGAATATTTTTCTCGTGTGCAGGATGTTGGTTGTCGAAGGTGGTGAGTTTTTGCTAAGCGAGGAGTGAGCAAGTTGAGATGCCGTTGGAAATTGGTGCGCAGATTTGAATGAAAGGGCACGCCATGCGCGTGCTGTGCAGTATCTATTGTGATTCTTTCACGGGAGGCTGTGCGGGTGTTTGTTATTAATATTGTGTGCGTTTGCTTGCTTGCTTGCTTGATTTGTACCATGGCTAAAAGGAAAGGGTTGGAATGGAAATCAGAATAGAAGATAGAGATATAATTAGACCAAGCTATAAGACCCATGCAACGCACTTCGTCCCGTTAACCCACTAGACACGAGGGAAGGTCTGATTGCACGAAGACAAACAAAATAACTGCCTGGGTCCCATTGCCTTAGAGGCATGCAGTTTTGCAGAACCGCAACAATATATTTTTGTGTACACCTCAAAATGATTTTGGGTGCTCGAGCATTCCATGCAGTCTTGCAAGCTACGGCCCTTGGATATTCAAACAGTGTAAACACTGTCCAAATTACCTTGAGCTAAAAGGAGATGGCAATTTGTCAGAAGTGCGTAACATGCAGGTGATGCATGCTGCAACCACAGAAATGACCTCTTGTTGTGAGCGTGTCCAGAGGCTAGGTATCCCGGATGGGCAGCTAACAATCAATTGTTGTTCTCATGCACATTGGTTATATATTTCATGTATTCTGAAATAAAAAGTACACCATGTAGACAAACAAAACAGGACTCAAATAAATTAAATAAGAAAAGAAAGACACAAAACACTAAGACATTAATACCGCATTACAGGATTTTGGACCCCTTTTGTCCCAATATTTGGTCATTTCTGGTACCTTTTGGCATTATTATGGCCTCATAGAGCACAACCACGGCACATGTAGTGCATGTAACCGATTGCTTCCTTATTATAACCATTTTCCGGATACTTGGTACTTAAAAAGGAAGTATATCTTCAAAATTACGTAATTTGTGTATTTTCGAATTTTCCTGTATTTTACCGCAAAACCCCCTCTACTTAAATCAACATAAAACAAGAAAAAGAGCAATCAGAGATTGCAGACCCTTGCCAGGACTTCTTTTGAGTGGTGTATTTTATAGGTTTTTGGGTAAATCCAATATGGCTGCCAGACCATGTGACCTATATCACACACCACATGGCCAAAAGTATGCGGATACCCCTTCTAATTAGTGGATTTGGCTATTTCAGCCACACCCATTGCTGACAGGTGTATAAAATCAAGTACACAGCCGTGCAATCTCCATAGACAAACATTGGCAGAAGAATGGGCCGTACTGAAGAGTTCAGTGACTTTCAACGTGACACTTTTTGACCTAGGATGATGTCTTACTAAGACATCATCCTAGGTCAAAAATTTCAACGGATTCGTGATCAGCGTGAAAAATGGCCATAAAAAAAACACTCCTTTTAACGGGACAACAGAGAAAAAGTCGATGTGTGCCCAACCCTAATATTACATGCCCTAGTAAGCCATAATTATCAAATTTTACCTGAAAATGGGTAAATTTGGCGGCCATTTTGAATTTTTGCATTTTACCAAACCAAGACATCATCATATGTCAAAAAGTTCAACGGATTCGTGATCAGCGTGAAATTTGGCCATAAAAAACACTCCTTTCAAAAAAAGTATGGTTGTATGCCCAACCCTAATTGTACATGAGTATTCGCACAAATGTTGAAAACTTCGTCTCAATCCGAAAAGCGGTTGTGGAGAAAAACACGAAAGTTCATGTGGACAAACAAACAGAAAAACAAACGGACACAATTGCAATTCCCTCTCTTCTGGCGAGGGTAATAATTTCCACAATAGGCTCAACGTGAGGCTCCGAGTATGTTAAACTACATAAAAGTTTGCTTCGAATGTTACCAAATACAGCTTTGGTATAATTTTTTGGAAGGTTTAGCCTATTTTTGGACTATCTCACCCAGACTATCACCTTCGGTGACGGAGGTAATAAAATAGAAACAAAGACCATTCAATGACAAAAGTCTGGTGAAATGGGGTTTGTCTACCTGGAGATCAAATCCACAGCTGCTCCTTCCAACCCAAATCAAAGTTAAGTTTTCCGAACCGGATCCATTGTGTTTATTACCTCCACCACTGAAGGTGAAGTAGGCTTTGTTTTCACCCATCTCTGTCTGTTTGTTACTTAAAAATCGAAGATTTTCCAAGTATATTATTTCGTCGATTTTGTTAGTCTGTCTGTCTGTCAGTCTGTCACCTACAGGTCACAATTTTAAACCGATCTTCACGAAACTTCATCACATGGTAGAGTATGTCATAACGAAGAAGACGATTGTTTTTGAGGTCAAAAGGTCAACATATGCCAAAGGTCAACAGCTTAGGTAGTTTTTCTAAAATCCTCAATTTTCATCCGATTGACTTGAAATTTGAAGAGGACATATATTTCAGGTCACTGAATTCAACGAGGCAATTATTTTTGAGGTCAACATGGGCCCAAGCTCAATAACTGAGGTGGTATTTCTAAAATCCTCGATTTTTATCCGATTGACTTGAAATTTGAAGAGCACAAAACAGATCAGGGGATCGATGAGACAAAATAAAACCTGTACTGTATGAGCCCCGTTCACACACTTGGTCCAGCTTCACACACCTTTCCCAACTCCCCACAATCGCTCTCAGCTTGTGCTTCAGCCCAGGCAGCCACTTGGGTCCTGGTCGGGCACGCAGAGCTTCCGTCTGGGGCTTGTTCATGCTGCGCTGCAACAACCATGAAGAACTCTCCAACTGGGCCACACAGCCCAACAACTTGAACCATCATCCACTGCACTGTCCTGCACAAACCACTGGACTGGGCCAATCACACTGCACTGCATGAACCACTCACTGGACTTGGTGACACGAATAAGAGGTAGTGAGGGACTGAATGCAGCGTGCTCGCTGTCCACACTCTTATAAATCCCACGTGCCGATTGAAGGGCTTGTGGGGTACGCTCATCGGACAGTTTGCCAAACTGATGTCCATGTACGGGCATGTCCTTGGTCTGTCTCATGGCCTTTCTTTGACCACACGATCACATGTGGACCACACGATCACATGTGGACCACACCCATTAGCTATTATGCCACTGAACTTCCACACAAAGTCAGATAAAAGACAAAAAAAGGTTCAAAAATGAAAGGGGGAGGGAGGTGGGGCTGAGACACAGACACTGAGTAGGGGTGTGGGGGGGGGGGGGAAGGTTTTTATAAACATGTGCTCAGCCCATTTTATCACTTGTACAGGAATTACACCCCACTTACATGAACACAAACTATGAAATAACTATTCGAATTTATCTCCCATTTTACACCCTAGAAACGTTGTTTTTTTAAGTTTCCAAAAACACAGGATACCGCATACTACTTGCGCAGCCAAATCTTTTCAGGAACAGTGCAATGAAGGAACATTGATTTGTACAGTTTCTCTGTTGATGCCAACACAATGCATCACTTCCTAATTTACAAGCCACTTGCACGGCTTTCATGGGAATCGTCTACAAGATGTGGAGTCTAAATGAAGTGCACTTTTAAATGTGGCAGCGCTGAAATACAAAACGATGCAGCTGTGACATCCCCGTGGACTGCCATGGAATGCTAACAATAGCGTCATCACTCTGACTCAAGGAAAAATGCCTTCAATATCTGCTCCACTTACTGCACTCACGAGAAATGCCTGTAAATTGGCTGCTGAGAGCGATGGTGCAGCGACATACTTACCACACTCCTGAAGCCACCGTGCCAAGCTGGAAAGTTCCCACCAGTTAGATGCCATGGCCTCTCAAGTTCCCCGTTACCCGTGAGTGCACATGCTCCTTTTTCACCCTGCATAACCTTGTTCTCTCACCAGCAATTCAAACTCATGCTCCCACCTCTTCAATCCACCAGTCACTTTTCTTCTCTTCCACCTCTTAGATTTAATTTCCTCTCATTTACACCACTTACACCTCTTAATCAAGGAAATCACGTTTCTTCATTGACGATTGCAACACCCCCAAAATGTCCCACCACATCATTATTGGAATACTTAGGTGAACTGAGACATGGGAAGATACTGTCTCGATCATGGCCACGGTTCTTTAATGCACCCGATTTAATCGGTCGAATTTTATATCCAAGTCACTTCTCCCTTTGACGAAAGCCATATGGTTATTCGAGCAGAAAAACATTCATCGCCTTGAAAAAGTTATCGTGACATCTTTTACATCTATCTACATGAATACAGATGGAACAAATGGCTTAAAGCACCTTTGAAGGATGTCACACACTGTGATGCAATTCCCTTCCGTTGGCACCAACGCTTGGAAGAGGTGAATGAAATTTAACTCTGGGCTCCCCAATTCACATTACATGTGCAAAAAAAATGGTTTGGGGGAGGGGGTGGAGGAGCAGAAAGAAAAAAATGTTGCTGTTATTTTTGCAAAATAACAGAACAGAGACAACAAGAGCAAGAATTGCTTTGCAATACACGTCCCCTACCGATGTGATGTTTCAAATAACCCCATGTACATACATGAAGCAAAAACATGTGTGTGACCAGGGTGAGTGTGCATAACATAACTAGACAGAGGCGAGTGTGCATAACTGTAGGCCATCCACTGACACCCTGATCACACAAAAGTGAAATAAATTAAGGTTTCGTGAGTAATTTCGGTTTTAGCCAAACTTTTCACACGAGTAAACACATCCCATTATGTGGAGAGTGCATAATGGCATGTCCGGTGCAGAAAATAATAAAAACAAGAACAGCACTCGGTAGAGCTCATACCTCCGCCAGGATGGACAGTTCATGTTTTGTATCCCACAGATCGGCTGGACCTGGATCCGGATCTGAACAAAAATCTCATCAGCTTCCTCTTGTCACCGACCCAACTCATCCACAAAGTTTTGTCCTGAAACATTACATAACTTTTTTGAGATATCATGATATATATCATTTCTGGCTCCATCTCTTAATGGTGAAGAATCATTTAAAAAATTATCAGATCCGGATCTCCACCAAAACCAAATTAATTCTTTCTCGTCACGCACCCAACATGTCCTCCAAGTTTCATTCGAATCCGTATACAACTTTTTGAGATATTGTGCTATATATCGTTTTGGGCCCTCTCTCTCAATGGTGAAGAATCACTTTAAAAATTCATAGTAGTCGAATCCGGATCCGGATCTTCACCAAAATCGAATCAGCTCATCTTTGTCACACACTCAACCTGTCCACAAAATTTCATCCAAATCCGTCAACAACTTTTTGAGATATCCTGTACAAAAACAGTCAAACAGACAGAAAGGGGTGAAAACATAACATCCTTCACCGCCGATGGCAGAGGTAATTAGTGACATTTTCTAAGTTTAAATAGAGCATAACTCAGTGAAAAATTGATGAAACTCCCTGAAACTCGAACTAGTTCTGTAACTTATCATAATAAAGCCATGTACCAAGTTTCGGTTGAATATGTTGAAGGGTATGGGGGGAAAAAAAGTCTGAAAAACAACAGGTGAGATGGACAGACAGACGGGCGGAAAGCAAACCTATAGTCCCCTCCTTTCGGCACTACATATAATTAACTCATGTCATCATCCCATTCGCTACCTTGTCGTGAACAGGGTGGATGGCAAACGTTTTATCAATCAGTGAAATGGCCGATAGCTCGAGTATTTAAGGTAAAAGTCCGGAACTCAAAGATGCATATACAACGAGTACATCGCAAAATGCTGTCCTTGATGTTCAATTCGGAATGATTGTCACGTGTCGAATGGGTTTTCCTTATATGAATATACTTCTGCGAAAATGGTACCAATTAAAATATATATATATTTTGTAGTCCTCATTTATAGCCTATTGATGCATCTCACAAGGAATCGAGTTAAAATGTAAATTCACTGTGAATGGATCCACTGGATGGGTCGAAGCCCTCCTTCAATGCATGCACGTCATACTGAGGAGTGTGTGGCATACCTGCCAAGTACGGGTCGGTGAAAGTGAGTTTGAGTGTGAGTGAGCAGCCACTGAAATTGAACTCACACCAGCCAATGAAGAAAGAAACATCTTGATCGAACCACTCCAAAAAGATAAACCCGTAGATCACGTGCACGTCTTTCGATGCCAATTTCCGCAATCAGACGTACCATCAACAAATGGTTCTCCATACCTCGTTAGGATTCCGAAAAGCAAGGGAATTATTTGGCCACGTTTAGGTATGTACAGGGTGTTTCAAAAAGATTGATACAACTTTGACTTCCTGCCATTTCTTTGTTTTTTGACCGATACAGTTTTCCTTTTCAGGGTTTGGTGGTGGTTTCGTGGGATTTCTAGCTCCATACCTCAACTATGCCATTGACAGTGAAGCAGAAGACAAAAGTGGTTGCTCTGTGGTATGAGACTAAATCACATGTAGACACCCGCCAGAGATTCTGCCGGGAACTTTAAAAACAACGTGATGAACCCACAAATTGTGCCATTCAACGTATTGTGAAACATTTTGAGCACAAGGGTACAGTGCACAACCAGAGCAAGGGCTACATTGGCAGGCCAGCACCAGTAACCAAGAGCCAAGCCAACATCGGTGCCGTGTGGGATTCTGCAGTGGACAGTCCCAAGAAGTACCACCGCCGGCGCTCCCAGGAGCTAGACATCAAATCAACATCAGTCTGGCACATCCTCACTAAGGAACTGAACATTTTCCCATACATCATCTCTATTAGGCATAAACTGAGTCGATGACATGAGAAGGAGACTTGATATGTGCAATCGGCTCAGTGACAGGATGGAGTGGTACCTAAACTGGACCAACCTGATCTGGTCCAGTGATGAAACCCATTTCCACTTGAACGGTGCCATCAACAAGCACAACAACATTTTCTGGGTGCCAGAATAACCTGAGGAGATCACTGAGAGGCACCTGAAAGGTATCAATGGTGAACGCAACTGGGCCGTGTGCCAGATGTTCCATAATGATCTCGCCCAAAAGGTCACCCCAAACCAGCTCAGCATGACCTGGTTTATGCAGGATGGTGCACCCCCACATACAGCTGGTGACACCATCAATTTCCTGCAGCAGCCCTTCAGAAACCGCCTCATTGCCCTGGGTACCGCTCATGACTGGGCACCACAGAGCCCACACTTGAACCCTCTGGACTACTGGTTCTAGGGGGCTGCCAAGGGCTCTGTCTACGCCAACCGCCCTGCCACACTCGATGAACTGAAATGCATGAAAGAACAAAGTACTTGTTCCTGCGTCCTGGTACATGTTGAATGCAAGTATAAGACTGCACACAGAGTGACGATTGATTTTTTTTACAAATTCTCCGTTCGGGGTGGATCCAGGAATTTAGGGTGGGGGAGGGGGTGGGAAGGGTGGGGACGAAAACATCGACATTGCATTGAAGCATATAATTTTGCCAAGCAGAGCGAGGTTAATTAATTGTTTATTATTTTCGGAATATTTATGATTCATGTACAGATTTTTATTCATTTTAATTAAACGTTCATTGTATGGAATAAGAAGTCAGGATCTCTTGTGTACCGAGCGATAATTAAATTACGTTACAACACACAGTGTTGCTCTCTTTCTTCAATGGATAGTTCACAATCACGATGCATAAAAGGACCAAACCAACAAAGCATATTACCAACAACATGACATCACTCGTAATCATCATTACTAAATTACAACACACTGACAAGGCTCCACTACCAGTAAGTGGAGTTATAAAATCAAATTGGAACAGTTTACCTATTTATTACCTTTTTTCGGCATCCACATCATTGTCCTTTAATTGTCATTTTTTTGACCGCATCTTCGGTTACATTATATTTACACCTCATCACATGTGAAACGAGAAGGGCACTCGGTGGAGCGCATACCTCCGCCCCGTAATACCTGATCCACGAGAACATATCGGGCCCACTACATTTTTGAGATATCATGCTACACATCGTTTTTGAGCCCAATCTCTAAATGGTGAAGAATCAATTAAAAAATTATCAGATCCGGATCCGGAACCGGATCCAGATCTTCACCAAAATTGAATCAATTCTTCCTTGTCACACACCAAACCTGTCCACCAAGTTTCATCCGAATCCGTCATTAACTTTTTGAGATATCGTGCTATATATCGTTTTAGGCCCGATCTTCAATGGAGAAGAATCGCTTAAAAAATTCTAGTAGTCGGATCCGGATCAGGATCTTCACCAAAATCGAATCAGTTCGTCCTTATCACACACACCGAACCTTTTCCACAAAATGTCATCCAGATCCATCCACAACTTTTTGAGATATCTTGTACACAAACAGACAAACAAATGAAATTGCTCGTTGAGCAAGGAATTGACGGAATGACTTTGTCATATCTCCATGAACTCTGGAAAACAAAAAAACCTGGAAATCAATTTGGTTCTTATAAGTCGATAGTGCTACTGTTTAATGAGTTATAGCACTTAGTTTGGTCATGATCATAACTTGGAAGTCAATCGGACTTGAAATGGCGTTTTTATCGCAATTTTAAATTTTTGACCCGACCCCCCCTGCCATTCGACCCCCGACCGCTAAGAAGGGTGTTTATGTGACACCCCAATGAGACATATGGTTGGATGCAGAATTGGAAGATGCACATTTTGGATTTGGTTTGAAGTCGATACGACCATTTTAGCGGACGTTATTGCGAAAATAGGAATTTCGTTTTTTTTGTGACCGTGACCTTGACCTTTGACCTAGATTCACCAAAAACGACGTGTCTAAGTTGGACCATGGCTGACGTCTGTACCCAGTTTGGTAATGATCGCTGAAACGGTGTGGCTGCTACAGGGTAAATAAACACACAAACAGACAGACAGACACACACAGAATGACACACACAACCGACCAACATAATTGCCGAAATCCGAATGATTCCTCCACCACTTCCCCCCTCTCCCCCCGGATCCGCCCCTGACTATCATCACTGCACACCAATGTATCTGGGGTGTGTTCCCTTACAGATGAGAACGACACTCGGTAGAGTGCATACCCTCCGCCAGGCTGAACAGTTTACGTGTTGCATCCCACTGAAAGGCCGGATCTGCATCCGGACCTGAAGCAGAATCGAATCGGCTTGTTGTTGTTGCCAACCCAACTCATCCACATATAATAGTTTTGTCATAATCCGTCCTCAACGTTTTGAGATATCATGCTTTCTATCGTTTTTGGCTCGATCTCTCAAGGGTGAAATCACTTTTAAAAAGTTTGTAGTATCAGGATCCAGATTCGGATCTTCACCAAAATCGAATCAATTCATCCTAGTCACACACTGGACCTGTCAACCAAGTTTTATCCAAATCCGTGCACAACTTTTTTGAGATATCATGCATAAAAACAAACAGACGGGGGTGAAAACATGACCTCCATCCATCGCAGATGGCAGAGGTAAGAAGCTTGCTATTGCTTGCCAAGCCAGCCATTCCTTATCAACCTTTTGGGGGAGTGCTTACTTGAGTACTTAAGCCACTTGGCCAGCGCTCTACAAGCTGATCGGTAATGGAACACACCCCAGTTATCTATCTATAATTCCAGCAATTTCGTGTGTGTGTCTTGTCTGTCTGTCTGTGTCGTCTCGACCGCTGTTCTCGACAACACTGTCCAATCTCATTGAAACTTTCCAGGTATATTGCTGGGGCCTGAGTATGTGCCTTTTCAAGGTTTGATATTAATCGGACAAGTGGTTCCAGTTATGGCCATTTATTTACAAACATGAAAGGACACGGTGCTATGACATCACGATTGACGTCACAATTTTTCTTTTTTTTTGCACGTATCACAATTGACGGCACAATTCTTCTTCTTCTTCTTCTTCGTTTGATATGACGTCACAATTGACGCTGGGAACCTGAGTATGTGCCTTTTCAAGGTTTGATATCGTTCTTCTTCATCCGTTTCAGCCGTTTCCCAAGTTATGGCCATTTATGATACCGGTTGGTCCGATCTAATTGAAACAATGACCCAATCCAGTCGTCGTTTACGAGAGCGAAGGAACGAAGCTGCGCATCGTGCACGCGCAATGGAATCTAATGAAGCACGAGCTGCTCACTTGACATGCGACGCTACTCGCGTGACAAGGCGTCGTGCAGCTGAAACGGATGAAGAACGAACTGCTCGCTTGGCAGGCCCACGCACGTACGGGCACGCACGGGCCCACACGTACATATGGGCACGCGAGAGCGAAGGAATGGCCTGTGTGGTTGTTGTTTCTGGCACGTGGTTTGAAAGTTTTTTTTTTTTTGCACATACGGCCACGCACGTACGGGCACGTGAGAGTGAAGGAACGGCCTGTGTGGTTGTTTCTGGCACGCGGTTTGAGTTTTTGTTGTTTTTTGCACGCACGGGCCACACGTACATATGGGCACGCGAGAGCGAAGGAATGGCCTGTGGGTTGTTGTTTCTGGCACGTGGTTTGAAAGTTTGTTTTTTTTTTGCACATACGGCCACGTACGTACGGGCACGTGAGAGTGAAGGAACGGCCTGTGTGGTTGTTTCTGGCATGCGGTTTGAGTTTGTTTTTTTTTTGCACGCACGGGCCCACACGTACGTACGGGCACGTGAGAGTGAAGGAACGGCCTGTGTGGTTGTTTCTGGCACGCGGTTTGAGTTTGTTTTTTTTTGCACGCACGGGCCCACACGTACGTACGGGCACGTGAGAGTGAAGGAACGGCCTGTGTGGTTGTTTCTGGCACGCGGTTTGAGTTTTTTGTTTTTTTGCACGCACGGGCCCACACGTACGTACGGGCACGTGAGAGTGAAGAACGGCCTGTGTGGTTGTTTCTGGCACGCGGTTTGAGTTTTTGTTGTTTTTTGCACGTACGGGCCCACACGTACGTACGGGCACGTGAGAGTGAAGGAACGGCCTGTGTGGTTGTTTTCTGGCACGCGGTTTGAGTTTGTTTTTTTTTTGCACGCACGGGCCCACACGTACGTACGGGCACGTGAGAGTGAAGGAACGGCCTGTGTGGTTGTTTCTGGCACGCGGTTTGAGTTTTTTTTTTTTTGCACGCACGGGCCCACACGTACGTACGGGCACGTGAGAGTGAAGGAACGGCCTGTGTGGTTGTTTCTGGCACGCGGTTTGAGTTTTTGTTGTTTTTTGCACGTACGGGCCCACACTAGTACCTCGAATTCTCAGAACAAGGCATCAAACCTAGCAGCGGAAAGCTCAATTTTGAACACTGCCCTTGTTTATAACACTGCCACACTACCTTCCATTTTGAATCATACACATAACAAGATGCCTATTCATATTTGTAGTATTATAGATTTTAATGCATTTCTTTTTCCAACCATTCTTAATATTTTTTTCGTTGTGGTTCAGAATGGCAAATGACCCACAATGCTAGTTATAAAAACTTGAAGCACCTGCTCCATCCCGGAGCGGACGGGGTCATGTTATTCTATTTACGATTGTGAATCCCATGGCAGAGTACCCTCCCAACAGCGTGCAACACGTTCTTCTGAAACATACCTTTATTTGGGCGTCGTCTCGGCAACAGATTGCTTCCTCGATCGCTACCGAAAATAAAAAAATTAAGCACATGAAACAAACACATGCACACAGCATATGTGCATATCATGGTTATGTCGCATATTCCATTGCACCCTTTACGCCCCAAATTAAGAAAATGCCAAGATGGCAGAAAAAAAAAAAAGACTTTTTTTCAAAATTTTATGGATATAAGGGGTACATAAGAATGCTTCAAAAGAACACGACATTTCTGGATTGTTTTTTATTTTTTTTTTAAAAGATCTTTAAAATCATTATTTGTTAAAATTTAAGATATACTAGACGACCATGAACCCGTTGGGTTCCGTTGTGACAGCGGTGATAACAAATCATTTCAAAAAAAAAAAAAGAAAAAAAAAGATAGCTCCAGCGAACTATACCGCTGAGGTTGTTTGCATGATCAAATACTCCCGAAGAGTGTGACTGAATCGGGAATTGATTTTTTAAATAATTTTTTTTCGTTGCCCGATTTGAACAAAACTTGATATTCGCACGTCAATGTAAAAAAAAAACAAACGGAGAAAAGAAAGTCGAAGAAATTATTGTGCGTATCTTCTAAACACAATTTAATTTATAAATGAACACGAAGTATTAGATTAAAATGGTGATGTTTATTTTATGCTTAAAAATAAATCGTTCTTTGTCTATACTAAATGTTTTGAGATTTTAAAATAAATCATTTCAAGAAAAAAAAAAAGATAGCTCCAGCGAACTATACCGCTGAGTGTTTGCATTGATCAAATAATCCCGGAGTACTTGGCGAATCGGGAATTGATTGTTTAATAATTATTTATTTCGTTGCCCGATTTGAACGAAACTTGATACTGCACACCGCAGGAGAATGTTGAGTTTTTTTTTTTTGTATACCTTGTCGAGGCTCGTATGAGAGCCAACACAAACGCACATCAAGGGGGGGGGGGCATAGAGAACAGGGGGCATGAGACAAGGGGGAGTGGAAGACAAAAAACAGTGGGAACAGAGACATTAGGAGATCTGTGGAAGGGAGAGGATGGGCGGGGAACATGGGGAATACAAGATGGACATTACAGGGACTTTCAAGAAGGAAAGCAGGGAATTTGAAGGAGGTGGCTTTGGGTGGATTACGGGGTAGAAAAGATCGAGGATTGGATGGGGGATGATAAGAAGTGGTGGCGAACAGCTGTTTTGAAGGCCTGGAGGAAGAATGGGAATGAATAGAGTGAGGGAGCTTATTTCCAAAGGCGGAAAAAAAGAAATGAAAGAGTGAAGGTGAGCAGTGATTCAGATTTTTGTAGTTTTACCAGAAGGGGGTTGTTGGCGGACCTTGAGCGCCCTGCAGAAATGTGGTGGGGACAAATCGCAGAGAGAGCAGGGGGGGCGAGGCTGGAGAGGAGACGGTAGAGACAGAAAGACCACCGACCAGCCTACGGTGATTGAGTGAGAGCCAAAGACTCAGCCTCATTGCGGGAGATGCCAATGATCTGAAATGCCTTGGTTTCTACAGCATGAAGCCGAGAAAGGTGGAGGCAGGAGCACCAGCCCAGAGGGGAGAGCAGTACTCCATCAGGCTGCGACAAAAGCTTTGTAAGTGTCAGGAGCTCAGTGGGCCGAGGAAGGACATTGCACGACGAGGATTCCAGTTGGCGACTGGCTTTGGAGGCGAGGTTTGAATGTGGCTTTCCCAGGAAAGGTCATGGCAGATAGTGAGACCCAGAAGTTAAAGAAAGGACTTCTTCCAGAGGATTGTTGAGAAAGTGGATGGGGGGGTTTCTAAGCGGTCTCGAAGAGACATAGTGAGAGTGTGAGATTTGTCCGGATTGAAGACATGTTCCACGTGTTGGACCGTTTGTGATTTTATCCAGATCTGCAGTGAGCGAAGAAGCTGCTGCTTCCCTGTCTGAGGATGACCGATGTACGGCAGGAGGTGGAGTCATCAGCAAGGAGATATAGAGATTTTCCGAGAGTCGGAGAGAGCATTGATAAAACCAGAAAAAGAACAGGGCCCAGAATACTACCTTGAGGAACTCCAGCCTGGACAGGAAGGGGGATGAAAGAACTCCATTTAGGGCCACACGGTGACTGCGACAGGAGAGGAAGTCTGCGAGCCATGAGTGAGATGGCCTTGGATACAATAGGAAGAGAGTTTGGTGAGCAGGGCAGGGTGCCAGACTGTGTCAAAATCACGTGACATGTCCAGGGATACGGCTCGATTTCCTGTTGGCATTGAGCTCCATCCATTGTTGGGAGAGCAGAAGCAGCATATCCAGGGTAGAGTGACCTGGTCTGAAACCAAATTGATGATCAGAAATCAAGCCATTGGAGAAGAGGAAGATTTGATGTCTGAAGCGATGATGGATTCCATAACCTTGCTGATGATTGGGAGAAGGCTGATTGTCTGTAGTTGCAGGGATCTTTTTGCACCTTTTTTATGCAGGCAGTGATGTTTGCAGATTTCCAAGCAGATGGCAGATGACCTTGAGCAAATGAGAGGGTGAATAGAACAGAGAGAGGGTGAGCAAGAACAGAAGAGCAGGCTTTGTGGACACGTGGGCTGATGCCGTCTGGACGGTTGCAGAATCTGAGTCGAGGTTTGACAGCAAGCTCTCCACCTGTTCAGGAGAAAAGGACACAAGTCCAGGGACAGTTGGTGTGACTGGGTAAGGTGGTAGAGAAAGTGATGGGTTTGACACAAATTTAGCTGCAAACACTGAGTTTAGGCATAGGTGAGTGAGGTAGGCAGAAAATTTTTGCGCGCACGTGTACCGTTTTGGCTGTATTTCGGGAACATACATACATACAAGATGAGAGTTTTAGTAATATATAGATACAGTCAACTCTCAGTTTGAGAACATCCGCTACAAAGAACGTCATTTTTGTCCGCATAACTGGCTGATTGATATACATTTTGATTTATTTAAGTACCTTTGTACTGTTTTATGTCCATATCCATGTATTATTGTGTTCTACTTACTTTAGATTTACTTTAATAATAACTTTACGACACTTTTTATGGTTTTACATTCTCCTTAATTGGAATGAGCCTGATGAAGGTTCTTGCCCAACTGTCTATTTCCGCATTCACCCATCGTATTCAAAAGCTCACATTAGTGGCCAAACTAGTACCATAACTAGTACCGCCCACCTCCCCCCCCCCAATGACTGAAAACAACAAAAACATAAAGAAAAACAATTGCAACAAATGAATCCCAATCAAGTAGTACTGAACTACTCGGCAATCAAACTCTCGCAGGAGATTCAACCTTTCCACAGCATAATCTTTGAGATGCGTGGGTAGTCTCTTAGCACGAGAGGAGCGATGAATAGGTGGTGTGACTACTTTTGTGGAGGCCGTCTCAGGCTACAATGCTGAGGACGTTTGTTCTTGTGAATCTTGTGACTGAGGTATTATTGCGGCGTGATTCGCCAACTGGTCTTCCTCTGAAAGTGGGGTAATATGTGGAGGTGGCTCAACGGTCTTCCGGTGTTTCATATTCTTTCCATTTCCTCATGATGTAGCTCACTGCAATCTTGGGAACTTTCAACACTCTAGAAATTGTTTTACACCCTTCCCCAGAACTATGCCTCCTCAAAATTCTATCTCGGAGTTCTATGGACAGTTCCTTGGACTTTATGGTAGAGTTTCTGCTCTGCCATACTCTGTGAACTGCGGGATCTGATAAAGAAAGGTTTCTTCCATTCTAAATCATGTCCAATCAATTGAATTGGCCACAGGTGGACTCTTAACAAGTTGTAGAGACATCTCAAGGATGATGAAAGGAAATTGGATGCACCTGAGCTAAATTTGGAGTGTCATAGAAGGAGATTGAATACTTATTGATGCAAAAAACATCCTTTCCAACTCCCTCCCCTCCTTCCCTCCATGGGATGCCAACTCATGGGATTTATCCATGCTTTATCCTCAAAATTATGAGTCTCAAGTGAGGGAGCAACATGCAGCATTTTTATCAGAATGCAACCACTGACCCAGCCGGAATCAGAATACAACCACTGACTTACTCAACTTAGAGTGGATGCCCAAACCAATGTTACCGAGTCTGGTTGAGGATATTGTCTTTGTTTAGAAACTTTAGCGCTGTCTATTATGGCAGCTATGCGAAACCTAATCCCAATGCTTTTTCCTTGTTATTGCTGATTTGGCCTTCATGAAGAGAGAAAAGGTGTATGAGCAGCCATGGGAATCAAACCCACACCAGAATGAATGGGAACGATTTTACAAAGTACTGAAAACTTTCAGCCAAGTTAAACCTGCACTGAAACTCAACTCTCCCATAACACAATCGCCATTCAAAATGGCCATGTGAGTGTCATAAATGGCCAGTGTGTGAATAATTTAAGTTATTCACAGGAGCAGTCAGGTTGTAACGTTCAATGAAATGCTGGATGAGGATGCGGCATGCCACTCAAAAAAAATCAAATAATTCAAAGATATTTTGGAACTACAGATTATTTATTGGAATTTGTAGTTGTGATAATGCTCACTACAAATTATCAAAGGAAAAAAACAAAACATTATTGATAAAGCATCTACAGATGGTTTTTCTCAGCAGGCCAACTGCTGATAGTAACTGTCAAAGGCATCATGGATTATAATTATTCACTGCCTGATCTTCTTTTGGTGTCAGTCTGAGAACATTTTTAGCCCAAGCCTTTGAACTGGCTGGCCAAGTGTGACATTCGATGAAAGGTGATTTGGGAAGGCATTTGTAATTTGTTCAGGGTACAAGACGATACTCGCCTACTCTTTGAGAAGGCCCGTAGGATCTTTAACATCCACCATCTAATGCCAGCAGACGTGACATCCAGCTGAACATCCATCCGAGGGACGGCGTGCTTTTTCATGCAACTCAATGCCTGTGAAGCACCAATCCGACAGTTTAAAGTGTCAAAAGGAAATTAGACACAGGTGGAAGCCATTCAGCCCATCATGCCTGTGCCACATCAACACCACACCAATTTATCAACACCAGATCAAAAGAAGAAAATGCCCAAAAAAATTTTTTAACTAGAGGGGGAGCACTCGGTAGAGTGCAAAACCTCCGCCGCCAATACTGCTGGGTCACTTAAGTGAACCTGATATCCTATTCATTGTAGGTCAAAACGGATCAGACTCTACTGAACCACGATTGAATAACTAAACTAGATCGACGTGCATGTAGAAATGCAAAAAAATAAAATCGGAATTTTTTTGAAAAAAAGTTGCAAAATTTTTTTTTTTTTCTCTAACAAATTTTTTGTGGGTTGGAAATCACTTTAAACATGTAGAAATGCAAAAAAAAATTCAAATATTTTTCAAATAAAATCGAAATCTTTTTTAAAAAAAGTTGCAAAATTTTTTTTTTTTCTCTAGCAAATTTTTTTTTTGGTTGGAAATCACTTAAAACATGTAGAAATACAAAACAAAAATTCAAATATTTTTTCAAAATGGCCGCCATAGCGGCCATATTGGACTTTGGACCAAGTCCAAAATCTAATGGCATGATCCTTGGACCATACCTAATCCCCCCACCAAGTTTCGTCGAAATCCGTCCAGGAGTTTTTCCTAATACTGTTCACAAACAAACAGCAAACAGCAGGGGTGAAAACAGTAACCTCCATCCATCTTCGATGGCGGAGGTTAATTAAGGGTTTTTTTGCAGTTTTTGTATTTTTTTTTAATTTTTCTAAAAATTAGTTTATTTTATTTTCTTCCATGGGAGGGGTCATTGACTTGGGTAAAAAAAACACACATCAACCACACAACACCCCTTGACAAGACCCCCATCAACAGCATTCTGTGCACATAACACACAATACCTATCAATGCTCAAGTGACCTTCTTTTTCCTACCACTTAAGCCAGTTTGCAATCCAATTAGCTACCTCACCAGCCACTCCACAAACCCTCACCTTGGCTGACAACCTCCCATGTGGTACCTTCTCAAATGCCTTCTTAAAGTCTAATTATACTATGCCCACTGCCATTCCCTCATACACCCAATCAGGCACTGCTTCATAGAACTCGAAAAGATTTGGTAGACAGGAACTACCTTTGGTAAACCCATGCTGACTACCTTTAATTAGTCTGGTCTAGAATTGAGACCAGGCTCGATGTCGCGTAAAGGTAAACGCCGCCTCTGTAACATCATTTCGTACAACCGGTATACTGTCGTCAATTTAAATCAATTATATGACACAGTCAGCATGCTAAAGCATCAAGGCAACAATAAAATATATAAAAGTGTGAGTTTGAGTATTTCAGGTTCATCAGAGTGACGGCAATAATAAATAACATATTTTGCCACTTTAATTGTCCTCCCAGTGAAAGGTTCCATCCATCTGACAGGAGATGCCCTTTCGGCCTTTCATTGATGGAATTGTAAATTCACACATTCTGTGTATAACACGACAGTAGTAATATCCTATAAATAAATTGTGTCTCACATGTCTAACCTTCACCACAAAGGTTAAAAAGGGCACATCCAATGCATGTTTTCGACCTTATTTGGGTTCATTATTCATGAACTCGAAATATAATCACACTTTACTTCCTCCTGTCAGCTATCATTTATTGGGGGAAAAAAGTCAAATGTCATTCGAACGAGGTTGCTGTTGATGAATTTGCCCATGTTACATTCAAAGAGTGTTATTAACTCACGTAACTTCTTACAGCACCCCGACAGTTCACTCTGTGGCTACCCAACCTTCTTCTTCTTTAATATGCTGCACAAGGTTGTGGGGTAGCGTCATTGTCTGAGGGCACAGCTGTGCCACTGATGCCTTCTGTACGTAAGGGCAGGAATTTGTAATTTGGCGAGGGTGCCGGCGATAGCTCACAGGCCCTTCGCGAAGGACACTGCAGGATCTTTAACGTCCTCCAACTAATTCTGCCAGACGGGCCGCCCGCTTAACATCCATCCAAAGGACGGCACACACATTGATGAATCACCCTGCCTGTGAAACACTGGGATGACAGTTTATAGCAGGTCGAGATTCGAGCCCAGGCGAGACAGCTTAGAGGTGAGTGTGCGTACCTCTAGGCCATCCTGGAAGTGAAACCGAGCCAATGATATATCATCAAGTTTGTAGAGGAGCCTCCAAGGTGCCATTCTGGCTACAAGAAGGAAGAGCTTTTATCAACTTGGAGACGTAAAGACACGATGTAAACAACATCAGTCTAGAGATTTTGGGTATATGTGGAAGTGACTTGAAGGGAAGGCATTTCAGCATTCATTCAAATAACTGAGCAACTGGACAAAGTGTTTTATTGTCACTTCTGCAGGAGTTTGCACCATTTTCCATGGTGTGATCACACACATGCCTGCCTACCTCCAAACTGTGACGAGGCTTCACATTTGTAGCCAATGTCACAGTGTACAACATGCTTAGGCTAAGAACGGTCCTGTTGCATCTTTGCTTCGTAGACACTGATATCACAAAATGGATTGGGTGACCGCCGGAGCTTGTCCTCTGATGCGCATGCACTTGTAACCTCTAAAAAAAGAAACCAAACAAATTAAAATCTGACAACAGGTTTTGTCCTATCGAAACAAAAACATGTAACATAGATTATATAGCAGGTACCCGCAGAACAGCCGCAAAATTCATATTCACCGAAGGTCCTCAACCCATCCTCCCTTTCCCCAAACTCTCTCCTATCTCTTTGCTCCCCACCCCATCTGAACCACAATCACCAAATTTGAAGTTGTCTTATTTGGAACCTTCTCATAAGTACCTTCTTATCTCAGTATTCTGGTATTTTTTTATGTCACTGACAGTCTCTCGAATAATGTCTTCACCACGTTTGGTAAAAGTAAGTAAATCAAATAAAACCTGCTTTCGACTCCTAGCAATCCAATTTTTGTCGCCTCTAACTTTCCCCATATGTATATAAGCTCTTCTTCTTTTGAAAACACTTCATACTTCTTCACCACTGACGTTCATTTCTTCCTTCCTCTTTCTCCTTCCTTCTCATTCTGCAGCTCACTCACTTAACTTTGCAATGCTTGCCTCCTTCGCACTCTTCATTCATTTCTCACCTATCATGTCTCCTCACCTCACTGCACGTACCTCTCCACACCAAACCCTGTGGTGCATTCGCCTCAGCCCGATTGCTCACCTCACTGCTCAGCCATGTTGGAGCTGTCCACATTACCTTGCCTCATCAGCAGCAATACCGCCAAGGCTGCGCAATCCATTGCATCAGCCAGTTACCATCGGGCGCCACAGGAAATTGGGAGTGCAAATGGAGCAGAGAGGAGAATCCGTGAGGGAGGTGAGATACTCCTGTACCCTCAAACCCATCCAGGCACAGTCAAGTGAGCCTTATTGAAAAACAAAAATCAAAAAGAACACAGATTCAAAAAATTAAATAATTCGGGCTGCCAGACTATGCGTCCGATCAGGATGAAATTTAAAACATATTATGGATTTCAAAATCGGATCCGAGTAATGCATACAAACATTTAGATCCTCAGAGAGTTATTTCCATAAATGCATGTCCAGGATAGACCCATCCCCTTGTCTGGTGGGATTCTAACTTTGATGCGTTGGAGAAGGGTATAGAGCAGATTCCCTTTCTTATGGGATAACCTTTTTCTCTTTACGACACGTTCATGCATGTGAGATAGCCGTTAGTCCAATGGAGGCTCATCCACCCCCTTTCCATCAGGACACATTGGCTTGGAGGTGGATGATTTATTTACACTTTAGACTTACAGGGCATTTGATTAAGCACACCGCGGGCTTTTCCTGAGCAGTTATTCTGACGGTCAAACACGGCTGTGGATCATTTACCTCACCCATATCTCTTTCATTGACATTCGACACCCACCTCTCTTTCATCGACGTTTAATGCCCCGTTCGGCAGCTCTATGGATGCTGTCTGGCTCTTGTTCGTGTCGGGCTGATTGGAGAGGTGATGGTTGTTGACGTTTTGTGAGCGCTTAACGTTTTCGCTCGGTAACTCTGGAAAATGGCTGCTTTCTGACATTCGTCCAGCACCACAAACATGGCATCGTAAGCTAGGCCTGTGTTGATTCGGGGCTGCATCTGGCTCTGGTAAGGAAGGTATGATCGCGAGGTTGACGGTTGTTCACATGCAACGATGCACCAATAGGCAAGGTGGATTTGGGTGAAGTCTGCTTGAGGCTCCGCCCAGACTGGTCACCTATAAAAAGGACAGGAGGACCGCTTTCCTGACAGTTTTTGAGACAGTTTGTGACAGCTGGGTGATGGATACTTTCAGCTCCAGTCAGTTGTTCCAGTAAGTAATTGGTGAGTCGGTGACAGTTGGTGAGTTGGTGACAACCTTACAGCTCCTTTCAGCTGTCCGTTGGTTGCGGCTCCTGACGGTGGGTGATAGTTGGACCGTTCCTACTGGTTCTGCTCGTACCTTATTATTGGCGTCCCTGGTTCCTGGGGGTGATGATGTGATGTCGATTGGTGCTCGAGCCTGTTTGTGGGTGGGTGCACGGTAAGTCAGGGCAACGGACCAAGGCACGCTCACACATTTTGGGTCATTTTATTTGACGCATGACGACCTCAACCTTGGTAAGCCGAGACTGGATTTCTCTCCCCCCTGAATGATCTACTGGGTACCCTTGTCTCGTGTTTAATTGTTAAGTAAGGCATAGTGTGATAAGCATCTGCTCTTTGTCTGTTTATCAATCACTGCTGTTTAATTCTTTATTTGCTTGAGATTATTTTGATTGATTTGAATTCACATATTTTCACCACAAAGAAATAAAAAGTTCTTCAGTATATTTACTTTTTTCTTATTAATAAATTCCTTGTTGACGTTTCAACCTGTCCGTGCTTATCCTTTCCTTCCATTGATCCAGCATTGTCCGAACCTTGATAGACTGGGAGGTAGTTCCCAAACTAATTAAACTATCATTGTCGGCATGCTCCAGTGGTAAACGCTCGGCCGCCCTACTTAAGATCTAATCAAGATAAGATTGGTGCATTGCCGAGGGTGCGCTCCCCATTCAGGAAGCCATGTGACCTCTAGTTAAACAGCAAAATTAGACGGTGGGCATTGGAACTCGTGGTTAACTGATTGACGTTCGTGGTTGTAAAGCAAACCACCGTACCACAAAGTTAATTTTGAGTGGCGGCCCCAGGTCCGGCTCTTCCAAGAAGAAACGAGGATTAACCCCCTCATAATGCACTCGGTACCCGTGGCCGTAACAATATATTCCCCATCACGACAAGATCAAAAATTAGAAGTTTCACGTTGATTGATGCAGTGGTTCAAGAGAGAGAAATTTTAAAACATTTTCCTTCAATCATGAACACCCTGGTGTCCCCAAAGCTTGGGGAACATGTCTGTGAAGTTTCCCTTCAATCTGTCCAGCTGTTCTGAAGAAGAGGATTTTTAACGGTTTTCGGGTAAATCTAATATGGCTCCCAAAGCATGTGACCTATGACGTCATAGTTCTTCATGGATAGGCGGTCATACCTGTAAGGTTTCTCCTCGATCTGTTCAGCTGTTTCTGAG